>SEMN01000123.1:0-1201743 GCA_005408345.1 Macquaria australasica
AACTAATTACCAAATTGATCAGTAAATTGACAGAAATGAATCAGTAGCTATTTTGATTATTAATTAATCATTCAAGTAATTTTTCAATTTTGCAGGTTTTTCAAGTGTGACAATATTTAATTTCACTGATGACATAATCTTGATATCAAAGAAAAACTGATGAATATTTTTCACTGTTCTGTTATTTTATAAACCAAATGATTTAACATTTAAGAATATAATCCACTGAATTTCTGATAATGAAACTGTTGATTGCAGCTCTAAACACACTCACAGTTCTGTGCACTATTATTTTTTTAAATGTACTTTTTGCCACTTATTTGAGAACTTACTATGATACTTTTAGTCCGTCTCAATCTTGGTACAAAAATCACATTTTCATTTTGGAACTCTGTCACAATCTGTAAATAAATGCAAAAGTACAAACATAATTTAACATCATTACAAGATGTGCAGTTAAGTAAAAATACTTGTAGTGACGTCAAATAAAAAACTTCAGATATAGTAAAATATTTCTTCCTGCCCAGCCAGGCTCTGTCTGTGTTCACAAAAACAAACCCTGTGGAGGTTAGAATCTGCCCTAAATATCCCACTAACTCTAACCTTCTACATACATTACAATAAACTCTTTAGCGTACTAGTTCACACTAGTTTACCATCACAATAACCTTCCGTTGTCCTTTTGGCGTCTTAAAAATAACACAAAGATACCAAAACATGACAAAGAGAGACTGCAGAATTAAATCTGAAGTGATGAACATCAATGTACCTGTTGAGCAGTGTTGCTTGGACCAGAAGCATCATCCATCTGAGTCTTTGACAGGGTGGAAGGATGGGAGTCGTCCACCACCATGGTATTAGTTGTAATGCTGATCATCTGTAAAGACATATTTTATAATGACAATATTTTAGAATATGAAAGAAAAGAAACAAATGGTCAATTTAAAGTAAATAGTGCATAACATGCAAATACATTGACCACATGTTCAGACAAAATCTCGGAGATTAGACGCATGCCACCATACACCAGACTTCAGAGACAAAAATTCATAAATATTAAGATATTTCTTCCTTTCCAGCCAAGTTCTGTCTATGTTCACACAACTTTAAATAAATCAGGCTGTGTGGGGACATTTCACACACAGTGTTACAATTCCTTGTGGGGACCAGTTGGTCCCATTTTTAAACACAGAGTCAACTCAGACACTGACTGAAGGTGTGTTGTGGGGACGTCGTGAGTGTCCAGAATAGAGTGATAATAAACCAAGAAAAAAATCCCTGTGGAGGTTAGAATCTGCCCTAAATATTCCACTAACTCTAACCTTCTACATACATTACAATAAACTCTTTAGCGTACTAGTTCACACTAGTTTACCATCACAATAACCTTCCGTTGTCCTTTTAGCTTCTTAAAAATAGTGCATAACATGCAAATACATTGACCACATGTTCAGACAAAATCTCGGAGATTAGACGCATGCCACCATACACCAGACTTCAGAGAAAAAAATTCATATATATTAAGATATTTCTTCCTTTCCAGCCAAGTTCTGTCTATGTTCACACAACTTAAATAAATCAGGCTTTGTGGGGACATTTCACACACAGTGTTACAATTCCTTGTGGGGACCAGTTGGTCCCATTTTTAAACACAGAGTCAACTCAGACACTGACTGAAGGTGTGTTGTGGGGACGTCGTGAGTGTCCAGAATAGAGTGATAATAAACCAAGAAAAAAATCCCTGTGGAGGTTAGAATCTGCCCTAAATATTCCACTAACTCTAACCTTCTACATACATTACAATAAACTCTTTAGCGTACTAGTTCACACTAGTTTACCATCAAAATAACCTTCCGTTGTCCTTTTAGCTTCTTAAAAATAACAAAAAGATACCAAAACATGACAAAGAGAGACTGCAGAATTAAATCTGAAGTGATGAACATCAGTGTACCTGTTGAGCAGTGTTGCTTGGACCAGAAGCATCATCCATCTGAGTCTTTGACAGGGTGGAAGGATGGGAGTCGTCCACCACCATGGTATTAGTTGTAATGCTGATCATCTGTAAAGACATATTTTATAATGACAATATTTTAGAATATGAAAGAAAAGAAACAAATGGTCAATTTAAAGTAAATAGTGCATAACATGCAAATACATTGACCACATGTTCAGACAAAATCTCGGAGATTAGACGCATGCCACCATACACCAGACTTCAGAGACAAAAATTCATAAATATTAAGATATTTCTTCCTTTCCAGCCAAGTTCTGTCTATGTTCACACAACTTTAAATAAATCAGGCTTTGTGGGGACATTTCACACACAGTGTTACAAGTCCTTGTGGGGACCAGTTGGTCCCATTTTTAAACACAGAGTCAACTCAGACACTGACTGAAGGTGTGTTGTGGGGACGTCGTGAGTGTCCAGAATAGAGTGATAATAAACCAAGAAAAAAATCCCTGTGGAGGTTAGAATCTGCCCTAAATATTCCACTAACTCTAACCTTCTACATACATTACAATAAACTCTTTAGTGTACTAGTTCACACTAGTTTACCATCACAATAACCTTCCGTTGTCCTTTTAGCTTCTTAAAAATAGTACATTACATGCAAATACATTGACCACATGTTCAGACAAAATCTCGGAGATTAGACGCATGCCACCATACACCAGACTTCAGAGAAAAAAATTCATATATATTAAGATATTTCTTCCTTTCCAGCCAAGTTCTGTCTATGTTCACACAACTTAAATAAATCAGGCTTTGTGGGGACATTTCACACACAGTGTTACAATTCCTTGTGGGGACCAGTTGGTCCCATTTTTAAACACAGAGTCAACTCAGACACTGACTGAAGGTGTGTTGTGGGGACGTCGTGAGTGTCCAGAATAGAGTGATAATAAACCAAGAAAAAAATCCCTGTGGAGGTTAGAATCTGCCCTAAATATTCCACTAACTCTAACCTTCTACATACATTACAATAAACTCTTTAGCGTACTAGTTCACACTAGTTTACCATCACAATAACCTTCCGTTGTCCTTTTAGCTTCTTAAAAATAACAAAAAGATACCAAAACATGACAAAGAGAGACTGCAGAATTAAATCTGAAGTGATGAACATCAGTGTACCTGTTGAGCAGTGTTGCTTGGACCAGAAGCATCATCCATCTGAGTCTTTGACAGGGTGGAAGGATGGGAGTCGTCCACCACCATGGTATTAGTTGTAATGCTGATCATCTGTAAAGACATATTTTATAATGACAATATTTTAGAATATGAAAGAAAAGAAACAAATGGTCAATTTAAAGTAAATAGTGCATAACATGCAAATACATTGACCACATGTTCAGACAAAATCTCGGAGATTAGACGCATGCCACCATACACCAGACTTCAGAGACAGAAATTCATAAATATTAAGATATTTCTTCCTTTCCAGCCAAGTTCTGTCTATGTTCACACAACTTAAATAAATCAGGCTTTGTGGGGACATTTCACACACAGTGTTACAATTCCTTGTGGGGACCAGTTGGTCCCATTTTTAAACACAGAGTCAACTCAGACACTGACTGAAGGTGTGTTGTGGGGACGTCGTGAGTGTCCAGAATAGAGTGATAATAAACCAAGAAAAAAATCCCTGTGGAGGTTAGAATCTGCCCTAAATATTCCACTAACTCTAACCTTCTACATACATTACAATAAACTATTTAGCGTACTAGTTCACACTAGTTTACCATCACAATAACCTTCCGTTGTCCTTTTAGCTTCTTAAAAATAGTGCATAACATGCAAATACATTGACCACATGTTCAGACAAAATCTCGGAGATTAGACGCATGCCACCATACACCAGACTTCAGAGACAAAAATTCATAAATATTAAGATATTTCTTCCTTTCCAGTCAAGTTCTGTCTATGTTCACACAACTTTAAATAAATCAGGCTTTGTGGGGACATTTCACACACAGTGTTACAATTCCTTGTGGGGACCAGTTGGTCCCATTTTTAAACACAGAGTCAACTCAGACACTGACTGAAGGTGTGTTGTGGGGACGTCGTGAGTGTCCAGAATAGAGTGATAATAAACCAAGAAAAAAATCCCTGTGGAGGTTAGAATCTGCCCTAAATATTCCACTAACTCTAACCTTCTACATACATTACAATAAACTCTTTAGTGTACTAGTTCACACTAGTTTACCATCACAATAACCTTCCGTTGTCCTTTTAGCTTCTTAAAAATAACAAAAAGATACCAAAACATGACAAAGAGAGACTGCAGAATTAAATCTGAAGTGATGAACATCAAATTACCTGTTGGGCAGTATTGCTTGGACCAGAAGCATCATCCATCTGAGTCTTTGACAGGGTGGAAGGATGGGTGTCGTCCACCGCCATGGTATTAGTTGTAATACTGGTTGTCTGTAAAGGCATATTTTAAAATGATGAATTTTACATATTTATTTGTATCACACTTTCTATTTCAAATAAATTGTATGAAATTAAGTATTTGATTAGAATTGATGGGGTGCCTGGTTGGGCACAGTGTACGTGCTGGTGAGCTTTCGCATTGTCCTCATCCATCTGATCCTTTAAATGGAGGGACTGGCTCTACTTTTATACAATTAGCTGTTTCTTCAGTCAGCTTTAAACAGATTTTTCACAGACTGGATTCTTTTGTGATTGCATTCACACAATTAGTTGTAATATGACACTTGTATGCCACACAGAACATTCCGCAGAAAATATATTCACTAATCCAAACTAACTTTCGACCACTTCTGAAAACATTAGTAACTTTAATTTTGTGTTTGTGCAGTGCCTGCTCCTGTTAATGTTTATTCTTATATTGCCAATTGCATTTTCACTTAAATGGTAAGTGAGATACATTCTGCAACACTATGAACCATTCTGTACACTGTGTACCTTGCAACATACCTGTGTTCTCCATGGGCAGTCTTCACCTCCATAGTCATAGGCAATTTCTTCTCCTTCTTTAATGTCGTTCAGGGCAAACAAACAAAGGTGTGGGTTTCCATCCACGTCAATTTTTTTCATCCGACAATTTGGGCGTCTGTTGTCATCATTAACTAGGCGCCCAAATGACCCATCTTCTCTAGAGGCATCAATACTTAAAAAGACAGAAAAATGAGAAAAAGGGAAATACAAATATCACCACAAATCAGAGCCTCACTAAGTTTAGTTTAGTATAGTATATTATACTATAGTATAGTATAAGAGTATAGTTTAGTTGTAACTTGAAGTCTTACCACCATGTTTTCCCTCTCCACTTGAATGCAAACATAAATGCACATGACGGGTGGAGAAGTTTTCTTCTTCTCTGGGATTCTGCATCATTTATCAAATCTCCCCTATATTCAACAACAAAATCTCCTTTGCAAATTGAACCCTTAGCAAATACACCACGTCCTGTAAAAAACAACAAAAACATTTTTAACAAAACCAGACAACTTATCCATTCTACCATTATGAATTAGACTTTGGTAATATGTAAAAAAACAAAAAACAAAAACAAAGAAGCACATCCTGCAGATAAAGGATGACAATTACATACAAAAACTGACCTCAATAGATGGTAGTTTGTTTAAGATAAGCTGCAATGTAGTGCCTATGTAATGTACCCTGAAGTTCTGTATTAGATGGTCATCAGATAATGATAGTATGTGTTAGTAATAACTGCCACCTTACCTTTCACTGCATTGATGTACTTCACCTCTAATTTGTATGTTTTGTCAGTCTTTGAAACAACATGATGAATGGCATCCCTAAGGGGTGTGATCCGTGGTGGCATTTCAGACTGCAGGGAAAAAATTAGTTTGCACTGAACTTAGTTTGAGATTTTTGAAGTTGAAGTAATATTTTTGCTAATCCTTGTGCTCAGATACTTCAAAACCAAAGAAATTATGTACTTATAAAATTTCTCATACTATCAGACTTCCACATCTGAAAATCCTGATTCTGAGATTATGTGGTATTAAAAAAAACTTTGTTGTAGCCTAAAACCTCATGGAGGCTATTTACCTTGCAGGATGGAAATACACATCCTAAGGAGATTTAAACCTGTAGTTTCCAACCTTTGTGGCTTCTGATGTCTCACAAAAAGCAGTGTATAGTCTGGGTCATATTCCAGTATCTATGAGTTGTCAACAGCTCCACCAAAAAGTGATTTTTCCCTCTATTATTTATTTCTGTCTATAATGTGTACAGGACTATTTTTTCTATTTTTCTATTTATTTTTATTGTATTTCTATATATGACATTTTTGCTGGCTGCTGTAACGCTGAAAATGTCCCCGCTGTGGGACAATAAAGGCTTATCTTATCTCTTATCTTATCTCTTAAACTTCTCACATGGTTTCATTTCAATAAATGTTCAAATGATCCATCTCACCAAAAATCAAAGGTTAGAGAAAAAGTCCAAAAACTGAAAACAGATTTGCAAATTAGAACTTTCTTTTTTCTTTTTTCCTCTCCCATTAATTACCTCAAGACACTTCAGATTGATCTGGTGTCTCTGTTTATGAAACTGTATATAAAGTAGCTCCACCTCGAGCAGCTACAACAGCTGTTTACACACTGATGCTTCAGTATTAATCATCTAATGATTTCATATATAATATGTCAGAGCGCCTAAACCAGTACTTTTACTTTAATACTTTAATTACATTTTGCTGTTAATACTTTTAATCAATTAAGATTTTTCTTGCAGGACTTTTACTTGTAAGTATTTTAGATTGCTGTATTGGTACTTTCACTTAAGTAAAGGATCTGAATACTTCTTCCACCACTGAATTTGACTACTGCTATTTCAATCTGACATCCGTAATTTTGTCATTTAAAATTACTGACCAATTTTTGTTGTAATTAATTAGTAGTTTAAAAAGTTCAATTTAATTGCATTTAATATTTCCCTGTGAAGCACTTTGGTTAAAAGCTGTGGTTTTTATATGTATATGTACTACATAAATTCACTTAAATGTCACAACAAATTTTGACCCTGGATTCATAATATCAACATAAAAATCATACATTTATTTAAGCTAGAATATTACTAATAGAATCAATTTCATCTCGTACCTTCCAACACCAATCAGGTAGGCTAATGATTTAGCAGTTTGTAGTTAGCTATCCTGCAAACTAATTAGAACTAATCAACCTAATTTGAGGGTTTAACACTGGTTATACTGGTTTGTCATGGAAATATGCTTACCTTTGGTTTCAGTTGTACTCCACTGCACAAATTATTTGATCCATAGCTTGCATCTCCTGCAAATAATTGTCTTCAGTTTCCACCGTGTTGATCGTCACCTTTAACACTGAAAATGTCTTTTTGCTAATTAAATCCTTCCGAATGAGGACCAGGAAGTGGGTGGTACCCAACCATATTTGGAATACGTGTGTGTGTGGAGCAGTGAGTGCATTACCATCAAGAAACTATAAGGGGGCGCAGCGTAGCACTGCACACACACACACTGACTGTTAAACATGTGTAATGGGCCAATGCTAAAAACCACACAGGTACCTTCAGAATAGTTCCTGTATTCATTTAAAAGGGTTTTCCTAATGGGGACCTGATTTTTTGTCCCCACACCGCAAGAGGTCCCCATGACGTGACTGTGTAAACAGATTCTTGTCCCCATAAAGTGATGATTACCAGAACACACACACACACACACACACACACACACACACACACACACACACACACTCATCGTATCACCAGTGAAGTTTACCCAAAATAGTGGGTCTCTCTTATTTTTTTTGGCCTCATTAATCCCAGAGTTGTCCTGGAACGCATAATGACATATCAATCAATATCAACTAATAATGGAAAGGCTTTGAAAGAAGAGGATTCACTTTTGATAGGCACTATATGAAAAACAACTGGGCCAGTAGATCCCGTCGAACTGTCATGTTAAACAATTCATATTCCATCTCATTATTTACCCGGAAGACCTATCAGAGGTGGACTGACCCATAGGTTAATAAACAGACTGTCCAAAGGGCAAAACAGCAGCTACTGGCTGCTACTACTACCACACAAACACACACACAATAAAGCACAGATGTATATTTAAAAAAAAAAATTGTAACATTGCAGGCAGGTGAGGACTTCCCTCATTAATATGCCAAACCAAAAGTTGTCATGAGTCCATGTTCAGCGACTGGACATAGTAGGACAAAGGGTAATTGAAATTTCCGAGGCACCTGAGAGTGAATGTCAAAGTAACTCCTGAAGGCCCCTTGAGTCCAGTGAGCGCCCTGCTCACCTCAGGCCACACAATCACTTCTCTCATCTGCTGAAGCAATGGGCCAGTCCAAACCTGAACCCACCATTAGTAAAGAGGACGATAAGCTTCTAATAGTCAACCTGCATACTCTAAAAATTCACTTCTTTTGTAAAACAAATCTGAGGAGGTTTAGTAAAAGCCATTAAAAATTAAGGCTGAGAAGGAAAAAAATGACTTGGAAAAGGTCAAACCCAACTCTTTTTCCAGACTGCAGGAAGACGAAGAGGCACAGAGATACACTGTCACCAGTGTATGTTCATGTTTGTGCTACATAATTAGTGCTGTCACATGTTTGTCTCCTGAGGTACCACGCACTCTGTTTAAAGGATAACGCTGTCGTAATGTAATAATTTCATTATTAACAAGCCCCACGAAAAGGCCAAAACTAACTATGAATTATCCTAACATGTATTTCCTGTGTTGCTAGAAGGTGATATAGTGTATACACCACTGTGCCATAGAACACATAGAAGAATTATACTGTTTCATGTGGGTGACATATTCCTTCTTAACTATGAACGGTGAAGAGTAGCCAGTACGGTTCACTTCTCTTGGCTCGTCAGACTGGTACAAAAAAAAAAGAAAAAAAAAGAAAACAAAACAGAACAAATACATCACTTTCCCAGCCGAGTGTGTTGTAAAGCAGAAATACATCACTTAATTCAATGGTATGACTTCTCCTGTTTGTTGTAGTTTCTGTGGAAAACTGCTGATTGTAGCACTGGTAGATTGGGCATTGATAAAAGTAGTGTGCATTGATTCAATATGCAGTTTGTAAGCTATTGTCATGAATCTGCCGCATGATATTGTAATAATACATCTTGCTGGCAAGTAAGTTAGCAAGCTGGCAGATGGACTTTCATGACGGAAACCTCACTTCATATCTTCTTATCACTTCTTTTTTTTTTTTTTTGTCAGACAGCCTAAACAAATGATCAGATTCCCTTCAGGCAATGAAAGCATATTGCTTTTTTGAAAGAAAAAAAAACAAAACACTTCTGCCGTGACCTTTCAATCCGCTTTACGCTTTTCTTCATCTATAACTTATGTAGTTTAAAGTGAAAATGTGTTGGCATCCAAGAGCCTTGGCATTTGTGAAAGAATGCTATTGAATGTACAACATGTACATGTTGAGCAGCGCCTCAAGGACCACCAATTTACCTTGTCTTGCCTGCTACACATATTGAAACACATGTACACACACAAGCACACACACACCTATTGTGATTGCTGTCCTGGTCTCCCCCTAATTGGCAATTAAACAGTGCCCACAAAGCAATCAGGCAATGGCTAGGACAGATGTGACGCAGAGGAGAAGAAGACTTGTTTATAATCTTCCCAGCAATAACTTTCAGCTCACTAGTAGAGGACATGAATCATAATGAGATGGATTGCACACGAGTTGTTCTGTTGTTTGCTGTAGAATCCAGCTTGTTAGGTGGCATCCTATAGATGTTGACAATTACACAAAACAATATCTGAATGGTCACAAAAGATTATAACATTTAAGTTACCCTTGGCTGGGGCTGAATCACTGGTAACAGTCGAACTGTAAATACACAAGCCTGAAATGCTTATCTTATTAAACAACACTTGTGGTTGTGGTGATAGAGCCATATAGAATTGTGTGTGTGTGTGTGTGTGTGTCTTATCTCATGGAAAGACTAGTTTATTTCAGCTCCTGCTCTGCTTAGTATTTTTAGAGCTTACGTTTTTCTTTGAAGTTATTTTTAATTGTGTTGCCCGGATGGGTGTTAATTAGGAAACAGTAATTAATCGTAGGCTATGCATTAGCAAGACTGGAGCTTAGTCACAAAGCTGCTATTGAAGAATGGAAACTTCACATCACTGCGCTCCACTTAAATACTTTCTTGGGAGGGAGAAGAAGGGTGGAGGGGGGGATTTATGCTGCTGTCAGTTGTGTGCGCTCTTAGTTTCTGCCCTCAAATAAGTGAAGAAATCAAAATAATAAAATACACGATAAACTGAGGCTTTGGAAAATGAATACAGACCTTTCAGATAGTTTAAAGTCCAACTGAAATTAAAATGCATATTTTATTTTACTTTTTAAATGTGTCCCATTCTGAGGAAAAAGCCAGTACTCCAAATTCCAAATGGAAAAATTTACATTTTATCTTTGTTAGTCTCAATAAAGGACGTTTCCAGTTCATTACAACATTGGTCAAGTTTTTAACAGCTTCGGTTGTCGTTTCTATTGGCTAAGATAACATTGTACTCACCAAAGTAATTGCTGAGTTTTGGTGACAATGGTATCATGGCTAAAAAGAAGTATGATGGGGCAAGAAACACAAGTGGATACTGATGAGTCAGGTTGTAAACAAGCCAATAGTACTACTATTGTAGTATACTACAGGTAGATTATCTAAACCACTTCACATAGAGGGAAAACTGAAATATTGCCAACATTTTGGCCCCATTCTGTGTGCGCACTACTGTAGTAGGAAAGTACTGTATGGCAGATCAAAGGTGAAGCCAGAAGTTGGTCTTCTAATTGTGATGGATTTTCACAACACACAGTTTGGGTGATTTCAGTTTACCTGTGTCTTTTCTGGTGAATAGGTTTGGCTAACCTGGTATTTTAAGCAATGTCAATGCATTCCGAGATCTCAGCAAAACTTGGTGAATGTGATATTTCTATTACCAGTAATGATGGTCAAACCTACAAAAATAAGTTACAATAAGCTGGAATTATCCTTTAAGGCGCCTCCTGCTTATGTATATGCAACTAGAAACCCTGTTGCCCAACAAGAACATCAATATTGGATGATTCTGCAAAATGCAGGATTACATTCAATGGCAATGCTTTTTTACGTCCAATGCCAGTGTTTTTAAAATTCTTGCTTTCCACAATATCTGTGCATTGGCAACTACAGTATGGTTAAGGTAATGGAAAACTTGTGGTTATGGCAAATAAACTTTGATTAAGGTGTGGTTAGGGTTTGGCAACTAACACTTGGTTAAGGTCAGGTGTTGATTGTGGTTACGGTTAACAAAAATGTCTGTGACGCAAAGAGATCCCCGGTCTCCTGCATTCAAGTAAGTTGTGCCACATAAAGGGCACGCTACTTCCTGCATTGGCACTGAACATTGACTCTGGACCTAAATCATGAGATGAAGAATCATCCAGTGGAGACATAATTCCTGGGGATATGGGCTGGCTAGTAGGCATGTCATTGGGCATCAATTTAGAACTTACAGTCAATTGAAATATTTTAAATTAAGGGCTGAGTTTTGTAACTTTGGTTGCGCTTGAATGCTTATTTCAACGCTGAATTTACCTTTGTTTCAAATCTTTGTTTGGAATCTCAACACCATCCTGATCACAGACCTAATAGTCAGACTGGATTGATCCTCAGCATGTTTTATATGTGCTGCACACACAAGTGCATTTTAAGTGATAGAAAGGCAAGTGATTCAAAGAGAGAGTTCACCAATCCGTGACAATGTATTGCTTTGAGAGATATTACTGGCGAGGTTGTCGGAGTCGTCTGCCTCTCAAGAATACCAGGAGCCATCATCATTCAACACTGATATTTTTTCATCAGTCATTTCCCATTACTTTGCAATCAGATGCATTTTCTCTCTTCTTGGTATCTCCATTCTTTTTATTACCAGTTACCAAAGAGAATATCCATGATATCTTTGAGAGGTTTTGTTGAGTTCAGGCAGTTGTGCACCAGAATATGAAGACTCTTCTTCTCAAAAAGTGCTTAAAGTAGAACTCTAGGCGAAAGTCATAACATGCATTCAGGGATGACTTTGAATCCCTTTTCACAGTATATTGGTAAATACACCAATATACACAGGTCTGACAGCTAGTCTAGTGACATTTTTGACATTTCTCTGTAGCTATGGCAGGGAATTTGAACTAAATCTTACATTAAAAAGACTAAGACCATACGACTTTACGTTATTAATGTCACCAAAGTGCAGTGGGGGCATGATCGCATTGCAGTCTAGGCTTTCCACTGGTTTTCCGGTGGTATTGGAATTAGATAAGGGAATATTGATATTAAAAATACCAGGCAGTGTCAAGAATGCAGATCAAAGTTGAGGCTAGCTTGCTGCCACAATCAGGCCGATCCCTTAGAGAGGCCACAAATCTCATTTCCTATTTCCCACCTCTGTGGCAAGATACCAATTCCGACATCAAACAGTGCACTCAGCAACACTGGTGGAAGGATAATAGGAGAAAAACAACATCACACAGGAGGAGAAAGAAAACCGCTCTGTAGTTAGAGAATGACCATTTCACACTGTCCATCTTCATTTTGAAAGTGAAAGTTAATGAACAGATTCATTTCTTTCACATTATATTATGTTATATGACGAAACCTCTACATTTCCTGGACCTTAATTGAATTAAATAAGGCAATTTTTACATATTTGAAACAAAATGCTTGCTAGGTCATATAAAGCACAATAGACAAATGATAAGTCAGAGTAGTCAGAGAAATTAAGTGATTGAAATTGCAGATTCTGTTTAATCAAGCCTTGGGTGTAATACAGGACCATCGCTCCTCTATGAGCACAAGCATGCTCTGTAGACTAAACGTGATGAGGCTAAAAATGTAGCATTTATATGCTGATGAACGTGCAAAAGTGGGCAATCTGATGAAATTGTTGCAGATGAAAAATTATGGCTACATGTTGATTGAAGGGGTCACACAGAATCCAGAATCCAAGAGGAGGGAGGCTGAACACATTAGCGCCTTTCTCATCTCTGATATAACTGTGTTTACTGGTCACATTGGTAAGTTTAGCGGTCAGTTTGAGTCAAGTTTAGTAGTAGTTCCTTTTGCGAAAAGCTGATGATTATTACTGGAAAAGGACAAGGAGGCGCTACATATGTCAAAAGTAGAAGGATCTAGTTTAATGATTGAAACAACTATAGCAGTTAATTGCAGTAAAGAGTAGATTTTTTTTTTAGAGTAAAAGAATAAATAGATCAGAAAAGACATCTCTATCCTCTTTACAGATATTTGTAATTGTCTATCCTAGGTGTCCATCTTATTGACCGGTAGGGACGTGCACACATATTGGCAATAATGGCTTGAGCCACGGCCGCCTAGTGCGACCTCATGGCTGAAGTCCCCCTCTGGACAAAATGAAAAAACAAAACAAAAAAACAACAGATTATTATTCCTGTAATTTTACCGCCTTAATTATTGTTGCTATTGCCACTCCATTTAACAAGTAATGACGCCATTGTCTTTGATGTTGACATTCTTTTCCTTCATTGGCTGAGTTGAGAAGGAGCTTCACATAGTGGCATTGCTCTATAGATGGCAATGTCGGCCCTTTTCCCCTCTATGCCTTCTATCATTCTTTGTGCATTAATGAACATGATGTAAGCAGTTTTTTATAACTTGATTTACTTAGCAGTTAATGTATGCCAAGGACTATGGTTACATGACAGTTTTGTCCTTAATTGGTTCTCATTATTAGTTAATTACCATTGAACGCATTGAATTTGTGGTCGGTTACGTGGTCAGTGTGTTAAACTTGAACCTTTATAATGACTCGAGATTTGGGGAAATTTTTATTAGTGTGATTCCTTTTATCATTTCTACTGAAATATTTGTGACAATAGTATGGAAATGGTTTATTACTGATTTCATCTAGTTCCATTAGATATCATACAGTAGTTGCAAGGGCAAAATCTTCAGTCAGACGCCATCTGGAAGTAACTGATCACCTCACCGGTCTATTAATCTCCTATTTGTATTCAAAAGTCTGTAAACAAGCTCATTTGGTAAAAACGATCAGAGACAAAGTACTTCTATCTGTATTTTCAGTATTTACTCTTCAATAAGTACTGTTGAGGACCTAAGAAAAAAACAGCAGCTACATGTAAAGTAAAACCATACCACTCACATAACTGTAACAGAGCGATAAGGACTGTGTGCCAGACAAAATAGCACATCCTGCACAAGTTTCAGAATTACCACCCGTGTGTGCATTTTGACCAACAACACAATAATACCCTGGTTGGTTAACAGAGATACTGTTTAGTCCAGTTCATTTTGGATTCTGAATATTGAGTAGTGAATAACAATATCACTGAATATTGAGGGGAACAAATTAGCTTTCTTTCAGATTTTAGAGGGATCTGATGGCGGTGCCTGGTCAATTACAAATACTGAGGGGGGCGAATCTTCATATTTCATGGATTGGGAGTGACATGACACAGACACACACATATGCATATCCACGTTACCTTCCACTGACCTGAGCATCTTGTCTGGTCCGATTCTTTGACCCAAGACACATCCAAACCTGCCGACCCAAACAGTTACATTTCCAAAGGTCTCTATAAAGCGCACCGCCTGTGTGTGTGAATACGCATGTGAGAGATGACGGTGCATTGGTTAGCAGGGGGAGGGGTTATCCTTTTTTTGTAATTGAGCTACTGTCCATCAAAATGTCTGTGCATGTCCCCGCTGACAGGAAAACTATACATTAATAAGAGATATGAGGGCTAGAATTCATGAACCCCCGATTGGATACAGAGATATTTTTTCCCTCGTGGTGGCTTGTTTAAGGTCCAATAGATGCAGAGTTGTTTTAAAGGTATTAAGTTCCCAACACACTAAGAAATGCACCCCCACTTCCTTATTATTCATCTCTGATATTAAGGCTTAAAATCACATTAGAGGAGAGAATCATTAATAATTTCCTCTTTTTCTGCACTGCCTTTTACTAGATTTACTTTTATCTAAAGGGCAATTTAATCGGAGGAGGGAAGCTACTTTTATCCCCAGTGCCCCTCCTCTCTGTCTCTCTCTCTTTTTCTCTCCCTGCTTTGTTATTACACGATGACGCTTTGTTCTGTTAGTGCTTTGCACACAGAGAAAAAAGTTCTGGGAAGTGAGTTTCTGACTCAGCTGCATGACAGACTCCTCCTGATGTGACATTAAATTAATAAAACAAATGTGGTTTGCCGAGATAGAGCACTTTAAAGGAGGTAAGAGGACAGAAGCGAAATCCTCTTCCTCCACCTCAATTGCTTCGCTGTTGTCCTTTTTTCTTTCTCTTTGGAGTATGTGCAGTTTAACGTGTGTGTTTGTGTGTGTGTGTGTGTGTGTGAGAATGTGTGTTTGAGTGCATCACCTTCACAGAGTTTAAATCCTCCAAATCCTTCTGTGTTGGACGGTGGCCTGTCTGGCTGTTCTATGGTATGGAGATGATTCCATCCAGCAGCAGCAGCAGCAGCAGCTGCCTGCTGTAGTTTGTGGAAGAGTTCCAACACACACACACACACACACACACACACATTTTGAAGGTGTGTGTGCCAGGAGTACAAAACAGGCATTATTCCTCAGATTATTTTGCTGGAATACAAAATGTGTTTCTGGACATTCTGCCTCTTTTCCAACTTAAAGACATACTTGCACATTTGCTGACATGCTTGTGAGAGCACACGCATACTTGTTCACACACTGACCTTTAACACTCTCTCATTAAAAAGCCAGAGCATCCCATACACATCTATCACCTGGTGATCAGGGGGCTGAGACCTTCAACCTCATCCCTCCCAGGGGGGGAGGCACCACAGCAATCAGCCCCCTGCCTGCCTCACATCCATCATACCTGACCAGCAATGGGTGTCAGTTATACAACACACACAATCACACACTATGACACAACATGCCTTGATGTGACTCACACCTATATACCCAAACCCCCTCCTCACAGAGTATACCACCATCCCTTCATTAGAGTATTTTGTATTATTTCACTCAGATTTTGGCCTGAGCCCCTTTCTGTTTTTGCCCGTGTGCAGGTGCCGCCACTCACAGCTGGAGTCCACCCTGACACAAAATGGCCGACACTCATCCCTGATGGATGCTGAAAATTGATGGGACGCTTCCCCCCTCCTGTGGGCAGCGACACTTCAGTGTGAGCATGACGACACTGCCTAGTGCAGTTTCCTGTAATTGAATGCTCTCTATAAAAGCTTTCAAATCTTTTGAATCGGGTGCACTTTACTGATGCATATGAAAGCGGCAATAATGGAAGAATAAATGTAAGCAATTAGTGTAAATGCTATCACACATTATGTAAAGGTCATATTGAATAGTCAAAAGAATAAGTGTCCATGGGCATATTCAATTTTTCATCCCATGGCTTGGTAAACAAACATGTAGCATTGCTTTGTCTTCATAGTATTCATAACTATGTGCAATAACTTCTTCATTACAATGTGCAATAACCTTCTCTTTACTATAGCATTTTTTTTCTCTTATTTGTACTTATTGTATTTTACACTTATATTTTATGTCTATGTATATTTCATTTATTTATTTCCTTTCTACTAGTACTAGTACTCTATACATCTGAGCGACTGTAACCGCCTAATTTCCCTGAGGGGATCAATAAAGTATTCTGATTCTGATTCTGATTCTCATTCCCTGTCTATTTTGCAGAAATTACTCATGCCCATTTGCATATGGAGTAGTTAGGAGGCCCTGCTGCTGATTTTTGTTGCCGGGTGTGTGCGCTTGTACTGTATGTGTGTGGATCTGCTTTCATTTATGTCCAACAAAAGCTGACTGAAGAGCTCCCTGTGTCTCCACTTCGTATTGATCCGTTAATTGTGCCGCTTAGGTGTAAACATGAATCAATGCTATGGTGTTGCAACAGACAAGGCACACAGGCTCTAAATTAATTAGCCAAAAATAACAAGCGGGGCCCCTGGTGGAACAAACAAAAAGGAGAAGTGGTCCAAAGTTACGACGTTAGATTCAGTTGGGATGTTTGAGCTACAGGAGAGTCCTGTACCTAATGGAATAGTCTTTCATGTGGAGATCTGAAATTATCTGCTAAAATAGGCTGGAGTGTGCATGTTCGTTGGAGAGAGTAGGCATTTAAATTCTACTATATGTCATAGGGGACAGAATTCATATTATATGTTACTGGAGAAGAATTTTTATGCATGCTTTCCAAGTGCTGACATTTAATATTAGCATAAATTCGGTATGCTGGAAGAATAAGAATTAGGCGACACACACATATACTGTAAAATAAGCAAGATATTGTTGCAAAAAGTAGAAGCAGTATATCTCAATTTATACATGAATATCCAGTAATAAAGGAATCAATCTCTTGTCTGCAGAGGAGAATGATATGTCTATGAGGCTGCTAAAGAGGTCACAGCAAGAATATCTGGTCATAGGCAGGAGATTGAGTAAAGTATCCTGCCTCGCCGCCTTGCGCTTTCATGTTTATAAAACAGCTTCATCATTTGGTGACATTATTATGGCGAGCTGTGATCCTTTTCCGAGCACAGCGCCTTGGTATTAAAGTGTTTCATTTAGAAACAGGCAATTTTAAGTAACACAAAATTCCAGATCTTTCGCACGATCAAATAACGTTACAATTCGCAGGACGTCTATTAGCATATAACAGCGTCTAATCCTTTTCATTTTCCTGACACAAGCACGAGGCATCAAACCTTCATGCAGTTTTTATAAAGATGAAAAGCTTGGTTTATTTTTTTGTCTTTTCTGTGGATGGCTTTTAAGTCTGCATCTCTTTGTTCTCTGCTGCTGCCATCCTAATCCACACTTGCAATTAACGCAATGAATAGTGAACATCCTTGTGCTCTTGATACTTCCTGTCACCAGCTATCTTTTAAGCGATCATACAATGCTTAAAAAAGTACAAAAAGTTGCAAAACCTTGAACCACAATGGATTTATTAGGCTTTTTTGACACTGAAAAAGACTCTTTAATGTCAAAATGAAGACAAATCACTACAAATTGATCCAAAGTAAGTACAAATAGAAAACACAACATTATTGTTTGCATATGACCTGCCCACACAAAGTCCATTTTACTCGTGACAAAACAGGAATCCCCCTCTTATGTTAAAGAGACTGACAGGCTGGCATGAGAAAAGGTTTTCAATTGTTGACAAACTGTAGCTTTCAAGACTGCACAGTGTTGACCCTCTCCCACACCCTTCAAGGATGGTGCTGGAGAATAAAGGCAACCTTGACTGCAGTAATTACGGGCTGCACATCACTACCCTCCAATTACAGTGCAATATTTTGATTAGTTTGTCACTGCAAACAGGAGCAAAGGCGGTTCAGTGTGAGCCAAAACAAGAGCGAGACAGAGTACATACACAAAAAAAACCCCAGAGAATTATAATCCCCCCCGAGGAAAAAGCAAAGCCATAACAACAACACTACTACTACTACTACTACTACTACTACTAATTTACTTCTGCTACTAATAAGAATGAGAATAATAACGACAATACTTTTGTCATATTTCTGCAATAATTACGAGTGAATTATTTCTCAAAAAGCCTGCAAGTGAAAGATGTGGGGATAGTCTTGCAGATAGTGTTGGTTTGATTTTCTCTGTCTTTGAGGTATTTGTACACTCAGTTCATAATATCTGAGGCCCAACCCAGTCAGGCCGGATCCTAATTGTATTTAGTTTAATCAGGTTGTTAAGGGTCTCATTGTATTGCCACAGGTCTCAGGCCTGTGTGTCAATATGTCCGATACCCAAGTAGACCTGACTACATGGTAAGTCATATTAATCACTGGAGAAAATAAGCTTTTTGATGTGGGACAGAGAGTGCAAACTGTCTCTTAGACATTTTGTTGTGTGTGTTTTCTCAATCATGTTGTGGTAAAAAAACAAATGTAACACACAGGTGACAGGAAGTGCTAGTTTTGTACAGCACAGAAGCTGTAGGAACATGGTCAGGGTGGATGGTGGTCGTACAAAGTGCAGTCGGTGTGTGGTTAGGCTTAGGCAATAAAAGCACTCTGGTTTAAGTTTAATAAAAGGTTGTGGTTTTGGTCAAATGTCAAAACAGTAAACACACTGTGTGACTTTTTCTGAATTAAACCAAGACCAAGATCTTTCCCTAACCTTAGCCAAGTGCTGCCAGTGTCTAAACATAACCATATCTTGCAAGTGTAATCTTGCTTTAGTCACTACAAATGGATACTGTATTGCAAAAGCAGATTTTCTAGGAAAACAAATGAAACACTTAGTGAACAATTGCTTTTCAACCACAACTGCTTGTAAATTGGTGGAGCATCATGTTGCCATCAGTGTTGGTCAACAGTGACTTTCCAGAATCAGTGACCCTGTTACTCTGAATAAACATGCTCTCCGGAATTCACAGGGTATTATCCTGGGTAATATTTGATTAGTAGAAAGTAGCTCTGACGTCAGCTGTTCACAGGGAGGTCTGTAGATATCTCAAGACCTGGGCAAATGAAACCAAAACTATTTGCATGGCTACGTAGCAGCAGTGGAAAGTGAAAAAAATATTTTTTCAACCCTTTAAAGAAATTAATTAAATTATTAAAGACAAAAACGTTTGCATATAAACATGCATGCGTGCACACACGCACACAAACACACCGTGTGATGCCTGTCAGGGATAGTGTGAGTAGGCTTGAGGGGAAGCACTGTGATTGGGGTTGGGACAGGGACACATAGGTTAAGGTTCTCTTCAGCGAGGAGAATTGGTTTGACCATTTTACACCCCTTTACACACAGGCCCTCACGCACAAACATACAGCATTCACATACGTCACTGGGAGGACACAAGGGACTGAGGCTCAACCTTGGGAGGAAAAGCTTAAATGCTTGTTGTTGGGCCAAGAGAGCAGATGAAAACAACATCCCTCTAAATCAGTTGCTTTTCTTTCTGTCAGCTCTCCTATCAATCCATCTTTCCCCCGATGAATTCCTACTCCTGTCCTGCTCTCAATCCTTCACTGTCAGTTTTTTGAGACATCTATTCTGGTGTTGTGCTTCACTCTCTCTCTCTCTTCCTCTGCATGCTATTCCTGGCATATTGTCCCCTTTCCCAGATGGTAGCTGATCTCGGAGACGTCTCACTCTGCTCCCCACATATGGAGCCCCTTCGATGGACAGAGAGGCTCTTGATCCCCCCCCACCACTTCCTTGGCTGGCTGGGTTGAAGCCAAAGCCCAGATCAGGTCTCTGTGGAGGATCCATCCCTCTCACCGGGTAGCCAGGTACCCCATCGCCAGGAGGCTGGGCTGAAACGCCACACAAATACACCCACTCACAAATTCTAATTCCTGCCATTTCATGGTAGGTATGGGCTCTGCGTGTGGTATCAGATCCATCCCATGTGGCCTGCTGCCACAGTGTGAATTGCCAATTAACAATGCTCATTTTCCCTCATTGGTTCCTGAAGCCATCTGATTATGGTTATATCATTCCATTAGAATATAGATTACTGTAATAGATTCAATTTCATGATTACACAGATAAATGAGACAATCTCTTGGGTGTTCATGGAATAGCTGGGATACATGATACATATTAACATTTTCCACACTATGCATATGTAGATGACATGATGCATGTACAAGATTGAATGTATGGGTTGTTGCTGTGGGAGTTCATGGGAATCTGCAAGCGATCGGATTCTCCCAGCCTATTAAATTGCAGCTATACACAGGGCTGCCTTAAATGGATAATTAAGATGCTTGGTGCATAGTGGCAGAATGCATAGGGATGCAAAGAAATGACTGTGGGCAACAGAGACGCAGAGAGTGGCTGCAAAACTGAGACATCAGACAGTGAGGTGGCCGGGGAGACAAACCGAGCCGTGTTCATACATTTTTCCTGGGATGTTAAAATTTGCTGATTGTTTATTATCCAAGCGAGAGGGAGTTAAAATTGGCCAACAAAGCCACTGTGAAGAGCGGTTATTAATTGCTGAGTGCTTTGTTACCGCCTTGGGTGTAATGAACAAGTGTGGATTGTTTTAATCAGGCTTGGCATGATCTGATGAGCTCTGAAAAGTTGGTGTTGCACACTGGTAGATTTCTATAGGAATTAGCACTCAAGAGAGATAACAATTAAAAGAGAGAAGTGGCAAAGAAACGGAATAACAACAACAAAAAAGGGGTGGAAAGTTTAACTGGAAGGACTGCGGAGACAGGAAGTTGCAGGGAAATGAAAGTGCGGTACACTGATTGAGAAAAGGCACACATGGACGAGGGTATGGCTCATACTCTTTCACACTCACACACACACACACACACACACACACACACACACACTGAGTGAGCAGCAGGGCTGTGGAGTGTAAGCAGGTGTCCTATGGGAGAGAGTGTACCATTAGCAGATCATTTCCCTCTCCGCTCCAGCAGGCCCTCCTCCATCATACCTCCGCTGTCAGCACTGCCTCGGAGGATTACTGAGAAAGAGAGAACGGGAGAGAGTGAGGGAGGGAGGTAGAGAGAGACTGAGAAAACGGGTGGGGAAGGAGAGTAGAGTGTGAAATTGAAACTTGCATAGCCCCTATGTGCCCTCAAAACTGTGATTATTACCCGGTAGGCTTTTTTTTTTTCTTCCAATCCATATTCCTCCTGGGAAAATATAACCAGAACATAATGTACATTGTGGAACTGAATGTCCATATTTACTGTATGACCATGTTACTTGAGGCTACTATAAAGTAAAAAAAATAAGATATAGCTGGTGACAGAGTTGTACTGAACTTCAAATGCTTGTCCCCAGCCATGCAGCAGACACTGCTGAAAAATGTTTCTGTGGTTTGTTGTTTTGGTGGAGTGGGTCAGTCTGTGACACCTCCCTTGATCCCTGACCCTCTTGAGAGCTGCGCAAGCTGGGGGCAAAGTGGTCGCCTGGCTGGCAACAAGCCCACTGTCATCAGAGTTAAGGACACCTCTCCACAGCCAAAGCCCAGGGACAGAGGGAGGAGAGGCTGTGGAGATGGAAGGTCAAACAGGAGTAGGTGGATGGACAAAGGGTGAGAGGGGTGATGGGGGTAATGAAGTGGGAGGAGTGAGAGAGATGAAGGGACATATAGGGAAGCCCAAAACCAACACAGCCCTTAGCTGCTGGACCTTACAGACATGTACATGTAGATAGAGATATCCCATGGGGTGCTTTACTGTGACATGAAAGCAGGCTGCAAAACAGAGGCAAGCTATAAATAACACTGTGGTAAGCAGGGTTGCCATAGCCCATATTAAAAAGCTAGGACACAGATGGAATCATACATATGTTAGTGTACATATAGTGCGCATGCATTCATGCATGTAGCCACATACACTGGCAAAGAGAATCTATGTATTAACATATTACTTTCTCTCTGAATCAGATACACACACTCCTGCATGCAGTACAGCCCAGTAGGATTTATGTTCATATTGGACAATTCTGCAGAGCACAATTTAGTTAAGTGCCAATTCAGGAGGCAGTGTGTCCATATTTTGGGTGGCAAATAAGGATGAAAAGGTTGGGGTGATGGAAGGGTGTGTTGCACGGTACACTTTCATGCCATAGACCAGAGTTCACATCCTGTCACAGACCTCCCTAACCTTACCTTAACCAAGGTTATTAGGTCAAAACCGCAAGCCTTCCCTTACATTAACCAAACTTTAAAGAGTAACTGCACCCAGGCAAATAATCTTGCTTGCACTGACAACTAGCGATGACTGCATTGTCTTCCCGCTGTTACGACTGTTCACACGAACTGGATCCAAAAGCACAACTCCAGACAAAAGTGTCAAACAATAAAACGAGTCTTTACTGAAGAAAAAGTTCAACAAACAAAAAACCACTCCAAAGAGAGAAAAAGCACTCAAGGCTTGAATAAACAAAACAATGACCTGACCAAAACATGGGTACTTGACAAGAACCTTGAATGGCAAACGCTGGTTCTCTGACATAACGACAAGACGAACTGGCAAAGGACAAAGTGAGACACGGACTATAAATACACAAGGTAATGGGGAACAGGTGGAAACAATCAGGGCGGGGGACGACAATCAGACCGGCGGGAAACACACGAGGGCAGGAAGTCAAAACACCTGAAACGAGAGGGATACTTGAATGTCAAAATAAAACAGGAAATGACAAGACAACCTGAGCACAAGATAACTTAACTAAATAAACTTAACGAACATTGCGTGGCATAACACCTGCACCCTATGCTACATCATAAGTGGGTGTGGCGTGGTACTGTACCTATACCTTTCAACTCATACAGGTCAGTGCAGCAATGCTTGTACTCCATACAAGATCTAGTGTGGAGTTTAAGGGGAACCCCACTGATTTTACACATGTCTGTTTACAGGTCTTGGGGAGTGCTACCAAATATGTGGGAAAAGTTGTATAAATCCTTTTGTGGCTCCAGAAGGAGCTGCACAAAATCTGATTATATTGCCTCATGTGATGTCACTTAAGTCAGCGTCGGTTGGGGCTGAAGACTACAGGTTTGAAAATGAAAAAAAAATCTGGGGGTGTGGAGTTAGAAAGAAGTGAGCTTACCAGACCTCTGTAGTCCGCTCCTCATCTCTACTTGAAGTTAGTGGCTTGAGGCTACATTAGCCACTACTTGCATAACATAACATAAATCTCCAAATGAACTGTACTCTTTTAAGAGCATCAGTGTATGACATGTGTCAAACTACTTGCCAAAACAACCGCACCTATAGTTTTATGTAAGCCCACACATTGCGGTGTGTTAATGTGTCAGGATATGATAGTGTCCTGTCTCCCTGCGTGGACGCTCGTCAACCCTATAGAAAACAAGCAATTTTATCACAATCCCCAGATTGGCATATCCCAGCTACTGTACGCTGGTTACTTCTTCTGTCTGTATGACATTCAGTGTGTGCTAATGAACTGCAAATGAAATGCCACTCCAGGACTCAGCCGGTATATGTTGCATGGATACTGTAGAAATGCATTTGAAACTTTCTGCATTTGAGTTTTGCAGATTTGTCTAATACCAGTGTCCGGCAATAGGTTTGTACAGTCCAACATACACCCAGTATTCACTGTAGTGATGGCTATGTGAACCCTGTGGCAAGGGAAGAGGCCTCTGAATGACCTAGACTAAAAACAGATTTGCTGAATATAAACAGTTACCACAAAAGAAATAGATGCCTTCCTGTACACACAGGATTGACCTTGAATACCATCCTCTCAGGAGATAAGAAAAACGATGGTTTCAGGCAAATAGCCCGTGTAATATTTTGAAAAGTGGTTCCAAAACCCAATAATACAACTTCAGTGCTCTTCCTCTGACAAAGCCCTCTCTGTCAGAACATCAATGGTATGATGAATGAATGATTTCTGGGTTCTCAAACAACAACACCTCTGTCACAGCCAGCTATTGATGAGCAATCTTGCAAAGAAGGTAAATGATTAGAGGTGGAAACAGCTGTTGTGTGGAGTCACTGAAATATATCACATAAACGCTAGAGCAATACATCTTTATCCGAGGCTTGTTCTTAAGTGTTTGAAACATGCACCAAAGAAGATTTCATAATATTTAATAATATTCATTAAGGGTAGAGGAAAGAGTAATTTGTTATTCACATAAGTCCCTCAAAGCAAATAGCTTCAGAAACTAGGCAGCAGTACAATGAAAGAACACTAATCATTATGGAGCAATGGAGTTGAAATGTAATTTAGATGAAACTCCATCCATGCTGCATTCTGACTGGTGTAAATCTGACAACTGTGTGCAAAGAGGTCAGCCAATCAGAAGTTGTTTTGGACAGCCACTCCTTGAAACGGATGCTATTCTGGGTCTTCTCGTTTAGTGAAATTTCCCTCCCAGCTCTGACTGCTGCCTAAGGCCTACCTTGGAGCCTGCTGTAACTATGGTAGACTGTTTCCGCCCCAGTGAAACAGACAGAGGGAATTGCAGCGGCAGCTTGATCTTAAATTCAACATATGATTCATGGATAACAAGAAATCACAGCTTTGGATTTTCTTTAACCTATTTAAATGTTCAGGGATCCAACAAATCTGTAGTATGACACTAAATTACAAAGTTCATGGACAAAGGAAACTTCAATTTTGTCTTTCCCATGAATTACTCGGAATAATGCAGACCCGTATGCAGATGTAAAGCCATATCTGCTAGTTCAGGTGCTGGATGCCATGTAGGGTCAGTGCTGCCAAGGCTGACCTGACAGACAGAGTGGCTGTCCATTGAGGGGATGCAGAAATAAAAGCTTCGACCCGGATCAGTGAAGCATCCGACACACTAGCCTGAGCTCTTTGGGTCTCTGAGGCAGGAGCTGCCTTACTGTCACTCACTGTGTGAACACACATAGTCACCAAAGAGGCAGAAACAAAAGCATGCATAAGCTGCAACACTGACACAAAAAAAAGGAGATTTAAAGACTTGGAAAACCTCTTTTCTCAATCAGCTTCTTACTATGAGTGATGGGGTCCTACATGAACACATTATTTTCTGCTAAAGTTAGAACATCTTTTGCTTATTTCACGTGCAGGATTTCTGTATTAATATGTTTGTCATTGCCTTTCTCACTGGTTTAAAGTGGGTGGGGCTCAGTTTGAGAAGGGTGATGTCATGGATCACAGAGTTTAACAACATTTGTGGCCAGCCCTGTCAATTAAATCTGATTAACCCACACAGTCCTGATTTCTGTTTTTGTTTTTTGCATATAACTATGCCCATTCCACATGGGCAAACAAGACACCATTATAACAGATCCAGAATGTTACAATACTACAAAAAAGTTTTAAAAAAAATAATAAAGACAACTAATTCAAATCATTTTGACAATTAGATTCTCAGACCTTCATTGTCTACAACACATTTCACAAATCACCTACAAAAACATTTACTATATAATACTCGAGAAATCCCAGTCAATTATAACTAACTAGTCCATAGTTTCTTCTTTTCCTGGCTTTTGAGACAATATTATCGAACTTAAACACGCCAAAATTAAAGAACCATTCCAGCTTTTGATCATCTGTACACCAGAATGATGATTGTTCCTTATTCACTCATTCACTCACTAAAAATGTTACAGAGAAATACTTGAGATTTGAAACCAAGTTTTCATGGGCTTTAAATGTACTTATATCACATCACACAAGTGCGCAAAATCCACAATGGAACAGAAGAATCTGACTTGATCGTAAAAGGGTAAAGTATGTCAGAGAAAGGTGAGAATCAGTAAGGAACACGTGTAAAAAAAAAAAGGGAACGCTTTAGAAGATGCATGTGAAACACAACAGAAACAAAGTGCAGTGTTAAAGTCAGCACTTTTCTCTTTTATCCCTTCATCTTTACCCTCTCCTCTGTGTGTGCCCCTCAGCTCTCCTGGTTAGCTTATAACCACCTCCCCACCCAAGAGAGAGTGTTGTGGCTCTGTTGTGAGATAAAAGCTCGCAGCCTCCTCCTTTAATCTTTCCCTTCCATTTTTGAACATTTTCCCTCTATTTCAGCCCCCCCCCCCCCCGATTTATGACACTTTTATCGATGTGTCGTCTTTTGTTTCTGTCACAGACACTTAGTGCTTAAATTCCCAGATCTGTTTCTCAAACTGCCTGTCTTTTGATGTCTGTGTCCCCTTTTCCCCTTTATTCTCTTTTTTTCCCCCTCCTCCTGCTGTCCTTTGCTGTATGTTTCTCCTCCCATCTCGTCCCTCAGCTCTCATCTTCATAGTGTTTATACGATTTTGAGAGCTGATAGGAGGACCCTGGGCAATCTCTTACTCAGCCAGATTTTCATTTTCCTCTGCCTCATACATCAATCTGCAACTCGCTTTGTCTTTGTCCAGAGAGTTACAAAAGAGACAGCTCCAGCCAAAGCATATTTATTTATCTTTTAAATAAATGTGCTTTTCCAAGCCGGGGTCAGGTGCCAGCAATAAGGAGACATTGAAATGTTATTGCTTCTCCTTTACTTTCTTCCCTCACAGTTTTCATTGCTTTCTTGGTCCCAGTCTACAGTATTTATTTGACTTAGAGTGAGCTCTTTTATTCGGTTGATCTTCCTGTGTGCCTTTCTTTGAACTCTTCTAAGTGATGGATGGTCAGCCTTGGCTGAGAAAAAAACCCCCACCCAAGTCGACAGCCATGTGACAGGGATTGCAGGGCTCCATTTAAATTTTCTAAGCTATAAGAAATTGCTTGTGTAATTTTAGAAATTGTTATTATATTGCATGAAAAACATTCCAAAAAGTGAAATGACTTTTTGGGTAATGTTTGCTGCTTATCATTTGTATTGAAGCAAAAAATACACAAGCACTCATAAATCATGAATAATCAAACAAGATTGTCATTAAAGTCCCATATTACACCCACCCATGTGTTCAGTTATTTGGGCTGATTAGACCTTTTCTCAGGATTGGGTGGGCGTATATAGACCGTGCTTGAGTGACATTTCCTCCTGGTAGTTTTGTTGCAACTGGGGTGGAACAACTTTTACTGCCTTTTAGTGTCTTTGTGTTTTTGGGAAATTACGTAAGCCAAATGCAAGCGGTTTTAACACTGTTGCTAAGCAACTAACAACAAAATTGGACATTGCCTTTTCTCTCTTCAAAAATGACTTTGTTTTCTGTATTTTAAAACCATGCTTAGTAGAAAACTTGGAAAGAGTAAATAGGAAATGACAATGATAACTAACTTCCATAGTCTCCCACGAGAGAATGACTCTACAGCCACACTCCATAAGGCAGTACCATAGACTGTATATAAAGATGGACAACATGACAGCTCCCCAAAAGTGAAGCCTGCTGCAGTATAGGTCATAAACCCCGCCCCCTCCATGTTAACGGATGGGACATGGGCCAAACTGAAAAATTAAAGTACAATACAAGTACAAACAATACATTTTTCCCCAAGATGGTTTCCGTCATTTTAGGTAGGATCTTGATACCGCGGCTCCACCGTGGATCACTACTGCGAAGACTCTGGTTCCAAATGACGTCACCAGCGCAAGATGGCAGCGCACGTAAAAGGGATATTTTGGCTTCATTTTTGTACAGTGGGAGGAAATGGAGACGCGTCGTCCATCTTTATACATAGTATAAAGGCTATACTTAGGCACAGTGGTGCTGGGAGCATAATGCTAACACATCTTAGTGTGCGTGTTAGCATGCTAACATTTGCTAATGAGCACTAAATATAAACTACAGCTAAGAATTATGGGAATGTCATTGGTTTTGTAGGTATTAAGTCATAAATCACAAGAACTGAACAAATGAAAAGTTTGACCTGATGATGGTGCTATAGAGGAACAGTCAACGGATCACCAAAGTCATTAGGATTCATCCTCTGGGAACCATTAGTGTCTGTACAAAATGTCATGGCAATCAATAGAATAGTTGTTGAGATATTTTAGTCTGGACCAACGATAGATCAACGGAACAACCGACAACATCGCCATCCCTAGTGACGTGCAGCTAGCATGGCTAAAAACAGAGCAGCATACAGTATGTTCCAGTTTGTGAACTCAAAGTCATCAGAACATGTACACTTACAAAGTTGTGAATGCCACAAAAGTGGCCCATTCAGGTGAACTTTTCTCATGAACACAGTAAACAGGACCAGCTTGCATGTGGAGTTTTCAGACTTTCAGCACAGTGACCAAACCTTTCTGAAATATGATTCTGAGTCCAGAGTAATGCTTCAGCTGTAACACAGGATGAAGAATTTCCATCAGTAGCAAGCTCCAGTCTGTCAAGCTCTAAATCTTCCATCTGATATGATTTGTGGACAACATGCTGATCTCACTCTTCTTTATGCTGTGGAATTTGCTGTCTGCCAGCTCAAAGAAGAGGAAAGGGCTTTAAAGTACAAAGAAGAAAAATACAGTGTTACTGAGAAATTAGACTTGTGAGGCATATGTTGTTGTCTTTCCCTTTCATCTTCCAGAAAGCTATGACTAACATTCTGTTATAAGGTTGATAGAGAACTATGGTTGACTTTTATTCAATCTTTTTATTTGATATACCCGTTTTGAGAACAATTGCTGTCATGTGTCATATCTTGTTAATCACTGGCATGGTGCAGATTTTTTTATTCATAGCATTCAAGGAATCTCCAACCAATACATCCAGGGCCTCTAGACTTCATATATCTTCTATAATACTTGTTTAACTTTTTAATCTAAGTACTTTGAATCAAAACTTGAACTCATACAACTCGAGGACAAGGTCTAAAATACTTTAGATAGTATTGAGTCTGCTTCAGAATATGAAAGGAAATCACTTTTGAATGATTAATGTTTTCTACCAACCTGCATATTTTCGTTTTTATCTTGTTTACCATGTTTGAATTCAGTGCAGGGATCAAACTTTCTCTATTCGATTAAAGTGTCCCAGTATGTACTCAAGCAACAACAGATCCATACTGGACCCATCATTACAAAGGGTGCCACCTTTGAAGGTTTATTGTTGACCCCAGTTCTCTTTATGAACATGACACTGAGCATTTTACTACAGTATTCACTTTGTTTACAGAAATGAAGACAGAAGAAACTAATTAACGGCTAATATTGACAGCAAACATCAGAAAAGGGAAGTCTCACATTGATTGTTAAGGTGTGGACGTTGTTGTGCATAATAATAATCAGCCATGGTAAGTTGCATATGGGTGTGTACATGTGTGAAACTCTGATTAGAATGTATGGGATGCAGAATAGCAGACAGACATTGTGGCTAACAAGCATAGGCACTCCTAATCAAGGCTTCACTCACTCCTCAGTAGCTGCATAAGGTCACCTGTGATTGATTTAAATGAGAGGAAGCATCAAGCCATTCCTTGCATGTATTTAAAGCCTAAAGGGATGTGCGCGTTTAGGCATACTTGTGTGTATAAATTGCAATGGTAAAGTTTGGAGTGTATGTAATGGAGTGTATGGATTGCAAGAAACACAACAGAGCACAATTCATCTGCAATTTGACAAAAGCCAGAGTGTTACATGTTCTGTGTTTCATATTCCTCAAGAGGGCAGCTGCACAGAAGAGTGTGTGAGAACAGCTGCGCCAGTGTTTGAGAACATCCTGCAATGTGTGGGTGGTTTCCAATCAATAAGTCCACCAAATCAAAGTATTTAATGAATGTGAACCACTGTTGTGCTGTGTGACTTTTTTCATATCCAAAGCTCTTTTTTTCCACGTCAAGTTGATCCACAGCTTCATTTCAAAGAAGTTCATCCGCTACTTTCAAGATTTAAGTTTATTCATTAAAGTTTAACCATTCAGTGCTGCTCTACAGTGAATCTGTGTGTTATTCCCATAAAACTGGACACTTCAAGGCAGTTCAGTTGAATTCATCTTCTGCATAGAAAATGTGAAAAATCACTGTCAAAGACATCAAAGTTTTCTATCGGTTGTCAATGAAAGAGTTGCTCGCTCTGTATTTTGATGAGGTCATAGTTTAGAGTTTTTTTTTTAATTGTGTGCTTCGGGAGAGAAAGAGATGCAATGTTCCTCACACAGCAACTTAATGTTTACAGTAGGGCTGAACGATATACCAAAAAAATCATATTGCGATTATTTTGACAGATATTGCAATGAGTCCCGGTTTTAGTGGGAATGGTCATTTTTGCATTTCATTTTCACTGAAAAAATTATAAATGATGATGTGATTTTTGCTGGTGTTTGTACAAAACAAGCATGTTCCCTTACGTCTGGAGAAAATTATTTGTAGGCTGGGGCATCTCTGTTGCACCACAATGCTTCATTTATAATGGTATGTGACACTAAAAATTGCAGCTCCTGCGATTTGGATATTGCACTTGGCCATATTGCAATTTTGAAAATATTTTAATTAATTGTTCAGCCCTAGTTTACAGAACCTGGATCAAACAAAGTAGGATGTACTGGTACGTGGGTACGTTCAATCACACTGGCAACGCTCAAACACAAGAAGATGTATCTCTACATAACTTAATAAGTGGCACATAGATTTTTTTTTTCATATCAGTCGATCATTATTTCTTTCAAGTTCAAAGGCTTCAACTATTCTTTATTGTCAGAACATGACAAACACTTGCCAAACAGCGGAACATTTCACAAAGCTGAGGTACTGTAATTTCTTACTTTCTGCATGTTCTAACAGGTGATATTGTTTCAAATCGTGAAACAGGTTTGTGGTAATGCCTGTCTTAGCTGGCACGAGTCTTCATCACAGTTTGCTCTGGTTGCTGTCGGGTTGTAAATAGCCAAAATATCTCCAAATTACTGAAGTTGCGTTTTATTAAGTGTCGTTCATTTTGCTTCCCAGTGTTTTGCTTATTCCACTCCAACTACAAGCCTGTTAGCCACTGTGTCTGTAAGCATACCTCTGTTTCTGCAACATGACTGGCTGTTAGTCTTCTTCTATTGTTTAATGACAGGTGGCAATTAAGGCAATTTTCTCCCTCTGCATCTCTTACCATTGGCTTTATTAAGGTTTCTGTGCGGTCTCCCCAGTACAGGACAAGCAAATACTATCAAAACCTAATCCATACAGCTCTTTTAATAGACAGCTGAATAAAAGTGTAGCTTTACCAAACCAAATACTTTTGTAGGAGGATTTATTCTTTCTGAGTGGATGAAGAACTGTTTTGTAGGGCTTTTGGGCTCAATCAGACTCAAAGTCTCAGGATGTAACCGATTCTTAACCAAGAGCAGTTGAGTCAATAAAGGTGTCTGAAGTGGGACACCAAGTCAATATTGGAGTTTACTCAATAAGTTGAACAACAGAAGATATAAATTGTACAGATCAGACTGAGCTTGTAGCAGTAGCCTTATGACTAATGCTGATTCCCAAAAAAGGTTGTGAAGGGCAAGAATAGAACAAGCAGTGCTAAGTTTGTAAACTGAAATATGGGTGACAGGTGTGACTCATCTTTATATGAGCTACTTAAAACTGACATGGGAACATACAGGATTAAGGAGTTTGAAACAGAGGTGGAGACCTGCAATCATGAACCCTTTAATTAGAGAATGAGCAAGTACATAGCAAAAATCAAAATCTGCTCAGAACAATTACAATTTTAATGACATTCACCTTTCTCAGTGCTGACTTTTCTGAACTAGAGGATCAAGGATGTCAGGGATTTTGGAGCCCACTCTAGATACCAGGTAATTGCAGCACCTACAACATTTTCGATGTAGCAGATTGAAGTCTAAATGAAGCCCTGACCTTCAATTTGCTCTCTCTTCATCAGTTCCTGTTTTTCTCTAAGTGGCTTGATTTCCTCAAGGTTCTTCTTTTTTTTCCCTCTTTATTTTCCTCCTCCCTTTCATTTAATCAAAGCCACTGTCTCTTTGTTTCTCATCTCACACCACATCCCTCATCACCGCCTTTAAAAAGATGTGTCCAAACTCCCCATGGTGTTTGATCTTTGGCTTGTGGGTCTAATTGAAACATACAACAACACAATGCCCATAATAGTCCTCACACTATATCTTAATCTACTTTACATATATACTTTATAATATATCTGAATATTTGTATGTCCCCTTATAAGGGAAACAGCTTCATGAATACTTAAAAGGGTTTTATAACACAAATATGCGGGGGCACACTTTGAATATCATGTAGCTGCAAATACAGAGGAGTCAATGTACATACACTTGAAGAACACACAAAAACACACACCCAAACACAATGGGCAGCAGGCGTCCATTAGGCCTCCCTCGGACTCATCTCTCATCTCTTAGTTTAGATTTATAATGGGGACAGTGCATAATAGGGTCTCTAATAGACTCTCATGTTAGCGCCACAGAAAAGAAAACAGTGTACATAATGGAAAAGCTGAAACTGATCAAATGCCTGGTCTTCTCGTCCTACTCTTGACAATCAATTGGAGCTGTTATCAGGACCTCATTTTACATTGCATTCAAACACACATTGTGTTTTAATGAGCTTTAATTAAGGCTTTATAGTACATTTGCCATTGCCCCCACAATAAATGGTGGGTTTCAAGCTGTTGAAAGTGTCTTTTTTCCTGATGTGTCATACAAACACATAACATGCTGTTTCTAACTAAGCATCCTGACCAACCCTCTAGCTTTGGGTGAAAGTAAACAACCTCAAGGCGATGGCGGGAGGTGAAGAAAACAGAAGGGAACAGAGAGTAAAGCAAGGTAACAGCTCATTATTACAGCTAATGCTCTTGAGTCACTTATCACTAAGTAACAGCACAGGTGCAGGCGAGCCATTATAAACAGTTGCAAAGTGTGTTGGGATAATGAACGCGCCCCTGCAGACCCCCTTTACTTTCTGGGGATGCTGGAAACACCTGCAAAGGCAATTACAGACAAGGAGCAACAATGCCCAAGATTCAAGAGTGTTCACAGCGCGATTTCTAATTAAACTGTAGGGCAGAGGGATTGGGAAAAAATCCCCATCACATTGTGTTATTGGACAAACAAAACAAGGACAAATCGACTGTGGGAACAGCTAGATGAGGAGCCCACTAACTACCACTTCGGGGAATGATCTAAAAACAAACAAACTTTGAGAGAATATAGCTTCCTTCTCGTGTGCTGTATGTCCCTCACATTAATGCAGTTTGTTAAATTAATTCTCAACCTTGGAAATTAGGTCAGGTGTATGTATTCTTAGCATGAGCAAGCTCAAATGTATATTCATATGATTTAGGGCAAAGTGTTTAATACAGGTCAGAAGAGTGACTGTATGTGTATTGTTTTTAAAGGTAAATTGCTTTCTTGCAGAGAGTTGGATCACTTTCATGTCTGAAGTGTAAAAACGACACACTGCATAGGCTAGATGTTAGCCCCTGTTTTCAGAGTCTGTGCTAAGCTAACTGGCTGCTGACGGTAGCTTCTCACTACAGGGTTCGTACAGCTTTTTAAGAGTAAAAATCACACACTTTTGAAGCACTTTCAAGGTACCTAAACCAAAAATTTACAGATTCTCGAAGCCTTTAATTGTTACTATAAATGCCAGGAGACAACAAACACATATGACGACAGGGTCGTTTCATTTCAAATATTAAAACATTTTTGGTTTACATGAGTTTGGTTTACAGATTATGTTGAAAATCAGGCATTTTTCAAGGAGTATATTCAAATTCAAGCATATGAAAACATAATGGTTAAAATTCAGCATTTTCCAGACTTTCAAGACTTTGTACGAGCTGTCATTATAAAGAGATCTCAGCAACAAAGCGAATAAGTGTATTTCCCAAAATGTCCAAATATTGCGTTTAGCACATAATATAGTTTTAAAATGAACACTTTTAAGGCTGAATGGAGACTGCTACATCCAGAGCTGTGCAGCCAACGTTAATGTTAGCTAAAGCAGCTACATGGTACAGATAATGCTAACTGTTTCTATAAAGAAATCCATAGCTAAGCTGAAATAATTTGAAAAAGAAAGTAAATGTGAACTGTAAACAATAGAATTAATACATTAATTAATGGCCGTACATCTTTTTCGCCTCCATTGTTTTATTATATGTTAAGTACATGTACTGTATCTGCTGTAGGATATGCTGCACTGCACCAGAAAATAAATACAAATTTGAGTTCTAAAAAAAGAAAGGCAATGATGATGTGTGTGTGTGTGTGTATTTGTGTGTGTGCGTGTGTGTGTGTGTGTGCGTGTGTGTCTGCACTGTGCAGCGACACCGAGCACCTGAAGAGCAGCAGGTGATTACCGGCCTTAATGGGCTTAACAAGCATGACAACGGGAGGTCTGCTGTCCGTCAATCAAAGGTGAGGAGGTGAGAGGAGTGCACAAGCCATTAGAGGCAAACAGAGAAAGAAAGAAGGTGCTGAGGGAAGAGGTGGAGTGACGAAGGGATGAAGAAAGGAAGGGTAAGAGGTGCAATGAAGGAAAGTCCTGTAATGAGCTGCCCGGTCAAAAACAAGAGGGTCATTTAAAGCTCTTTAACTCTGGACACTCAAGGTGAAGTTTCTCTCTACGCTCAAAGCATATACAGTCTCGCTCTCTCTTTGTCTATAATTTATTTTCCTCTCAAACTCTTCTCCCTAATCCCCTCCAAGGTTCACATAATATCTGTAAAACCACTCCATCTCCTTCTATATTTTCACTGGTGCTAGACTAAGGGAAGCACTTAAGCCATCCTGCTGCATTTATCACAGCCAGAGCCAGAGCCTCTCCAGATCTATTTGTCATCATAGCTGTTAGAATGAGTGGAGTTTTTCAGGTCGGGCCCGTGTCCCGCAACCATCAAATCTCGCACATAACTGTAAGATTAAGGATGACCTGCGAGGTTAAGGGTTAAGAGTTTGGGAGCTAGCATTAGCAAATAGCAATGTATAGTGATCATGGATATAAGAAAGTGGCTTAATGTTAAAGGAAATTCAACCGATAGAAATAAAGAGAAGTCCATCTGAACAAAAACAGGTTGTCGGAGGAGGAGTAAAGTAAAGTAAGGAGTAAAGCTCTACACATAATTCCTAGCCCAGATACACTATACTCTCATTTAGCTGAACCAAATTTGGTTTCCTGGCTATGGAAGCTGCTGAGAGCTCTTATTCATTGTGGTCATAACTTAATCTCATGCATCAATATAGTATAATACTCTTGTGTAATACATGGTTAGGTTAGGGTTGAGGGGCCTCTGTGGTAATTGAACAAAATGCCAGAACTTTGGTTTCCTCTAGACTCTTGGCTAGATGATTTCACATTTATGGAAATGCATTAACCTTAGCTGCTGTACGACACCTAATAATCACCCATATGTAAACTGCAACAGACACTTCTTAGGATTTGTCTGTTCAGTTCTTTACAAAGTAGCTGGATAAGAGGAAGGGTCTGTGAATGCGAGGATGTTATGTGGGTGTGGATGAGAATAGATCTGGATGGATGTTAATGTGCCAGAGTGTGATAAAGAGAGCGATAACACCTGTGTCTCACTACTGCAGTTCACAGAGCTTCGGATCAGTGGATGAAATATGATATTGTCTGGGGTGCTGGCATCAAAGCCTAGAAGTATCAAACCTGATTTCATGTGTGAAAAATGGCACAGCTGACAACGAAAAGTTATAGTCAAAATGAACAAACTTGCGGGGACAGTATTTATTTCTTGGTCCTTTATTGCATTGTTAGCTATGCTAGTGGCGTGGCTCTTGGGATGGCAAAGTCAGTCTGTCGCTCCACCACTTTGGACCAGACTGAAATATCTTAAAAACTATTAACTGCCGTGAAATTTGGTACAGATATTTGGTACATATTTCCCATACAATGTATCAAACTGACACTGGTGATCCCTTAACTTTTCATCTAGCACCATCATCAGGCCAAAATGTGTTCAATACTTTTGGTTTATGACCAAATATCTGCAAAACTAATGACATCCCCAATCAGCCTCAGCTGTACTTTGTGTTTAGTGCTAATTAGTAAACGGTAACTAGCAATGTTAGCAGTCTCACATGCTTTATTAAGATGGTGAATATGGTAAAGATACAGGTACCTGCTCATTATCAAACACATTTTAGCATTTTCATTGACAGCATGCTGCCATTAGCGTTTAGCTCAAAGCACCACACTACCCACAGCCTCACTGAGCTGCTAGCACGGCTGTAGACTCTTAGTCTTGTTTTGGCTACTGTTGAGAAGAAAAAGTGAGACCTTGGGGTGAGATCAACAAACACATTTACATGCCCTACCTTCTAGAAGAGTGTCTACTGACAGCAAAATTAATGGTGCACGGAACAATTCATTTGAATGCGAACAAGAAACTTTGTGGACAAGTTTGTGAGAGTGTCGAGACTGTGCAACTTTATGCAAATTTAAGCCGTGAACCATTCCAATAAAGTGCAACAAAAGAACCAAAAACCTTATTCACCTTTTGTGAGCAAAACAATCAGTTTCTGCTTTTTCTATATTGCATGAAACCCTCCTAACCTTTTAATGACTTTCAAACAACTGCATCTTAATTTCTTTTCTTTTGTTAGGTCTCAAAATACTGAAAACCTCATTGCAAACAGATTGGTGTCGTTAGCATTTTGTGACTTCCACCTAATTGAATTTTAATGATCATGCAGTTGTATGACAGTCATGATAGGACTACGGGTAAATATTCACACCATAAACTTGCACAGTAAAAGCATCCCTCCCATCTGTCTCACCACAGAAAAGTTAAATCATAATGGAGGAGACATTATTGTTGAATCTCCATTTGAGCACAAGGACAATGACAATGCAGCAGCAAGTAAAAGAGTGAACATAACAAAGGGGTTGCACACTGAAGCAGCTATCTTTGCCAAGCTGTAGGTGTCATTAGTAGACATTCAGTGAAAGGAAATGGTGCCAGAAAGAAAAAGCACTTCCCTTGCCTTGCAGTCTCCTTTTTTCCTCCTTACCCCACAAAAAAAAAGTATTTAAAGTACCATAAATGTCGGCCATTGTTTAGAAATGCAGCACCTTTTATTGAGCTGAATTTTGTCTCTGCCTGCTGATTAATCTGCAGCTCCCTTATGGGCACTCACATCATATCAGCTCGTCTCTGATCAGATCTCCCCCTGTTAAGCGGCTGTTTAGTTCACATTCCCTAATGAACTCCTGTCCTGATGAAGCAATTGAACCGAGCAGATTAGATAGTGATTCTCACACAGTTTATCTTTCAGGTTGATTATTTCTGTATAATGTGTATATGTGTGCTGGTGTGAGCTTTAGTCCAGCCCTGTTTCCTGGCAGGCTTCTGTTTGTTTTTGCAATGGGAGTCACCTTTCTAAAAAGCTCAAACTTCACTTTCATATTAGGTTTCTCTTGCCATATTCTATGCATTGTCATCTGTTTAGGACTTTGAAATTTGAACACTTTTTTTGCAATTTTGCTTGCTTACTGTACATTCACTGGGAAACAGAACCCTACAATATTATACCTTAAAATGTTTTGTATTAAGATTATGGCAAATTGGAATAAGTACCTTTATGGGAACCTTTGAGTACCTTGAAGGAGTAAACCAATTTAAAACTACTTAATTCAATGCTTTTACATTAATAATACATGTTTTGACAGTTTAATTTAAACATTAGTTAAGCTAAGATTAAGAGAGTTGTCTGTGTTAATCAGTGTGTCAAAAGCCTGTCAATAAATTTAGTAATGCAGTTCAGTTCTGTTTGAATTTAGATGGCAGGCCTACCATTTTGTTCACAGTTAAATCGTGGCTTGTGCCTTAGTTTAGCTTTAGACCTTCAACAGGCCAGCACCCTTGTAAAGTGTGGGGTCAGGACTAACATTACAAACTTATCATTAGAACAAAAGAGAAATAGAAGAAAAGAAATAAAGCTGATCCCAACCCCTAGCTGACCCATGTAAGGGCCATCCTTGGTGGCAGTCTTTCGGTGCTCGCCACAGGTTGAAAGTACCACAAAGATCAATGTCTGGATCCCCACTATGCAAAAATACATAGTGGAAGAGGAGCCAGGGGAAGTGGGGTGAGGCTTTGGCTCTCCATAATAATACAGTATCATCCTTTTCAGCCCTCCCCGCTGCCTTCTTCCGTTCAAACACTCCGGGCATGTCCCACCAACTGTTTTAATAAGACCACTGAAACACTGACATGCCGGCCAAAATTACCCAGGCAATTTACAGAGCCTGCTGGACATGATGGCAGTGCCAACAAAGCTTTAAACTGCCATACAACACATGTGTTTGGTTACTAATTAGTATGGGAGTCATCATTTTATACATGTCAATGAGTGCACACAAGGTGGTGGGGGTGTTCCGCTTTGTAATTCAGACAGCAATTTAAGAGCAACGGCGCCAATATGAAGGTTATGACTGCATTATTTGTAAATTAAGCATGATGTAAAGCATGTTCTGGCATCAACAGGAATCAATATGGACTTCTCAGTCCAGCTCACAGTCATGAGATCCAGCTAATTTCTTTTTTTTTTTTTTGAGTGCAGCTCAAAGCATACCTGTTTCTCAGGAACACTCTGCTCCCAGCATTGTAAATTAGCAGCAGTTTTAAAAGCAAACATGCATTTAGGCATTGATTTCTTTGATTTTTGGAAGGGTTTCATAGATTTTATGAAAACAGACTATGATGTGTTAATGACTGATTCACTGCACTGGACATCTGGATTTTCTGTTGCAACCAGCAGCTAGTAATCATTTTGACATCAACCTGTCAGGGGTCATCAACCTGTCAGTCGCAAACCACCTGTCTATCTTTCTATCTCTTGGAGCTCCAAGTTGATCGCAGAGCATTTCGGCTGACAGGTTTGTTTTTATTTGTTGATTTTCACCAATCAGAATTCTCTCCTAGAGCGGTACTGGGACAGCTTCTGCTGTTACTGCTAATTCAAAGCGATCACTTTCTGCTGCTCTTGTTCCATGTTAAAAGCTTTGCACAGATGAATCAGATTAAGGCTTTTATTGTGAAACAACTACATTGTCTCTTTCATTGAGGTTGCTGTGGAAAGTGGCTGTGAATATCAGACTGTCGGTTTCAGAAAGTTACAGATATTGTTGAACACAGAATCCCCCTGATTCTGGAGGCTGTGGGGTGGGGGGTGGTGTGTGTGTGTGTGTGTGTGTGTTTGTGTGTGTGTGTGGGGGGGTGTTCTCCGAAGCTATTTACAAACACAACTAACAGCACTATGTGAAAATACTCATAATAGTCATGTTCTTAGTCAAATCAGCATTTATTATTTATCAATAATACATATTACATTGATTTAGAAATATGTATTTTTATAGTTATTTATTTATAACTATTTTTTTTATAAATAATAAATACATACAGTTTTTACTGTATTTAAAAACCTCAGTAGGATAACTGAGTCCTGGTTTATATTTGAATATGAAAAGTGATCTGGTCTGCCACTGGGCTGTAGAATCACCATGTTGGTCTCTGAGTCCCAAAAACTTCCAAAAATCTCCACTGCACATATATGATGTCACACTAACTCACGAATAGGCCAAAACACATAATGGATTGGACCTTGTGATTAACATAAGGCCATCTTTCATTAATGAAAGAACAATCTAAATGATTACACACATAATGTATGCTGCCATTGCTCACAAAAGGCTCAATAAGAGAACCTGTACGTGTCTGGTTTCCACTTATCACAATAAGCATGTTTTTTGACAGAAAAATGAAGATAGAGCAGCACCTAATGCAAATAAATAAATAAATAAAAATAATTGAACTGAGAGTTAAATGGACTACATGCCAGGATATTGCCACTACTTACATGTACTTTAAGGTTAGAATTCGGTGCCTACAAATATTTAAAATGTTGAGACTCTTCTTTGTTTTTTGATGCCGTTGCAGCTGTGCACAACAGTTGCCAAAATAACTAGCATAAAAAAAAACACAACAACAACAAACAAAACATCCTAAATATTTTGTGATGTGTTTAAAAAATGTGAAGGGAAAAAAATCCAGTATCCTTGATTTTTATTCTGGCTCTTGAAGTCCTTGAAAGTCTTGAAAGTGCATAGGTTTGGGGGTGAGCATGTCTAGTTTTATATCTGTAAAATTCAGCACTGTCTGTTTCTGTAGGAGTCTACAGGTGGCTTCAGCTGTCCACCAAGAAACATCAGAGCTGTCCAAGGTCGACATCATTTCATCTCATCATGTGTACTCTCTCTCTCCACCCTCCCTCAGCTGTGATGTCTGCTAAGATGAAAGATACAGACAGACAGAGAGCAGTTCTGACGGTGTTCATCACAGCAGGCTAACATCATATGGGGAAAAGCTGGATTTTTTTCTGCTTTTCATTCCGTTTTGTCTGCCAGTAGGACAGTCAGCATCCACGTCAAACCTTATCCAGTGCCCCCCCTCCCCCTCCCCCTCCCCCCCCCAACACACACACACAGACCACCACCAACCCTCTTCAAATCCTCCATGACATAACACTGCTCTGCGTCCCGCTAGGCTCGCCTGGGTCGTCACCAAACATGCACGCACACACACACACACACACACACACACAGAGAGAGAGAGAGAGAGAGAGAGCGTGCAATCTTTTGGACCAAAGTCGTCTGTTTTTTGGCTGAGGAGTGAGAGAGTGAAGTGAAAGAAAGGTTAGCTAAAGGTCTAGCCCCCTGAGTAAAAAGAGAGAGAGAGACATCAAAGAGAAATTAGCGCAAGACAAAGCCTTCTGGTCTCAATCAAGCTGGTAAACAGTGTAATACCTCTTTTTAAATTAGCCACTGATAGGAGCACAATGATACAGCCGCTTCACTGTGGGAGAGGGAACAGAAGCCTAATGGAAGTGGGATTGCCTTTTTCAGCAGCTGAGCCCAGTGGCATTGTCTTTTAATGTCCCAAATTAGTAATTTACATGTCTATACCCCTTCTTGGTGCTGGCCACTTTTTTTTTGTTTTTGTTTTGCATTTTGACATGTCTATTTGGGTCGAGGCAATGGGGATGAGTGGGGGAAAAGAAGAACCAAAACAAATTTAATCGTGAGTTTGAGCCTTGCAAAAAAATATCTGGCCACAATCACAACAAGAATTTGAGGAGGAATTAGGAGTAAATGAGCGGGGACATACCCCTCAGTGCCGTGACGCATAATTGGACAAAACAATTTTGAGTGAAACAGACATTGTCACCTGGGAATTTGCTGGTGCATAAGCAATGGTCAAACGGCAAATAACCAGCAAAATGCCATTTCTTGTCCATTTGGCAGAACATTGCTTCGTAATTTCATTTATTTTTCCCGCCTCTGTTTATAAAAGCCTGTTGGAGCTGTTTTGGATATTGATAAGTCATGGTTGCCTGGATGCAAGCCTGCTTTGCTTGGGACCTCTTTAACAGACAGGCATGTATCATCATGCACTCCTATCTCTCTCTCACTCATATCTGCACTCCTTCACAAACGCACACCCACATACATCACAAGCTGAGCCACTTGTCACAGTGAAGTGTGTGTGTGTTTGTGTGCAGGAAGGATGAAGAAGGGAGAGAAATTAATCAGACGCAGCAATCCGCTTCTCTTGTGTTTTTTCTGCTCGGCCCCTCATCCCACTCTCATCTCACTCTCTCCTGCGTCTATATATCTTTAGCCATTTAATTAGCTGGGCAGGTAATAAATCCCATGTCTTATGTGCTACTCACTAGTTTGTTTATTTATCTATCAGCCTTAGATAAGCAAGGAATCCAAGGGCCAGAGTCCATTATAAGGCAAGTAGCATCTCCAGCCTTTTAAGGTTTGAGTCATCAGTTAATCAAGCTGACAGTGTGACAACATCAGGGCTGTTGTGTCACTTTAGGCAGCTGTTTCATGCAACATTTGCACAAAGAGATATTGTACATGTACATCTTGTGGATACATACAGTATATACTTCTAGTGCATATTAGCTTCCGTGCCACAATTACAGACAAATGATCAGCTGAGTCTCAAGAGTGTGTGTGTGTGTGTGTGTGTGTACGTTCCTTTGTGTGTCTGGCTAGCCAGATAAGAGCTTGTGCAGCCAGGTCCTGCCAGATCATGTCACATCATTTGAAACTCAATGAGCTGTCAGTGATCTCATTGCTGGAGGACGTATGTGTCAACCAATTGGATTCCAGCGAGGTCAGGGCGCCGGGTGTTTCCCTCTGTTCACTGGTCCTGCACAATGCACTGTCAGCACCTCCACCACGGATGTTTAATATTACATTACATGCCTTCATATCAGTGGCTCTGCTTAATCCCTCCCTAATTGAATCAGTCTGGATTCGCAGTGCTTGTTACTGTAGACTTTGGTGACGGTAAAAGCGTGAATGTACGTGCATGTGCATGGGAATGAGCGTGTGTTAAAATCATTAGCGCTCATCTCTCACCATTAGTCAGATTGGCAGAGCTAAAGTGTGGTGGACCCGTCGAGGATGTCCTAATTAAGTGCTTACAGTGCGGTAAAGTTTAACATGTATCCTGTCGTCGTAATTGGCCACTCTGGCAAATATCAGCTTTCACTGAGTACAAGAGGTTAGTGTTATCTGTAACACAAGGTACACAGATCTGTATCTGATTTAATGTGTCACTTGATATGTACAAACAAAGCCCCGATTATATCGTGTTCCAAACTCACACAAAACGTTTTTTCATTTAACTTTGCAATTTTCCTGGTTCACCTTTCTTTCTTTTAATACTTTAAGCATTTTGTACACGTGCAGATGTATGCAGGAATGTGTGTGCACATGTGAAGTATGCATGCTTGTTTGTGTATCCAAGTGGATGTGTACTGTATGCATTTTTGTTCAAGAACAGCAGTTTCTACGAGGGAAACAGCATCGGGAATGTCCACCCAGAGTCAGGCCTCTAACATGATGAATTTCTGGACATTGGACATTTACCTAGACTTGCAATAGATGCTGCTTTTAGGCTGTATGCACTTTACTACTACTACCTCTCACTTTCTTAGCTAAAATTGCAATGAAATTAGAATAAAAAGAACATCTTCTTGGGTCTTGATTAACCATTTTCAGTCTGTTTAGCAATACTGAGCCAGAAGTTCAACAAGATAGAAATGACCAGGAAGGTCGTTATTAAGTTGTAATATAATCTTATGTACTGTATATCAACTTTAGTGCGTATGTTTCACGTAGTTCTGCTTCCCTAGAATTTTGGTTGAACTTCAGTGAAATGGGTCTGTTGGCATACATGTGCATTTACAGTACAAGTATACAAGTGTGTGTACTCATACTGGCTTGTTGCTGAAGTGCTTGATGGAGGGCCATTACATTCTCGTTAGTTCAGCTTCAGTGCTCTGGGTCTGGAACGCAGCTGCCCTCTCTCCCCGAACACCGGCAGAATCGGACCCAAATGACCGCCCCCATCCCCCCATAAATCCCTCTCTCCCTCTGCTTGACCTCCTGCCTCCACCCAAGTATCTATTACTTCATCTCTCTCTCTTTCTCTCTCTCTGGACTCTCTCTTGCTCTGTTTTTTTCCCCACCCACAGCATGTTTAGCAGTGACTTCACAGCACTCCACTTTACTGCTGACTGATGTTTACTTATTAACATCTGTCCAGAACTTTGTCACATCATTCCGGGCTGATTATCTGTACTGTGGATTCAAACTTTGAAGGTCATCGGCCACAACCTCTATTTCCTGCTGTAATACATCATCATTTACCTCTACTCATTCTCAGACATCCTACTGTATGTTGAATCATCTCAAAAGTTTGCATTCTCACTGTAGAAAACCTTTCACCTTATACTTCCCTAGAAAGCGCAATGGTGCTATGACATTCCAAGAATTGAAATGTGCATATAATTTACCTGATCACCTGCTTTATTTACTGCCATGCAAACCTGTGGAGTACCTTGGAATTATCATCACAACCCATGGTTGAGAGAGTTCAATTAGTGAATCTGGCCTTTTTATTTCATAAAAGGTATAAAAATGAACAATAAAAATATGATGTTTGGTATGGGTAAAGTGCCTGTATAGAATGTAGATTTTGAAGTGTGGACGGACTATAAATATGAAAAGAGTTTGGTGTGATATTAACTTAACTTTGTGTGGCTACAATCACCAACTATTATAGTGTAATGGCTCAAATTCTTGTTATCAACTTGGATAGGCTGTCAAATAAAGATGACTCAGTCCCTCAAAATATCAAAAACAGGGTCTTTGTCCTGGCTTGACTCCAGTAAAGAGTTTTCTCATTCTAAGATGTATAATGCCTTCCATGATGTGTATATTATTACATATCCTTTTTGAAATGTAGAATACAGGGTGCTCTGGTGGCCTTGTGGTTAAAGTGCTGACCATGAACCGTAATGTCTCCGGATCTTTGATGCATGTGCTGCTACTTTGACTGCTGCTGACTCAGTTTAAATCCTATATGTAAATACATTTTTGTTAAATCCTACATGTAGGATTGTTGATGTATAGATAACTGTCAAGTTACATATACATTCTAGGGGGTAGACAGGACAGTTTGGGTGGATAAATTGTATGTTTTTCTTTCTCTTCTTTTTCTGTTTTATCTATCTCACTTATTTCATTCTCTTCTTATCTTGCAATTATATGTCAGTAAATTGAATAAATACTGTATATGCTTGTCATGCCATTCTGTGTGAATGGTGTGTGGAGAAAAACTAATAAAAATCTAGTGACAAAAAAATCTAATTCATTCTGGAATGAACAGTTAATAAAGCATGTTACTGTTTGAACAGAGAAGTCATTGTAAAACTATCTATATGCCTCGGACTGTACAGGGGAGAAGAACTGACTCGTTGGAATCGTTGGTCTGGTCAACCTCAGAAAGCTAGAATAAGATCAGCAGTAAAATATCTTATTTATAGGTCCTGGTGGTAGTACCCTGTCCTCTTGCCTGAAAATGAATCAAATTATTTGTAAAGAAAAACAACTCCAAACAAAGATAACACAGAGAAGTTCAAAAAGAAAAGTAGGGGGAATGTCAATGTGGGGGCGCTGCATGTTGCAGTGTTTGGAGGGGGAAAGAAAAGATGCACTGTCATACGCCGATTAAGACAAGTCTGTCAGTGAGACAGAAACTGAATAAGAACATTATTCATCCATGGGCAGCTTTCCATCAAAGTGCTCTTCCCCGAAAAGCACACGCAGATACAGAGAACACACAGACAGTGAAAAACAGACACACCCATGCAGACAAGGGGACAAATACATGCATTTCTCAATAATCCAGAGTGCACTCTATTCTCATTCAAATTCTGTGGCAAGCAGAGACTTTGAGGAGAAGATCTGTTCTTTTTATCACCTGAAATACATTTACCTCAGCAGCTAGTGCAAAAGCTTTATCTAAATGAAATCTATCCCTGCTACCAATCTCACCGACATTACAGCGCTCCACATCTTAAACAAGCAGCCTGATGCCAAACTCAAGAACTACTGATTTTGTGTTTGTTTCTGTGTTTGTGTGTGTGTGCATGGGTGTGTTCAGAAAAAAGAGTGACAGAGAGAGAGAGGTCTTGTAGCCTAATATTTGTCATCTTTGAAGATTATGATATTTTTGTCAATGAGTCACAGACAAGTAATGTTTTATTTTGCTTATTTATTCCTGGTGACAAAAGGTGACCCTGATTTGGCACTTTGTGTGTGTGTGTGTGTGAGTGTGTGACTCTTGTCACAGATGCACCATACATAATTCAAATATTTCACTTCTCTCCATTTTTTCCAAAACCATTTCAGTCAACACCTCAACATATTCATAGTAAATGAAACATGACTACATTTAGGTAAAAGTGAGTGTGTCTATTGGCTGCGTGTGTGTGTTTGTGCGTGCGCGCGCGTGTGTATGTGTATTCCTATGACTTCAGGGGTTAGTCCAGGACGTGGACGTGGTGGCTGGCACACCGCCTGCCCTCAGATCTGTCTAGCATTCTTAATGAACATAATTGGCTCAGACAAAAACATTTAAATGATGATGAGCAGATGGCATCATTCATACGGGCTGCATAACAAGAGGCTGGCACCCCGATCTGCTGGAAAAATAACAGGTGAAACTTCAGAAATCATCCTCTTAACTCAGGACATCACAGCAGTAATCAGATGTAAATTACCTAGCCAAATAAATCTTTGATTAGTTTTCATTGCGTGCTGTTTCTGTTTTCGCTGGCCTGCTACTGGTTGCTGCAAACACAGTAGCATCCCATTGTGTCGTGAGAAGCGTGTTAATACCTGAATGAGTAGTGTATGTTATTGTCTGAGTAGCTTATATATAGTTTGTGCCTCATGCAGCACACTCACTACAATAACTCTACAGCACTAATACTACAATAAATCTATACAAACATGATAAGGAATGCATGCAGACTCCTAAGACATGTATTAGAGACAAGGATTTGCATAGAGGATAAAATAGCAAAGCTCCAAATAATAATAATGTTTGCAGAGGTTGACAGGTAAGTCGTCTCTTTCTCCTGGCTCTGCTAATTAAAGCCGGCACCAATGGGACGGAGAGGGAAAACACACTAATATAGCTTTGGGCTTGAACAGATGCTGCGCTTTGATGAGCACCAAGGTTAGCCTATCATACGCTGTCTGCGATCATCAGGAGCGCAGGAAGAAGAGCAGGTCAGCTTTAATTACCTGGAGAATATCTGAGGGCTTTCATTTCAAGTACAGTATACACATTTTAAATGATTGAGAATATATGGCCGGGAATGCACTGTTTATTATCATTGTGTAATTGGCTTCATGCTCATGCCATCAATTATTTCGTGAGAAGAGTTCCCGTTCTTCTTTCCAAATAGTCAAAATCTTTTGCTTTGAGGGTATTTTGTATGACTTCTAGTTTCATCCTCAATAAGTACCTGTCAAGGAGTTATTGAACCAAGGTGCTCCATAATGTCAGGGTGTGCTTTTTTTGTGGAATCAAGACAGACCGATACATTTCATACTGTGTTATAATGTATATTAGCTGTTATTCTGACATTTGGAAATGGGCTGGCAATGTTTATTATAGCTCATTTGCAACACCATACAGATGTGGAAATGGGGGTCAACTGGCAACTGTAACGCCAGACAAGAATGTTGATTTTGGACGATTCAGCAAAACCCTGGATAATGTTCAGTTAAGTTCCAGTGCCAATGTATTTAAAACTCTTGCTTTCTAATATATCTGCGCATGGCAGCAACGGTATGATTAAGGTTAGGGAGAGATCATGGTTATAACAGGAACTAACAGGAATGGTATCCACAGGCTAACAAGTTCTGATTCTACCATCTGACTGGCACATCCGGCGAGCCCGAAAGCCCCAAAGCCCCAAAGTGGTCTCTTCGGCATTCTTTGGCATACAGGCTGCAGTCTGGCATGTGCAGAAAGTGTCGAGGCCAGCGAGTATGTACAACAGCTGGTATCAGCAGCAGCCGAGTCAAGTCAAATCGAGCTGAGTGGAATATATGGGTCTGTAGAACTGAATGGTCTCAGCTACGGTAAGCTCCGAGGGGAAAACGTTTACCAATCAGTCATCACCTGCGCTGCTTAAAGCAAGCTAAACTTTGTCTTTCACTGTACTGATTTAGTCTGTAACATTGTTTAAGTTTGTAATACTTCCATTTTTGATCGCTGGCAGTTTATTTGGTAACATATTAAAGCCGTGTAGTGCAAATGAATACCCTTGGTTAGAAAGAGTGACCTAGGATTTTGTGTGGTACTATATACACACACTATATACCGTAAACACATAATTACACCCATTGAATATACTGCTGGATGCAGCCCTATTTGCATTTTAATATTAGAAATTGCATCTTCTTTTTTCCTATGGCTTCCTGTTAAATACAATGGCAGGGTTCCATGGGTAAATTGTCAAATAAAACAACACTGGTATGACCACTGTCTAATGAGCTGTGTTTTTCAGCACCATGGACAGAGGCAACACCTCCCTACAGACACTGTCAACACAAATACAGTATATTAGACTAAAAAGCAAAAACCATATAAGAATCATCAGATAAAGACTATGTGTTATTTTACCATCTAGCCTTGTTAAGAGATTAAGGTGACATTTATTTTTTACTGATGATGTTTATTATAAAAAGAATCCAAGTTTAGTTTAAGATGTTTCAAAAATGCACAAAATCCAATATAAAGATATCCCAAAACATAACACAAATCAAATTAGATTTACTTTAGTTTTATCATTTTAGTTTACTTTGGTTGCACAAAATAAGTTTAATAGAAAATTATTGATAACAGTCAGCCTGCGTTTTGGAGAACTCTCTGAAAACCTGTCAGCTGCTGCACAATTGAAAATGCACCAAAGCAACAGCAGTTCATTAGCAATAACATTTCAACGAGTTCCAATTTAAAAATAAACTTTGTTTATCTACTCATTATATAGTTTCTCTTTAATTGTGCCTTATGTGATGATCAACAATTACTCCAGCAGTACACTGGTGCTTGTGCTGGCTGCACATGGCTTCCAGCCTGTTCATCTTTTCATGCTAGATACTAAACGTGCACACACACGCATGCAGTCCATGCAAATACACACACAATAGCTGTGTGTTTCTAACTGCTCTGGAAGATTCCAATTACCCGAGCTTCAATGATCCACAGCAGCACCGCCTACTGTCAGTGTGTTGATTTAACTTGTGCTAATTAAATATTCATTTTAACAATCACCACCACAGGGGGCTGGTTCATGGCAGGATCATTGATTGCAGTTGTGCAAGAGTATATATGTGATGAGCGTGCCTCTGTGTGTCACATGTGACCTTTAGAAACATGTGCTGCTATTCCTTTTTGAGTTTTCTTCCTTATCTCTCTTTTCATCCTCTCTCCATCCCTTTTTTTCCGTTCCCTTGCTTGTCCTCAGGCCCTGCAATTAGTGACTGTGCTCCTTCTTTCCGATGCACTGCTGAAAGGGGGGACCACCCCATGCGAGGGGAGCCCGAGTGATCAAGCCACAGGACAATCCCTGAGATTTCATTAAACCTCCATTTAAGGTTCCATCTGCCCCAGGGAGACAGGGGAATGGCGGGTGGAATTTGTGCCACTGGCTGAGAGGAAGGTGGAGAGAGGAGAAGGAAGACAGCAGTCGTTCGGATCTCTGATTTCCCCTGTCGAATGGGGGCGGTGGGGTCAGGCTAGATGTTGCCTTGGCGACCACAGGTGTGCAGGCAGTGTGTGTGGGAGGGCACACACAAAACACGTCAAGTGCTAGTGTTAGTGTGGAGTTTCCTGTGGCTATTCTCAGCAACCTCTCTCTCACAAAACAGAGGGAAAATTTGCGTTGTTAGCCTGTTGGCTGCTGTGTGGGGCTGCAGATGATCAAGCAAACCAGGGGAAGGATATAACGAGTCCTTTGAATCAAAGGAAAGGTTATCATTACAAGTAGATATTGAAGCGGGGACTGGCTATTGTTCAGACGGCCCATTAATACTTACTTACTTTTGCAGACAAATTTCCAATGTCTGAATAAAATCATGAGAGTTTTACCTCAGTTGATGCGTGCCTCCGTTACCTGAGTCCTTAGAAAGGTCAGAAAGATAGCCTATCCCCATCCGATTCAGCACCATGGAGAGGGCCGGCTGACGCTGAACTAACCACTGCAGAGGGAGTGTGTATTTTCAGAGCTATGGGCCTTCAGACCAATGGGCATTTGTTTTTGGGATAACAGGCTGTCGGACAAATGGGCTTTCAGTCCAATGGGACATTTTTTAGACTATTGGGGTTTCGGAACAATAGCGTGGCACCATTTTAATCTCCAGATTCATGTAACTTCTTTCCTCTGAACTGAACATGGCTGTTTGAAGTAATGAATTATAAATACAGGGATTTTTTTCTCTCTAAATACCTTACACGCATGACTGCTAGTTGCACTCACACACACACACACACACACACATGCACTCACGAAGTCGCACAGACACACACCATGCACAGAGTAATTAAAAGAGTCAGTCTCTGATGTGGTTTAACTCTGTTCTATTTTGACATAAAACACATTATTCTGATAGCCATAGTGCTCTTATCCTCTTGTCACACATATATAAAGTCACACACATGGACTTAAGTACTTAATCCAGAAGATTAAAGGTGTTTATCCTTAAGATTATCTTGTGAAAAATGGCATCTCTTTTTCCTCATTGGCATTTTTTTTCAACCACACAATGTATTTGCATTTTGCAAGCGCCTTTCCCGCTATGCTAATTTAATTAATGCACAGGAAATGATGCATTACTGCACAGAAAATGATGCATTTCCTATGCAGAAGAGTTGCCGATGGCTAGTTAGCCAGAGGCTAGCCAGCTCTAGATGTGCCATCAGCTCATTAGCCTATGGCAGCAACTTTTTTTTTTTTATATATATAGAGCCAAAACCGCTGGATGATCTTCTAAAAAAAGCAGCACTTGATACGCTTCCAGTTTAACTATGCTAATGTATTTGGTGATGTGACTGTATTGGACATGGCAAAAAAAAAGTCATTGTACAACTGAGTTTCTCTTCTTCTGCTGCTGAATTTCTGATGTTTGCCAAATTGGTGACCCTTGTAGTCAAGATAACACACTTGATTTTGAGCTGCATATAAAAATACACTTGATGTGACAACCAGTCTCCCGCATTGTCAACACATCCATCCAACACACAAGTCTAAAGGATGGTTTTAAATGCCTTTGGGGTCTTATTTTTCTTACGTCATACTATACAGATGTATTTCAGTACACTGTGCTCCCGTTCCTTCATCCTACAGCGAGCAGTAGTGAAAGTGTGATGAACCCATGATAAGGAGATGGGAGGTTGTGCAAATGAACATGAATAATGCACGGGCCTGCTTTGGGCGGCTGGCAGCTGCCTTTGAGAAGCCTGTTTTAAAAGTGGGCCTCTCAGCTTGACGCGCACGCAAACTTTCCCATGCTATATTATGTGAGGTGAATACAGCATGGTGATATGTGGCACTGGAGTCCTGTAGAGAGGCATATATTGTGAAAGGCGAGAGGAGATGGCTTGAAACACAGCAGTGGCACTGTACATTTGAAGCTCATGCTCTTGAGCACCTTAGCATCAGAGTCTCTGTTGTATTTGTCCATCCATTGCATTGCTATTTTATACTGTGGCTAGATTAAGAAATTGTTATCTGTGGCTATGATTTCTGTCTTTATGATTGCTGAATGGTGAATCTAGCAAGCTACTGTAAAAAAAAGCTGGAGGGCCGAACTAGAAGTGTGAGGAATTTAAATACTGGATTCTGAAATAACCAAAATAGTTGCCTCTGAGATGTAGTGGAGTAGAAGTATAAAGTAGCATGCAAATACTTAAGTAATACTTAAGACATACTTAAGTAAAGTACAAGTACCTCAAAACTGTACTTAAGAACAGTACTTGAGTAAATGTACTTAGTTACTATGAAGTAGATTCATAATACTCAAGGATAAGAGCTAACGTTTTGCCCAGTTCACGCTGCATACTTACGTCTTCCCACTGACTTTGTATACAATCGTGCCATATCTAAGATTCACCTCACTTTCTGTCTCAACACATCTTTTGATAAAACACAATCTATAGTTCACTCTATATTGCACAGTAAATTCAAGTTTGGGAAACATATGATTATTATTTTGCATCACTACTGACATTTTAAAGGCAATGCATTATGTTATTTTTAGCAAAATAGTAGTGTTCCTGCTATGGACACTGAGAATTCTGACATTCAAAATGAAATGGCGGACAGTGACTACAATGCAAACAGAGAATGAGAGCCTTTGTCTGGATAATTATCATGAGGCATAATAGCAATTTGTTTTTGTTTTTTAAACTCACATAATTGGCTTCACTGTTTGATTACAAAGTGCAGGGCAAAACACAACAGCAATAATTCTCGAGTATCAAGGTGTAGATTTTTGAGAAAATGACACACACTGCACACCAAATAATTCTATGACATCTACTGATCAAAGAATGAGTCATTTTAAAACTTGAAAGCAGAGTATAACTCCCCCTGCATGTAAAGCACTCATTTGAAAAGAGGAACGGATATGAAAAATCACATGCAATTGTGTCAGCGGTAAGTCTGCCTTGACAACAAAAGCTTTGAGCTAAATAAGCAAACATGGCAGACTTTTATTAAAGCGGATAGGTATCCGGCATCGCAGCCTCACCTCTGTTTTGACAGAAAATCTCTGAAACATTCAGATTGAATTCATGAATAGAAACAGAGACTATGACAGCTGGCGAGGAATTTGGAGTTGGAACAGAGAACGTCTGTGAGAGGAAATGAAATGCAGCCTCGACACTCATGTTTCCTCTCACACTGTGCGTGAGCAGCAGAGACAAATTCTGGCACTAGGCCTCCCCTCCCTTCTCCCTAGTTTCTTAGCTGCTGCTCTTACTACTGTACGTTTGCAGCCAAATGATGGCATATGTCAAATAAAGACACCATAAAGTAGGAGACTTTTTAACTGTCACAGCTGCTCTGGCATCAGCGTGAATCTTACACATTTACAGCCCTGAGTTAAACAAGAAAATCATAATGATTACTGACAGGTAACATCACATGCATTCTGCCTGTATATCTGACTGCACGAACACAAGTCAATGAGTATCCATGTGTGTCCAACTGTGATTCTATGCTGTGCTGTGTGTGTTTTCCCTGAGAGTCACTATCACACACACAAATCAATGGTGAGAGATAGTAAAACTATGACTACACCCTGGGGAGACGGTATCGATTTATGACCGCACTGTGAGCACATGAGACCTTTTACTGAGATTCTAACAGCACAGATGCACACACACTCACTCTCTCTCTTTTACACACACACACACACACATCCTCATCAACACTGTATTCTGTGAATGCTTAGTCACCACAGTCTGTGTATCATCTGTTCATTCATTAATTTCATTCTCTCTAGAAGATGGAAAATGTGAGTATCAAAAATGGAATTGAGTGTTTGTTTATTTGTTTTAATCTCAGAGTGGGTGCAATGATTAAAAAGACCAGAACTGGAAAATGAATCAGTGTGTTGTCCATGTACTTTTAATCATTTGTTTCCTGAATGAGAGTAGCACAAATTGCTGGCTGGGTGTGTTTTGAAATTTTCTTGATTTCTTACTAACTTGAATATTTTATGCTCAACTGAGAGTGGTATGCAAAGAACGCCAGAAGAATATTTAAGCAAGACACAAGCACAGCACACACTCGTCGCATAGCGTAGGGTCATATCATTTGAGGTATGGTAGCCAGGATGTGCCAGTTCAGGAAGAAAATGTGATAAAATTGCTGTTTTTCTGGAGTGTTCGACATTGGTGTATCCTGACATGCATCAAAATACCACTTATATAGAAAACACTAAGCCAGAAAGCAAATCTCAACTCAAGGTCTACTTACCAGCTTTTCTTTCCTCTGTGGATGTGTCATGCAGATAGCCCAGTTGTCATCACGTGACATATGTATGGAACTTCGGTCACCTGATAAAAAGTGGTCATATGTGGGTAGGGATTGCAACCCCTGTCTCTGTTCAAGGCTGAGTTTTGGTGTCGGATGTGGTTGGCCTCCTTGATCTTTCTCCCGCTGTCCACTGACTCCTGGACGACGGCTTCGACCCCGTCACAGTCGATGCTGAGAGCCGTTTCCGTCTGATGTTCCCAGACAGTTGATGTTGTCTGTTTCTGCTGCTGATTCCAGTTTCTTTCCCAGGGTCCTTGCTGTTTCACCCTATAGTTGTTGCATGTTATGTCATTCACCACTCCAGTCCAGTCTTCAGGGTGTACCAACAGATATCTTAAAGTGTTAAATGGTTTGTAAGTGCTGACATCTTGACATCTTGACACCTTGACTAAAAATCTAGACAAGAGACTGAATGAACGACCGGAAACAGACAACATTAGCTTTCTGTGAACACCAGACCAATACTGGCATCTACTGTAACCTTCAACATAAAAGCATTTTCTATTAAACTAATTTATGTGTAGTTGTGTCTAATGACAAATAACTATACATAAATGATCTAAATTATCTCTCCATTACACGAGAGATACAGATACAAAATACCCTAATGCATGTATGTGGCATTTCTACCTGAATAAATAGTATTTCCTTTGAGGAAGTCAGTGAGTTAATATTCACAGTAACAGGGTGAACTGGGGGCTTTTTTCCATATTTTATTAAATTTAGACTCTTTAATCACTGGTTGTAATGAAGTATATTAAAGGCAGATTATTATTATGATATGCGTATTATGTGTAAATCCATTATCATATCTGTTGTTCTCCATCACAATGGAGTTATATGAAACTGAATTGTTATTTCTGCACCTTGTAAATATAAATATAAGAGAACAAAGCTAAAATGTGTGTTTTCCTTTCTGCAACTGTGATTTTACTGCAGGCAAAAAAAAATTGAAAAATACATGAACAATAGACATGTTTTTTTTCAGATTGTATGTATGTAGAAAAATCATATTACAGCACATGCACACAAACACACACCAAAACAAACTAATCAAACTAATCACTTAAATTTCTAACACAAATACGATTGATTGCACGATACATTTTCATTTCATATCTTCCAGACAGAACAGAATGACTGAATAAAAAAATGAAAACTATGGATGGATGGCTTGATGAACACCATGCTTTGCATTAAAGTGCAATTGATGGGCATTAAAATGTACTGTACCTAACCAAGCCAATACTGCAAACAGCTACAGCATCTACTGGACCTTTCAATAACACGCTGCCTCTCGACTACAGTGAATCAATGCTTTAATGTTTTTCAACCTGTTCTCATCCCTCTCTATCTCTCTCATTCATGTCAACCCAGGAGGCTGGTTCCCATTAAAACATCCCCCCCGCATCGGGGGCAGTTGCCCTATGATTCAATTATGAGTCACCCTCCGTAACTTAAACTCTTCCAAAGAGGGGCGAGAGCAGCAGACAGACAGCTGAGCAGTTGGCCATCAATAATACAGAGCCACATCCCATTGTGGATGAAATATACATGAAACCATTCCACAGAGCATCTATGCGTCTCCAGTAGAAAGAGGACATATTCTGAACTCCCCCAATCACACACACATGTTAACACTTGTCAGAACACACGCCTGCAATTTCTATTTCAGTGTTAAACTCTGGTTTTAAATGCCACACAAAGACCCGTGTCATTGTTATTTAAAGAAAGGTAAAAGAGTGGCATTGATAAAGAGTTTGACAAATGAGCTATGCTTTTCCTCTTGATTTCAGTCAGCCGTAAAGGGTGTTGTGACACGTCTTTCCAAACTCACTCGGAAATGATTAAACTGGAAACTTGTTTTTCCCCCTTTTCCTGTTGAGAACTAATGGCACATGACAGAATGTGTTAGCGTTGCTGTCTGCCCTTTTACATCTCCTTCGGTTAATTTTTCTCTGCCTCGCTCTCTACTACTTAAGCCTCAACTGCAACTCAGAAACACCACTTTATGCCTCTTCCTTTCAGTTTATTTTCATTTTTGACTTTTTTCTCTGCACACACAACAACCCTCGTCCTGTCCGTCTAATGATGGTCCATCTCTAGTGGAGGGGTGCACCCCCATCTCTTTTTTCTTCCTGCTTTGATCTGGTCTCCGATAGGATAGGTCGAGGGTCATTGCCAGATATGATGCATGATTGGTTGTTTACTCCTGCCAAGGGAGATGGCTCTAGTCCTCTTAGATGCGGGACCTCATTACGGGAACATATGAGAGGGCCATGGAGGAGCAGGAGATAAAGGGACACAGGGAGAGGTAGGGGAGGATAACAGTAAAGTGCCAGCAGAGTATGGGAAGAGTGGTTGAAACAAGATGTGACTGAGGAAGTGGAAAGACATACATGATGAAAAGATGGCACATAAAATGAGAGTGAAAAGGAGAAGACATGAGGTCAGAGTGGCAAAACATGTCAGACTTAACACAGCCAGCTTAACGGTCATTCTAGTATTTTTGAGGGAAAAGTCAAAGAAGTGGTGGATGAGGTCGAAAACTACGACTTTGTTCCTCTGATCAGAGATGAAAGCAAATTGAGGAAAGAGGGAGAGGGTGGAAAAGACAAGAGAAACAAAGACTGATGAAGAGAGCAGTCGCTAACAGAGACGGCACTAATGATACCACATTCGGTGTCACAACTCCAGATAAAAACAACAAGCGCACGAAAAACAAAGCAGAAGCCCTGAACTTCAAAACAATTTAATTGGAAGTGTAGGATGCTACAAATGTGTGGGTGGTTGGGTTTACTTGCTATGATCCTTCCTTTTCACAATTGTGCTCCCAATAGCTTCTCATTTTGCATTTATTATTACGTGTTTTAAATCCACACTAAATCTCTAGATATAGACTTTCTATTGATTCCAATCAGACAGCTTTTTTATACACAAACAGGTTGACAAATCAACTCTTACCATGAATCGTATAGCATCATTTTGTGGTGTTTCTGTCTCTCTCTGAGAGTAGGATGGATGAGAAGGAGTAATGAAGATGAGATGAGGCAAAGACATTTCTGCTGGGAATCCATCACAGGCCAGTGGGGGCACAGAGGCTCCGAGATGCCGAGGTCTCCGAGGAGTTTCTGCTCTGTATATCCAGCGAGTGGTAAAACGGACATTACTGTATTTATTTCAGGCAGTCTTGGCTGCAGTAATGGTGGATTTGCATTGCGAGACTTGAACATTTCTGTTACTAATTAAGCCCTAAGATAGTACACCAGAAAAAAAAGTTTTCCAGATCCGACTTCTGTGAGAAAGCCTCTGAGAAAACTATGAAGTTGGGTTTTTCATCCTGAGATGCTAAAAGCGCTTGCTGCAGCGTTAGCACGACCATATCATGTAGTATAAATCTGTAATAAGCTAAAATACATGGTGACAGATGTTATATTTTTTCTAAGATGAATAAGCATTAGATGATTGCACATGCATGTCCAGACGTGCAGACACGTGTTTTGATCTTCTGCCTGTGTGTGTTGAAGTGGAACATTTTGAGGCTTTGATATGTAATTTCTGTGATGGAGACAATGCTGTTTGATGCCTTCAAGAATCCCAGCCTGCTCTGGGTGTCTTAAGTGGAACTTGGTGTGTTTCTGCCTGTGTGTATTTCTGTGTATACCTGTATAGCATTGCCTGTGTTGATCTTCTTCCAGTAGTTTTTTCTGCTTACGTCAAATCAAGTTTTACACCTCCCGCAGCTCTTTTGAGGACGCACCAGACCAGTAAAACACAATTTGTGCTTATATTTTCATTGCAACTATTTTTTCCAGATCTTCTGCATATAGTCAACAGGTCAGCCTGTTGTTCCCAGAGTCGAAACTAAAGTGAGGAGAAGCAGCATTCAGTTTTCGTGCACCATAAAAAATGAATGCTCAACAAACTCCCAACTCTCAGTTCTTACAAAACGGGGCTTAAGATTTTTCTGCTTGCCACTGCCTTTTGTTAAATTAAATTTGGGACTAGTTATTCATATCTTGCACTGCACTGTAGCTGCACTATTACTTACTTATATCTTCCATTTTATTTTACTCCTATTTATGTCTGTCTTATTATATTGGCTTTTTATATTGCCATGCGTTTTATATCTTGCCTTAATGCCTTTTCTGTTTTATGTAAAGCACTTTTTATTACCTTGTTGTTGAAAGGTGTTATACAAATACACTTTCCTCGCCTTGATAATCAAACTGAATTTCCATTTTCTTGTCTTTCATTATTCAGTCTGGCATTTTGTTAGCCCATTTCTGTTTTTGAGGGGAGCTGTGTTGTTTAGTTTTGCCCTTACTAATCAGTAGTGAGTGACATATCCATTCCACTGACATAATTTTCAGTATTTTCAGCATTTTCATTTTAGGAACAGTTAATTATTTTTCATGACAATTGAAAAAATATGAAATATAAGTTGTTACAGCGGGAAACAGCTAGCCTGACTCTGTCCAAAAGTACTGATATCTGCCAACCAGCACCTCTAAAGCTCACTAATTAACATGTTCTTCTTTGTTTATTCTGTACAAAACAATAGTGTCAAAACACGACATCATGGTTTTATGTAGGCTAGGATAGCTTCACATTTAACAGAAAGGTACGAGAGTGGTATCAATCCTCATATCTAACTTTCGCCAAGAAAGAAAATAAGCTTATTTCCCAAATGTCAAACTATTCCTTTGATTGGCTCGGATGACACCTGTCAATGAGTACAACACCAGACCTATTTGAATCACTGAAAAAAAAACAGGCTAAAACTGTTTAATATTAATAGTTTTTTCCATGTGTGATCATGTTACAGCAAATATCATTCATGCTGTCAATGATCTTTTACAAACTAACTAATATGTGTAAAACAGGTAAACAAAATCAAGCAAATATGTTAATATGGCTGTTTTTCAATAAATGTTTTAATCTTTGTTTCGCTTGGAAAGCACAAATTATGTTGAGGATGCTTTTTTACAAATCTACAATTTCCTGCAATTTAAGAATTAGCATACTATGTGTGCACATATACACTTTTCATGTAATTGCCTGTGATTATCATTTAAATCCAATAAGGTGGCTTCTTTTAAAAACCATTTGTAGGCATTTTGATTAGTCCACCGCCCACTCCAGTGTTGTACAACCACATGTACATATTAATCAGCCGTGCAGCTTAGATAACTAAACCATCTTGCAGTCAGACACAGAGACACAGGAACTCTTTCTAGGCTCAGATTATAAACCATAATTGGATTGCATAATAATCCGCTCAAGTGATTTTCTGGATTATGCCACACTAAAGGGGTGTGGGGCAGGAATGTAAAGCTTTAGTGCTATCTTGCCTGATAAATATGATTTGTGTGATGGTTTGTGATTATGTGATCATAATAGCACAATGCCTCTCCTAAATTGACATGTCACTGCTTCATTACTCAGCCTGAAATTGTTTTCTTTGAGGCTTTATGAAAAAAACATCAAAGCAAAAAACATTTTCGCAGTAATAATGCCATTTTATCATGTTTGCAGATGATTCTATCATTACACATTCTTTGGTAGGACAGAGGAAACTGACATCCTCAGGTTGTTCATGACTGTGACATGGTATAATGAATTCTTTCTTGAGTTGAATTTTCTCAAAACAGCATATGAAAATAGATTTCCTGCTCCAAACCCCACTGAATCAATAACTATTGAGAAATCAGAAACAATTGCTGACAGCAAATTTTGTTCTGAGATGAATGTGGTGCACCTTGTTAGTTTTGTGGAAAATGGTGTTTTAATGTGAAAACAATGATCTTGTTGTCGATATGTTTTATTGCCTTGTTTGGCAGCTTAAAGACAGACTGGTTGGCACAACTAATGTCTGCTACACATTCAAATGTTTGTGGTGTGGAAAATTCAGAGCTATTATACTGTTCCCAGTGAAACAATGAATTAAACAATTTTACAAGATTAACTGGGCTTATCCATTCAAACTTTACTGTTGCTTTATCCCAAAGTCTTCACTCATGTACTCACAAGAGTATGACACCCAGTATGTCCAACACGGCTCAGGGCTGTCTCAATTTTTCATGGTCTATCTTGATGATGTGATATAGTTTTGGCCAGACTACTATATTGTATTTATTTTTTATTTTTTTATGTGTGACAAAACATATTTTTGCTTAATGGTTTTTGTTTCATGTTCTTGTATGACTAGACTGAGCAAGATTTAGCCAGAAGTCTCTTACAGATGTGGACTGCATGAAAGATTCCAACTGATTATATGATATATGCATAATATAACAGGTCAATATAATAATGAAGATAGCTCACATATGTATATTAGTGTGGGGCAGCAGACCAATTGTTATTGACAATGGATTGTGTAAATGACGCAGTTATCCTGTTTGTTTCATGCAGAAATGCATTGTTAATAACCAGCGGCCTTTTTGAAAGTTTATTTAGCTCTGACTGGTTTTCCATGTTTAACAACCAAAAACAATATGATTACCGAAAGTATATTAGCACCATCCTTCTTTCCATCTTCCATTCCTGGAGTGACCAGATGCATTCATACATATTTACACGTTTATTTTAGCAAGCATTGCAGAATTACAATCAAAATATTTTATATTTTTGCAGCACGTTTGCAGTAAATCATAGTATTGCAGTGCACTGTATTGGGGGCAGAATCATATCCATGTGATGGTTGCTTAAAGACGTATGCATATGCATTGCATCATTTGCTTATCAACATGAGAATCAAATCAGTGCGAGTGCGTGAAATGTACACAAGTAGATGATTGCATGTTTCACACCAAATCACACCCATGTAGACAAAGAGAGCAAGACATGAGCCAGTTTTCACAATGATGGTCTCATTTAGCTTCAGCCGTTATCACAGCTATTTTGAGGTTGATATTTTTACATGCAGGGGCTTTGTGTTGTCTTTCACAAACCATTTACATGTCTCTTCATTAACCATCTGTTGCAGACTCCAGCCAAGTCACACTAGCATCCACAGCATCTAGCCTTTTAAAATGACTGAATCTGCTACACCTTTGTGACTTGGGCACCATGATCTTATTATCCGGCTCCATAAAGGGCTTGTTCCCAGCTTGTTATAAAGACATTACATCTAAACGATCATTGTCCATACAGGCTACACAGGCTCTTTCTAGAGACAGTTAGCAACCAAGAGGAAAAAGAGGGCACATAACAAGATACATAAGAGCGGGTGTAATGGAGAAATGGGAAAACCGCACAGGATAATGGATGAATTATCCATACTCAGACCAAGAAAAAGGGTGGTGGGGGCGAGGCAAGGACAGGGGATTGAGCATGCATGAGAAAAAAGAGACACGGTTCAAATATGAAAACGCTCCACACAATTCAGAGATTAAAGCTACAATAAACAGCGAGCATAATGAATGCATTCATGAAAAAACACTTGAAACACCCGCCAATATACTTTGTGACGAGATACAAGAAAAGAGCAAGGCAAGAGAAACAAAATAACGACATATATAGGAAAGAAGTGTGAGAAAGAGTGAGAGAAAAAGAGACAAATTGTACATGAGACAGCAAGTATAGGAGAATGAGAGTGAGAGTGAGAGGGAGAGGTTTGCAGCCACTAATCCCAACAGAAAAACATTCCGATTAGACTTATCCTTTCCTCTGAGGATTAGAAGCTTTGATAAAACCTTCAACCCAAACCAAAATCAATTTAGTCAGGGTGTAACATTCACAAGCAATATCTTCCTTTTTTCCCCCATAGACAAACATCTAAGAGTGAAGCCCTGTGAAATGAGCAAGTCTTTTATTTTGTCTTTTTTTAGCCACTTTTTAAGACTTCCTACTCTCAAAAGCTTCTCTGACTGAGCCTGATTAGAGTATGTCCAAACAGCAGGCCGCCACGTAAACTAAAGTGATCCAGTGGCTTTGCGGTATTCACTCAACTTGCTACAGACAAAATATTAAATTGCAATCAGATACTGTAGGGCCGCGATACTCTTTGTTGTGAGATTTTTTAAAGCCCCGGGGTGCCAAAGGAGATTCTCTTGAAAAGCTGGTGGGCCCTCGAGTGCAGTGAGAGAAAGGAGACTGTAATCAAAACGAGCAAAGTAACCTCAGCGACCCCCCATAAAAATGATTCATACAAGGACACAGTGTTTGTCAAAGTTGTCAGTCCTTTAATCACAAAAAAAAAAAGGTCAGGATTAATTGAGTTCTTGCTGGGAAACAATTTGGATTACTAAGCTTGGTTCCTGTTTGTGGCTTCAATAGGTTTCTTTTATACCCTAAAAAAACATCTGACACTGAGGGTTTGAAGGGTGTTTTATGGCTGTATCTATTTGCAAAATGAATGTTACGATTGGTCTTATCTTGGTGTACCTGATATATAATTTAGTACTTTTTTCCAGTAGATATTCTGTTTGCAATTCATAGCATTCTGAACCTATGCCTAGAAAGTATGCATGAATCAGGTAAGGAGATTTCAGAAAGCTCAGCATATTTTCTGTGTGTACTACAGGATTTGTAAATAATTATTTTATAGCAGATTTTTTTGTGGATTTGATCTCATCCTCTTTCTATAAATGATCCAAAGCTGACCTTGGGTAAAAGTTTGGTTTTGCTCTGCAGTGAGAGACACCCTAAGGCAATCCACCTTGACTGCCGCTGTAGAACCATACCAGTGTGTGTGTGTGTGTGTGTTTGCTCCCCTTTCACAACAAATCAGCAGAGAAAAACTCATTTTTTCCCCACCGTGGCACAGTGCTGGGAGTTTGAGCAGAGTCTTAACCGTGCTTGGCAAGCAGAACACACAGTGTAGCACTGAGTCCTAAGAGACCCGGCAGCTAAAGCTAATCACTGCAAAGACATGACACACATCTGCCTGCGCCCACACAAACATTCGCACATGTAAATGTAGTCCTGCACGCACACACACACGCACACACATGCACACAGGCTAGTACACACACCATTAACAGAAGGGGGGATGTAGAAGAGCGAAGGAACGTACTTCCAACCAAATTGGATTATGAGTGTCATCTAATATAGAACAAGCTTGAGAGGGTTCCCTTGAAACTTTGTGGTAAAGGGATAGCGGCGTTGAAAAATGAGCAGCACACTTTCTGGTTAGGAGACAATTGAGATTCATCATGGATGGGAGAGCAGGGGGGCGAGGAAGGGGGGAGGAGAATGGGGAGAGGCCTCTACATCCAGGGAGATGATCCTCCTTTTGAGCGCCCATCCGATCATGATCAGTGCCCACGCCTCGATACATGCGGACAGCCTAAGAATATGAGAACAGATGATGCATAGGACGACTCTGTCTCTATTCTTCTAACTCCCTCTTGCTTTCTCATTTTCCTCCTATCTCTCCTCTGTCCCTGTTTCTCCCTTTCTTTGCAATTTCCTCCCTTAGCACTGACTATGCGTTTGTGAATTTGCAGTGCAAGCATTCTCTGCTCGCCTGTTCCCTTCTCATATATTCTCCATCTGTTCATATAGGCCCATTTGATGCAGTCTGTCCCTGGGGTGGGCAGAACCTCAGGGGCAGCTGGGGGCGTGGAGACCCACTGGCATACCCATTATACTGCCCAAGGCGTGCCCATGGTAGAGAATGGCCAAGTGTCCTTCACCGTGGAAATAAGCCTGCATCTAATAAGGAGCAATACGACCATGGGTAAGCGTGGTTTGGAGATCATGGACAGTTACAACAAAATAAGAGGGTGGTTGTGTGTGGCAATTCATGGGAAAACTTTCAGTACTTCTTTTATATGTATATTATATTTCAATTTGGCTAAAAAATATGCTTTTTTATGAAACTAAAACAGTTTTTTGTGTATCCTGGGTGACTTTTGAAAGAAGATGTATATCATGAGCATTATATTGAACAGTTGCAGTAAGTGTCATTCAGTGACATGAAAACTAGGTACTCTAGACTTAAAAGCAGGTCATATTGTTGGTGAAGCTGACAGGTGAAACAGGTAAAGGTGAAGACTGCATTTCGTATGCAGCAAGCGAGGCTCAAAAGGTGAAAGGTTAACTGTGCTGCATAGGATTGGACCTGTGGAGTGGTGGAGTGCATACAGTGAAAGCACATAAGTGCTGTCAACCTGTTAAGAGGTAGTGTGTGTGTGTGTGTGTGGGTACGTACATGCTGTAAAGAGATGTTAAGCAGCTTGTTCCATCATGCTGATGAGCTCCGTAATGCAATGTAGTTGCGATTCCCCGACAGAAGCGAGGACACTTCCCAGAACATCATCTCCATTATCTGTGTATACATTAACCTTGAGAACAGTGGCGGGCAAGTGAAATGTTCCACACACACACACACACACACACAAATACACACAGCAAACATCCATGCGTGCATACACATCCAGTTTTTGACGTTATGTAAAAAGAGCTGCACCAACAACAAACACCAGAGTTAGCACTCGTTGTGCAGCTTTTGTGGTTAGATGTGCCATTTCCAAACACACTTGCCACTTTAAAGTAAACTCTGGATCTGTGATTGGATCGATCTTTCCTGTGCCCTGTATAGAAACACTCCATGGGTCAAGCTAAAACAATGACAGTGCTAACATGCTGATGCCAAACAGGTATAACCTTTACAATGTTCATCATGTTAGGTTGCGTACGTTAGCGTGTTAGCATACTAATTTTAGCTAATTAGCAGTAAACACAGAGTACAGCTGAGGCTGATGGGAACGTCACTAGTTTTACAGGGATTTGGTTATAAACCAAAGCATTAAACTAATTATTAAAATTTTGACCTGATGATGGCGCTAGAGGAAAAGTCAGGGGATCACCAAAGTTATTTCAAATAATCCTGAGGAGGACATGACCGACTGACAGACTGCCATTGCCATCAAAAATCAGCCTTGCAAATGTTCCATGAGGAAGAAATGCAGTCGACACACTTGTCAAACCTTGAGGATACAATGTGTATTGGTGAGAAAGACTGAATGTAAACATAACTTTTGTTGGTTTACAAGAAAACTCCACAGGGCTCATTTAAGGTCAAGATCCAACATAAAAAATCGTGTTTCTGTTGACTTCCAATAGTCAGATTTCAGTGATGTACTCTGATATCACTTGTGGGTGTGATCAGGAATGGATCAGACTCAAACCCAACCAGAAGATGAGACAACAATGCTTCTCAGCTTGGCGTTAAGTCACTCTCTAATGCATCTTTTCTTATCCGCTGGGTCGCTTTGAAAAGACAGACGTAACCACATCTAAATCCCATCCTCCTTTTTGATCATTCAGGGCAGACAGCAGGGTTGCAGACTAGCGTGCTGCTGCTAAAGACGTGGAACCAGAAGCGTCCCTTAGAGAGAAATATTGCATAATGAACCGATCCCCTCAGTCAAGATCCTCTATTGTGAAGGACATACACTGCGAGCCTGATAATGCTTCCATTCAGCGTGTGTGTGTGTGTGTATACCGCTGAGCAGAAGAATACAGCACAATCCAAGGTTCGCCATAGTTATAGTGTCATATTGATCGAGATGCATTCACCGTGGGATGCGGCATTGTGAAGGTCTCCACATACAGGTAAACATTCCTCTTTAAAAACAGAGCACAACAAATGAACCATCGTCAGGTCCTTAGCGAGTGTGTCTAAGAGGTTGGGAATTGCTGTTGATTCAGATAAGGTGTGCTTCAACTTAACAGAGAGCGCAAGTGGTTTGATGCTGACGTAAACCAATGCCAACGAGGGCTCTGACAGATTGTAACCGATGGTAACCGCAGCGAGTGGCACGCTATTGCAATTAGGGCCTGTGGAGGTCCCCTGGGAAACACACACACACTTGAGTCTTTACACATATTGTGCATGCAAACACACACACACACACAAATAAACATCCAAGAATATAGAATTAGACATTTATTAGCTGGAAAATAATAGCAATTTTATCTGTGTTTGCTGAAAAATGATAACTACCATGCATAATACGCAGTGACATGCCCGCATACACACACAACCTGTACACACATGCATTGAAGACATGTTTTTATTATGAGGTTTGTTGCTAAAGCAGCATTAGTTGTAATTGGTTTCCTGTGATGGAGAGTTGAAGGTGGGGTAAAGAAGGGTTTATAACTGAACTGTAAACAACCTTTTATTTCTTGTGCGTGAGGGGGACACAGGGAAACTGTGCATGTTCACTTCTCTTCTCAGAGAGGATAACGTGTTTGTGCGTATAGCACAAGATCCGGCGGATATAGCTGATGGCCGTTTAACAACCTCCATTTTTATATGTGTTAAGTAAGGGGGACGTGAGCAGCCCTCACTGCAAGTTGCCCTTTCAAGCCTCTGCTTTTCAACTGTGAAATCTGAATAAAACTGTGAATGGTGTGTGCCGAATTTAAAAAAAACTATCTCCCACTTTGTTTTCTTTAGCACTTCTTCAGTTATTGGCCATGAGGCACTGTGTCTGACATTTTGATAAATACCAGCGTGATTATTATGGTAAATTAATTACATATGTGACATGTCAGATGCTTTTATCCAAAGCGTTTTACATTTCAGTGAATGCACAGATTTAAAGTACAATTGGCCCTAAGTGAAGTGCGGAAGGGCTCCACAAACCTAGTGATATTCAAAGGTGATCCTGAGGCAGGCATGAAATTCAGCAACTTAGATGTTTGTTTGTTTTCCAGAATTCCACTATGTACAAACGCCCAGCTGAGCACCACAGCTGACTCAGTTACTGTTGCTATGCCTGTCTAGTTTTATGTTCTGACACGCTATAAGTACAGTTTATAACGAGAACGACTGCAGATTTACCACTCAATATTAACAGTCATTTTCTATACAATGGGCCTTCGATTTCACCGACTGTGTAAACAAAAGCAGACGTCACATTTTTAGCCAACAACCATCGATTTTGTTGGCTGAGATGACGACTATCGCCAACAGATTTCATCATCTCTAGTAAGCTAACACTAGCTAATCAGCTAAGGCTAACTCTGTCTGAAGACTCAGACTGATTCCACTTAAAACGACAATACTGTAAAAGAGTCTTACATATGCATAGGCTTTGGAAATAACGCCAGGTTAGGCCTACTAATAAGCTAGTGCTAATGTTTGCAATTCTACGTTACAGCAGGCGCCACACTGTACTTACTTACAATTTTGCTGTTGTGTTTTTGGTTTTGGAAAGGCTAAAAAAAAGAAAAAAAAAAGACACCACCCTCCAAACTCTTTCTTACTACAGCCCCACGCACACCACTTCAACACGTGGAGAAATCCAAAGCTGGTTGCCCATGGTTACTGCTCTGCCATGCCTAGTTGAGGTTGCTAAACTATGATTGGATTAAACATATCCATTCACCAATTCTGTTCCCATAGCCAATATTTTTTTCACACAATTTGTGTCTGTGAATATCTTGTGTTGGATACTGTTGGTGTTAATCGGGTCATGCCAGCTATATCCAACTACAAATAATGTCACCGGAGAAAGAGAAGTTCTTTAGTAAAAATTATAATCTGTATAAATCTCCCTGTTGACATTTGACAAAATCATTAATGCAAGTTTCCTTAACAGTGGCTGGTGGAATGACAGCACAAGTGCAACTCCATGCCCTATCTTTATTGTAGTTCTAACAACATATCAATTACCTCTCACTGCTGCAGTCAGCAGCAATGAATGGAACTTTTCATTTCAGCTTCAAATGTAATAGCAAAGAGTTGCTGAAATGCTAACCCTGTCACCTTCCTGACCTTGACGGTTTCATTTAGGCAGCACGTTCCATATGTGTATGTGGCAATATAAAGTTTTACAACACCAAGAGAAAAAAAAACTATATAATTTCTTTCTCCCTCTAAAGAAAGAACAGCAGTGACTCCGTTTACATGTAGCCATTACCAATCCAGGCACCAGCGCCGAGGTAAAAGAGAAGGCAATGATACGGAATTTATCCAAAGCAGGAGGAGCGGGGTTTTCAATCTCCATGGATAATGTGATGTGGCATGGCCAGATTGTAGAGCCAATGCTTTTGTAGGAAATGCTTCATTGTAAGATGAATATATGAGAGAGACAATAAAGCCTCCAGAGATGCTGGTTCCCAGAGGAGTTCCTGGAGGTAGCAGCACCCTACAGCATAAAATAAATCCAGCTACTGAGCATGCTCTTTACATTAGCACACCCCACGTACCCATTGGTGAGTAACAAACATCAAATGCTCTGTTCAGTCACTCTGTCATGCTGACTTGAATGCACACATAATAGGACACATAGGACATGTAATAGCACTACAACATGATTTGGGATTTGTTAAGGATCTGTCGTTCTCTGGCTCTCTCCTCTTTAGGTAATTAGAGATGATGGGCAGATGGTCTGCATAGCTACAGTACGTGTGGTAGGGACAGGTGTTGATAGCTCACCCCTGCCGGGAAGCAAGGGACACATTGTTAAAAAATAAATAGGATGGAAACTCGAGAGGAAGAAAGAGAGGAGAGGAAATAAATTGGAAACATGAAGTACACTATGAATAATTTAGTATAAACCTAAGTTCATTATATTCATAATATCACAAACATTTTGTTTTGTTTACTTACATTCATAATTCATACTTGGAACTGCACCTGAAATTACACACCACAAGTCAATCATTCTAAAAATGCAGAAAAAAGTTAAATACACCACCACAAGAAGGGTGAATTACCGGCCACGGAAACATCGACTGTTCGGACAGTTTAAACTTTAAAATTCATTAAATTTGAAGCTAATATCCCAAAAGGTAAACCACTGTATACAGTATACATGTGTATTCTGCTCTCTCTCCAAGGACAGAGAAAGGTCTAGTGTGTGTCCTGCCTGTATAATACGGTCTTGTCAGTGCTGTCAAACAGCACCACCTTTTTTTGACAGAAATACACATAAATGGACACGTGTCCACATACATACATGCAGAAATGTGCTCACGTATGTGGATGCCAATGCAGAGGCATTTGCACACATACGCACACATACAGAGGTCTGTTTCTGAGGATATCATACTGCTTCCCAATACCCTTAAGGCACAAACGCATTTTCTACCTCTTTCTCTCTCACACAAACACACATAAAATCAGATCTCAGTTATTTTATGCTGTCATTTCAAATTGATACATTACAGTGTTAGGGATGCCTAATTTTGGACTGCTCAGTTCTCCAGTGGTGGTAAATAATGAAAAGCGTTGTAGAGTAGAAAGCCCAGAGCTCATTGTGTAACGTCTGCCAGTCTGGGCTGACTAACCAAATCAGTCACTAGTGTGATAGATTTGTTTTCCAAATCTTTTGACAAGGGAAACATTATGTAACTGCTTGGGACTTGTGTTTGTTTGTGTGTGTCTGTCTTCATGTATGAAGCTCCGCAACGGACGTGTAGGAGATAACAATACGAGGCAGAGGCAAAGAACAGGACCAAAAAACTCCACATAACTGGTATGTCCTCCACTGACTCCATTATTTTCTATAGCAGGGGACATGGGGGAGTATTATTGTATGTATGTAAGCTACAGGTACATGTTAGCTGTGTTCAAGTCATCCGTTTGCTTCTATCAGTATTGATTATTACATTAGTGAGCTAACTGGTAGTGTAGAGTGAAGAGTGAAGCATTTACTGTTGCTATGGTGACCTGTAGTGTCAGCCAATGTCGTACAATAGGTCTAATGTGTGTCTTTTATGAACAGGGTATTAGCAATTTCTAATGCTCTAAATATTTTTGTTACAAATAACAATTTTTGGCCTCCAAGAATCATAACAGAGTGCATCAATGCAGTTGCTTCTGCCTGGGGTAAAATGTCCGATAATTAGGGATGGAGCCTAATTTTATGTATGTCGATTTGGCAAGCAACACAAATAGCCTGTTTTCTGTTCAGTGCAGCCATTTAAAAATGGCTCTACACTGGGAGTAAAGCTAAGATGATGGGCACACTGCATTCATATCTTTGATTTTCTCAAAAGAACTTGTTGTAAACAATAGGATTTTGCGCAAACGTCTTGGAAAGCTTGATGAACTTTTCTAGATTCTTGTAAAATGAAAATAGAAAACACAATGTGTTCTCCAGCAGATTACAGCATGCATTCGCTTTCATATGGGGACAACATATACAGACTAGAGCCATGAATCACAGGTGCATTGTCTTCATCATAATGCCACCGTATGAGAACTCTAATTTAACACAGCGACCCAAATGCTGTGTCGTGTGCACGCGGACAATGATCTAAGCACACTTGCTACTTTTCTATATAAGCACGGAGCACAATCATGTGACACAAAAGGGTTAGGCGGAGTGGAATATGTGTTGGTGAATCATTATCTTCTCAGCCGGACACTGTCATAAGTCTCTCAAACCTGTTGAACAGCTCTGGCAATTTCAATTTCATTGCACATGATGAAAACCAAGCTCACCAATACGAGAGGAGAACCCAGACTGGTGTCTTCTATTAGGAAGGTGCAAGGTGCAGGTAGTGTATACTGTGTTTATTCTTTTTGTTTTTTATTTATTCACAAAGAAACCTTGGAATGTATGTCTATATTTCAAATACTTAAACATCTGATTGCAAAACCTGATTTTTAAAATACAATACATTGTAATTTAACCATTTATTGTTTAATGACTGAGGTACAGGCGCATAATCAGCAACTCATTTGCATTTTCTCACCCTTGTTCCATTCTTCACTTTCTATGATGTGAGTCACACTAAGAAGTCTCCTCATCACAAGAGGACCTTGTTTGTTGCAAAGTGAAGAGTGTCTCCTTGCTGTAAAAAACATATCATTTTGTATCATCTTTTGGATAGGGACATGAAATCCTGGCTAAAATCAGTTTAAATATGTCAACTCCTTTGAAAGAAATCTGGGTATCTTTCAGTGGAAATTGTCAAAAACTGAAAATGATTAACTTAAAAAGATGGCACCATAAATTTGCTGCCTTAGAGTTCTTTTTTTCCCAGACAGGCTCCTCTGTGCTACAGTATCTGTAAGCAAAACCAAAGTGAATGTTGTCTAGATAATCCTTACACTAATTATTGTATTGTATCTTAAACAATTCTTGAATTTTGCACCGTGTTACATTTCCTTTTAATACAGTTGGCCCTGGAGAGGAATAGAGAAAAGTGATAGTAACCTAAACAAAAGCCTGTTATAAGGATTAATTTGCCTCTGCACAAAGTTTTATACTTGTTTGCATTTGCGTCGCTCTGATGTTCTGCAGTCTCCGTCAGGGTAATGGGCCACATACGTAATAATGCAAACAGCATAGAAAAGCTATTATGAAGTACATTGAATAATAGATGCTTGCTATAATGAGTACAGCAAACTGTTTAAAAACTAGCGCTGGCTAGCTGTAAAAAGCCATTCATTAAGAGTTCATGCCTAAAAGCAAATTAAATTCTTCTGTCAGAAAATAGCAGATTGCTTTCCTAAAGAGAGAGGTATCTTTAAGACTCACTGCATGCTGCTGTGATTACAGGACAGACCTGTTTCCAGTGACTGTACACAAGGCTACCACTGCACAGTCATCCCTTTTACTGTAAATTCAAAATCAGCAGTTCTTTGGTAAGTTATTAGTGTGAAAATAAAGGAAATAAAAACGCGTGATCAATCATTCCTCTCTTCACGTTACAAGCTGTTTTAATTCTGACATTACTCCTCAAACGACATCAGAGACGCTGTAAGGTATGAGCTGCCACTTCACCCACAGTAAAGGGACTGAGTGGATGGCTCAGTATGTGCTGTGCACACTGGTGAAGTGGGTGCGGAGGAGAATGTTCTTTTGCTGGAGGCACATTATGCTGTGTAGCTGTAAGCTGTGTATTTATGAGTTGGCATCCCGCAGAGTTCGCAGAGAGGTCAGCATTGTAGATGGCTACTTTCTTTGAGCCTTATGTTCACTCTGGTGTCAGCAAAGAAAAAAAGAAAGAACTCTGTACATTAGCTGTACCATAACCAGCTGGAAGCATGTAAGAGGGAGAGAGACACAGAGATAGACACAGAGAGAGAGAGAGGATGCAGGAATGCAAAGCACACATCAAATAAACAGAGCATAGAATAATTAAAATTCCCCTCATTAGGTTTAGGTTTTCCTGTGCATAATTTAGTGTTATACAAAATGCTTTGACCTAAACCAGGGGTTTTCTAAGTCTGACACACTAATTTGGTGGCTTTAAACAGGAAGTATAATGTTACGATGGAGTCAGAGAGTTAGCTGTGGACAGCTTGTGGTTTTTAGCCTATATTTGTTTACATTTTGGCAAACTCCTGCCAAATGAGCTATCAGCTGTTGCTGTTGAAATGTACACATGGATGTAGAGACAACGATCACTGGATTACATTGATATTGAAGTCAACTTAAAAATGTGATGATTCTCAGGCAAATTTGGCAGAGTTATGGCTACATGAAGGAGTATGAAATTTGGTGCTAATTGTGGCAAACGAGCGCTAATGGTAAAGTACATTAATTTCCTCCATGAGCTGTGTGTCACAGCCACAGCTGCAGCTCCAACTGCTGACGGTGCTGATAAGCGGGCCAAGTCAGTGGGCCAAACTACAATAACTAACTTCCCATTGGTTTTAGAACACCGGCGTGGCCCCCCCCCCCCCTTCAACTCTAGGAGGAGGAAAATTAATGCATTTATCTTAAGGCAAAAGAAGGATAATATAAGAGTAGAGTATGACTTGTTTGATAGATTCATAATCACACAGCTTTGAGCTCAAAACAATAATGTACAACTATTTAATCATATCCCTTGAAGCCGAAATGCTTGTTTCGTGATGTAAAACCATAAGTCTCTGCAGTCATACCCCAACGTAATCGCATTATTATTGGTGTTAGAGCATTCATATTATATCTGGATCAAATGATGAAGCTAGAACCTTTAATCGCTCTGTAATTAATGTGTGGATTTCAAATGATTATGCCGGCAAGCATAGAGCGTGGCAGACCAAGTGTGAATACTTTACATCCATTTCATTTTCGGTTGCGGAAAGCTCATCTGAGCCCACATTAATTTCGTGCTTAAATTAAGGAAATACTCAAAGCCCTCGTTGCCTAATGAATTATGGTTCAATTTTCCATCCACCTCTTCAAAATCACTCCAGTTTCCAGTCTCTCGCCATAATGGAATGCAAGCCATTAGCACCTTTCCCCAATGTCGTGTGGACGATTGTTCTTCAGTGATAATGCCATTAGAACAAGTGTTTTAGGTAAGAGCTGCTCTTTGAACTGTCATATCTGGGACCTAGTTCACTGAAATATATTGTGTTTTACATTTTTTTAAACATGCCTGCTCATTTGTCTTCTCGCATTGACTGCGACCCCTTATTAATTGACTCTTTTGTCCTGTCTCCCAGCCTGAGCCTCTCTGCTTGCCTGCTCTCTCTGTTTTGTTCTGCCATCTGTACACATTGAAAATCAAAGCCCTTTCCTCTCCCTATACATAATTTTCTGTCTCGTTCTTGTCTTTGTTCTGTCCCCATAGCTGTTAGAAAAAGAAGGAAATGTGTCTAGTTTAGAGCAGGGAATCCAGCACTTTGGAAATAAAATGGCAGTCCATGGTGGCATTGCTTTGTGTCTTATTATGGCCTCTGGCAGTTTCACAAGATACATGCTCCTAAAATCCTTGATCTACATATCACTCATATGAGTAATGACGACAAAAACTATAATGTGCTATGTTGCACACGTATCCGTGTGCTCAATTTTAGCTGATTGCAGCTCTACAGGAACTCTCATCTCTAAAATCCTCACCCGGGAAATGTTCAGCCATCACAGTGCTAACATGGAGAGAGCAGGCAGGGCAGATCCGTCAAGGTAGTGGGACAGCCAGCTCACTTTAATATGGTTCTTATCTATGAATGGTCTCTCGGTTTAGGGATAAAGTGGTAGGTAAGGTAAAGGTAAACCCACTGGATCTCACTTTAGCCTGCTTTCGAAGATGTCCCCAATCTAAGTTCCATTAATTTGAGGGTTTTTAAAGATTGATACCAATGTCATTTAAACACATCAGATAGGGAAACTCTAAAAACATGCCACATGAACAACTGACACAGGCACAATAATAAATACATATTTTTGCTGCAGGAAAGCAAATGGGTATACCGCATCGGTGGGTACATTAACTTATATTATTACCTTGAATGGGCATTTTTAGTGGATTGAAAGAAAATTGGACCAGATGGCATATCTGATTGTAAAAAAAAAAAAAAAAATAGCATTAATGATCTATTTTATAGTTCACCACTTTTTAATGTGCCTTCCTACTTTTAATGCAATTTCCTTCGATAGCTACATTAGGATTGGAAGCACCAACAAGAAGACAGAATGCACCTATAAATTAAAAGTGAAGAAGCTGACAGAGCATTTTGAAAAGATTTAATCACTTCTGTGTCAATTTATTGTAACTGTACAGTAGGAATAACCAATTTCTGAAAACTAGGCCTACTAGTTGATCGTTTATCTAATTAACAAAAACACCATCCTAAAAGCTGCATCTGCATGTTCTCGAAGTTGCTGGTTTAGAGTACTGACACCTTTATTTTCAATCCCAGTTCAACCACCAAGTTTTATCCTCATGTGGAATTGGAATTGGTGAGCCATAACTTTCTTTTTGACTTAATTCTTCAAAGGATGTACCTGTGGCTGCCCTGTTCTCAAATAAAAAGCATTTTGTCACACCTTTCAATCAAGTAAGTTCAGAATTAATAACTCTTTTATTTATATGGGTTACTTATGCGCTTCATTCACATAATAGTATTGATCCCCAGTTATAAGTCGTCCTCTGGCTCCCCGTCTATCTGGCTTTACCCTGCTGGGCTTTAATATGTGTTTTAGTGCTGTGACAACCATCGCAAACACACTTAACACTTGGTGTGAGCATGAGTAAAGAGTTAGGCTTGACAGAGCACTAATGGAATTCTCCCATGAGTCTTTAGAAGCCTTTCATATGTCTTAATGAGAAAACGCAGGACTGCATAATGTGTATGCAGTGTGTGTGTGTGTGTGTGCACGCGCTGTGTGAATGTGCCTTGTCTTCTGCATTTGTGTGTGTACGCGAAGGCATAGATACGTGTTTCGTGCACGAGGCTAATGCTGCATTAGCGGCTAAGCCTCTTAGCCACTTCCAAGTTAGGGCCTTACTCTGTCGGAGGTTAACGCTGTTGTTGAGACCCATCACCACAATTATCCCCAGTCTTGTCATTTCTGCCCTCCCACTGCTCCCCTAACCACCTCCCCTGACTGAAATGCTCGAGCTAAATTACCTAGCATGCACGCCACTGCACACATATTCCCTTTATTTATCATTCAGGGACCAGCTTACTGTTATTGATCTTTCCCATGTTAATTGAGGTAAGGGGTCTTTTTTTTTACCAATTCCTCTATTGATCTGAAATGCCATCAGTCAGAAGCTTAATTAAGCAGCTAATAGAGGGAAATGCTATTGATCCCATGGTGTCATGGCATTTTTGTGTGTGTGTGTGTGTTTATGTGGCTGAATATTCCTGAACATCACAAACTGATTTTTTAATATTTAACTCAAACAATGTAGCTTAACTAAAGTACAAAAGCTTTTGTGGGAGCAGCACGGATGTCTGTAAAGACTAATTAATGGTCTGCTGATTAAGCAATAAATGCCATTATTTTATAGGGATCGGGTGAACTTAATGGAAGAGTTACCGTGAATAAGCAAGAGCATTTTAGACATCGACACGGACAAGCAAGTAAGCAAAAATAAGCCAGAGGATTTGGGTGAATCCATCTTTGGACAGATCAATGACCTGAACAGGATCGTTCTATCACAGTCGACTAGTTTTACTCACACTACTTTTGCACTTTCTACAGTCCCTAAAAGTATCATTAATACTATAGTATACAGCAGCATATAATTACCTCAGTATCATTTTTAATACAAGTACCTTTCTGAATATGCACTTTTCTTTTCTGTTCTCCATGATACATTTGACACAAGCCTGCATTACCTCCATTGCTACACCTGATGTGTTAGACTTATTGTAGCAAGACTTGCTCTAAAGAAGGAAATGATGCATGCAACTGCTGCTCCCTGATGACTTTAGATGATGATACAGAGAGAGCATTGGCAAGAACAAGCAATCCTAAAGGATTTCAGTAATGTAGAGAGGAGAGAGGCCTCTTAATTGTCTTTAAAATTTTTCAACAGACTATGCCACATCTCATTTAATAGTCTGAATGATAAACAGTGTTTTCACTGCATAAATAAAGAAGAAAGTTGCGTGAAGTACAAGATGTATCCAATTAATTTGATTAATTCAATTTTGTTTTTTGTATAATGTGTAAAATATCTCCATCATGAAAATGTAAATGTAGCTATTACAACATGCACAACAGTTAAAAAGTAATGTAGGTGATATGATAACTGGTTACATCAGCTTTCTCAAGTCAACATATTTACCATATATGCACACCCGCTGCAGTTTACGCTAAAACTAACACATGCTAAAACTGATTATTAATCTGGAAGTGATAGTGACATTAATTACAGTGAAAATAATATTTTCCTTATGTTTTAGTTTAGCTACATTTTGAAAAAAAAATCTATTAAAATTGTGAATTGTCCCCAAGCTTTAAAAAAAAATCTAGATTTTATTTTTTTGGCCATATTGTCCAGTCCAAAGATAGTCCTACCCTGCCACTTTCTGCTTCCAACCAGCCTACAATCAGCTGTGGATAACAGATGCTGTTACTGTGCCTGGTCTGATTGAATGAAGACAGTAATGGTAAGGAAGGAAGGAATCAATCAAGACAAGCAAAACATACCTAAAAGGAGTGATTTCAGAGATGTCTACAATAGTTCCACCGCTACCGACCAATGTGACAGAAATAGCCCTGAAAATGAGTGGATTTGTGCAGTGTGGTGTTGATTTGGTTTAATATGCCAAGGAAACCCCACCTATTACAGCTCTCCTCCCACTTGGCATATGGTGTCATCAAAATATCATCCAAAGGCAAGGTTAACCATCTCTGTACCTCAGGAAAATGTCACGAGGCTGTGCTTTGTGCTATATGCTTGCATGGAAATAGGGTCCTTACTGTAAAAAGGATGTATAAAGTAGAACTGGTAATCTATTGATGGAAGAAAGTCTAAGTCAAGCATGTCAAGCTTAATCCCAAACCGTCTGTTCTGCTGTTATTTAAAGGTTTGTTCCCTTCAGAATGTTTCCCACATGTACACTGACTATAAGTCAACTGCTTGGATTTATTAATGACATTAAGTATTAAATCTCAATAGAAGAAAAAATAGTCTTGTTATGTCACTGACAGTTTGAACAGCGCCCCAACTAAGCTCTCGATTAAAACACATGGTGACATTTTAATTTCAGTGGGATTCAGACACACACACACACCAAACCCACACACAAAGGACTGAATTTGAAGCCCTGTCCAATCTCCGTGGATTCTATTTTGCAACCTCCCCTCTCTTCATCAAACACACTTGCTCGCCAACATTGAGTGGCCACAAATCTCCATCAGGGGGTGTGGCGTCTGTAACTGCTGGGCTGTATGGTGTGTGTGCATGTCTGCAAAGAGAGTCTGAGATAAAAGCTTTTCTTGTCAGAAGACTGTCGTTACTTCACATTTTAGTGCTTTCTGTCGTCTGTCCTGTACCTCTCCAACATCAGAGTGCACCATGACAGGAGAAAATCAACCTGGCCTTTTTGTATATTTTAGCATCATCTGGACAAGGTTAGTGCTCTGCTTTGAGCGTTTTGTGCCCTCACTCTTTTTTTTTTTTCTGTTCCTCTTACTGAACATCCCTCTGTCATCTCGACCCATTTGAACATGCACTCTTTTCAGACTAGAAGAGTCTGTGAGCTTTGCCAGCCTTTGGGCTCTGGTATGTCTCAAGCTGGGGCTTGTTACATATAGTATAGTACTCAAGCATGTTTCCCTCCCATGTCCTCTCTCTGTCGACAAGCTTTCATGTACCATCAAAGATTCATTACAAGCTGAACAGTGCCACATGACCAACGCTGCGTTCCAAGCCAGCTGCTACTCACACTCTAATGTGATGTGAAAATAAGCATGTAGTGTGTTTTAACTGCATCGTGTACTTCATAAGCCCTTCTCCTCATACTACACATTCAAAATGTGCTTTCAACCAAGTAGTATGTTGATGTATGTACAAGCAAAGTGCTTGGATGTATACTGAGTGTGGTGTCCTGTGTTACCGCATCAGACATATCTTTGCTTTAACTGCTAGCTTCGCGCGTCACCTTTTCATTCTGCCTGTCGTTCTTCTACGTGTTTTATGCCTTACTAATTGCTGTAAAATTGGGAAAGTTTCATGTTAATCGGGTTTGCACTATGAGTCGTGACTTTCAACTTGAACACCTGAGGACAACTGGCAAACAGCATACCTGGCTAATAGTAAATACATCCATACAACCGAACATTGCATGTCTAACCATGTTTCTCTGCATGGGGAGATTGTTCCAGCTCCTGGCTGCTCCACAATGGATTCCAATCCAGGTTAAAGGAATAGTTACACATTTTGGGAACATGCCTATACAGTAAATGAAGCTACCTCCAACAGTTGGTTAGCTTAACTTAGCACATGGAAACTGTTCAAATATGGAATATGTAGGTAAGAGAGTAGGCCTTTTTCACAGAATTCATTTTAACATGTCACAGTAAAAGCACAGGTGTAAATAATAAAAATAATAATTGCTGAATTCCATCTGGCTGCTGGCTCACTGTCACACTGCTATGGCTTACTGGGACATGTGAATAGAACAGAGCCATAATTAATGCTATTAGTGACAACTGTGCTTTTCCTTCTATGACAAGTAAAAATGTCTTCTGTTAAAAAAATCCCTTTAGAGAACATACAGTGGCATTTTCATTCATGTACAGTAGTTAACATGAAATATTTACTAGTATCCAATATGACTGACCAGCACACAGTGGACTTTGGGATATTGACAGCTGCAAAGGATACCCCAGTTGTGTTCTCCATTGAGCTGTTGAAATGGGACACACCTTGTTCACCATTCCTGCTATTTTCAGTCTAGAAATGCAGATCCAGCCCTTGAATTGGGACACAGTGAAAAATACACCTGTCTCACAGTGGAAATTTTGATTTAACATAGCAAGAAAAGCACAGGTGTGACAAAACTAATAATGACTTTGTCCCGATTAGATGTGCCAGTAAACTCTGAGCCAGTGAGATAGCATGCACGATACCAGGATCAAGGCATTGACACCCCTGTTTTTAATATTTATAATATTAATTCATCCGTAAGGGAAAAAAATCTAATCCTGATGGTTCAAGATGGCTTTTTAGCTAATAATCATAATTAAGTGTAATCTTTAGATGCACTGTATGTGATGCTCAGGACATTTTCTTCAGAGGGATTAAAATAATCCATGACACTGCAGTCATTTTAATGATGACATTGGTTGTACCTTAAGTCTACAAACCACCCCCTCTGACTTTAAAAAAGCATAATGAGAATCGTGGCAGCAGAGGTTACATGTACCCAATCAGGCTTATTCTCTCTCTTGTTGATGAATCCTTTTAAGATTCTGCTGCTCAATTACTGATGTAGTGTAATTGATTTTTCTGTCAGCCTTTGTCATTTTTCATGTGTGCATACATTAACTTTTCATCCTCCCAGTGAAAGCCTCTGTTGGAGACCACACTGTATCCAGTGCATTAAAGGAAACAAAGAACAGATGAGGTCTCAAGTACATTTTCAGTGAATATCTGTTGTGATAACACATAACACTATAAATCACAATTAAAAAGACCTCAGACTGCCTTTAATGTGCATGCATTAGTTATTACTTTGTATTGTTTCATATCTTGGCTATTTTATGCAGCGTTCCATTTATTCAGTCCATAACAAATGATATTTCCTCTCAAATTTGTGTGCCAGCATCACTTCGTTGTTGATTATTTGTCACTACTCTCAAATCTGCAATCATGAGGTTTGGCCTCTTTGTGTGTGTTTGAGTGTGTGTGTGAGAGAGAGAGAGCAAGGATTTACTCTCTATATACTATTGGTGTGATCCCAGATACTTTATTGTAAATTTATTCCTGCATTTAAGATGATCAAGAGTGCATCTTGGCCATTAGTTCCTCATCAATTCATTGCCACTTCCTGGGTTTTCATCATCATCTGCATGAATCACTTTTGTCTGACCCCGCTGCGCACCTTCAGCGCTTCTTTGATTCTTTTTTTCACGGGAAAGCCATTCAAACAAAGCTAAAGCGCTTGAAATTTCCTGGTATTTCAGAGGTATAATTTTCAATAAAACAAATTTTCTGTTTCAAGGACTCTCACCCAATCACTCTCTGACTGATTGCGTTGCCGCCATATACATTTCTGTCATTTATTCTAAAGTAGGTGGAAGGAAATTACATGTTTTTTTTATTTTTTATATAAGCTGTCTTTATAAAATCAGACTCTAAAATCATGCTGTGTATGTAGGGTATGGCAAAAAAATAAGCTGATGTGATGCAGGCCATTCTGTATGTGGGTAGCAGCATAGTCAGGCCTTAGAGCAGAGCACTTCTGATCCTGATCTGTCAGACTTTCAGTCCTTATCAAGATATTCTTTGATGTCTTCTAATTGTTAACAGTTGCTCAGGGCTATACAATGGCCTCTAGAAGAAAGGAAACATACTGTCCAGCATCATTTTGTGCATCTTCTAAGACACCCCCTCACTACTGCTGTATCATACTTCTCACCACATTCCCCTCCTTTGCTTCTCCTCTTTCCATCCATCCCTCTATCGTCCATCTCCCTCTTTCAGACGCACTGTGAGCACATGGACGAGCTTGTTTGATTGCTGTGAAAAACGAGCCCTTTCAGCTCGCAAGCTGGATATCGTGTCACAGTTTGAAACCCCAAATCTGATTGCTATGCGAGCAAAATTACCATCGATTTGATTTGCAGAGATTAATTAAGTAGCATTACAGAAACCCTCACTTGCCTGACAGCATTACCACTGCCGGCTCAACCACTTAATTGTTGTTTCTGAAGGGGTGGTGGGGGTGTTGAGTGACGCTGTTTGTCTCCGCTGCTTGTGTGTGCTTTTGACAAACTGACGAGCTCTTCTGCTGTCTGCCTACCCCAGCGATTTAAATCCATCTTTTGAATACACTCATTAATATCATTGACGCACGCTTGTGTGCACATATACCCATGGATGCACACACACACACACACACACACACACACACATAGCTCTCTCCACTTCTTTACAATTCATGTCTATCATTGCCAAACACTTGTCAACATAATCTTTGAATTTATTCAGCAGTATGAATGAGCTCAACACGCATCACTGTATGCTTCCATGTAAACAGCTTCTGGAATTGCTAATGCTTGACTGTTTACCTCAATGGTTTATGGACTCAATCTGCAAACTAGCATAATTCACATGAATAATCAATGTCAAGTGCTGCGGCTATCATATGAAAGAAGAAGCTTAGGAAGAAAGTTTGTGATGAACATGACAGTGTGAACTACATGTATTTTTGACCAACGTTTTCGTCAAATTTACACAAGATTTTCATCCAATATAAACTGGGAAATATGTGACTCTATTCAGTCGTACTTTAACACCACCAAGGTATAGATGGATCAAATGAGTCTTTACTGCTGTTTTTTCCAGCCTGATCCTTCTCCCATGATGTCCCGGCCCCCCTATCTGCAGCCTAATCCAGGTAAGATCGCTCTTAGCCAGCCCTTTTTACTTGATAATGTCAAGGCCTCTGCTTCTGCCCATCTGATAAACGTTGGGGAGTTGGTGGGTAAAAGAAAGCTTTCTCTCTGCACCTCCACCAGATCTAATCTCTCCTTGTTATCGACTACAGAGATAGTCCAACCTTGGTGTAAACAAATACCTGTACACAACTTTTATCCTACAAATGTATCAATTATCTTAATGCACTCACTGTATTCACATCACAACTATAAGTACTTGTAGTATAATATAACTATGTATGAAATATTACATTTTAAGCACTTGTACTGAAGCTCTGGAAAAATTCTTAGTCAGTCGTGTGAGAGTGATGCACTTTTTGATGACATCTAGCTCTTGCATGGAAGTGAAATGCACTTATTTGTAGCTTTTTTGGGCAAAAGCACCTGCCAAATGAATGAAATGTAATTTATGATTAAGGCTGCAACTAAGGTTTAGTTTCATTGTTGGTTAATCTGATGATTATTATTTTGATTCACCGTTTAATCCCCTAATTTGTAGGGAACTGTGAAAAATGCTCTACAAAATGTTCCTTTAAACTGCTTGTTTTGTCCGACCAACAGTCCAAAACCTGCAGATATAATTTTTAAATTTTTATAAAACAATAATCATCATGATCAATAATTTGATCATTGTGTGAATCAAACACCAATACATCTATTCCATCCATCACTTCTGACATAATGCTAAATATAGCTTTGTTTATTTTGGAGTCAAAGGCAGGTGAGATACAGGTTAAAATAAAAACAGCAAACTCATACACAGCGACACACACGCACACACTCACACATTCACATTCACATTTTTCCCCCTTCGCTCCCATCTTCTTTATTGCATAACCTAATGAGGCGTCGTGAATACGCGGCCTGCATATATACAGGCCTATTTGTACTTGCAGTGGAGGAATTTGGATAGATGGCTGAAGTAATTTCACATGAAAGTAATTTTAACCAGGTCCAAACCTCTGAGCAAGAGAATATCTGCTTCCCTATCAGCTATTTGTCATGCTATTGTTGGAGGACTCTGGCAAAACAAAAAAGGTCACGATGCGAACAGACATAACTCAGCAGGAGGAGAAAAATACATCATGAAAAAGGCATGGAAAAGGAGAGGGAAGAAAAGAATGGAGGGGGGTGGGCACCAGGCATGGGGGCGAGAGATGTAAGTGTAAGATTTGTTGGTTTTGTCTGAGGCAGCGGTGGGCAGACAGATAAAGAAGCACAGAGGGAGAAAGGAAGAAAAAGAAAAAAGAGAAAGGGAGAAAGAGCAGCGGGAAGAATGCTCAGAGAATGCTCAGAGGAAGCAACATAATGTCAAGCTCTCGTCCTGGCTAATCTCTTGTAGTGTCGGTAGTCATGTAGCGGTTGGTGGGTTAACTCTTGTGCCTCCATGGACTCTGGCTCAATTCCGTTCCCTTTGAGCCTTTCGGCTTGGCTAATTTCAGCTGAGCCTGTCGACGGTGTGTGGTGACTGATCTGACTCATTACAGGCCTGAATGTTTCCACTCACACAGCCCAGTATTTGTTAGATAGTCGGCCACTGAAGAAATCCCTCACCACAGTGCACATGCTCAGTGTGATGCACCTACTCACCTGTGCAGCTCATCGTTAGACACACCATCCCACTGGACGTTTTAGGATTGTATTAATTTTTGGTCAATAGGTTATGATTTCAACAACAGTACCTTTAAACTCCAACTGACATCACATTTTTGTAGTCAAAAATAATGTCAACGTGTTTTTAAATGTATTATTAATAGTTTTTTTATTATCAAAAGGAAGAAAAAATTTGGGTAAATATCAGAAATGCTCCTTGCTGGAGGGGTGTGTCGGTGTCTGTTTGATTGACAGTAGCAGGCAGACTGCCAGAGTGCCAGTGTTACACCATATGGAACATGAGACAGGGTAATCAAACTTGCGCTGTAGCTTCAAGTCATGTGCAGACAGCGCGTTGTTAGTGGTATTGAAGAGTAAGAACCACAACAGCATCTAACCAGACTGGAGTGACATTTGCAGGTACGTTCACATGCTGTTTAATGTGCTGCAGCTGAGCAGCTAATCAGCTATTTAGCCTGACGTTAGCTGTGCACTATCCCCCGGTGAATGTTTGTTTGGTCGCTCATTCAACAAGCTGAGGTGCAGCACAAGATGTGTGTTCATGTTTGTAAGTTAGATGAGAAGGAGACTTTAGCAGGAAAGCTAATGTTGGTTGTTGTCTGAGGCTCTTGTGTCGCAGGCTGCCGTCTGGCTCAGTGCGACCATGTGCTCTGTTTATGGTAGAACGCTGACGTTACTGATTTATGCAAGATTTGATTGGCTGTATCGACGTACGGTTTCCATCTACGTAGACAGACACCTAATGATATTCCGTTGAATGAATGCAAAACAGGGCATCATCATGAAACCGAAGAATATAAAATATACATTTCTCCCTTGTGTGCTTTAACAGAAAAAAAGTTGCAATTTAATTTCAGTAATTGACAATGATTGTCCAATCATAGCTTAGCAACCGCAAACGACAGATACTGTTGTGCCCTATTTTAGTCTTTCCAAAACCAGAAACAGAAGAGCACTGGCTAACTAGTTTACTACCAACAGTAGTAAAGTTAACGTAGTATTACTTCCAAGGCCATCGTTAGCAAATTATATTATTTTGTGTGGTTACTAGTTTCATTAGAAGAACCTTGTTCATGACTGGAACATCCACTGTGTAGCCTTCTCCACTGTGTGAGATCCGCTGTCCTGCTCTTAATTTGATTTAGGGATGCTAACTATTTGCCTGCGACATGAAACTTTAGCCACAGTCTTTTAGCATGATACGAGCCATGAAATTGCTTAGTGAGACCCTTTTACATGGTTTTCATTTTTAAAACGAGAGAGTTTTCAACCACCTCATGGATTTAATGTTGAGCAGCTAATTAGCTAGCTGACCTTTGGTAAAAACAGTGGTAAGAATGGAACAATTGAAAGCTTGATAGGCACAACACTGACTATGCTTTATTTTCAGTGAATGTTTTATGTGGCAAAAACAAGTTTTGTTTTGAAACTTTAATTCTATTCCATCCAGATGGATCAGTTGACTTTGTCCATCTGGGATAAAAAATGGCTGCCTTGTGTCTTTCATCTGTCTTCATAAAAATGCTGCTGTGCAGCTTTCCAGATACACCTGTGGCAGGAGCAGTGAACCAATCAGAGACCCTCTCATCAGACGCACTTGGGCTACAGGCAACACACACACACACACACACACACACACACACTTGTTAGTCCTGTCTGAAAAGCTTGTTATTTCTTTATTCCTTTAGCAGGTGTGGTGATGCTGATTATCAATATGCTTTCACATTGAGAATAGCCTCACCAGCTACATAAAAAGTCCAAACATTGCCTACTTTATCACAGTATAAATGGCACCGTATACTGATGTTTGAGGCTTCTCATAACAATGTCATTTGAATGAATGAATCAGCTGCTATTTGAATCAAGATGAGATGAGAAACCTCCACCTGCTGAATTTTCATCTACAACAGGAAGCAAGCCAGACTGCCAGAGGAGAAATGAAGAGGTCTGTAGGGCAGGAAAAAAAAAGAAATGAGAAGAATGAATCTCCACATCTATATTGTATGCCCTGCAGTTGTAAAAAAGGCATTTGCTGTCAGTGTGCTGTGTATCGGTAACAGATAACTTAAAGCCTCCACACAGGTTCAGTAACATATTACGTGGGACTCAGGAGTCTTGAATCCGTGCTATGTTGGTACGACTGCTGCACTGTGGATATTAATACACCCAGTTTTCCCCAGGGTGGAGAGAGACAGAGCTCAGCGATCTCTCATCCCTGCTTTATCACAGATGACGTGACACCTGGTATGGATCACCTCATCTCACCCATGCTCGCACTGTCATATGCGTCGCATTTGAACATGGTCACCCCCCCCCCCACACACACACACACGCATATGCTCTGCGTGGCACATGACCCTCTCTCCTCCTCAGTCTAACCCTGTCACTGTGTTCTCCATGCTTTTCAGAAACCTAGTCACCCCTTGACAAGGGGTAACACACACACACACACTCCAGCACATACCCGGCCACAGCCTAATGCATGAACAGTCTGACATGACCCCATGTGTTTCACTAGTGACCCCTCTCCAGAGCTCCCATGCTGTTAATAACACACACTACCACCCATGGTGACACACATGCTTTTCCCCGAGACACAGCACTGCAGTCTAGTGCTGAGAAGAGAAAGCGCAGAGAAGGGAGACTCTTGAGGGACTGCTTGCGAGGCGAGGGTCATGTGACAGCCGGAGGCAGCCAAAGAAAAGTGTAGACTACCTTACTGCCTTTTTATACTGTAGAAAGGTAGTCCGTGGAGAAGCAGACAACACAACTGTCTTTGACATTTAAAGTTCAATAAAAGACTACAGCAACTATTTTAGGGTAAGGGTTAGATACGGTTTAGGGTAAGGTTTACTTACATGTATCTAACTTACATACCTCAATGCAGAATTTAAAAATATAAAAAACATATGATTAAGAGACAAACAAATGAGACTCAACATTGCTGCGTTCCCGTCATATGGGATGGACAGTAGAGATAGGAAAGATTCTCATTATGGGTGCACCGATCTGACAACACAACACTGATTACTGAATCCCACTGTGTGGAAGTCATCATTTTTATGTAAGGTAACATGAGGCCAGGGATTGCAGTGGCACTAAAAACATTTTGGCTAATATTAGGCACTCGTGTTTGTGTGGTTTTCAGGCAGTTCCATCCAAGTTGGATTATCTGAAAATGAAACTGTGTCAAACCCACAAGATCTATAACTGTGTAATAATAGCTCTCACAGACAATGGCGTTCTATGAGTTGAAGGATAAGTCTGCTGATGTTCTAAATCCCTCAAAAAAGACTAAAACCACAGATGAACTGATTCTACTAACAAGCATTGTCTGTGTAGCCTAATTTAGCTTACTCCTCTGTGCCATAGAGCTCCATTGTTGTCCAAAAACACATCACTTAGCCACGGTGTTGCACTGGCTGACATGTTCCTTCATTACAATGAACATGGGCGCTGTAGTTTAATTTGAGTGAATCACGCCGCCGTGAATACTTAGTAGTGCACCAAATCCACGGCTGAAAATAGTCCCCAACAAAAGCACTCCTGTTTGAGTGATATGTATGTTTGTGACAAATTATTAAGATTTGCATCTGCAGTAAGAACAAATGGCTTGGGGCTGAGCGCGACAGACAGACTAGAAAGGTTGGAAGGTATTAAAAGACAGACTAAAAGATTGGTTTTGCGCATTTGATGGGATTTGTTGAGAATACCAAAAGTAAAATATTGCCAGCCTTATGCTTTCAGGCCAGCAGTAAGCACAGTGTAGCTTTGCTTGCTAGCTAGCTCGGCAACCTCAGACAGTCACATGACCTTCACCTTACATGCTGTAGCGGTCCCTCGAGATCCTCCTGAGCAGATAAAGTCAGACAGACAGGTTTTATGGGGAATGTGAGCACCTTTATGGGCCTGGGAGGTGGTCAAGAATCATGCGATCAAAGGGAATCGTAAAGTGACAGACATACATGCACACACACTTACACACTGACCGTCTGCCCCTCATTAAACAATGATATGGCAGGTTTTGGGGGAAAACATGTGTCCACTGAGGCAAAATGAGATGCAGGGGAATGCTGGAGTGTGTGTGCAGAGGTTTTTAAATTCACACGAATGGTCGAGGTCACTGCCAGTACTTCTGCTGTTCTCTTCCTGTTTTCAATTCTGCAGTCTGAGTACAACTCTCACTGCAGATGGAAGTCAGAGAAATTAGGCGGCCTAAACCACATCATTTTTGTTCTTGTGTATTACCATAAAAGCCTGCTGCAATCTAGTCTGTCCGTCTCCCCCATTCTCTCTTTCCCTGATTACAGAAGGTGATGCATGGCATTAGCCACAGGAAGCTCTGATTAATGCTGAGAACAGTCACCAGAATATCCGCAGATTCATATGAGGCCCTGAGGTTACACAGCCGCTCACGAAGGCATGCACAGCTTTTAGTCACTGTGCAGTACATCTATTTTAGAGTCTATCCTTTTTCCCTCATCGTCTCTTTGGTGTTCTTCTTTTAACCTGTTACCACATGTACGCTCACATACAGAATGATACGTGTAGCGGAAAAAAGAAAGTTCATGTTCATGTGGTGTAAATCTACTTTTATTCTTTCATCCCTGCCCCTGCATTGTAAGACAGCAGAAAGCTCCTAACATACCTACTTTCTCTCTCTCACACACACACCCACATGACACTCACTCTTTAATCCTCTCTGTCCTGATCTCCTCCTCACACACCTTTAGCTGAAATCTGCCTCTCACCCCTCTCTCTCTTTTCCCAGTGCTGATCTTTCACTCTCCAAGCTCCTCCATCACCACCGCTCTGCCGCTCAATGTCAGATGTAGTTCACGTGCATTACACGTGCTCACACACACACTACGCACGCTCACACGCGCACATTACATCACATCACTATCAAATTCGCAGTACACTTCTATCAGTGCTTCCTATGGCTGTGTGCCACTATTTAAACATTAGATTTACATTAGGGAAGTCATTGATTAATTATCAGTTAATCGCCATTAATAAATGAATTGATCAAAAATATATTAACAGACAATGCTCACACACAGATAAAAGGAGGTCTTTCTGCCACTGCCCTCCATAGATGAGAAACAGAGAGCTAGTTTAAGTAACCTACCTAAGTAACTAGTTGCTATGTGTGAGTTGTTGCCTGGCAGCTATCCAGACTCTAATGCTAAACTACCAGCTCTAATACAACTAGCTAATGGCTGCTCAGGCAGACAGCGTCAGATAGTGGAGAGCACCACCGCACCACTGTTACAATGCTAACGTCGGGGACAAGCAGTACTTTTAAACAAACTTTCTAAGCAATGTTCCTCTTGTCTTTAGGTGTAGATCCAATTTACTGTCTGAAGTGAAATGTTTTAGAATTCCCTGGGCCGGTAAAGTTGCCACGACATCTGTCCCACCTGGTGTTTTCAGCAGCTGGACTAGCTACAGTGAACAAAGAGCTGTCAACTCACCCAGTCTTGTAGCTACAATATGGGACGCTCATTATCTTAAATAAAAGCAGTAAAATGGAAATCTGTTGTCGACAGATTGGTCTAACAGGTAACAGATATTGGCTGTTGCCACATTCCTTTTTGTTGAAATAAGAAAAATGGGTTAGACTTTGGTTCAAGTTCTAGATCTGTCCACATTTAATTGTAATTTATGTCCTTCAATAAAGTCTAGAAGTTGTTTAGCATAATATGCTATATTTTATATTTTGAACTCATCAGGCCATTTGTAGAATCGTGATAAAAGGAAATCAGACCAGCAGCCGTCTTTGTTATTAAAATTTAGACTATGTTAAATTTCATTTTTTGCTCAAATATCTAATTTACTTGGATTTGGCAGTTATTGTAGTAAGCCATGCCTGTGGTTTAAAATGAAGTTATTAAGGTAAACATGCCCTTTGTGTTAAACCTGTAATAACAGTTTTTTTGGCCAGGAAACAAGCTGTGAACATGTTATCACATTTTAAGTTGATGATGGTGAACTTGGCAAACAGTTTACTATTTACACATCTGGCAGATACAGAGCAGCATTAGCATTCATGTGGAGTCGTGTTTCGGGCCACCTAATATTCCCTCTCATTTTAGCTCTGTTTTTGGTCTCTACCAACTCCTGAGGAAAATATCTGACTCGTTAGCTGCCAAATGCTCCACTATGTTCACCAGCTAGTCGCTAACTTTGTCTGTCTGCCATTTGGTGCTGGGCAGGTAGTGCACAGTGGGTTTGTAAAGCTTTTTCACTTAAACAAAGCTGTGAGAGCGGTTAAGGGCTGGAAAACCATGACAATGATCTAAAAGCTGCTATAAAGCTCTGTAGTAGAGTCATGTGATTATTCTCTGAGAGTTGAAAATTGCGAGCAACCATTAATACAATAATATTGATTATAGCAGCTTTAAGTGATTCTGCTAAAGATTAACTGACTATTGACTATATAATAACTGATATGAATAGGCTTGTGTGTGTGTGTGTTGCATTGTTATGTGTGCTATGTGTGGTGAAGTCATCACATGGCATTATTTACTACCTTTACATACAATAAGTGCATGACTGAAGAACTATCACACAACCTGAAAGCGTAAGCAGGTAGAAATTTAAACTGAGGAAACAATGTTAAACTGGTATTTATTTACTGTTTTATTCTGCCCTCATTGATTCCATGTAAGCCTTACCTCATTCAAGTTACCATACAATAGTGCTACAAATTGTTACAAGCCTTGCAGTATACAAAGCTCCAAAGCGGAGTTTGATCTAAGTGGGGATCCCTGAGGACTTTTTGCTATTGATACCCAGAGACGAGTGGATTGAGCAGAGATTTCACAGTGTATCCGCGTCTCTTCCCAGACACATTGTCAATATCCTCATTCACCGTCGCACCTTTGTTTTCTAAATGCCCCAACCCGTCGGGGAATACATCTTAAATGCCACGGTGACCTGAACGAAATGAAAAATACAGTCCCTCTATTATTCAGCAGCTCATTACCTCTCTTGCAAAGTCATCCCTTTCTTTTTGGTCGAAGAAAATTCACTAGAGCAGAATCCATTTGTTTTCTGTGTCATTAAGTTAACCATCATCTGTTTTAATCATTCATCCACTTGAGCTGGTGTCTTTCTCAGAATACATTTGAGTGGGTAAGAAAGAAACAAGAAAATCACTAGTAGCTGCTGGATACAGTTCAACTAATGAGCAGCTCAATATTTCTGACCGGTAGTGTTGGGGCTTTTTTTATCAATATGTGAAGCAGTTGCATTTCATTTCTACATCCCTTTGTCCCTTTTGTTATTCGGCAGCCCTCTGTCTATCTCCTCAGCTGTGTTTCCTACCAAAATAAATATGAGATGTTGCTTATTCATTTTCCATTTGCTCTCATCTTGCTGTCGCTCTCTGCCTCTGACTATGCGGGAGATTGGAATGATGAAACAGCAAGTCAAAAAGAGGGGGGAAAAAACACGTCAACTGACGTGTTTTCATACACTTTTATTTACTTGTTCATTGAATAAGTCTATTTGATTGATCTATTTTTAATCAAATATGGTCAAAGTCATTATGCCCCCGCCTTTCTGCTGAGTTGTTGTCAAGCAAGAGACGTTCTATTAACTATTTACATGCTGATTTATTGACATCTTTCACTATAAACCCTGCCCTATCTGTCTTCTATCATCTCCCATCTCTCCACAACTTTCTCCAAGGGCTTTAAATCTAATCCGGACGGCAGTTTACTTTCTCTTACAATGCCAAAAGAAAGGGCATCCTAATAAAGCTCGGAATATCAAAGTGTCCTTTTGCGAAGCCAATTTATATCAGAGGGGCCAAGGCTTCTCTTTACTACGGGCATGTCCTGTTTACTTCACGAAGGACTTGTTTTATGCGTCTAAATCGTGAATAATAATAATGATGATGGAGCCTTCATCTTGGCACTCCATCACAGTTTGAACCCCTGCCATCGCTGGCCACATAAAACCAACTGCAGACAGATAGAGACAGAGGGGGGAAGAGAGATTTATTTACTAATGTGGTTAGTCCCCCCCCCCCCCCCTTGGTAGAAGAATGTATCCTTTTGGAGCATCTTTCTTAGTGGCTTTGGCATTTTGGCAAATAATTAGGAAAGATTTTTATGACATTCACGGCAATTAAGTTTGTCCAATTGATGTTGAGTTGTACTGAAAGAGATAAACAGAGAAAGAGAAGACAGATGTGCAAAGACGGGAAAAAAGGATGCAGAAAAGAGAGGAGGAGGAGCTAACCAGAAGGGAAACAGGGAGAGGAAGGAGAAGCAGCAGGGGAGGTGTTTGTGTGGAAGTGAAGATGATGGTGAAGGGGAGGTACTGGCAGCAGGAAGAGAATGATGAGGAATGATGCATGAGAGGAGATAAACAGGCACGGAGGCAGCTGCACAGAAGATGCAGGGGGAGTAGAAGACAGACAGCGGTCTATGGAGGGGATTGATCGCTGATCTTGGGATGAAAATTTAGAGATCACAGCTTGGGATGTTCCTCTGGACAGGAAACTGATAGATGGAAGGCTGCATAGAGAGAGAGGGGGAACGAGAGAGCATGGGTACACAGAGAGAGAGAAAGTGACAGAAATGAAAGAGCCGATGCCACAGTGGAGTCAAAGATTTCTTTCCTCCACTTGTGACCTTTAAAAATGGGCTGCAGTGAGCAGGGCCTCTCACTGCAGCCATCCTTCTCTTGCCTTTCTTAGATTCTTTTAATAGAAAAAAAAAAGCTCTGCAAATCTGTCAGCAGCCATTTACTCCCAGAATTACAGCTCACAATCTCTTCCCTCTGAGGACTCCAAACAAAACTACATCCGAAATAATTATATCTGAACCCCCCGTGAAGATTTATGGCTGTGAAAAAAATTAACCATAAGCTCCCACTGCGTGCTAATGCACCCATCTGTGCTTCTGAAAGCACTTTCTGGCTTCTATTCGCACAAGCACACACACACACACATAACTAATATGTGTTGTTAATCCCTTTCTCCACTCAGCCAATGTTGAGTAGTCACTTCTGACCACACACACACATTCACACGCTTGTTTGTTCACTTTTATTGATGGGCGTTGATGCATTAGTAGTGTGTTAGAGTGATATTCTATTTTTAGTCTTGACTCATGTAAGGGATTACAATTTGAAATCCTATAGTTAAAATGCAGTTGCTAATCCCACTAACGCTTCGTTACTTTGACATTTTAGGGGATGGCTCTTCCTGCTGTTTTACAAGCAGTTTGGTAAAGAGGTGGAGGGTTGATGTCAGTTTGTGTCTGTGTGTTCGCGTTAGTTTGGCGCAGGGGTTGGAAATGGGGGAAGGCAGCTAGCCTCTGTAAAGAGAGGGGGGATATAACTTCCAGTAACTCCAAAAGTTGTCATATTTACATGTTGTGTCTTCTTAGCTCGCTAGCCAGCCACAGGTAAGCTTACACTCAGGAATCACCTGGAGTTTGAGGGTGTGTGAACCCCTCAGCTTCACTGCAGCTAAGCTAGCTGTTGATGGTCAGTAAATGCCTCCAAATCATAACGTTAGGCTGGCTCCTCATAAGCCATAATCTCATGTTTTCTATTTCTGCATATGCTGAATACAGAAGATGCGAAAGGTTTTGCAATGTAACAAATTTACGATGTTAAAACAAAACAAAATACTTTTATAATAACAACGTAAAAAATGACAAACCCACAGAGAATTATAAACTGACTCTGGTATTCCTCTGTACATTTTTTTTTTTTGGTTTTACAGCCAGCAACTTAACTGATCCAAATTTTTTAAAAATGCAGATAAAGTTAAGTATTGTTATTACTTTTTCAATGAGTAAAATGATTGACAGATTACATTTGCCGAGTACTTTGCCCATTATTGCAATTTTTTTTCACTGTTCAAGCTATTCCTCATTCTGTTCTCCAAATGTCCTTCTCCGTATTGTCAGTCTCTGCCTTTCATGTCAAGTCGTAAAAAAAAAAAAGAAATTTGAGGTATTTCTTTTTCTCACTTTCACAGCCAAGGCCAAGCTTCTGGGAGCCAAGCTGGGAAACTGTAGCAATCGGCGACTCCATAAGCAAAGTGAGCATGTCTCTAGGTGCTGAATTATCATAGCTGGCTGCCTTGACACGCCTGGGAATGAGAGGAGAGGGAGAGGGAGAGGGAGGGAGAGAACAGTGCGGAGGAGAGCAGAGGTTGACGTGCTTGTTTCGTTTCTTGTGCATGATCCAGGTGACAGGTGCTGGTGCAGAAAATGGCAGCCCCCACAGGGCTCCACCTAAGGGGGCTGCCGTCACCGGTGTACAGGTGTGCAGGTGTACGCGGAGGTGTGTGTTTGCGTGCACAAGGGCTGCCACAGTATATCATACATCAGCACTTCAACGTGTGTTTGTACACATTCGCTGTTGTGTGTACTTCACTGTGTGTGTGTGTGTATGCATTATGACAGTAATACTCTATGACAGAATGATCACACCCTTCTCCCCACAGCTCCGAGGAGTCTCTCAGCTCCACTCCTCTCCCTCCGCTGCCCCCCAGGGGAGCTATGTGCTCCCACATATGTCAAAGCCTGTTTCCTGTGGGCAGCTACGCTCCCCTGCATCTCATTCACTCCCATCTCCACCTCTCTGCCTGCCCACATAATCTCAGGAGTCTTCCCAATGCTAAACAACTAAACCAACAGAAATCAAACACAGAGAAACATATGGACCCCATGACATGACAACATTAAGCCATACTGTCCATCTGGCCTGCTGTAAGTTTGTGTTTGTGGCTGTCTTCTGTGTCTATGCCTCTGCTGCACCACATAATGAGGATGTGGGTTTTCGAACAGATTATATCCTTATTTGTCACTGTTTAATGAGCTGGGAGAAGTTTTGAACCCAGATGTGAAAGGGAAAAAAAAATGATACTGTTGACATCTGGCTGACAGTCTGAAGCTGCAAAAAAAAAAAAATAATAAAAAAAAAACTGCATGATCAGTTTGCTTTCATAATTCAGTGAAATGTGTTTTGTTATCATCACCATAACATTTTAATGCAACTGAAAAGAATCACAAGCAGGATATAATAAAAAGCATATAATAAAGGATTTGAAGAGTTGCAGTCATCGTTTAATCTTGCCGCAAAAACTAACATCACGTCAGAGACTCTCCTGCAGGGGGATTACATTCTTAAGTGATCATATTGCATATCTCAATCTCAATAAGTAATTAAATGTAATATTGAAGCTTCAAATCTGTTTTTTCCCCTTCTCTCTTTGAGAAAAAAAAAAGAAAATGATGAAATGTGCCAGTGGGTTGAAATAATTTCACTTGTTTCACTGCAATTTATCTTGTTTGCAGAAAAAAAAAGAAGAGACTGTAAGACTCAATACGCCATTTAATTACTTGTTCAGTCTTAGTTTTTTTTAGTTTTTTTATTGTGCTGCACCATCTGTTCAAACACTCTCTCCTCTTCACTCCATTCCTCCTGTTCTCCATCAAGTAAGAGTCCTGTGCAGTGAGCCGCCACTTGGACCATAAAGCATCTCACCTGCATTAGTCCATTTCCAGTCAATTACTCCTCCTAAATCACGGCCTCCAATAAAGAGTGAACAGATACTCTCAACAGAGGGACGTAGTGTGCAGGTGCTAGGGGTGTCACGCTATAAATCTTCCTCCCTCGTTTGGCGAACTGAGCAAGGCATTATAAAAGGTGGAGGGCACAAAAGTTCCCGTCCTTTACTGCTGGTCCGATAAGGTTTGAGAGGTGCCTCCTTGCATTTCGCTGGGAGTGACGCATGAGTCATTGCAAGTGTGAGCGGGCTGACCAAGAGTCACGGGGGGAGAGAGAGAGAGAGAGAGAGAGAGAGGGGTAGAGAGAGAGACGAGGGCTCTCGTGCCTCTAATGTAATTGCCTGGACCACTTCATCATAAACAAAGCACTCGTGTGCAACGTTGGCTTATCTCCCCCAACCACCACTCCACCCTCAACCCCTCCATCCCAGGCGACACTATCTCAGAGAGCGGCTTAAGGATGGGCTTTGGGCCACATCAATAAACATCAGCACAGATCAACCTGTCAGCAGGAGGGAGGCTGTCATGCACGGCACAAGCCAGGCTATATGTAAAAAAAAAAAAAAAAACTAGGGGAGGTGACGATATGGCTGAAATCACTATCATGTTATTAATTTAATAATAATATAACATATCTTACAGTTAATATATACCAAAATATGGTAATTGAATTAGTCATTCACTTATCTATAACATCAGACAAAACATTTTACAGATGTAAAACAAAACCTTAATTTATAGTTACAATCCTTAAAGGGGAACCCCACCGATTTTACACATCAAAGTCTGTTTACAGGTCTTTGAGACTACTACTGCACAAAGTCTGATAAAGTCTGATAAATTGAGTGATGTCAGTATGGGATGAAGACTACAGGTTTGAAAATGCACACAATCTGGGGGTGTGGAGTTAGAAAGAAGTGGGCTTACCAGACCTCTGTAGCCCGCTACTCTTCTCTGCTTGAGGCTAGCAGCTCGAGGCTATATTAGCTGATACTAGATAACACACCCACATTTCCAACCAAACTGTTGGCGGTCGAGGTGCATCGTGGGCAATGGGCTGTTGTACTACAAGCGTTACTGGAGTTTTGACCTCTTGTAGCGATGAACTACCTCTGCAGTTCCATTGAGCTGTAGTGAGTTTCAGCATCACCCATACAAACCATGGGTTCATTTTTTGTGCATGGGCATGCAAATAGAATCCTACAGGGAAAAGACAGACTTTGATAATTGATAAATCTGTTATATAGAAAAGCAATGACAGAATGCAAATACATTAAATTGCTATTATGAAACAATACAGGGGATAAATAGTATCAAAAATTGGGTTTGATATGATGAAAATGTTAAGGGTTATAACTTCATGTACTAATTACAGTTTGAAGGGATCACTCATTTGGGCATCAGATTTGTGTAAAACACAATATGATCCATTCATCATGATATGACTATTGTCAATATACAGTCCTATTGCATAGTATCGTGTTATTAATCATACACGATATGGGTAAATGAAAAACTTGAATAAATAATGAATTCCTTTCACTGATGAAGTTACAGTTGACAGCTCAGAAAAAGATAGTAGGTGGACCTAGAGTTATTTTGTCACACAATAAAATAGTAGTTTATCTTAAAAAGCTTATGTTCACCATGTCTGCTTCAAATACTTTAATCTGATGATGAAACTGATGAAAAAAGAAAAATCTACAAAAATAACCTCAGTCCAACTTACTTAGCACACTTGAACTGCAAACTCGTGTGTTTCAGTGTGTGTGTGTGTCTTATTTAAGGAATACCTTCCTGCCTTTTATGTATTTGTTGACAAAGAGGCTGGGTGGACAGCCTGGGGAAAACGTTGTGTGTGGGAGTGTGTGCTTGTTGCCTTTGTGTACCCGTGGCACGATAAGCGGGCTTTGGTTGACTGGCTGAGTAGCCTTGCATTAGATGCAGACTCAAACCAAGGCTCCTATCTCTAATGGCTTTCTCCTCCCTTCCTATCTGGACTCATGTTGACTGTGTACTACCCACACACCATCCAATCTACACTCATGTTGACTTGTAGACACACGCAATACAGAAACACGACCCACACATAGAGATTTGATGCAGCTCTATTTACCTGCTGGTTTTTGTGTTAGAGAGTGTAAGAGTTTGTTTGTTGATGTCTGTGTGTAACAAGTGAGAGCAAAAAAAGAGAAAAGAAACCTTTCCCCTCAGATCATCTATGTCGATTGATTTCTCTTTCACCACCTTGTCCCCCTACCTCGCACACCCGTTCCTGATTGCAGTATGCACGCTGCGCTGAGATTGATTTATAGCAGGGTTTCTCCATCCCAATACCCCCCCTGGCATTTATTTGGTACATGCCAAGTTAAAGTTGATCCATATCTGAGCCGACCGACACCCCTAACCCCTCTGCTCTTGTGATCTCGGCGTCCTCATTGATCCGACTCTCAGTTTGAGAAAGAGGAAGGCTGTGAGGGCTGCATAATTGCGCACATCTCTGTGCACTGACACAGGGAGGAGCGGAGGCTGGAGAAAGAGGAGGAAAAGTCTGTTTCCCTCTGAAATGATAAAGCAGACTATATGACCCAGAGCTATGATATAGACCTGAATCTGAGGACAACGGACAAACAAGAACATTCGTCTTCGCAAGCACTTTCCTCCCTCCTATCCTAAATCCTTTCAAACACTATCCCTACCATTGATATCTCTCTGAACATCTTCTCTGCTTTTTTTATTCTTAGAGATGGTGTGAGATTTTTTAGCTCAGCCAAACTCACACACAATAGTAGATTGTGTAAGATGGGGAAAACACAAAGTTTAAAAGTATAAGGAGAGAAGGCTCATAAAATTCAATAAAAAGAATTATGGGAGACAGAGCGATAGATGCCAAGCATTGTCTGCACTGCAGTAAGTGAGCAAATAGTCTTTTATAGCTTAATGTAATTGGCATGGGGCCAATGGAGGAGTTAACGCCTTTAGTCCTTGAATATTCTGCTACTATCACAGCAAGGAGAGGCCGAAGATTATAAAGAGAACTTTTACCTTTGTGCCAGGTCATTACTGAAGAGACTCTTGACTCCTTGATGATGGTAAATCAGACTATTAGATTTAAATGCTTAGTACTGTATCACTGGATATATAATCTGCCAAGGAGGAGACGTCTTTGTTTCCCAGTTAATAACAGCAGCTATGTTCATTTGCTCAACAATGTTCGACAAGCGCTCAGTTTTTACCCTTGACATGAGTTAGGCTATTCACATCATGTCACCTGAAAAATGGTGTATTCAGCTATATACATAACCGCAAATAATGATTTGTTCTCATGCAGAGCAGCACCAGTGACACTTTTGGCCTGACAAAATGTAAATCAAACACTTAGTATTGATATTTCTTGCTTGTGGATCAATTCTAAAAAGGCAAAACCAGGATCACTACTACTGATCTGCACACCTCCTAGATTTCCTATCGCTGCTAAAATTGGAGCCTATATTATACATACATATATTATATCTGCATTATAGTTATGGACATCAGTCGCTTGACTTGAAGGACACAAAACCCAAAGTTACAATTTAGGTCCCGAGTTGGGCATTTAGAGTTTTAGACTTTTCTTTGTTCAACCATGACTCCTCAAGAGAAATGGATACCAAAAACAAAAGAAAGAACAAGAACACTCTGGTAAATATTCAATAATTAATTAGAATTAGTTATATTAGCTATTGTTTTTTACGTTTAAGTCCCCCTTCACTCAAAAATGTATTTTGCTTATTGTAACTTCAGTTGGATGACCTTCACTGTGCAGAATGATATAGGTGCAGTGCAGAGTCTGACACTAGAAGGGTGTTTTCACACTCATCTGCTGAAGGGGAAAGTTTCTGTGTGTCTACTTTAGGTAGTGGACATATGAGCAGGATTTTGTGTGATCACAACTAGTTTGGAAGCCAATCACGGTCCACCGTGTGATATACACAAGTGTGATGTGGAAACCTCAAGCCTGCAGTGCAGAAACACTGTGAGTGGATTTTTCGGTGACGTAGGACACATCTTGTGCCCAGTAGTTAAAACTTTTGAAATCAACAATAATTGCATAGGCCTATTGATAGATTCTGGATTTTCCAATGAGGGAGGAGAATGTTATTTTCAGAATTTTTAACTAGTTTATGAATATTTTTGTAGAAAACCCTATCAAACACAACTTATTATTACACAGCGGAGTATTAAAAAGTCTTAAAACACGGCCGGCAGGGATCTTTAAAAACTTAACTCTTGTGGACTTCATTGTCTAGACTTGAGGATAAACCAACTGTATCCTTCAACTGAAATTGAAACTGGCATTTTCTCAAAGCAGGAATAGTGGCTTTGTGATTGCATTTGCCATACTGTGTACCGGCTTGCTAGCAGACCTCTTCACATTCACTGCAGTCCACTGCAACTTCACCTGCTAATGTCACACGACTGGTTTTGAGCCATATATTTCCACCTTACTTTCATATGTGATACTAGCTATAGCATTTACATCATGTATAATTGAAAAGCACAGGTGTAAATAATAAAATTAATGATGGCTGAGTTCCATTGAGCATCTTCAGTTTCAGGGTGCTGGTGCTATGTATGTTGGCTCACTGTCACACTGTCATGGCTTACTGGGACATAAAACAGAGCCATTGTTAATGTTATTAGTAACATGTGCTTTTCCAGCTATGACAAGTCAAATGTCTGCCGTGAAAAGAGGCAAATGCTTATGGACAGGTGTTTTGTCTGTTTTTTATTAGAACCCAGTATCCCCACTAAACACTACAGACTAAAACTACGGCCACAACACACTATCCATATCTTGAAACTTATCTTGAAACTTATTACATTTTGAAGTATTCAAGACTGTTCAAAACCACCCATCAACAACAAAAGATGAAAGTGAAGAAAAAGTGCGTGGTTGTGAAAGTGCTGATGACTTGTTGATGACATCTCTAGGTGTTGATGGCGAGTACAACACAAATATTACCTATATGTGTGCAAATGTAAGAATTTGAGTTTCCAATAGCTTGTAAACATGAAGTAGTCTTATTGTGCCAACAAAACATATTTTTCTCGCTTTTTGTAAATGCGAATCATTGTATGATTTTGGACTCGTTTCACAACACTTAAGGCTGCACAATCTGGAGGTGTTTTGTCACATTTTACATTGGGTTGCATTCTATGATTAAAGCCTAGTATATAGTACAGTAAACTATAAACACTTAAGTCACTGGGCACTTAATTCAACTTGGCAAGTTGCAAAGTTTTAAAGAAAAACAACAACAAAAAATCCACTACCATGCACAAAAAGTTAGTTACGAATGGCATAGGATCATTTACTAAAGCATAGTGAAACATGTATGATGAAAGAAAGGTGTAATTGAGCGTAGAGGTGGCTCATTCTCAGCTATTTTCAGTTCAATTTCAGTCATGGTCTGGTATTCAGTAAAGCAGAGATGCCAACAGACCTCTGATGTTGGCATCCACAGCAAGCAAGCAATAACCTAATGTACAATTGAAATGAAATATCATGCTGTAAAACTTTATCACTGGATTAGCAAAAACGCTAACCAAATCAGTGTCAGTGTACTTATTTATGAAATCTAACGGCATATACATGAAGTAAATGGAGATATAGCCTTACTTTATTATTTAACATGGACAAGCACTTAAGCAAAAGTGTTTAAGTGAGTAAAATATCAAAAGAAGAAGTAGTGTAAGATTGAAATAAAAACATGACAGAATTATTCAATCATTGTGAATTTGCTGCAAGGGATTTTTGGACGTTTGTGCACTCATGCCATATTTTCTCTCCCACCTTGCAGTGTAATTTGGGATAAAATAATCAGAAATAATGAGTAATACTTGCTAAGTACCATACTGTTTCTCTAAGTTCATTTAATCCTTCTTGGAAAACAGAAGATTCAAAAACATGAATTTCTCCTATGGGGATCAATATCACAAAAAAACAAATACATTATTATAGCCTCAGACAAAGTAGTACTTCTGCCAACAGGATATTTAAGCTTCAAACAAAAGAGAAGAATTAAAACTAAATCTTATGAGAAGCTGACAGAAAAGAAACTAAAAGTAACATATTATACTCTTGTGTATTAGACACAGAAGATTTATTTTGCATTTTTTTCTTCCATGAGATGGCCTGATAAGCTGTTGCACACGTCAAGCTAACTCAGAACTAAAATGTTACAGATAAAGCTCTCCCAGAGGTCAGAACTGTAAACTGGCACATTTTGATGTTTTCTATCTCTGTGCCGCTTCACCTTTATTAAGTGACAAGTTTTAGGTCCTGAAAATAAAAATGATCTATTCAGAACAGACGACTTAGTCCCTCAGTGGTGGGATAATTTGCATACCATCATGCTGTGATGAAAAATTAAAACTATTAAACCTGGTAATTACTCTCCCTCTGTACATTTAAACAAAATGGTTTACTTTGCAAAAGGGCAACAAACTGACTCAAGTAACAACAACACCAAGAAGAAGAAGAAAAGAAAGACAGCATCCTTCTCCTCATGTAAAAAGTGAGTCAATTGTCTCTTGAGTCTTAAATTGTTCAGTATTTTCTAGGTAAGCCACTTCATTTTCCCTAGAGAGCACTCATATTCAATGGGCACTTTTGTTGAGAAACAAAAGGGATTAGATGCCAGATACCTGACTGACAGCTTGGCTGATAATGCACTGTTGCTGGGATGAAAAAAACAACAGCCCTTCAGTGCCTCATTACAAACTGACCTCGGATAACAATTTGGCACATTTTCTGTGATTTATCAGAAATGAAAGTAAAGCACTGCAAATGGACTGATGGACTGATGCCCCCTCACACACACACACACACACACACGCCCACACCCCTGCCAGTGGTCCCCCTCCCCCTCTCTCTCCCTCTGCCTCTCTGTCTATTTTTCCTGGAGGCTAATTGTGATTGGCTGATTAAAACAATTACAACGATAACAAAATCCAATCAAGTATGGACGTTAGCGTCATGCAGATATGTGGACCACCTGGAATATGCGCTGGGTGATTTAGGCATTTGTCCAAACGCTGCGGAGAAGATAAGACCAAAACACAGGAAATAAAAGCCTGATCAATACAAGTGTCTATTTGAGTTGTGTGTGGACGTCCAAATGAAGAGATTATGGTTTTAAAAAAAACAGCCCACAAGTAACATAAATTAGGTGCCTAAAAATGTTCAGGGAAATCAGTATGTGGTACATTTTTACATATTTCCTTAATTCCTCTGTCAATCATATTAGAAGATATGCCTGAAGTGGCCCCTTTCCTCTCTATTTCCACCTTCTTTGCTACCGTATTTTTATCCTTCACCTTTAGACCACTGTTATTATGCAGCTTGTCCCACTCTGCTTCTCCCTTTTTGCACACATTTAGCAGGCAAGGGAGGTCTGGGACGCCCAGATGTTTGCTGAACTGGAAGCCTGCGTTGGCAGCAGCTGCCAGCCCATCACAGAGGAACACAGACAGGAAGTAAAAATGTCAGCACGCAGTTTAACTTTTAGTTGCTGTCCCTCCTTCTTGTCTCCAGCTCGCCTCCTCCTCCATCTTCTCCCCTCCTTTCCTTTCTCCAAATAAGAGAGTGAAGTGATTCCAGGACTCATAAACACGCACAGATGTGTGGTGACCACAGAACGGCCTTTAGTTTAAGTTGATGGAGTAGAAAATACATGTTATGATTGGCAGTTAATCTCCTTATCAAGTTTTCTCAAACATATATCACCATCCTGCCAGATCCCGAAAATCTCTCTTGCACAAGAGGTCATATTTTTAACTTGTTTTGTAGCCATTAACTCTGCGCTCAGTGATCCTGCTTTATCTGGCACTCATCTCCCAATATCTATTGTCTACTCGCCCGATTTTACTTCATAATGCGTAAAAAGCCGTGAGAGTGCTGGCTGAAGGGAGCGAGCCACAGAGAGACAGAGAAAGAAAGAGGAACCCTGGCAGGAGGCAGAATCCATTTGGAGCACTTAGTCAGCCAAGAGTCCCCAACAACAAAATTGAGAGAGGGAAAATGACCAGCAGGCAGCAGACACTATGTCGGCCCAACCTTCCAGTGCAATGAGAATAAATTGAAGTATAATGTAACCTAGAAATAACAATCCAGTGCATGTGTGCATGTCTGTTTGGCTTTCCGTCAACCAGCTGCCTCCATTCACTCCTCAGCCACCATTTTGTTTTCGCCACAGCTGTGACACAGTTTTCAAAATTTGCAATGCAATAAAGATTTTCAGTGTTGTGTCGCTGTGTCAGTTCTTCATGTGGGTGATACAATTAATGCAGCTTGATTATCATGTTATGATCAGCCATACCCTGGGGTACAGTACCTAGTTCTCAGCTCTTTTGACTATACAATAATTGCCAATCAGGGGTGTGTATTACTCCTTCTTAAATGATTCGATACACATGTGGATACATAGTCCACAAAGATACAGATAAATGTGTAATGATACGTGATTCGATACAATTTGATTCAAACAATTAGGATTTCACATTTTTTTTCTTTTTTAATAACAAAACCGTGACTTAAATAAATTAATTATTCCCTCAATGTTTATTTCAAATAAACATTGAGGGAATGACACCTACACAGGTATACAGGTACACAGGACTGGGGAATGTAGCAGGCTAGCAGGGGAGGGGCGTGTCAGACACACCAACACACACAGAGCCTATTGGTACAGAAATGTTAATAGACATAGTTACTTAGAAAAATTCGTTTCTGACAACAATATCAATTTTTGGGAGAATTTCATGCAGAATTTTGTGGTCCTGTAACGATGTAGCCGAATCTCTAACTCTTGTTTCAGTTTTCCGATACGTATCGGTTCATCTTTACACCCCTAGTGCCAACTGTATAAGTGCCATTACACTGCATAATACAGCATAATAATTCTTTTTTAAGTTGTGAAGCTAGAAAAGTCCAGTGTACTCTCTGTGTTGTCAGGGGAGGTGGTTTGAATTCAGAGTTTCTTCAAGCTAGGGATGACTTCTGCTGAGCTTCGATGACAACACACTGGACACAAAAACCCATGTTATATCAGCATTTTGGGAATTTTTCTCTATTTGTCCTATTTCTTTAAAGATGTTCTTAAAAAAATGCCCAAAGTACAATAAAAAAGGAAGGCTGACAAAAATTAAGTCCTTGGAGAATATCTTAGATGCAGTGTTTTAGATGAAGGGATTGGGAGCTTCTAGCGTCTCGCTGAGGCAAATGATGGAGCCAAAGCAGTGGTTTGAGATGCTGTAGTGAACGCTGGCCAGCAAAGAATGGCAAAAATCTTCACAAAGCCTGTACGAGCCTTTAAGATGGATAATGACAAGCATCTTTCACAGCCTATTCCTCGTCTGCAGTTTGTTGGACGGAATAAAACTATTTCATTTCCAGGCAGTGGACCTAATCCTGTTCGCAGTGAAATGAGCGGCTGGCAACCAGATGTCTGCTCTCCTCAGCTGCAGTTCTGCTTATCAGGCTGGACAAAGTCCAGCAATAGTGACATGTCTCAAATGTCTGAAGAGCGAGCTGAGAGTGCCCACGGAGAGGCAGACAGGCCATCCTTACTGTAAGCCTTCAGACAGAGACAGAAAGAGAGAGACCTAGTTGATTACCGGACCTGCGCTGGGCATCGATCCTCGTATAGCCGTGGGATGGAATGTCTATACGTGATTTAGAGAGCACGCCGCTATCCACAGCTATAAGGCCTGACAGACACAAGGAGAAGTAATTTGAAGTATTTTACAGTATCGAACAAACCATTGTGGTCCTAATGTGGGTACTTAGGCTACTTCTTCAAGGACAAACATGAACACAAACATGCAGATATGTGGGTGCAAAGAGCGCACTTTGTTTTCACTCAATAACTCATCTGCTGCCACTCAATGTGGAGGACTACTGATGCTGTAGTATATCATTTACAGTAAATAGGGGTAGACAAAATATCACAAACCCATTTGATGTAATGGAATCCAATACAGCACCACCACTAGCTACAGCTTTAAAAAACAACCATAGACTACTAACTATTGTGTTTTGTATCTGGATTTCTTATCTGGATAAGGAAAAATGTATGTTAATGCAAAGTGTAGATAAATGCAGAATCTGGATTTGGTTAGACTCGCATCCTGATGAGATCTTAGCCAAGTGTATGCAATCAGTTATTGTCTGTGACACAGTCTTAAGGGAAAAAAAGCAGAATAATCTCAAGAAATTCAGGCAAAAACAAGCCCCCGGTAACAGTGCTGGGCTTTAAGGTGATTTTGGCTTAGTGGCTGCAGTCCAAATTGCAGGTTACATGAAGCCCACTGTTTCATACATAATTATTATTGTGTAAGTGTCCCAAGTGAGAGTGCCAGTGAGCCAGCATGCACAACGCCAGGACCATGAAATCAAAGCAGCTAAATGGAATTCAACCATCATTCATTTTATTATTTACACCTGTGCTTTTACTACTGTGACATGTTAAAATGTCGTGAAAAAGGCCTTTCGGGGAAGAAATAGGATGACAGCAACACTTGTGGAACTATGTATCTTTTAAATGTACAAAAAGTGCATTCTTTCTCTAGATTAGATTAGATTAGATTAGGTTAGATTTCTAAGCAATAAAAATAATGTAACACACCCAACCAAACTTCCGTTTTGGCCACTGCAGACAGTTTTTACAGCGTGGCCGTGTACGACAAATTTCAAGATGTGACCGCTGAGTATCTGTGTTCCCAAACAACAAGGTGTAAACAAACATTCTGAGACAAAAGCAAATACACACTCCATAGCAGTAGGTGGTGGCAGCCATTATCTCGATAATGACATCTGATAAAGTCTGATGAGACTGCATTTTGATACAAGGTATAAATGTGTTTACAGTGTCCAAAAAAAACCCTAAAGTTTCAAAAAGGTAGGATTTATTGCAGGGCTGTTGTATTTATTTGCATTAGATGCAGGTATACCTAATACATTTGTAACACAGTATAACTGCGACATCAGCCGTCTGGCCAACAGAGCCGCATTAGTTCAGACCAAAAGAATAATGATACACACTGGGTCACCGGCCATGAAGAAAACTCAACGCACTGATGGATTAACGATCATTAAAGGATGAGGTGAAACAAACAATTTGTGCCTAAAAGACGCCCAAACATATTCCATCACATTGTCCTCTTCTCCCTTTAAATACGAGCCACAAATCTGATTGCTGTGTTTCATTCAATTTAGTTTGCCATTTGTAGCTAATTAATCTAAATTTCCCCGCTACCTGATGATCAAAACAAAACAGATTGCCAAGATCAGGTGGCTTCTGTTTATCAACACTATTAAAACGTAATCTGAGTGCTGAGAGGGATGACTTGCATTGTAAATAACACAGAATTCTCAGCTATAAACCAAAACAATGCTTTCATAACGTCACAACTGGAATCACCAATGAAAATATGGATAAATCATTGATCAAATGATTAACTGATTGATTAGTGCCTAGTTCATTCTGGGATCCAGCTCCAACCCATCTGCTCATCCTGAATAGGAAAGCATTTCCTCCCAATTATCTACTCCTCTTCACTGGAACTTCTTTCACAGAGTGTCAAAATAGAACCTACATGTATTGATATTCTCAAAGATGTACTGGCTGACATTTTATCAGATCGAAGTAGGACATTTAACTCCTGCTACCTAATTGCTATTCTTCCTCTGGTTCTGAAAGTGTACCACTGCATCCCCGGCGAGGTGGACATACTATAGCCTTGTTATGATATAGAAGCCTACAGATAGATAAAGCCACATTAACCTCAGTAAACCTCAGTATAGGTCAATATATAGCTAGGAAATAATAGTGTTATGAAATTCAGTTGTCCAAATTAATGAGCAAATTGTAGTCAAAAACTGACAAAATTAGTTCATGTAAATGTAAAACAAAAACTTATATATGTATTAAGAGTTTTAATATGAGGCTTAAGCAGTCTGATTAAAATCAGACAAATTTCCCTGTCTGTGTTTCCCTCCACCGCGTCATGGAAACACTGTCCATGGAAAGACAAAGAGGAAATTTTCTACGAAAATGAATGTAACGTAACTTAATAAACTTGGCTCAGACTGCTGCTTTGTCCCCCATTTCTTACATTGGTGTGAGTATTGTATTAAGATAGACTTGAAAAAATGTGAACCTGTCTTTTAAAGAAGAATTCCATCAATTTTATCAAAGTCTATTTGTGCCTACATATGGAGTTGTGCCAGATCTGAAAAATTGCCTCATGTGATGGCAGTGAAGGCTGAAGACTACTAATTTGGGGCTGTGGAGTCAGAAAGAAGTGTTTACCACACCTCTGTAGCCCACTTCTCATATTAGCCACTACTAGCATAATACTCCCAAATCTCCGACCAAACTGTTGCCGGTCGAGTTGCATTGTAGGTAATGTAGGCGCCAGGTTTTGACAAGGAAGAAGAATGTGTAGAAATAAAAAAGATGATATCTTTGGTTCTGCTTCATAGATTTTGACTGTCCATGGAGAGTCCAACAATGTTCTAGGAGTGCAATGCTAAATTGATGGAGTACCGTGATATTGACTCCAACCCCATTGCCCTTCACTAGGTTAATTTACTCAGCTATTGAAGTCACAGAAGTCACGGCAGGAGCACTGCTTTAGGGGGCCAGGTAAAACCAGTGAATTACATTTTGGTGCATTGATTCTGATACATTGACACTCTTATGTCTGCAGCCGTTTGTTATGATTCTGTTTAGATGCTGAAGAAGCTGCAGATGCTTGTTTCTCCCAGCACAGAAAATGCTGTAAGACACTGTTTAGCCAGAGATGTTCGAGTCAAATTAAACACCAAAATACATTGTTGGTGCCCTCTAGAACGACACGTAGAAGCGTTTTCTAATCTGACCGAAAGAAAGAAAGAAAGAAAGTGATATTCATCCTGAGCTACAGAAGATGGAGCTGGTCTCACTGACTTGAAACGGATGAGTGGCTCTGGCCAGACTGAAAAGCTGGAATCCTCCACAGGATGCTGTGACATGGAGAAAATCTCCGGCATAGTTTAAGTAAGTCATTGTCAGCTGTCATGCTAATGCTCGACACTAAATGGCCATAATGAATGACTGAATTACTTTTGTGACGTCTGGTGAAATGTTGTACATCGTAGGCTGTTCCCTCAAACCAAGCTAGACACACAGGAAATAGTGGGCTCAAGTTGAATTTTAAACAGTGTGGGCTAGAACTTTCTTTGTAAGTCAGCTGTTCAAACATTGCTGCTGCAAAGCTCAAATTGTGCTGCAGTGGCATCAGAAACAAAAGTGATAGAACAGTGGAATTGCTCAGCTGTGACTGGCAGATGCATACATCTTTTATACAGATACACAGCTTGGCTTTGATTTTTTTCCAGCATGACTCTACCCTGCAGAGCAAAAACAACCTGTGGTGAACAAAATGAACTAGCCATAAAAGCTTTTTAATTGGAGCTGCCTCAGTAGTCCCCCCATTCTATTATTAATGAAGTACCAAAGAAGGTTGTCTGTTGGCATGGAGCATGTGGTAGGTGGGCCAGAGTCATGGGCAGCAGTGTTTTCTCTGTGCTACACTCCGTTTTTTAAATGCCGCAAATTAGGATGAAGTCTTGCATGCAGCCTGCACACACACACACACACACACACACACACATGAAAACCCCAGTGGTGTGGATGCAGACAAATAGCCTTGAGATGAGAAAGTTGCAAATTGCTCCCATGGCAGAGCTAGCCAGAAGAGTTGGATGGATTTTTTTCATACTAAAGGAGTGTTTATAACATCATTGTGAGGTTAAATGCACATCAGCACTAAAAATGGGACACTAGCCCCTAGGTAGAGTGGGTCCTTATGCTTTTAGATACCACATGAATACAAATGGAGCGAGAGAAACATGCAGAAATAGTACGTATGGGTATGTATAGGCCACACACACATTGTCTCATGCACACGTGCATTGCAGAGTTGACAAAACCTGGCAACGAAATCGCCGGCAACCAAAACACCCATGAGCACAGTTCATGCTCTGTCACTCTCCTCTCTTTCCCTTTTCTTCCCCATTCCTTGCTCCTGCTGACATTTCTTCACAACAATGCAGCATCCTTGAGAGCAGCAGCACTACTGAGCCGCTTTTCAGAGATGATGATCCGCATGAATGTCAAAATGGAACATTTCACCTAGGGCTGATGCCCTGTACCACCAGCAGTCAGTGACATGCAATGATCTCTAAGTGGGTGGAGAGCAGTGTTCAACAACGCAAAAGCTTGCGAAGTACAGAAGCAGCCTGAGATAAAATGTGCGACAATTTGAAACGCGTTAAATCCAGCGTCTAAGGCTGATAAACATCTTGATTCATCGATGTGTGTGTGTGTGATTGCTCTTCTCTCTTGATGTCAACAGTGAGAGAGCACAGATACCACAGCTCTTCTGTGCCAGAGCGTTTTTCTTTTTCATTGACCTTCCACCAATCCCACTTGACATGGCCCTCGTGTATGTGTGCATTTTTGTTCAGCTATGTTTACGCATGTGGGTGCGTGCATGTGTCTGTTAGTGTGTATTCCCTTACGTGTGAGCTGGGATCCATGGTGATGGATTAGGGCTGGAACTAATGTGCTCGTCCACCTGTGAAATGAGAACCAGGGGAGAGGGGACAGGCAGAGGAGGGCGCCATCACACTCGCGTCAGGCTTCCGACAGACACAACCTGACACTTTATGACGGTTTGATGGTACACACACACACACACACACACACATATACTCAATCTACCCCCCACATTTTCTTCCCCTTTTCTTAGAAACCTCTGCACAAACAGACATGACAGCCGCACATTTCTGAGAGTCCCTTGTAGTGTGAGACACGCCGACCACATCATCTAAAAAGGAGGCCATGAATAAGGTGAACACCCACAAAAAAGGAAAAATCTAGCACAGCCAATACCTCTAGAGAGAGATTTTCAAAGTGCAACAAAGAGGCACTGCAATATAACAGCAGTATCATTTACTGTGACATGACTGATGTGTTCTTATCATTTCTTTGTGTTGTATCTCTTACAAGTTAAATGCTTTGTATTGTGTTGTGTGAAGTACTTTGTATTGCAATGGTGCACAATGGGTGCACAATGGGTATACAGTGAGTCACATGGAAGTTACACGTGTTATATGTATACTCATATTCATTTTCTGCTTTTCATCACAAACGCTTAGCAAATGATCTACTTCACACATAGTAGAACATTTCTTAGTTTAAACTGGTAACCAAGTTCTAGTGCTGTAATAGTAGTGTTGAAACACTATCAATCTATTGATAGAAGAAAATGTCAATCAGCAGACAAACATTTTCATAATGAATAATTTAAATAATTTATCAGTGAAAAATGATTTTCAGCATTTGCTTTTATCGGTTTTTGACTGTTGGTTGGACAACACAAGGCATTTTTCATAATTTTATGCCATTTTATGATTAATGATTCATTGATCATGTAGTCTACAGCCATGCTAGAGGCCCTTGAAGCTGTACTTAGGCACAACGGTGCTTTGAGCTGCTAATGTCTGCATGCCAACATGCTCACAATGACAATGCTAACATGCAGATTTTTAGCAGGTATAATGCTTACCATGTTCACCATTTTACTTTTGCGTGTTAGCATGCTAGTATTCATGAATTATATAAACACATCAATAAGTACAGCTGAGGCTGATGGGAACATCATTAGTTTTGCAGGTATTTGGTCATAATTAGTTAATTACTTAATGAGTTAATAACCAAAATTATTACCACACATTGTCTGGGGACAATGAACGTCTGTATCACATTTTGTGCCAAGTCATTTAAGATGCGGAGATATTTTAACAGGATAATTAAAAATTTTGACCTGCTTGGGGTGCTACATGAAAAGCCAGGGGATCACCAAAGTAATAAAGGTTCATTCTCTGGGTACAATGAATGTCATGTCAATGCATCCAATTGTTATTGAGATATTTCAGTCTGGACTAAAGTGGTGGACCTACCGACCAACCATCATTGCCATCCCGAGAGCCATCCAATAACTACTGTGTTTACCTAATTTACAATTGGTGAGAAACAGGGAACAACCAGCAAAGTTTAATAAATTAGAATCAGAGCATATGATCCTCACAAATATATGCAACAACTTCCCACAAAACAGATACTGCCACATGTTGTGTAGCTTAAGCACAAGGCAACAGCTGGCCTGAATAAAACTGCTGTACTTCTCACAAGGTAAACACACACCTATCAAATTTAATGTGCCTCTCTTTCACCTGCATGCAAAGGGAGGTGAGTTGGGAGATTGCGACTGACTACACCTCTAAGCAAGCTCATAAACATCTGACTTCCTGTTTCTTTTCATCATTCAAAATAGGATTTACTCATGTGCTTATTGGAAAGACTAGCCTGAGGGAGTGCCAGCTTTTACTTTTCTATGATTACTCTTTTAAAGTAGAGAAGGATGTCTGAAACAGGTTGTGCCGAGTCCATCTGTTTGCTGTCAGGTATCTGAGCATGCTGGTTCCTCTGTGTGTGTTTGTGTGTGTGTGCTGTATCTACAATATGCATGCATCCCTTGCAGATGTCCAAAAGCTACTTAAGGGCGATAATTTCCCTCTGATTACTCTAATGCGCTACAGTGCTGCCGTCCTGTCTGTGATTTCTCCATTGCTTGGCAGGACCACACGCACCCTCCATATGCTCGCTGACTGTCAGGCGCACAGACACGCACTTATCACTGAGGATGCAAGCTATGAAGAGATGAAAAGGTAAAATGAGAAGGCGGGAGTGTGGGGGAGAGTGAGAAGAGCAAGAAAATTGTCTCCACTTTGTAATTTGTGCATACTTTATCAAATTCTCCCATGACAGTGCTCGACATTCTTCACTGTGCCTCATTGTGTTCCGAGTTGCAAAACCAGGCTAATAAACAAGGATAGCAAATTACGTAGTCAGAAACTTTTGAAACAATTGGAGTCTGGGCTGAGCTGGGGGGAAATTAATAAATCATATTTGTTCATACATTAGTAAGGAGGGGAGCTGAGGAGGTAGGGTTGGGCTGAGCCCAACGTCGTTGACAGATCTCGAACATCAATATTTAACTAGTGTAAACAGACATGATGCGTTGTGTGTTATAAGTGTGAATATGACTGTTATGTGTGTGTGCATGCAAGAATGTTTGAACAAGTATGTGCAGACGCATGTGTGAATTTGAGCGTGTGCTCGAACGAAAATGTCAAATATGAGGAAGCTTTCTTTTTTGTATTTCAAGTACAGAGATTAGATTTGTGATCAAACACTGATCTAATCAGCAACTGATAAGATGTTTAAAAGTTTAAAAAATATATCTACGCTAAGCTCATCTAAGCCTTCCAACAGTAATGGTACACAGCAAACATTAATCAGAACGTTTTGACTGACCACATTAAAGGTTTTTGAATCATTTGATCATTTATGGAAAGATGTGAAACTTGAAACAGACTTACAACTTTGTCTATTAGCCATGTATGATCACTGAGAGGCAGTGTTATCCCACTTTCAAAAGTTGGCAGTCTGGTCGGGACGATTCCAGCTGACTGGCAGCACAGTTGGCTGTGTGCTGAACCTGGAAGGCCAAATAGAAGAGGCTCATATATGGCTGCCAGATGTGCCTAGTATTCGGGGATATGGACTTGGGCCGATTTGGAATGAGAATCGGCTCCAGTTAGCAACACTTGGGCTAACTTTGGGCCTGTGCCAGCCATTAAAATCTTCCCGTAATATAAAAGTAGTACACAATCTTCTTTCTTTCTTTTTACTTTTAAGTGTAACAAGTTGCACTTTTCTGTAGAACCTTGGGCTGATGCATCATTAATCATCATTTGTTAACCAGGGGTGCCAGATTTAGGCCACTTTCGGGACCATTATTTTTTACAACATTGGAACTTTGTATTGAGGTATGTGGGTACATTTTGGGTACAATGCATTTGAGTTAATCTCATGATTGGGAAGTGGAGGTCAGGGTTAATATCAGGCCTGGCACTGGTAAAAGACCAGTGATTAGTCAGCAGAGCCTATGAGGCAATCAGGGCCGTAGATACCATTAAAAACACTGAGGTCACGTCCTTTGTAGTTTTTCTGGGGCTTTGGTGGTTTCAGCATCTTGAGCAACATTCTACAATTGAAAACTTACAGATGGTGGGTATTTTATGGGCAGACTCCAGTATTTTAGACTATAGAGTATATTTAAGTTGAAGACTACTTTTATATAATTGAACATTAAACTGAATAAGTAAAACATGAAAAATTCAAATAAATAAGAAATTGTAGAGATTTTCTTTTTGGTCTCTGAGGGGTGCATTGGTGCAATGGGAGGACTTGGACTCATGACCTCAGGGTTTCTAAATTTTAATAAAACTAACCTTTAATAATGGTTTCATATTTTGTGATGTGAAAGCTAAGTATCAACACTGGACAACCCAATGTTTCTTTTATTCAAAATAACACATTAAAGATGGCCCATTCTAAAAATGTTTCCATCTATGTTTTCACTTCTAGTCTTACTGTCCCTGCATATTACTACACTGAAGATCTGGCATCCAGGGGCTGCTATTGCCCCAAGATCACAGTGCAGCTAACAAACACGTCAGTGAGATGCAACATGACAGGTGTGTTTGCGTGCCTGTTACATCTTGTCATTGACAACACAAGGGATACATAAATACATTAATGAGAGTCTTGCACAGTCACGAGATGTTAAATATATGAAAATAAATGCAATTTCTGTTAAATGGGGACAAAGAAATAGATGAGTCCTGCTGTAGTTCTTAGCACAAGCGTATCATTTAGCCTGGGTGTCCAGATGTCATGAACGTTTTTGTATTAGCTAATGAATTTTCTCTTTTCCCTTGAGCAACAGGATTCCATTTACAATATCCTGTTCATGTTCATTACGACCAAGTGCTTTAACTGAGATAACAGTTGCAGCTCCGGGGGCTCTTTAATACATGTTAAGAGTAAAAAAAATGCACCTGTGTAAGAGACTGCATGCTTGCGTATGTGTCTGTCTGTAGTGCCGAACTCACCTCAAGTTAGACTGTAGCAGAGGGGGGAAAAAAGCCCTGCAGTCAGAGTTTCTGTTGCTCCCTAATAGTGCTGCTGTGGCAGAGATGAGTGGCAGTGAGCAATAACCAGCTGGTCAATAAGAATTAAGGCTGGAGAGAAAGTGGAGGTACAGAGCCTTTTCAAAAAAGAAATGGCCGTAGAGGAGGGACTGCGCACTAAAGCTCAGATAACGTTTCATTTTTAGTCCATCAAAAATAACTGTCCACCGCAGAGTCAGTCACTCAGCAAAAGTTTGCTCTTGCTTCTTTTTCTTTCTTTCTTTGTCTGGAAATTGTGACTCTGAGAGCATCATGGCTCAGATTATTGCTCTCTTTTCTTAGAAGTACAAACACGCACACTCTGTCACACGATCTACCTTCACTTTTCAATTGACAGTTCGCTCAACTCAGCCGAGTGTCCAATTGTAGCTTAGCAACCATAACTAAGCACGGCAGGCCTGTTAAGCTTTGGCTTTCTCCACTTGCTGAAATGGTGTGTACGGGGCTCTGGAAACATTAAAGAGTCAGCTAGAGTTTTCTACCAACTCACGAAGTTTTAGCGTACATAAGTACAGCTTTTAAAATCAGCTAGCAGCAGCCACCTGTTCAGCTGACAAATTTAACAGCCGTTGGCTAGAAATGTGAAGCCTGTGAAATCAAAGACCCATTGTTTAAAAAATTACATCCAATTTCAAGTGGCAAATCTGCCACCATTATCATTGTAATCTGCACATGCTCTGAGCAAGAACGGAAAGTTTGACAGACTTAGGAACAGTAAGGGGGGGCGATGCTTAGCTGAACAGTCAGTTGTTAAAGGAACCGAGTGCTTTACTGTGACATCCAAAATTGCTGAGTTATGTGTGTATATGGTTTTATGGTTGTGTCTGATTTCAGTGATCATGTAACTTTATCCAACACACAGGCCAGACACACACTACACATCTATCCAGTCATCAAAGAGTCCTCTCCTATATCTCCGTCTCTTTGTGACCTTGTGTATAAGTTATTCAAATTGTATGAACGTAGCCCGGCTGGAACATTTTCCTTCATTAATTCCAATATGTACAGTGCTGTGTGCCTGACAACTCATTTACACTCTCACACTCTTAACACTCTACTGAAACTACATCGTTTTTTTTTTGTTTCTGTTGCTTATCATAACCTTAGTATTGAGGCTTTTTTCCTCCCATCTGTCACTGTGTATGTCCTTCTGCACCTTTTCCTCTGTATATGTTTTGGTAGGCCAGAAATAACATCACCTTTTTCCACAACTTTATAACACACATATCTGTGCCTCCTCTTCTCCCCACCCTCTCCTTTCTCCATCTATCAATTCTCATCTTCCCTCCTTTGGCAAGTGTCATCTTTCCATCACAAAAAAAGAGAAACACTTTATGAGTCTAGGAATGTTTTAAGTGTCCATTACTTTTTGATGACCGGTGGACCAGTTGCCAAATTCCCATTACGCGTGTCTTACTCAGCTAAAGCCTTATCTTCACTCTCCTTTCTTTTCCCTCAAGCTGAGGCTTCCTCAATATCAGAGAAAGCAGAGTAAGTATAGTTCTGAATACTCACCCAAAAACCTGAATACCCTAAGCTCGCAGTGAAATCATAAACCATTTCAGGCTCAGCAAACCAAGCGATCACAACATTTACAGAACATTTTCAGGGGTGACACAAAGTTCCCAAAGGATTTGAATAAAGTTTTCAGTATTTTCTCACAGCCATCAGAGGGTTCAATGTATAATTAATCCTTTTTTCCATCCTTTTTAAACTTCACATTACCACATTGCAAAATTCATATTCAATGTGCATCACCTGCTGTGCCCTGTTGGCAGCAAACATGAATCTTGTCTCCATTAGCTGAAAGACAATTAATCAGCTGATGGTACTGTATCTGCATATCATTGTTCTAGAGGTTTCCCATAATGTTAATGTTAGGTCAGGGTGAACCATGCAACTGCCATGCAAATGATGGTACAGATTATGCATTTAGCCTCTCAAAGCTCTCGCATTTAAATATACAGATGCAACTATTAAATTAGTCAGGCTGGGAAAATGAAGGTTTAATGATACACCAATTTTAATTTTACACACCCTGAGAGTGAACGCTGTGGCTTTCTGCTGATATGTTTTTCCTTATACCCATATTGGGTTTGAACCATTGCAACAATAGTCGTGTTTCCATAAACATATTTTTATGCACCTAATTCGCATTTCTGAAACATTTCAAAATAAAATTCGCTTGACAATTAAATGGAATCATGGTCAATGACCCACTTAAAAGATAAAATGTCCAGTCACTGCAACCTCCCTCCGACCCATTTGTCCCCCATACAATCAAGCGCAGGGTCAATGCTGTTAACAGGCTTCTCATTTTTAGATTTGTTTAAGCTGAAATCAAGATTAACTTTGACAGTTAGCAAAACTAACTGACTAGCAAAAGGAAACTGTTGGCTGTTCTGGTAAACGTGCATTGCAAGCCAGTCTCTGTATGTCTAGCCAAAGATGGTTTGTTAGAGAGATGTTGCTCTGAGTTTGCGTAAATTGCGTTAAAAAACACCAAGAGTGATGATTCTTTCAATCAGTAAATGACCTAGCATAAGCTAATTGAACATAATTTTCCCTAAGCGTTGTAGCTAGTTAGCAGTTGAGTAATGACCAACAGCTAAATCTAGCAAATAGTAAATTATATAGTCGGAATCCCTTTTAAGTTATACTTTTAAGCACATCACATCGGCATCTTAATGACCTTAATCAGAATTTCCAGGCAGTCAGGGCTGAGCAGCAGCTTGTCCTGTCAGTCTGTGAAATCATAACGTTAGCCAACATCAGCTTCGCAGCCAATGCGGAGACTGAGAGCTGTCAACAGCATCATTTAGATATCTGATATCTTCAGCTTTATTTCTCAGATGTAACTTACCAGTTTGTCATTATTACCATAAGCAGACAACTACATAGCAGTGACCATTAATGTAATGCTGCGTTTGAATGCTATGATAAGAATAATGAAAGTGTAAATTTATGTATCACAGTAATGTAGGTATTATCACTAAATCTAAGCTAGTGAATTGGTCATTTTAGATAGAGATTAATTACCAAGTTCTTTGAACTTGACTTCAAGCAAAATACTGATTAACATATTTGTCAGTGGCACATCAAGCCCTGCTGAAATAAAGGGGTGTTCTTGTTTTTGATCGGCCTACGTTTTCATCTATACGATTTTATAATTTACCTGAAATTCTCATTTGTATAATGTATTTGAAAACAAATTTTGTTATATATCTAATATAATATGTCAAATATAATTTTAATATTATTTTATGGCACTCAACAGGTATTTTTGGTTATTCCCCTTAAACAAAGCAAATGGGCCTATTTGAGCCCTTTCCAGACAATCCTGGTTCAAACACTGCTCATGCAGTTCAACCAATCTTCTTCTACATATAGGAAAGACATCCAGTAGACATGGCAAAGTGCTTGCACACGCATATGCAAACACACCTTCTCTCTCTAGTGTGCAGAAGCTTACACACACACACACACCCAAACCCATAGATGATAAGACGGTTTAACTGCAAGATTGGCCAAGAAACATATGGAACTGGAAATACAGGGGTCTATTAGTGTATCCTTTGTAATGGATATCAGAAATAGAAAGGGGAATTAGGCCTAGGCCTTGCTACTGACAGAGCATTAGAATAATCCCTGCTACTTAGGACAACAGTCAGATACTAAATACACCAAATCCACTTCCCCCGCTCACAGAGCAAAAGCAAACTAATGAACGAGGCGCCTTTGCATACTCACCATTATAATTGAAGTCAGACAGAGACCATTTATTTTTATGAAGCACCATAAAGCACTGCAGCGCCTTGCCAAACAAACACGTAAAGGCACTGGAACGGACACGCACGCTCACACAAGCATGCACATCTACATTCTCTTTTTTTTTTTCTTTTTTTTTTTAATTGCAGCTTCGGTCCTACCCTTTGAATCCTGACAAGCCTTAGATCATTCATTTTGTGAGTTGTTAGGGTCAAAACATAATGCTGGAGTGAGAGGAAAATAAGCCACAATATACAGAGCATGGAGCATGAGAGAAAAGTAGATGCAGCTAAGTTAATGATAGTCAAAGACATAAAGAAGAATAGATAAAGCTAACCCACCCCCACCCCCACCCCCATTAGTAACGATGGTCACCCTACCCAAGAGAAAGTGTGATCCTTAATTTCTCATAACCTCCCTGCCATTTCATTGCACGCATTTCATTATAATTTGCAGACCCTTCAATATCTACCTTTGATGGTGGGGTTACAGTCTATTTGCTGATATCGAGAGGTTATTGAGAAATCTCCACACTGACCTTCCATTCGGAGGATAACAATATGTCGCAGAGTGCCTAGAGAATGGAGCAAGGTCATAAAGGCAGAGATTGAATGTCAAACCCAGGCGGCTAAATGGCAATATTGATACACTGGTCCATGGCTATATCAATATCATCATCTGTAATTGGTGTAACCTGATGAACTGCATGTCAGTTAGAGAGTTTGCTGGCGCTATATTATCTGTTAGTAAACTGCTGATAATGATCTGTGATGGACAAAGTGTCTGTGGTCATGGAGGAGAGGAAATGTGAAACGAAACAGCAGGGAAATAGGAATATCCTACTATTGCTTCAATCAGTCAGTCTGATCAGCTGTGCGAGGTTCCTGCTACATGTTGTGGTTTTGTTCTGCTACACATTTTTTAAGCAGAGAAACAGGCATGTCATGTTTTTGGTGCTCTGGTACTGAAGCACGGAAGTGTTTTTCTTTCAGCTCTTTCTGGGCCAATAAACAATAGAAAATAAAATTAACCCTTTAGACCCCATATATTTAAGCTTCCACTGGTATACTCGGCCGTGCTCTGTGCCTGGATTAAATCTTGTGATTTAAATATCGTATTGTAATTTAATTAAGACTTCATTAGAATTCACGATCTCACACGTCAAATCAGATTATTAATGCAAAATCAATATTCATATACAGCACATACACTGTTCTCTTGGGTATAAAAAATGTGTTTCCCTTTAGTATTAAGAAAGAAAGAGCAAAAGTAAGGGACAGAACTCACAACATAAAAAAAAAGTATATTTCTACCATTAACGCTTAAAGTCTAGCTAACATACATATAAGGCATGCCTGTCATTAAGGTCATACACTATTTTGTTTGTGGAGCAGCTGTATTTTTCCAGTGGTGTAATATAATTATTTTACCATTGTGAAAGACAATTGTAATGTAATATATGAAGTGATTCTGCTCTCTTCCCAAGCAGACAAAGTTTCAGTGATAACAGAGAAGTTGTAGAAGATTGAAATTCCTAATTTTTTTCCCCCAAAATAGAGTGACAATGGGACCTGGAATTTTTTTTACAACAGGGTGTTTTTTTTTAAATGACTGAAAAAAGAGAGTCTAATCTATCAATACATGTATTACTCATTTGTATTCATTTTTATAGCATTAGCAGCCTGTGAAAGTTACATAATATTAGTGTCCCGCGAGTGAAACAGTGGGTAGTAATAGGTTAAAAAAAAGACACTGCAGCAACTAAAATCCTAACTTTAACAGGAGTTAGCTGCAACAATGAATACATATTTACTATATAATAATATACTATTTTATATGTATATCTTAATTTATTAGTTGGGTTTTGATAATAGATTAGTCGTTTAAGTCATTTATCAAGCAAAAATATCAAACATTTTCTGGTTCCAGCTTCTCAAATGCCAGTATTTGCTTCCTTTATATATATATATATATATATATATATATATATATATATATATATATATAGGTTGTGGACTGTTGGTCGGACAAAACAAGCAATTTGAAAAATGATCCTTGTGATGGGCATTAATCACTATTTTATAGATTTGTCGCGCAAGAAAGAAGTTGTACGCTCAATCAACAGCCTAATCGATAATGAAAATAATCGGCAGTGGCAGCCCATATGTACACGTAGGCAGGTATGAAATATTGTCTTACACAGAAACAAACATACCACCCACATTTGTTTCCCACAATAGATCACACACACATACCGTACTGTACGTGCCTACAAACACACACACACACATATGGAGTTGTTCTTTTATAATGGCTTTGTGTCAGCGTATAACGGATGTCTCCTAACAGTCCCATTTATTCCCATCTCCAGCTAGCCTATGCCTGTCCAAACAACAGCATGAAACAAAGGATGGAAAACAACAGAGGGGAGACAAACACATCAATCTGCCACCAAACCACACACACACACACACAATCACATCAAACACACACATATGCATACACAGATAGAAAGCCTGATAGAGAGAATGGAGACATAGTTATTGAAGTTTTTAACGCATACATAGTCATGGATTTAAAATGTGTGAGGGATATGGAACAGCAGTTGAAAAAAACATGCTGACCACTTTTCACAAACAACAACTTGAGGACAATCTACAACCCGCACATGTAAAAACACACCCAGGCAGAGAGTAAAATACAAACAGACACATACACAGCTGCTGCTTTGTACCAAAATCGTTCCATTTTCAGCCTCTTTCTTCCTTGAGGGCGAGGCGAAGAAGCAAAAGCATAAGAAACCAGAATGCAGATCAATCAGCTGTCAGAGCACTGTGTCTCTGCGGTGGAGTGGGCCCTCGGAGATTAAGTAAGTCTGATACAGAGAGAGGATCTTTGATTGGAGCCAAAGCTTAATGGGGCTCCGTACTAAGAGTGGAATGGGCTGCAGCATCGCACCAGCCTCAGGGATCACAGCGCTGGATATTTGATAGAGGCACGCTGTCGTTTTATCTGCGCCCGCGTCACCTGCGCGTTTCAAGGAAGGAATAGAGAGATCAGTCTCCTCTCAGAACACACCAACACATTTTCCCTTGTCGTCTCTGGCTCTGACTATAGCTCCATGAGCTGCTGCAAAGATGTAAATGAGCTACTTTTATTTATATTTGTTTGTCATCACACTCAATATTGTTCCTCTGTTCCATCTCATTGAAATGTGCTGTATACACGTGTATTGTTATTGTCACCCCCGCGTTAAGTATTGCACAAACAGCTCCTCTGTTTTCTTAGTAAACTGTTGAATGCCGCAACAGAATTCACAGGAAACCACAGTAGAGCAAATAAAACTCAAATGCACAACTATTACAACAACAATACAACCCAGTAACGTGAATAAGCCTGTGCTAAACCCTGCCTGGTGCCTGTGTGGCAGCCATTGATTAAAGGCCCTTGTTAGCATGTACGGCCCTCATATGTTTCTGTTGTGTCATTGATAAGGGCTTTGTATTCACACTCGCTGAAGGGAGTCGGCTAATTAAAAACCAGTGACAGCCAGATTCAAGGAACAAAGGAATTGGTCCCACTGTCGCAGATTTGCATACGCATTAATTGTTGTTCTTCTTTTCATCTTGAAGTTTGTACAGTAAGGCTTACACACTCAAGGAGTGAATGGAAGTTTCTTAAGCAAGCTGGCTTTATTACAGAAGTGTGAGTCGGCTGTAAGCTGTGATCAGTCTAACCACATTATAGTGATACCACACAGTATGAACAATGTACAACATTAGCTCAACTCTGAATTGGAATGTTACAGCTGCAGTATAAGTAGCCTATTAAGGAGTAAAATATCCCTTAATACTGTACATAAGTAATAATTGTCCAGCACTATAACGAGTAAGAGTACACAAATTACATATTGTTTGGTAACAGGCGTGCTACTTTTTCACTAAATGTATAATTATATATGTCCTTTGTAAAACAAAGAACACATCCTACATTTTACAGGGATAAAACGATTACTCGAAAAATAAAGTTCATGGATTCAAACACTCTGCTTCAAAGCTTTGTTTCATCATAGAACTACTATATTACACAGCGGATGAGTGTACAGACAATAATGACTGTCAACAGTCACAAGTTGAATATGAAGTCAAGAAAAAGGGGAAAAGAGTGAAACAAAGGTAAAAATGCCACAAACTACGACATATTTGAGAGCATTTGCAAGTGGCGCTAGCCGCTGGGTCACAATAGCCTTACGGCATGTTTACACAGAAAGCGTTTCAGTCCACGGGAATGTGTATCAAGTCACCTGCATGCTAGTGCATTCACATGAGCGTCTTTGTGCATGAGCTAGTAGAGTATAAGATACAAACTAAACAAGGACTCGCTCATTCAAACATTGCTCCATAGTGAGACAAGTGGTCAAAAACTCCACGCATTTAACTTAAAAGTACTCTGATCACTTGTTTTTACATTACAGAGCATACAGAGCATTTTGTAATGGAACTAGATAACTGATGGGAATATGTGAGGCAGGAAGAAAATATAGGTGTTGAAAGCTAGAAATCTCAGCATTTGGTGCAGTAATTTCTGAATTACTGACGTTAATCAACAACCTAATCAACCTTTACAGTTATATTTAGGCCATTTTGTTCTATGGGGCAGTAAAAACTTTACTTATTGCCTCTTTAATAGTCAGTATTTAGGGGTATAAGAAATAATGTTGCGTAAAACAGTCATCTGGTTTTAATCTGACAGGCAGGTACCTCGCTGTAGAGACATATGCTTGCCAGTCTAATTAAACCATATGCAGTGGGGCATGGGTGTGTGCAGCAGAGCACCTCAGTGTGCAGCCGGGCGTTAGCACAGAGGGGACTTCTGCAGGTTAGAAAGGTGAAAGAGGTGCCCCCCCCTCAATCCCCTCCCTCGCCCTCTGCCAAACAGGGAAGCCACTTATTAGAAGATCCTGAGCTGTCAGCAGAATCGCACACCGCTGCTGCGCACATTCTGTCGCAGCAGTCAAACACACTCAATACTCTCCCAAGTACATCTATAAACCTCTGTGTGTAACTTAGTCTAGGAACACAGTTCTGTCACCATGCTTATCTACTTATTTTACAATCTTTCTGCCTCTAAGCCTTCTGCTCTACAACTTCAACCACTCAGATGTAATTAGCAGTGAGTAGCACCAAAGATTACGTCAAGCAGGGGCGAGGACACATGTTGCTCAGCAATGAGGAGGAGACTGTGGTAGAAGGGGTCGGGATACTGTGGTCTGAAGTCTTCTTTTAATTTTTTTTTTTTTTTTATCACAAAACTGCAGTGAAGTGCAACACGCTGAGCAGAAGAACGCACTCTAGTAATCTCAACCACCTCATGCAAGACAGCAGCAATGAAAGAAATGGAACCCTGCTAATAGGAGCGGGTACAGAAATTCCTTTTAAGACACCAGATGAATCTCACAAATGGCTGCTTAGCACAATCTGAAGACAGCCACTTGGTTGTGAGCTTCTTTCAATAATGCCACAGATCCATTTCAGAGAAAATAAAATGCATGTGCAAACCGCCAACTTTCTAGTCACAGGTCTATTTTTGTTGGAATTTAAAAATGCATTTTGAAAAATTAAAACTACAATGCTTGTTTTGCCATACCCACTGGAACAAAGGAGATGATGCATGCAGTTGTCATGCCTCAGTAAACAGGCTTTCGTTTGTTGAGGAGATTGGGAAGGGCTGATGGGAAAGGATGGGTGTGGTATTCAGTTGTATTACTGTTGTGCGTTTAAATGTGTCTACAAAAGCATTACTCAGGAAAAAATTAATGAAATGATTATTTAAAAAACTGGGACATTTATAATTACAAAAACAAAAAAATTGCCACGAAATTTGATTGTGTTTGCTGGTGGATTTGGCAAATTGTGGTACGTGATGACTCCATTTGTATCAGTGGAAGCACATGGCTGTCTACATCCTCCCTAGGCCAACAGTGTGGGCTAGAAATGACAAAGACCGGAGTGCATGGTTAACTGGCCAATCCACATTGGGATTAAAAATGAGAACAAAATGTACGAACAACAACAAAACTGGCATTTCTATGCAAAACAATCATATCAGCCTTAATGATACAGTAGGTCTTAGAAAGTGAATAGAGAAGAATGTGTTTAGAATGAAATGCAAACAACCAGGATAGCATCACTCTATATTTCCCTTTTCCTTTCCATTGGTCCTAGTTGTATCAGCACACAGTCAGCTTAGCTCAACCTTACCACACTCATTCTTCCACTTTGATGTGACGCTATTTGCTGTCATTCATTCATGTAAAAAAACACACTGACTTGAAACTTGCCTGGCCTAGATAATCCATACAGTAAACATGAAGACCTAATTTAGTTGCCAAGGTTCCTGTCCATTTTATTATTATTCCATTGTGCCTGTGTTGAGTATGTTCCCATCAGTGTGTGCATTACATTAGTGTTTCTTCCTGTCAATCACATGACACCTACAGCCTCCTCCAAGGAAAAAACGAGATCACTGTAGAAACTTTGTCACGTCAATGTATTTGTATTTACAATGTCTTTATTAGTAACGAGCGCAGTAAATCTCAAGCTAGTTTTGACAGTAAAAAAAACAAAAAAAAACAAATTCCAGATGACAAGAAATAGTAAATGTTATATTACTCAAGGCATTCACAAGAATGATGGCCTTAAAACTCTAAAGTTAATGTAGAAGAGGCAGCAGGTTGGTATTTGATCTCATTGTATGGCGTCTGTAATGTTCATCATAACTCTGTTACAAGTAATGCAGGACAAGTAAAGGTCCTGCATTCAAAATGTTGCTTAAGTAACAGTAGTAAGTGTTATCGTATAAATATACTTCAAAAGTATCAAAAGTACTCATTATGCAGAGTGGACCCTGTCAGGGTCATATTTTTATGTACCGTTACTACTGATTTGTTATAATGCAATGAAGTACAAGCAGCATTTTAATGTTGTAGCTGGTCAAGGTAGAGCAAACTCTAACTACTATGTTGTTTGGTTGTTAAATCAAAAATAATGCATCAAACTTTATAAAGAGAATATATATATTTTTAAGTGAAATCTTTAACTTACTGTATGTTGCCTTTACTTAGACTTCTTCTCAGGCCAGTGTGGGCATATGCAAAGTGTGCTTCATTGACATCGCCAGTCCAAAATCTGGTCTGACAGTGCAGAATTCCCAGCATAACTCCACCCAACCTACACCTGACTAAAGGTCTAATCAGCCAGACTAATTAAAAACACCTGTGTGGATGTGCAGAGCAAAGTAACATGTGACTACAGCTGCCGAATAAATGTAGTGGAATAAAAACTACAATAACTTCCTCTGGAATGTAGTGAAGTAGAAGTATACAGTTGCATAGCATGGAAATACTTAAGTACAAGTACTTCAAAATTGTACTTAAGGTATACATAGTAAACATAGAGGACATAAATGTGGAGAAAGATATATTGGTGTGGTGTATGTTATGGTGTCCCCTTTAAAACCCTATTTTTTAATTTTTTGTAAAGGTGTCAGGTCATCACAATTTTCTTTGTGGCTGGTTATTACCAAGTTAGAGGCCTCACCATGTCCTTCCTTTCTTTAACGCGTCCATGATGCTTTGACAGCACTGGGTTATGAGCCAAACATCCCATGAGCCCCCCTCAGAGCTGCTTAATCATGCACTCAGTGGAAACTGCCCAGCACTGGGGCTGATTTAGTAGCCCATAGCTTTGGGTGTTAGAGTTCAGCGTCACATCATTACTTTTTTACACCTTACATTGATTTGTTTAGTGGGGTAACAGGCCTTGTTGTGGTCCGCAAGGGGATAAAATAAAAACTAGGAGAGAGTCCAGTCAACTGCACTTCCCATGGACACTGCACTCTGGGGTGGGTTAGGTAGAATGGAGTTGGGATTGACAAAAAAAAAAGGTAGAGGAATAACCAGGAACTGCTGTCACAGTGCTGTGTCAATATATATGCTAAGCTATCCAGCTGCTGGCTCCAGCTTCTAATTTAACATGCAAAAATGCGAGTGGCATCAATCCTCTCATCAAACAAGCATGTTTTCACAAATGTCAAACTTCCTTTAAGGTAAATCTAACCTGGAGGACAGAAAATAAGCCAACATGGGTGTGTGAAGAAAATAATGTGTATTTTGCAGTAAGAAGGCTATGAAAGCCTCACTTACATCTGAATACAAATGTTAATTCTCAGATCAATGCAACAGCATACGGATGTACCACCGATCTGTGCTGCATTACTAAGCAACAGCTGTGAGTCTTAAATAAAACCAAGCTTTACAGACGCCACGTCCCACGCAAGCATTGACTAATCTACCTGGAACAGTCACATGGGAATATGTATGAGACCCATCTGTGAATGATGAAAACCACTACATGAGCCAGACATGTGAGAGCCTGGAAATGTTCCGTGTTCCATATGTGAAGGAACATAAAGGCAAAAATATGGTAAATGACATGTGTATCAATCACATAGATTATTGATGTTGAACAAATTGAATTCTGAACCCTAAGGCCCTCTTTTCATGGCGGAGCAACGACCAGCCAGTAAATGCATTTAATCTGCATAAAAAAATAAAGTTTAATGTGGTGAAAGCATGACCACTGGTAAAGGAGTCTGTTATACTCATATTAGTTTATAGATAAATGCAATCTTCTTCTTACAGTATCTGTTGTCCGCAGCTGCTTTATACTGTATGAAAAGCTTCTCCTTCAGTTGATTAAATCCCTGCAGCCATCTGAAGGCAGCAGGACACATATGTGGCTAAATCTGCAGCCCCTGATTTGAGAAGCACCAGAGCACCCAACCGTCCACTGTGTTTACCTTCATTAAATCACATGCAAATGACACCAGGCTGCTCCAGAATAACCACATCTACACATAGCAGACTGGTCTGTTATAACTCAGTATTCTGTTATTTATGCAGGAGGCGTCAGATTACCGGAACTCATTATTCCTGTGCGTCAACTTTCTTAAAAAGACATTTCAGCAGTTCATGTTTTATTCTTGAAATGCTTCATGGTGCAAACGCTGCTGTATCACATTTTAAGATATGATGTGACATTATTATTTGTTTCTCTTTGATTAACTGTCAAAAAAAAAAAATCCCACATCTGCCTTTCGGCTGCAGATTTATGGTGCTGTGTGTTCATATCATGCCGCCCTGCAACATCCAGACAACAAAATGATTTCCTGAAGAAGCGTCTCTTAATTTGTTGAGCTGTTGTCGTCATGCATCACTGTGATTGGCACAGCTGTTTCTGAGCAATGAGACCAGTGATGAGACTGGCTCAAAGTGTATCTATTAATCACCACATCCTCTCATCTATATTCACCTTCACCCAGCCCTTTTGCACTTTGCTCTGTGGCACATACATGAACCAAAACAGCAGGTGAGCTTGGAGACGCTCACACAGTCAGTGCGCCCAAGACCTATCACTTTGCACTGGGCGCTGCGCTTGCGAGATTTAAATAGGGCCCTTAGTGTTTATGTCACGTCCATTTCCGATTCCCTCTCCCAGCGTGCCTCGCCATCCTTCCAGTGTGAGCGGATGAAAGGTGTGTCCAATCAGCTCCTGGCATAATCATTCCAGAGCGCCATGAAAAATGGATTGTGGGTTTACGGATGAAAGAGTGTGGGATTGGTGGAGGTGTGCGGTGGAGGATGAAGTGTGTGAAAGGAATATAGTACAGCAGTACTGCATGCAGGTCTGGTTCCCTGGACAACAGCAATCAATAAAGCATTAAAACGATCACAGGAAGGGGAACAAGATGTCGCAGCCATCTGGAACTGGTTATGGTATTAATCCATTTGGGAAGGCCCGCTCCCCACATACATCAACTACAAACACAACCGATTCAATAGAACAACATGAGTGTCTCAAGCCCCCACTGCAGAAAAAAAAAAGACACAAATGATATTGTTGTTGTATTCCTTTAGAGAGCTCCTTTCGCTGTCAGTTGTCGTTGTAGCGGAGAGCAGAGGACGAACACAACTTGCAGTTTGAAATAAATGAACTTATGTTACTGCATACTTTTTTTTCTTACGAGCATTTTTGTAGGTCTGCAAATATAAATTAACTGTATTATTATCTGATCATCCCACCTGCAGCTTCTCATGTTACCTTTTATATTCAAGGAGCTTTCAAGATACACAGATGTTCAATCAATAACTCCTCCATGCATGTTCCTTCAGTGTTCAATACAGTACCACAGTACACCACCCAGGGTTTCACACTGTGCAAACACATGACAGATGAACATCTCGGACCAAGTAAATACACTGATATCATGGGGTGTGTTACTAGTCAGGAAAATGGGAATATTTTTTTTCTCTAGATTTAAAGTCACTGAAAAGATTTCCTACCATTCAGTAAGGTCATATTTCAACATTTTTCCAAATCAAATTTAATGAATAAATTAGTGACTGACATGTCCACAGTACAGGAGATATGCAGGAAACTGATACGTAGTATACGGACCAGGATCAGGGCTAGCTAGCTGTTAACTCTGTCTGAAAAAGCAACCATATCGCCAAATAAATCAATGATATTAGATTATCCTTTGGCCATAAATGTGGCATTGGGCATACATTATACTGCAGAAAACAAAAATATGACTGTACAGGGCTGGAAAATTTCATGCGTAGTCACATAACATTAACTGGCTTCAGCTGAAAATGATTTCCTTGCTTACAGCATTGATTCTGATATTTATGGGGAGGCACAAGAAAATCGCAGTGACGGGAACTTTTTTGTTTTAAGGGGGTCATTGTGCCAACATCTTTGCAGGGGTTTTTGCATAATTACTGTTTCACTTTACAATGCATTCATCAATATTTTTGCATTGACAATAGGTCAAATGACAAGGTGTTACAGTATGTTGAAGAGGTCGCTTGTAGTGATGAACCCTCAGTATATTGTCGCCTAAACTCTCCAGTACCCCTCAGTGTTTTAGTGTTTTTTATCTCATATGCAATTAGCAACTAGCTGGTGAACATAGCGGAGCATTTAGCAGCTTAAGAGCCAGATATTTTTCTCAGGAGTTGGTGGAGACCAAATCAGAGCTAAAATGAAAGTGAATATTGAACTTAAAATTCACTGGCTTGTCAGAAAGAAAGAAGAATTATTGCTAATGGTGCTCCATTTCTGTTGGATATGTAAACAGGCAATTGTTTGCTATATCAATATATCACCATATCAACTTTGTAAAGAAATGAGAATGAAAGAATAGTGATGACAGTGATGCAAGGTTTAGCAGAGTGGTGCTGAGGGCAATAAACTGTGAATACTGCAAGTCAAAAGCCTGTTAACATCAGTGTCTGTAGGAAAAAGAGACAAGGTTGTGATGGAAAGAAGAGAGATTGAAAGAGAGTAAAGGAGACAGGATCTCCAGGATAATGGCTTTTACCTCTACCCTAGGAAGAAAGCATTTGATAAGATGTAAGAACAAGCTGGTCTCCTTTCTCCAAACTACCTTTGCCCTTCTCTCCATCTCTCTGCTGCCTGGGATTAATGGCGGTCGGTGTGTGTGCTGCTAGGCTGTGCTGGTTGCTAAACAAGCCAGCAGCCACTCCTGCCTGGCTCCGGAGCACTCCATTAGGGAGTCAAGTGCATTCTGCCTTTTGTTTTTGTTTTTTTATTTTTTATACACTGGATGCACAAATATAATAGCTCCATGCAGCGGTTTAGGATGCAGCTGCAGTCTGTGGCGAAATGGAGGAGACTGAAGATGTATGTGTCCAGGTATTAGGACAGACAGAGATCCCTCCTCACCAAATTACCCCCATCCTATACACCCATGCGGAACACTTTTCTAAATATATACGGCTATACACACGCCCATGGGTGCACGGATGCAATACAAATGCACTCAGACACACACACAAACCATTAAATGTCACATCCTGTAGCACATTATATCAGTGAGCAATTTCGTGCTCTCTGGCATCATCTGGAAGAACAAAACTGGCAGAAAATAAAAGCCATATTAAACAATATGAGAATGGGGAAATCACTGGGATGGTCTCAAACCTCCATAAAAAGGTTTAGGAGGAGCACAGACTGGAGATAAGTAAGTAAGTACAGACTTGTAATATAGCCCCCAGAGAGGATACTGCTTACTACACAGAAAACAAGAAATAAGATTCAATCCTTTATCCATTAACACTGTATTTTGAACCGTACGTGCTCAAATTACATTCCAAAAGTAGCTTTCCCATTGTACTACCCAGTGAACATTAATTCACATATTTATTTTTATTTGACATTTTAAGAACTAAAAAAAAGTTGCAACTGAGAACAACGTTTCACACCTTAAAGTTTTGCCGAGTGTGTTGAGCATTGTAGTGCTGCATGCTGAAATAACGCAGAATCAAGTGCAAATGCTTGCGGTGTGAAGTCCAACCTTGCCACCTGCTTACACGCTTCACACGCCAACAATCCACATCTGTTAGGTGAGCGCGGCAACGTAATCCACACCCTCGCATCTGCCCCCACACATGTTACTTGTGGCACGGTCTTTCTCACTTTTGCCTCATCCCGAGCTCTACCCACAATACCTTTCTCCTCTTTTTGTCACTCCTGTCCTTAGAGAAACTGTAACATTTTCTACACTCTATATCTCCATGTCTGTTCACCTAGTTCCTTTAATGTACAGCATAGGTCAGATTTTAGGCTTGGATATTACTAAATGAGGCTCTATTTTTCTCACTAACTGCAGATATAAATGTGAACTACTGTCATATCTGGGGCTTCATCTGCCTACAGAGACTAGAAAAAAATAACAGCAGGATGACAGCAATGACAAACTAAGTCATACCTTTTTTCTAGTGTGGGGAGAAAGGGGGAAAAAAAGTGAGACGATGTTGCCTAAAGCCACAGAGCAAAATCATTAAGGGGATTCATTTCCCCATGAGAGAAAACAGCTCCAAGCTGTGAGTAACACAACAACAGTCTCACTGGAGTCCCAGCGTTAATCCACTACCACATTTGACATACTGTTTGTCTCACTGCCTCTTGGATCCAACATCACACAGTGGAAGGTGATAGATATCCAATGCAAGGGTAAACACCGCACCATCACTCTGTTGGGCATTCACCTCGGCACCGCGGAGGGGTTCCAGTCACGCGTGGAGCGGGAGACAAACGACATCACAAAGATGTGTTATGTCTTTGATCGATGGTTACAGTTGCAAAACCGATGGATCCCCCCCCCCCCCCCCCGCACGGCGAAGCAGACACCAGCACTTCTCTCGCTCTCGTTTGCGTATCGTGCTCTCTCGACGTGGATATTTTCACTAACACCTGTGGTTACCTGCGCACGTACTTGTCATTCGTCTATCTACAGCTCTGGCTTCATCTTGAACTCTGTGATTTGCGACTTGTGGGAAAACGTGGAGTTGTTGTTGGAAAACTGGCACGCATACACACACGCGCCTATGTATGCTCACACGTACACACACACACACACAACATGGCCCCATTGCAAAATTGATTTGACAAGGAGCGGGTTTGGCCCAGATGAGAATGGCGGTGTTTGAGCGCAGCAGGCGCACAGCATTGAGCAAGGACAGCCGTAAATCAATGCCATTGAGCTGCATGGCATTATCAAATCCTACTCTACCAGAGAGAATCTAAGTACACAGCAGGCCAGGAGTAGCTGGACCACACACACACATACACATACTATCTCTTGTGAACACAAATAGGCTCTTTGGTGTTTATAAAGGCCTCACATGAGGTTTTTTCAAAACTGGGATAAAGAGATAAGAGCAGAGACACAGAAATCATTGATGGGATGTGTATATCTTCTTTTTGTATTCTGTGAAAGCAATAGTACCAACCACCATCTTCACCGAGGAAACAGCACGAGCAGCTTCTAATGACGCATGCAGTGTGTTATTTTTAGATGCAGGTAGTGTATGGATGTAGAAAATAACTCGCTCATATGTCATTCATTCAATCAATGACTCATTCATCGTTCTGCCCTTTAGTGGGCGTGACGATGCATGACAATGTATGCAGGCAGGATCATTCCCTGGTCTCTGCAAAACTGTGAGTGCTGCATATCTACGACACTGTGCAGCCATGTACCATATTCCATGCACCATTCTTCTACTTTAAATGGCCAAATTTAATGGCTTATTTTTTTACTAACTAAGCTCTCAAAATAGTACGATTTCTCATTTTTCATTCAGAAAACTTGTCACCTACTATCATCATGCTAAAGAGTTAGCATAGAGCACTCTGTCAGTTACCTGTGGATGATTTTGGTGTCTGTTTTCAATGCTTATCATGTGAACTGATAAACTCTCTTTATAACTGTCACTCAGTGATTGCGGCAACTTGTTTTGTGCCATTTGTTTCAACATTTTAGTAGATAAATAAAAATTACCATAACAATAGTATTCAGTGTTCTAGCCCTGCACATTTCTGAGTAACGTTTAGTCTAACTGAAGTGAAATTGTATTGTTTTTTGTATGCTACAGCATACATATCTGCTCTGTAAATCACGTGTAGTAGTTTTGTGCAGGGACCATACTGGTGGTGCGTTCAAGGACACATTGATATCAATGATTTCAAAGTTGGCTGCCATAAAAGATCTGAATCCATAAGCAATGGTGTTGAAACGTCACACCTTAAAGCCAGACAATGAGCTGACAAATGTTTGACAGTGTGTGAAAAAAAGGGGATGTGAATTTGGTTATTTCTGGAATTTAAGGGGTTTCTATTTGGCAGCCAACTTAAATCATGTCAGGTGTTGGAACTCCTTGAATGTACCAACAGGGATTTCAAAACAGTCCCAGATGGCAGATGCATTATCAACACATCATGATAATACACCTTTGAGGAAAAGGAAGGCTGACAAAACATTCAGAGTGATGGATTACCTTTTGCAAGCAAGTTTAAATTCTTTTGCAAGTCGAAATATCATACTATAGTGAAATGAATGGTTCGTAGTACAAGAAAATTGCAGAGAGGAGACCAGGGAATGATCCTGCCTGTATACATTTTCATGCATCCTCGTGCTCACAAAAGGGCAGATAGACTAACTGTTGCATTTAAAAACAGTGAATCCCTGGAATGTATGAAATATGATTTGTAATTTAAGGGCTTAAACATTTCCATACTTTGAGGTTGGAATTTGATTTGTAACAGTTGAAACTTTACAATGGATTATTGTTTAAGGCTGATCGGCACTTTGTTTCTGTCATACACTGATACATACATTTATTTATATTTAAGAAATGCAGAAATAGTACAGTCACACATCAGCAGTAGATCAGAGACAAGCAGAGATGCAGAGCAAACATGAGTCTCTCAGAATTTAACATTAATAAGGGTGTCATTTTGAGGCCTCATTTCACCGACAAACAAGCTGTCACTGTATAATTTTAACATCATATCACACCTAGCACATTGCTCAATCTAGAGTGAACTGTGAAAAATTGCTTTGAAGCTAAAAAGTGCCACGTTCAGGGTTTCAGAAATGGCCAGCCATGGCGTATGCTGTGAAATTAGCGAGCAAATATATGTGAATAAACCTAGAGTTTTACAGAATTATCGTGTGTGTGCATGCACATGTAAAGGTATGAGTATATATATTTAACAAACGAGTAAGTTAGTTCCAGGTAGTTTGTTTCCTGAGGCAACATGGAGCTTCACACCTGCACACTAGCCAGGTTTCCATCCAAATGTAGCAAAAATGTTAACAGAATTTACAGAAAATCGGTAAAAGACATTGCGAATCAATGTGTGTTTACATTCACTACTGTTGTGCTAATATTAGAAGTTGAGTGCCTCAAGATAAACAGCTGGTGGCTCCAATTCTCCTGTCGGGTGCCATTAATCCGTTGCAGAAGAAGAGGATGCAGCCAGATGACGTAATTAAAAGACCGCCAGTCAAACCTCAAACTGTGGAAAACATGATGGAAATATGACATTTATGTTTGTTTCATGTATTAATTTCATCACTCCAGACAGATCTGATATTTTCGTCTTTTTCATCTCTTCAGTAGACATTTACCTCGCACGCTTCATGTACATCATGATGTATTTGCCAAGTCTGTTTCCATTCCATTTTGTCTTGTTTTGCTTTTATCGATACACCAACTTTTCCACCTCAGCTAAGCAAATTTTTGGCATTTCCATTCTACTGTTTGCCACGGAGCAAAACTGAGAAAATCTTTGAGTTCTGTAAATTAAAACAAAGATATATGCCTAAAAGAAGGTAAACCGTTTATCAGGAATTAGCTCCAACTGTCTCTTAAACACACACAGCCACAAACACGGAGTGGTTTGTAGCTCTGTACATCTTCATTTCCTCCCTTCTCTTCTTTCACCATGTGATATAAAAGAATGTGATTTGCAGCCTTTCTTCCACCTGTAAAGGTACGCTCTGCAGCTGAAATATTTAGCAGCTTATATTTATTCATCACCTTATGAACTGTCTACTTAGCTTAGCAAGAATACTTTTTTTTTTTTCCCCCTGGAATGAAACTGCAGTGACTCTATCTGCATAAAGCGCAATTTCATGCTTGCACCTGGAAAATGGAGCTATATATTGTGGGGAGGAAAATAAAAATGAAGACAGCCACTCAACACCCACAGAACCTGCATACACTCTCACGCTGCATTCAAATGCACACACACTCAAAACAAAAAACATATGGATGTCAGTGCAAAATATGAACCGTTTATTCCATCAAATAAGAATTATAAGAATATTAAAGGGATACACGGTGTGAGAAATAACACACAAGGTATGATAAAGTCACTTACCCCTCTATTGAGTACAACAGCGCACTTCACGGAGGGATTAATGTGAAATGTCTCACATACACAAATAAACACATCAAATCAAGGTGATTTTTTCCTCACAATCAGTTTTTGTATTTGTTGTGTTTGGAGTGTGTGACCTTGTCAAGAGGAGCTGAAGGACCCGAGGTCCCGACTAATCTCATTCAGGCTTGGCCCCGGCCATGTTCTAATGGACAATCAGCACTCTATATCTGGCTGACATTTTCCTCCGGCTGATCAGCTGCTTTGTCCGTGTGCTGGAGTGATGTTTAGGCCTGTGATTACACCCTGACCTTTAGCTTGACACGGAGATAAACAACACACAAAAAACGCTAAATAACAGCCCCTGCACACTCCAGAATCTCCTGCTGAGGTTCAAGTGTTAAGTGAAATCAATTTTTTTGTTGTTTTTTTTGGACTACTTGGGGACAACATTGACATATTATCAGTTTATGAAGCTGATGTGGTGAACGTGCTAGCAAACAGTTGCCATTTACAAATTTGGTGTCTTTCCAATATTCACTCTCCTTTTAGCTCTGATTTTAGCCCGAGGGAAATGTCTGGCTCTTCAGCTGCTAAAAGCTCCAATATGTTCACCAGCTAATCTATCACGACGAGCACGGACTCAAGGATGCAGACCCCAGACACAGGAGTACAAAAAGATAAGATTTTATTGCCAAAAAAGGGCAAAAGGCAAAAATCAAAGTTGGAAACCAAAATCAGACTCAGAAAACAAAAAATCACTTCACTAGGAAGGAGCAAAAAGACTATGGAAAAAATGCCAACAAAGTAACAAAGGAAATCCCAAAAGCACAAGAACACGGGGAAAAACTACTTAGCTGTTGTAGAAAGAGCTAGCACGCTTGGACAATGGGACAAGACGAACTGGCAAACAGACATGGGAGCACAGAGACTAAATACACAGGTGGAGGACGCTAACAAGACACAGGTGAGAGACATCAGGGTAATTACACCAGGGGAAGGCACACAGGGGCGGGGAGAGAGGTGCTCAGGAGGGACAGCCAGAGCATGACATAATCGCTAATTTTGTCGAGCAGGTACGTGAAGTGGGTTTATCAAAGCTTATTAGCTGAAAACAGCTGCCTGCCGCATTTGAAAACAAGTTTGATTTGAGTTGTAAGACTAAACCATACGTTGAGGTTGTGGGCCCTAAAACCAAAACAATGAGCTGGAAGACGCCAAAATGCTCCGTAGAGCTGAGGGGAACTGCAGAGTCGGGTGATAATTCTCTTTGGGTTCATCACTATGAGCGACCCCTTTCACCTTACACACAGTCATTTGATCCATTGTTAATGTAAAAATATGTATTAGTGCAGCTTTAAGTATCCAAATTAAAATGATCCATTAGGCAGAAGGGCCCCTTTCAGCATGTTATATTATTATTGGATTATTACTACTAAAGCATTAAGCTGTAAGCAACGTTTTAATGTTGCAGCTGAAGAAGGTGTAGCTCATTTTTAATGCTTTGTACTGTTGGGTGGTTAAAGTTATTTTTACAAGTTGAATAAATGTAGTGGAGTAAAAAAAACATACATTCCTTCTGAAATGTAGTTTAGTGTAAACTAACATAAAATGGAATAGTAAAAGTGCCTCAAACTTGTATTTAAGTACAGCATTTGAATTTAAGTACAGAACCCTGTTGTATTTATGATGCATGAAGTTTTACTGTTTAACTACTAACTTTTATACAGTCAACTTTGTCCGTAGTTGCTGGTGCAGATCTCTCCCACAATCCCATGGCTTCACCCCGCCTCCTCCTCATTTATTATTCATGTTCATCTCCACGCCTCCCATCCAACGGTTGTTGGTTTAGCTGCTTTCTTTCCCCTGTTCTCTCTCTCTCTCCCTCATTGATTTTTGCAATCTGCATCTGCAGCCTAAATTAGTGTGATTCTCCTGCTGTTGAATAATCATGTCTGGCTGCCGGTGCACTCATTAACACTTTGTACAACAAATAAAGTAAACCACCCACATCACCGCCTTAATTGCCACAACGACACAGCTTTCACTGAGACAACTGCACCTCTCCTGATCTATTATGTCAAATAAATCGCCCCATTGATCTAAGCTTTATCCTGTTGTTCTACCACGAGTTACATGGGGGACATGAAGGTCTGCAGGAAACTGAATGGCAATCCATCAAATAGTTGTTGAGACATGTCAGTCAAAACCACAAATGTGAATGTCATGGTCCTGCTACATGAAAAGTCAGCGGATCACCAAAGCCATTACGATAAACTGTCTAGGAACCATGAATGCCTGTACAAAGTTTCATGGCAATGCATCAAATAATTGTTTTGATATTTCAGTCTGGCCCAAAGTGGTTGACCAACCGTCTGACAGACCAACACTAGCGTGGCTAAAAACGCTCTTTGTGGCGTTCTGAATCAATTTAATATTTGTATCCAGTGAAAAATAACTGGATGAATGTGGCTCTCTGCCATTGTGTCAGTCCTGGTGTTGCTCAAAACTATTTCACTCTTCACTCAAATGCCTTATCGAGCACTGATTGTCCATTATCTACAATCATAGTAAGTCACCATGTCGCTGGACTATCATCACTTGTTGATAGAGAAAAATTGAACCTGAATCAGCAGGTTGCTAAGGTATGCTCTAGTAGGTGGTAGAGTGAGAAACGGACACTGTTCACTCTAAAACACTCCTTTGAAGTTTCACTACATGAGATGTATCAACTATATTATGCCGTTTGCTAGTGTCTGTACAGCTACTTGAAACTTTGATTTGAAAAGTGCTCTACAAATAAATTATTGTTCCTTCCGAGCTTGAAAACATCCACTGGGGTATGAAGCCTTAAACACAGTTGGCTGCTTTGAATTTTGTTCCAGCCCACACCCAATCAGTTGCACACGCTGTGTGACTGATGAAAATGAAATGAGATGAAAAACATGGATAAAATGGTAGGAAGATAACGACAAGACTCAAAATGCCAGCAAAATGTGAATTAGATTGTTAAAAAAAAAAAACATCAAAATCACATATGGTGACATATTTCTAACGTGAATAATTTGCGGAATTATCAGGAATTGAAGATGAGAATATTAAGATGCAACAGTCTTACATCCACCTGTGTCTTTCTGCGATAATAGGAGCGACAGTGTGCAGACAGATAGTGACGGTTTTATTCTTCTATGTCTTCTTCACTAGAAACGAGGGGACCTTGAAGTCTCACATTCCACTCGCACTCATTTCCCCCCGGGCTTTCATCTTCACAGACTCATGGGTGCCAAAGCAGTCACAAAATGACACCTATTTCTCTCATTTTGTGCATGCTTGTGTGTGGATGCGTACTTGAGGGTGTAAATCTATGCATTTGAACGTGCATGGACAGTAAGTGTGTGTGTGTGTGTGTGTGTGTGTGTGTGTGTGTGTGTGTGTGTGTGTGTGTGTGCACGCCCATGTGACCAAAGAGAGACATGCAAGAGAGTGTGACACGTGGCCACAGTAAATTGGATTGAAGATGTTAGAAAGACAATGACTCACTCGCCGCGGGGTCTTTTTCCACACAGTGAACTGGACAGAATAGGAAAAGGCCCTTGGAGAGAAGCAAAATCATCAAAGCAGTCAATTCTTTGGGGAAATGTCAAAGGGAGCCATATGCCCACTGCAAATGAGAATACTCTGTCTGTCAAGTCAGCTTAATACGGTGCGGCCGACCAGTCGCCGCAAACTGAAGAGGGAGGGAGGGAGACAAGAGAACGACGAAGCCAGACAATGCCATTTTCTTCACTCAAACGTCTTGTATTGAAAACAGAGCAGTGTTTCTCCTCCTGAGCAGGTGCCTGTGGCATCACACTGATCTCAATTCAACAAGCAGCCCACGAAATAATATCCTCATGTTCCTTCCACCAGGGATTTGTCTCTGGTCTCTTCCCAAGTAGGTGGCAGAACTGGCAACAACGGTACCTGGATTCTCTTTTCATTGAGAGGGAAAAGAAAAGAAGCGCAATACATTGCTGACTTCTGTTTCCCAAATTAATTACAGTCTTGGATGGAACAAAGAACGACGCTCACACCTCTTGAAGTCAGCAGCGGAGGCACTGTGTATTGATTGTAAGTGAAACTCAGCAACTGAAGAAGAAGACAATGATTTCCTCTTGATGGAGCTTCTGCAAGTGTGGTTATCTCAGAGCGGGTATGCACGCACACACACAGACACTCACAGATTGATGTCATCCCAGTGAGGCAGTGTGTCTTACTGAATGTCCGTGGGTAATTGACCCATAAAAGGTCCCACTCACCTCCTCTCACCCCTACCCTCACACTGACATGAGGGGTATCTCTGGCATGTTACAGTCTTGTTAGTGTCACTCAAAATGCCCCAGTCATCTCCACCCCCACACAGACAGAGAGCCAGCCTGTCTAAATATGAAGCAGTTTGACACACTGTTACAGCAGCATGAGATACAGACAATTTGTTTGATTTTGCCTGCATAAATCCGAATATGTTTTTGAGAAATTAACTATAACACGTGTGTGTGGAGGAGGAGCGCTCTGTGTGTGGATTTTAAATTATGATCGATTATAATACACTGTATGCTGTGTGCTGTATGATTATTTATTTATTTATTGTCATATGCACAGTAAGGAAACATGTTTCCCTGTACAATGAAATTCTGTCTTTGCTATCTACAATGAATGCCAGAAAAGTATAAATCTAAGTATAAAATAAATAAAAAGATCAAATTAAAAACCAGCGCATATGAGAAATACAATAAAAATATAAACTGTACAAACTAAGGAGTAGTGTAGCATCAGCTGTACACGCAGTAAAGTGCAGTTACATGAGGTAGTCCATGTTTATAGACTCCTGCCAGCTGTTTAGGAGTCTGATGGCAGTGGGAAAGAAAGAGTTCTTTAGTCTGGAGGTCCTGCATTTCATGCTTCTGTACCTCCGGCCTGAGGGTAGAAGTGTGAACAGTCCGTGCTGGGGGTGGGTGGGGTCCTTGAGGATGGAGGCAGCTCTCCTGTGGACTCTTCTCAGCAGTCTTCACCACTCTCCGCAGGTGTTTGCGATCCATAGCAGTAGTGCTACCATACCACACGGTGATGCAGCTGGTCAATATGCTCTCAACAATGCAGCTGTAGAAGTTGCTGAGGATCTTAGCTGACATGCCAAACTTCCGTAGCCTCCTCAGAGAGTACAGCCGCTGTTGAGCTTTCTTGACCAGCTGTGTGGTATTGACTATCCAAGTGAGGTCCTCGCTGATGTAGACACCCAGGTATTTGAAGCAGCTGACCCTTTCCACTTCAAGCTCCCGGATGAACAGTGGCTGATGAGGCCTCCTCCCCTTCCTCATGTCCACTATCATCTCCTTCGTCTTGTCCGTGTTGAGGGTGAGGTTGTTGTCCTCACACCATGACACCAAACAGGCCACCTCCCTCCTGTAGGCTGCTTCGTCCCCGCCAGTGATACGTCCTATCACTGCGGTGTCGTCTGCAAACTTTAGGATGATGTTGTCCTTGTGGGAGGCGACACAGTCATAGGTGAACAGGGTGTAGACGATGGGGCTGAGGACGCAGCCCTGTGGAGTGCCAATGTTTGTAATGATGCTGGCTGAAGTCCTATTACCAATCCTGACAGCCTGGGGCCTGCCAGTTAGAAAATCTAGGACCCAGTTACAGAGAGTGGGGTGCAGACCGAGCGTAGACAGTTTGTGGATGAGTTTGTGGGGGATGACCGTGTTGAAAGCAGAGCTGTAGTCAACAAGGAGCATCCTGATATACGAGACTTTATTTTCCAGGTGGGAGAGGGAATAATGGAGGGCCGCAGCAATAGCATCTGAGGTGGACCTGTTGGGCCGGTAGGCATACTGCAGGGGGTCCAAGGTGTCCGGTATGCTGCTTTGAATGTGGGCCAGCACCACTCTCTCAAAACACTGAGTGAGTGAGAGTGAGTGCTACCGGCCTATAATCATTCAGGCAGGTGTGTGAGCTCTTCTTAGGAAGAGGGACGATGATTGTGGTCTTGAAGCAGGAGGGAACGGTGCTCTGACTGAGGGAAAGGTTGAAGATGGAGGTAAGAACATCAGCCAATTCGCTGGCACATGCTCTAAGAGCCCGCCCCGGGATGTTGACTGGTCCTGCTGCCTTACGGGGATTGATCTTCCTGAGAGCTTTGTGTACCTGGCCTGACGATACTGTTGGTGGAGGGGAGGGGGGTCGGGTGGTCCAGGTGTGTGTATGCCTCCACTCTGTGCTGTGACTAGAGGTCTCAAAGCGGGTGTAGAAGGTGTTGAGATCATCTGGCAGGCTGTCTGTGGAGCTGATGATACTGGTGGTGGTTCTATAGTCTGTGATGTGCTGCAGGCCTTGCCACAACTGCCCGGAGTCAGCAGTGGAATAGAAGCTGTCCAGCTTCTCTCTGTACTGCCTCTTGGCCGCTGTAATGGCTTTTCTCAGTCCATACTTCGCAGCTTTGTACTCCGTCTCATTGCCTGATATAAATGCAGCAGTGCGAGCACGCAGTATATTGCATACCTGACTGTTTATCCAGGGCTTCTGATTGGGGAACTTCCTGACTTGTATGGTGGGCACGATGTTCTCAACACAAGTGCTAATGTACCCAGTCACATATTCAGCATAATCCTGTATGCTAACAGAAGAGTCCTCCAGAGTGGCTGCGGCTTTAAACACATCCCAGTCTGTCCGAGCAAAACAGTCCTGCAGGGTGCCCTCAGTCTCTGGGGTCCAGAGTTTAACTTGTTTGAAGACAGGGTTTGTTTGTTTCAGCCTCTGTCTGTAGGCCAGGTACAGGAACAGAGAAATGTGGTCCGAGTGTCCGAAGTGGGGGCGAGGTGCAGCCCTGTATGCACCACGTATGTTACTGTAAACATGATCCAATGTGTTCTTATCACGGGTTGGAATGTCCACATGTTGATAATACTTAGGAAATACAGTCCGTAAACCAGCAGTGATGAAAACAGCATCAGGGTGAGCCGTCTCTAACACGCTGATGACGTCGTGGAGTTTGGTGAGTGCTGCCGTGGAGTTTGCATCGCGGGGGGATGTAAACAGCAGCCAAAAACACAGCAGTAAATTCCCTTGGTAGATAATAGGGACGGCATTTCAGCAGTAAAAACTCAACGTCTGACGAACAGTACTTATAAACAGTCCATATATCTCCACACCACGAGTTGTTAATGAACACACACACACCTCCCCCTTTAGCCTTACCGGAGGCTGCAGTCCGGTCTCCTCGATGTACAGAGTGAGTCTGTAGCTGAACGGCACATTCTGGGACCTACACGACTCTTACCACACTCTCAGTTTTAATGGTTTGGCTGAGACAGCTGTGACAAACACACCCAATCCTATTTGTCATGCACACGCGTGGATCCAAAACGTCAACAAAGGAGAGAGAAGCAGGAAGTGAAATGGCGTCGCACTGTTGTGGGGATTAAAATGTTAGCCTCTCTGGCATAAGGCAAGAGCAGACACAGAGCTGTATAATACACAGTAAATGATAAGCCCAACAGTGCATCAACGTTACAGCACTTTACCTTGCTCAGCAAGATAACTAAGTGATGAAATATTGAGAGGGGAGTGTGCACAATTCCCTGGGAGAGATGTTCTCGGTTTGGGAGAGGTGTGTTATTTCAGTTGATGCCAAAAGTTACCCTGGGAGAGAAGTAGATAGTTATGGTGTCAACTGGAGCTGAGGGGGAATCAAGACATACACACACACACACACACACACAGACACACACAAACGCACACACAGTTTAAATGTAAAAGCCTCAAGTTTCCCGGATCAACTGACTTCATACTTTAATTATACCTTGTCCTACTGCTATCATTTTAAATCCCCTGTAGCTTTGTACCCTACCTTAATAAAACATAAAAGGGCCTTTTCTAGTTAAGTCTATGCTACATGTATGCATGTCTGTATTTTTAGAAAAGGCACCCACCGTCTTGCCTGCAAGCTGGCTCCTATGTTCCAAGCCCCTCATTTTTTATGCATTTAGTAGAAGCACAGACTAACGGCTTGTCCGAAAAATACTACATACTAATTCTATACAGTTTGTACTACATTTTACTACATTCTCAAAAGTACTTAGTATGAATAGTATGGATTTGAGTCTATAGCCACGCTTGCTGTGAGGCTATACTTAGGCACAGTGGTGCTTAAGAAAAATGCTAATTCCAGCCTACAACACACTCACAATAATAATGGTAACATGCTGATGTTAAGCAGGTATAATGTTTACCACGTTCACCAGCGTGCTAACATGCTAACATTTGGTAATTAGCAAAAGGCACTAAGTACCAGCCATGCCACTAGCATAGCTAAAAATATGTAACTCACTGATGTAAATTATTGCCAGGAAGCCGGTATAGACATTAGTGAGCAAGCATGACAACAGTCCAAATGGGCGGCCATACCAACCAATCAGCCGCAAGTTGAGCTGGGGTTAGAAATGGAAGTAATTTTTCAGTTTTCCACCCAACTGTCCAAAGATAAAACGTTCAGAAACACGTCCAAAATCTTACTTTTACATTGATTTAATGAACGAAAAATACAAGTTTAGAACCCTAGTTTTTATTACATTTTACAATTTTCTATAGTTTTGTTGTTTTGTTCTTTTTGCATTGACCCAAACAACATGGACTTTGTCAGTGAGGATTTATATTTTGAGAGCAGGGATGAGTGATTATGCATGAAGCATTGATGTAATTTACATTTGCCAACTTAGTCGAGACACGTGAAGAAGCCGTGCACAATGACTGAGCTGCATGAATGATGGAAAACCTGATTTGTGCTTTGTCACTGACGTGCGGTCAGTTGTGCTGCTGTTATCTACTGTCTAAAGATAGTGTTGATATCCTTGTGTTGCTGAATGAATAAATTCAATAACTGCTGTTTTTCCATGCGAGTCCTTTGGGTGGTGATCTGCCTGACTGCACAAATCCTGCCACAAATGAATGGATGCATCAAGGCTTTGATGGCAGTGCCAACACCACGCGCACGCATGCCATGTAGACCCGCACACACTCGCGCATAGTCATCAAATGAGACAGTGGGCAATTACAAGTCCTTGTGTTGGTTGACTGACTTTAATATTAGATGAAGATTGTATCGTACAAATACAAAGTCAGATACTCATAAAATACAACCCTGCAAAGGACACATAGTTGACAATAAGTCATAAATTGCATACAGCTGCTGCAGTTTTACTAGTTTCGATTTATTTATTGACTATGTGTCTGGCATTCCACTGCAAATTAGTCAACAGAGCAACCTTCAGTTCATCAGTATCACTAAATCTGCCATTGTATTTGGAAATAATGAGGTGCACACTTTTCTGTCATGTCTGCAGTGTCTATATGACCTACAGATACATCTGAAGTGGGGTCAGGATATTGTTTTGGTTCAATATTTGATCAAATGTTGGATATTGGCTAATTACGTCCCCTACTACCAATGTGATGGAAAAAAGCAATCTGTCAGTCTACATAAAACCAGCAAGTAAAAAGTTGTCCTGTGAACGTTATTTTTTTTGTTATATATTTATTACAATTCTTAATATAAAGGCCTGGCCTCGAAGAGATTCATTCAGTTAAATGGACAGAGTTAGCTAACAATGCCTTAAAGGGATAGTTTGGATTTTTGGACATAAGGTGGATTGTTGGTGCATGGGCATTACCTCCACTTGAGAGTCGGTTTGTTTAGAGATCCCCCAGCCAGCTGAAGACTGGTGCGAACAAAATGATTTGGAGCACACGTTTCCAGCCACAACATGACATGAAATAACACGTTTAAACCAATCGAAACGCATTTCCACAGTCAAATCTGTTACCACCCAGCTATTTGAAGGAGATCATGCACCAAGGTCACAACACCACTTCAGTTATTGAAAAGTGTTTAGTGCAGCACATAGTAACAAAGTGCCTTAAACAAAACAGAGGAAAATCAGAACAGTTTGAGGTGCTTTTTTTTACCCAGACAAGGATACAGTTCTGAAGGAAGCACTGCAGACTTTAAATTGCCAAATTTAACGGACTGAACACATTGGTGCCAGCCTTCGACAACCTGTTGATCCCCAACTTGTAGGATGATATTTGACTACATGGCTGATACGTGCAAAATTCAGAAGTCTGCAATTGCTCCAAAAGTGCAGCAGGCAGATTTAAAAGATGATTGAATAGATGATTGCTGCAAATGCTGGAAAAATGGCTCCAGGGTGGTGATTTAAATTTCATGTCTTTTTGATAGACACATTTCACTGAGTCACTCCACATTAGATAGATAGACAGATAGATAGACAGACAGAGAAAGAGGGAGAGGATAAAAACTGTTTTGCATTGTGCCAGACTTCTCCGCCTCCAGTTTCTTTGCATCCTCTACTCTGTCTCTCTGAGCCTCCAGGGATCCCTGACCAGATTGTGTCCCTTGTTAGGAGTCTGCTGTTTGCGTGTGCAAATCTCCCCGCAGGTGTGTGTGTGTCTGTTTGTGTTTATGTGTGTGTCTCTCTCTCTCTGTGTGTCTGTGTGTGTGTGTGTGTGTGTGTGTGTGTGTGTGTGTGGACTGCTTTAGCTGGCTGCCCGCGGCACATTTGGACCCCTATTACCCTCGGCATGTGGAGAGCAGTTTGGGTTTTACCTTTTAATGGATGGGTGGGGCGGGAGGCGTAGACTTCTCCGACTCTCTCCTTTTTTTCACTTCTGACTATTATTCCCTCACCTGAGACCTACTTGGCAGCCCAAAATATCCACAACAGAAGGCAGCTGGAGAATATGCCGTCACACGTCGACACAAACACACCGCAGCTCATGGACTCTTAGGCTTTGTTGTACTCAGAGAACAAAACACACACACACACACACACACACACACACACACTGATTATGTAAAACATGTGAACGTAGATCCACAGGGAACATCAGTCCCAGTTTTATGTGAGTCAAGCTGCTTGTAGGATCCTTGGAATGTTGTATGTGTGTTTGTGTTGGGAAGGGTTCACATGTAGGGGAATCTTGTGTACTCCATCACCATCTATGTGGACATTATTGTGCCTTGTTGACATGTGTCAGATTTGTTTTATTTGTAGTCAGAATTTTAGTGTTTGTGTTGTATAGAGATCGGACATTTTTCTCAGTGTTATTCTGAGATGCTATTACATACGGAACCTGAAAAGTGCTATTTTGTTTTGTTTTTAGAAAAATACTTAGACTGCATGCTCATGCTTTCAGGCACACCTTTTCCCTGTTTTTTTTTTTTACAGCTACCATGGTGTGGGCTGGACAAAATCTAATCCTGCAACAATGACTTATTTTGTTCCCACAACTCCATAGCCAGAATTAGATCTAGACTCATGTGCAGGCATTGAGCTGTGAGAGTGAAGTAATAAATTCCAAAGGGCTATTTTTCCATTTTGTTTTCATTTGCTTGATCGTATCATTTAATACCTACCTATGTAGACGATCAAGTCTATCTATAATGTCATTTTATCAAACAAGCACTTGCATAAAGTACAATAATATCTTTCAATCTTATGCTTTTAATCATTTTGCCGATGTCTGAGTCACTTCTTTTTAAAGAGAAGACAGATAAGAGGAAAACGCATTAATCTGGACATCAGCCTGACAAAATACATTTGATTCCCCAATGAATGCAAAAAAAACAAAACAAAACAAAGACATAAACAGGGAAGAGTAAACACAGTGAACATGCAGACTTACTACAGGCTATAAGCTTTTATCAATGTCCGTCACACTGACTTTACTAAAAGGGCGGCGTATTTGTGGGTTGCCACTGTGGCAGCCAGATTGGGTCTCTGTGTGCAGTTGCAGCATGTTTTCTGACTTTTTGGACTGGGACGGAGCCCACAGACGTCGAGCCAACAGGCATCCACACTGTCTGTTAATACTGCATGAGTTAGCTAGCCTGTAAGCTACACTTTGGTAAGTTCACCCCAACTAATTTCTCTAATCGAGACCAGTGATTTTCAAAATACTCACTGGCTCACTTAAACTGTGAAGGAGAGCGCTCGTTTTCCAAGTTGGAACGCATGAAGAATGATTGAAAGCCAAGATAACAGAGAAACATCTCAGGTCTGCAATGTGGAAAATGAATAAGGTTTTAATAAAGTGGAGGATGATTCATGCAGAGGAAGGCCTGATGTCAGGTACACCTCACTCTTACTGTGTGTTAATGTTTATGGCTGATTTAGTTGTGGCAGGCTTTCTGATCAATGCAAATTTATAACATATCAGGTACTGTATGACAGTTTTCAGTGAGGTGCTTGGCAGCTGTTATAATTCACGTTTAAAACAAGGCTTTGGTTGCAAAATACAGCATTTGATTATATTCTTTAATAACTTGAGCTTGAATTTTTAAATCAAATGGAAATTTTGTTTTATAATGAATAATGAAAAAAAAAAATCTGATGTCCATCCAATTTGTTTTCTCTGGCAACGGGTCTGTCATGCTGTAGGCGAAACACAGTAAGAAGAACAGTTCATTCACTGAGTTTCTGTCTGTGCACAAACAGTTACCGTGAGATCTATGGGCTGCTCCACTGCTCTGTTTTCACAAGTGTATGGATGTGTGCGACAGTCGTCGTGGGTCGACAAATAGGAGCAGATGACGCATGAACACCCACTTGACACTAACATACCGGCCTGAAGTGAAGTTAATGTAGCCTATCTACGGTACGAGAAGAAGACTTTCTGCAGAGATGGCGAATCATTCTTGCCAGTTATATTTGAAGCCATAGAGTTAACATCACATTTCAGATTAGTTCAGTCCAATAAACCAGCCATTGTCCTTTTCTTTAACACATTTTCACTTTCTAAAGACCTTCAATCAATCACCATTAGCCTAACTCTTGGCTCTTGTTCATTCAATTAATTAAAGTCAATAGCCCAAGTCAAATTCTCATGTTGCGCTATCTATTATCATTCATTAAGAATGAAAAGGTTTTAAACTTCAATATGCTGCATATTCAGCAGCACCGAGCCCAAATAAATTAGGAGAGATGAAAGAAATCAAACATTTGGGAATGTGTAATTATCATTCTAACTGCTTTGTTTGCCCACACACATATCTGCAAATACCTCTGAGGTCCTGAGAAGTAAAGTTCAGCAGATAGGAGAGTAAAGCCTGCAGCAGGTGGTTTCTTTTTTTTTTTTTTCCCCAGATACACCCCTTCACTTTCATTACAGCCTGCAATGCAAAAATGGAGCTACAGCAAATGGGCTCATGGAGCTGATTTTTACTGTGAAAGACAAAAGAATATTAACACAAAGCTCCTGACAGCAACAATACCACTGATTTGACACATTACATATTCTCTTTTTGACTGTTTTCAGGTTGCATAACATCTTGCTGAAAGGTTAATTGCATGCATTCATAAATGAGCAGCCAATGTTTTCTTAACATTTCCTTAATGTGGAAGAAAATGAGACTTCCAGTAACAGTCTTGCAATCCGACATCCTGTTTCATGTTTACTTTATGAGCCTGTAAAACACATCTGTTCATTCTTTATGGACTGACTGATTGCTGAGCCATGCCGTGATAAACACATAACAGCTTTAACACCCAGCCAGCCATTTACACGGTGAATCCACAGGCCCAATTTGTAAATGAAAAGCTGCACAACACTATTAAAAGGTAAAATATGGTGTAAAAGCTATTATAAAACACTTGTGTGGCATCATTACAAACATGATGTAATTAGTATGAACAGAATGAAATCAGTAAACTTGATTAATAACTCTTCATCTTGTCTCAAGTGCTATGAAGTGTGTAAAGAGAGAACTGGCAAAGTTTTAATAGCACGCTGCAGAAGGTCGAATGTGGAGAAGAACTAATAACACAGAGGTAGATAGAATAAAAGACATGTAGGTTTGGGTTAGAACAACTCCAAAAAAAGTCAGAAGTAAGTTTCTCAAACTAACTTAAAAGAATATATTGATTCAGCATGCCTGATCTCTCCTCAGGCAGACTGTTCCGAAAACGTAGAGGCTTTGATGGAGTGCGGCTGATCACCTTTATTTTTCAAACTCGACTTGGGAACAAAAAAAGGCCTGGCCCACAGAAATGAAGCTGTGCACTACCTCATAGGGGATTGAGGTGTGTGCTACAGCCGGAGGCCATACTCATCAATGCTTTAAAAGCCATCAATGGAATCTTACTGGCGATTAAGAAACTTGCAGGTATGCTAATTCTTCATTCTTCCATCATGAATGTGTCATACAATAAATAATGAGCACATTTTTCTTCTGAGCGTTCAAAGCAAATATAGCCTTTTCCCCTAATTTCCGTTGATGATTATATGAGCATAGTTACCATAAATGTCTTCAGGCTTCTCTTCTTCCAACCACCCTCTGTGATTCTATCCCGACCTGTCTGTAGCAGTTGTTTGTTGTGTGCAGCAACAAAGGTATGATCCCTCATCAGCTTCCCACCAGTGAACCAAAAGCCGGAAAAGGGATCATGTCCTTTTCCCAATCTATCAGTAGGAATTACTAGTGCAGCGACAAAGACATGCTCCCTCACTGGCTTCCCATCTGTGAACACTTCCAGCTGTGTTGAACTGGCCCTCACTTGAACCCAGGACATTTCAGTGGTGGGTGAGTACTTTGTGCCAACCTGGGTGTCAGGGTTCTTAGTTGATGCTGTATAACTCAATATGATACGGCAGGGGAACTCTCTGTATGCCATTAGTAGTACTTCCACACAATGTTATGCTCCACGGCAACATTTACTCACAAAATCTGTCTCACATAACATCTGATATGCTTCTGTAGCTGCTACATGGTAAACAAAGAAAAAAAAGAAAACATTTTTACATGGCTTTTTTTTTACACCTGCAAGAAGGGAATTCCTGATCTTAGACATTAACTTACAATATAACAGGTTTATGTAAACTTTGAGGTTACACATATAGCGGCCAATATGTCACAATATGTTTGTAAGCATTACACTTTATCAGTGGATATGTTATGCCAATGCCATTCCTCTTTTCGCCAAACCAATGCAGCTCAAACAGGTTGCTACTACTGTTACTGTTACTACTTTTTCTGATTCTTTCTTTTTCTTTCACTAAAAATAGTCTGTACCTCAGAACAAAAGTTCTATAGAACACTTAGATTTGGTGTGATACTTGCACCACTACTGGGTGGACTATTAACTGTAGATTACAATGTTTTTTTTTTAACAAAGCCAGGTGCTAAGTGAAAACGCAGCTTTTAGCAGTAGGTACTTAAAGGTACCCTGTGGAGTTTTTGACCACTAGTAGCGCTGTGGAGTAACCGGCTTTGCAAATGTTTTACGAGAGCGGTAAGACTTTCAACATATTTATTAGACCTCAAGGACTCTCAACTTTTGTTTGTTTATAACAAAACCCAGAGGGTACCTTTAAACACGTTTTGCAAGTTTATACATCAGAAAGACCCACTTTGTGATATGCATAACTGTTTTGCCTACAAGCATTATCACACAGGGGAGTTTTATTGTAATGCACTTAGAACCAACAGCGCCCACAAGTGGGGAGGATGTGAAATGGGTTCCCCTTCATATATCTACACATTCTGTACTGGAGTGCCTCTTGACATTAAGGCTTCTTGAGAAAGCCTTTATCTGTAGTTAAAGCTTGGTAAACTTTGCAGAATGGCTGCTGTACACAGCTGCTCTTGGCCTTTCACACCCACTCTGTCACCCAAGTTTAAATGTCAAGCTCACATTAGCTTGTGAAGCCCTGCATGGATACAACTGGTTGTCTGACAGCCAGGATTCGGCCTTACAGACACACACACACACACACACACACACACATACACACAATAGACACTACATCAAGATTTCACCACTCAGTTCCAGACAGAAAAAACACCTTATATTTGCTTCCAGTATTCGAATGCTATGAGGTTATTGCTGATATATTTAATATTTGACATCTCAAAGTTTATTATTGGATTTGTGTGTTAGGTTACACACACACACACACACACACACACACACACACACACACACACACACACACACACACACACACACACACACACACACACACACACACACACACACACACACACACACACACTTGTCCTCAACCTGTCATAGACCATCCACCTGTCATACGGTCACGGCCAGAGAAGGCAGCAATGCGGAACAACAAGGCAGGATCACGATTCCTCCACACATATATACAGTATGCACACACATACAGAACCTCAACGCAAACACGGCCTAAACCACACACATATCCTCCATGGCAGACACCATCCCTCACTTTGACACGGCATCTCATAAGTCAGCTGACGAGGCTGGGGGGTGGAGGGGACGGAGCGAAGGATGAGGGGGTGGTGAGAGGAGAAAAGGGAAGGCAGGTAAAGGGTAGAGGAGGCAGAGAAGGAATAGGGGAGTGGTGGAGCATGATAACCCAATTTGTTAGTGGTGGATAAATAGAGGTCTGGGAGGTAAATCATCACATGGAGAGCAAATGAAATAAGGATGGAGAGAAAAGGAGGGAGGGGGAGGGGAGGATGAATGGGCAGGAATAAACAACCTGGGCTAATGTAAATAATGCCAAATGTGCTTGTTGGTGAGAGGCTATATTTCAATATTGAGCATATGAAAAGATTACATTAGAACTGACTCAGACTGCACTAAAAAGTCATAAATCACTCTAGTGTAGCAACTGAGCTATTTTGAAGACACAGACAAACATTTATTGGGTTGAATTTTTCTTAATCAGCAAGGTTTCATCTGTTACTAGGTGTGTGAGTTTTTTAAAGTATATTTTGTGGTCTGTTTCTCTCTATTAACATAAGACCCTATTATACCTGATTCTAAATTGGAGCTTATACAGTTTTCTCTATATAGCTTATTTAACAATTTGTACTCACACTAAGGAATCAATATTAAACAGTAAGATCTAGATAATGTCACTCATTCAACTTTGTCACTGTGTGCTTCCCAATTAGGCCCCTAAAGAAGAACATCGCTCAGCACTTTACACTTTGTTCATCAGAGTTGCTTGCCAAAAATCTTTACTGAGCTCTGCTTTGCTGTGTCGAATTTGCATCAAAATAATGGCCCATAAGGGATGTACTGCTGAATTAAAAGGGACAATGAATTACCTCTAGCTGATCTGCCTCAGAGGGTGGGGACAAATTGAGTCTCTCGCTCTGTCTCTCCTCGTTTCATATTTCACCCGCAAATCCAACAGGAAATTATAAACATTCAACCTGCATTTGACATTTCATACTAGACTACTGATCGTTGGTAAATACCAGGTTGATGCAGCTCACGCAAGACTGGGATTCACAAGCTGCGGTTATAGCTCCCCACACATCACTATGCGGCTGTATCCTAGTGGTCCAAGATGTATATCATGTCATCTTAACACCCCTGGTTCAATCCCGACAGGGACCTTTCTTGCGTGTCTTCCCCTTCTCTCTCTCTCTAAATAAAAGATTATCCAAAAAAGTCCTGTATGTAGTAACGTTGTGGGCTACACGTTGCCCCATTGCAATGGATGATTTTTTTGCACAACTCCATCTCCAAGAAATTCCCTTTACTATTCATTTGTTTAACAAAATACATTTTGAATGAAATATAACTGCTGCCCTGCTGTTCAGGGTTCAGCATCTTTCCCTAACCTAACCATGTGCAGTGAATGCTTAAACATAACCATAAAAACCTTAATCCTGCTTTTGTTCCTATACAAACAGATATTAAATGGAAAACAAATGAAATACGTTGTTGCAGCTATGTTTCCCTTTTGTGTTTTTTTTTAAAGATTTTTTTATTAGACAGCAGAGCAGGAAACAGAGGAGAGAAGGGAGAGAGACAGGGGTACGGCATGCAACAAAGGTCACCAGTTCCATGTGGACATGTGCCAGAACCATTCGGCTACCAAGGCGCTCCGATATGTTTCCTTTTAACAATGTTTCCTCATTACCTCATTCCTCATAACATAATTGGGGCGGCATAACGTGTCTCAAAAACACATGTTGTTGCTAATTATTAGTACATACAGATAATTCCTAGGAGACAGTGTTGCTTTGCAGGTCACTGGATGATTTCTTTTTCTCTTTTTTATCATCTTAGGAAAAGCTACTGGAAGAAATTACGCTCTACAATCATATTCAATAATAATCAATAATAATATTCAACTGTGGTTGAGGCCAGTGTTAAAACTTAATTTCAAATCATCGAAGTATTTCTCTATAACATTTAAAATTTTAAATAAACAATAGAGTTGTTCAAGGAAAAAACAGTCTTTTATTATTATTTATAGAGTTTAATATCCGAAAAGTATTGTGACCTCGATGGCTTGTGCAGAGGAATCAAATATGCTTGGTATATTGGAGATGGAGACGTCAATATTAGTGCTGGCAACATAAGCAAGCAAGCCCACAACTGACACTGAGCTTGCCCACTTCAAACCAGTGAGAACAGCACAGACAAAACACACAAAAAAGAGCAATGTCTCATGTGAAACAAAACCAACACTATCCTAGATTTGGCAGAAAATGATGTGTTCATGTAAAAGTGCATCACTCATTTTAAAAAGGTGATGGAGAAAATGTGTTTTAAGGGTCTTTAAGTTTTACTATATGGTTACAACATGATTAGTCACAACTCAGGATGCATTATGTTTTCTGGTTCTTTTCTTCACTGTAAAAGAGTGTCTTTCTCGCTCTCTCTCTGACTCTAGCTGATGGCTATGGCATCAGCTAATGGGGATCCTTTAAATAAACAATAAACGTTAAACTCGGGCCCTGTGATCTGCATTGAAGGCCCCAATGAGATCCTCCGTCTCCGCTGCTTGTGCCTGATGAGCTCCTTGACAAACAAACAGCTTGTATCCTCCCCGGCTTACCCCCTCCACTGCTGGGACTTTTATCCTCAATATTTGGAATCTTTAATGGGGAACACTGCAAATGTTATGTTGAGGCAAACAGTTGCACTATCTGCTATGGTGAATCCTGCTATGGTATACAGACCAGGTGCCAGATGCATAAAACAAAAAAAAGTCATGTTGATTCACGACTAAAACTCTTTTCGTTTCATAAAGCTGTGCGTACACCTGATTGTGTTTTATGGATCTCAGTCATTGTGGAACTGGGCGCACATGCACGAGCCTCATTTCCACTCCCACAGTTCGTCATAAATGGATGTAGAAACACCCTTCCACATGCCTGTGTGCCCGCTCCACCGCTCATTAGAGCTGTCAATAAGAATAAATATAAGTGCAATTTAACCAGTTGTGTCGCATCTGTGAAGTTTGCCAAAAGCACCAGAGCAGCTGTCATCACACATGACCGTTCCACACAGCTGTGGCTATTCATAGCGCCCGTACCACTAATAAATAACATGTATCTGTAAACCATTATTACAGTGATATTTCAATCATCATTATAAAATGATTAAATCAATGATTCATTTATAGAGCTCATTTCATGTATAGACTTTACAAAGTGCTTCACAACTCAGGGTAAAATTAAAAGATCATTAACAGGGAAATGATGGCCCAGATTTAAATAAAAAGAATGAGAAAATCCATCACTCGTAAATCATTTCAAATTAGGTTTATGAATGCGCCTTTGATTGACATTTTAACAGAACCCTGTCAGTGAAATTGGCAAACAACCTAAACAAACAATCTATTACTGTAAGGTTACGTCTCCCACCTTATAGTTCATGTCCACCTTATCATATCACCTGCAGCCGTCTTATCTATCTATCTATCTATCTATCTATCTATCTATCTATCTATCTATCTATCTATCTATCTATCTATCTGTGTACCTGGTCTGAAGTATGTGTGAGGTGTTCACATTCTCAGTGCACATTCTTCTTATTCTATAAATACGAGTTTATGTTTGGGGAATGGGGACCAAATATGGTAAGTGGGAAATTCTTGAGGACCCAGTTCCACAGGTGCATCGATCATTTTATTTATTTTTTGTCTTCTTTATTTCCCTTTTTCTGTAAAAAAATAAATAAATGAAAATAAAAAAGAAAGAAAGAAGAAGAAAAGAGTCCTCAGCCATTAAAATGTAGAATCTTTGGTTTCTTCTTCAGATACAAATTCGCTGCACATGCGTGGTTTAATTTCCATAATAGTAGCTTTGTGAAACCTAGTATTTTAACAGTGTTTTAAAACATGTGCTTAAGCAATTGAAAAAAAAACCCAATGTTTTCCTTAAACCTTAATCCAACAAATTATACTTTGCCATAAAACATGCAGGACTACAGACTGTCTGTGCATAATTATGTGCAGTGCACTTATTTGACAAAAGTATCAGTGCAATTAGGAATGATCCCCCTGGTATGACAGAAAATATTATATTGATAACCCAGAGGACATCATGGAGCTCAGGACACATGAGAATGCTGCTATTTCAAATTATTTTACTGTATGAACTTATAATCTGTTTGGAACAGATTTCCTCTCTGGCGTAAAGAAAAGCACAGCAGGTCATGTACTTTTTCATTAATTATGCTATACACTTCATTTGGCCCAAGTAGTAGACTACAGGTGGAACACACATATGTATACTTAGTATAGACTCTGTTTCAATTGTACTGGAAGTTATACAGTAAACTGATGTGCATTTAAATTTGTACTACATGAAAAAATGTGAAAAGGCAAAAGTGTACATACATAATTTTATACAAATGCAATTTCATGCCAAAATAAGCGCCAAAATAGCACCGCACCTGTATAAACACAACAGCTGCGACATTTGGAGCAACAGAATTACCAGACAAGCGCAGGTGACAAAAATGGCGTTACTGCATAAATTTAGAGGCTCAATTGCTTTTGCTTATATTTGTCTTGAATAGAGCTGTCCGCTTGTGTTGTCACATAAAATGCTATAAAGCAATACAGCAAAACCTCTGTGAAATCTCATACCATAAGAGACCCTACAAGGGGCTAGTAATCACACACTTTTCTCAAAAACAAAAAATGTAAATATTCTTAACACTTTGTGTTTTATTTTTGGCATAAAAAAAAAAACTTGCAAGTTAATGTTAGAAGCCTAGTTAAAAATGAATGCTGTTTTTCACACTGACTATATTGCAAAAAAGTTATAGGATGACCTTCTCACAGGAGACAATCATAAGAGACTGAATGGCATTTTGGCAGTACACACTAAAGTTCCACCATACCGAACACAAGCAAGAGATATTGACGTGTTTGTGTGTGTGAGCGTTGGTGGGCGCAGGAGTGTCGGCCTTGGGGAACAAGTGACTTTGTGTCCTTCTGCTGCAGTTCAGATGTGGGGAGATGGAGTGAGCTGGCATTAGGTCGGGGGGGGGGGGGGTCCCTGTGGCTTTTACCAGTCGGCACTGACAATGATTCAGACTAGGCAGAGGACCCAAATGCAGGACGCAGGAGGCAGACAGACAGTTTATGGAATTTAATTATAATAATGAGATCACTTGACAAGGTTTTTCTAGAGCTTTTCGACACAATACAGGGATTGGCAACGAACTAGCAACAAAACAGGGGAGACGCCGAGACTAAATACACAAAAGGAAATGGGGAACAGGTGGAGACAATTAGGATGGAGCAGACAATCACACTGGCGGGAAACACACAAGGCAGAAGGTAAAGGAACCTGAAACGAAAGGAAAGGTTAGACTTTTCAAAATAAAACAGACAAGCCAGACAGGAGACAGAAACATGACAGACATGACCCTTAACACATTTGACGAGACATAACAGTACCCCCTCTTTTAGGACCGGCTCCCGACGGTCCAGCCTGATCTGGGTGAAGCTGATAAAAATCGTCTATTAGAGTCTGGTCCATAATGAAGCTGGTCGGAACCCAAGCCCGCTCCTCAGGACCGTACCCCTCCCAGTCCACCAAAAACTGTCTCCCCCGGCCCCTCTTTCTCACCGCCAGCAGTCTTTTGACCTGGTAGACAGGACCCCCGTCTACCATCTTAGGCGGCGGTGGAGGCTTGGTGGGTGGAACCAGAGGACTTTCACGGACCGGTTTCAACCTGCTCACGTGGAAAGTGGGGTGTACCCGGAGGGACCTGGGGAGTTTAAGTCTCACAGACACCGGGTTAATGACCTTAGAGACCGGGAAGGGACCCACGAACCTGGGAGCGAGCTTTCTGGTGTGGACATGGAGAGGCAAGTCCTTTGAAGATAACCACACCCTTTGACCCGGGGTGTAAGAGGGCGCGGGTCGGCGATGACGATCTGCCGCCCTCTTCATGCGGGCCTGCCCCCTAAGGAGTATTTGACGCGCAGCGGCCCAAATCTTTCTACATCTCCTCACCAAAGCATGGGCTGATGGCACCGTCACCTCCTTCTCGTTCACGGGCAAGAGCGGAGGTTGGTACCCGAAGACTACCTGAAAGGGTGAGAGACCGGTGGCTGCAGACGGGAGCGAGTTGTGAGCGTATTCTACCCACGTTAGATGTTCACTCCACGCCGTCTGATTCTGAGCCACCAGACATCTCAAACCCGTCTCCAACTCTTGATTGAGGCGCTCTGTCTGGCCATTGGACTCTGGGTGATAACCAGATGACAGGCTAACGGTGGCATCTAGGAGATGGCAAAACTCTTTCCAAAATATGGAAGTGAACTGAGGACCTCTATCTGAAACAATGTCTTTTGGGAGCCCATGAATGCGGAACACCTGATTAATCATAATTTTCGCCGTCTCTTTTGCTGTGGGTAACTTAGGCAAAGGGATAAAGTGAGTCATTTTGGAAAACCTGTCTACCACCGTCAGCACTGTCGTGTGTCCTTTCGACGGAGGCAGACCCGTGACAAAATCCACAGAAATGTGCGACCAAGGTCGATGTGGCACTGGTAAGGGGTGCAAAAGCCCGACCCGGACCTGCCTCGACGCCTTACACTGGGCGCAGACAGAGCAGGCAGCCACATATTCAGCCACATCTTTGGCGAGGGATGACCACCAGAACCTTTGCCGGATCACAAATGCGGTTCGGCTAGCTCCCGGGTGGCATGTGAGTCGCGAGGTATGTGCCCAGTGGATAACCTGAGATCGCCACCCCTCCGGTACATACAACCGGTTGGTAGGACAACCCTCAGGAGTAGGTACACCACTGCACGCCCTCTGCACATCTTTTTCTATCTGCCAAGTTACCGCCCCTACCACACGGTCAGGTGGTAGGATAGGTTCAGGTTCCTTGGCAGTTGGTTCCGGATCATACAGTCGGGACAGAACGTCCGGTTTAGTGTTCTGCGACCCCGGCCTGTAGGAGAGAGTGAACCGGAACCGACTAAAGAACAAAGCCCACCTTGCTTGACGTGAGTTAAGCCTTTTTGCCGTCTTGAGATATTCCAAGTTTTTGTGGTCTGTCAAGACGATGAATGGTTGCTCCGCCCCCTCCAACCAATGACGCCACTCCTCCAATGCCACTTTGACGGCCAGCAATTCCCGATTTCCAACATCGTAATTGCGCTCTGCCGATGTTAGTTTACGGGAGAGAAAGGCACATGGGTGAATACGATTGTCAGAGGCCGAGCGCTGCGACAGAACTGCCCCGATGCCCTCGTTAGAGGCGTCCACCTCCACCAGGAGCTGCCGCTTCGGGTCCAGAACAGTCAAGACAGGAGCCGTGGTAAAGAGCCTCTTTAGCCGCTGGAAAGCCTCCTCAGCCTGTGGACCCCACCGGAATGGAACTTTGGGAGAGGTTAGTGCATGGAGCAGCGCCGCTACGGCGCTAAAGTTCCTAATGAACTTCCTGTAGAAGTTTGCGAATCCCAAAAATTGCTGTACCTTCTTTCGAGTCGTAAGCGGGCCCCAGTTGGTTACCGCACTAACCTTCTCCGGGTCCATCTTGACTCGGTTTTCCGTCACAATGAATCCCAGAAAGGAGACTGAGGAGGCATGAATCTCGCACTTCTCCGCCTTCACATACAGCTGATTCTCCAGCAGGCGGACCAGGACCTGGCGGACATGACGCTGGTGAACAACGGGATCGGGAGAGAAGATGAGAATGTCGTCTAGATACAAAGACAAAGTCATTAAGGTATTCACGGAGTATTTCATTTATAAATGACTGAAAAACTGCAGGTGCATTAGTAAGGCCGAAAGGCATCACCAGATATTCATAGTGACCTGTGGGGGTGTTGAACCCCGTTTTCCACTCATCTCCCTCCCTAATCCTCACCAGATGATATGCGTTCCGCAGGTCCAATTTGGTGAAGATACGAGCCTGCTGGAGCAGCTCGAAGGCGGAGGGAATAAGTGGGAGTGGGTACCTGTTCTTGACCGTGATGTCATTCAAGGCGCTGTAATCGATGCACGGCCGGAGCGAACCATCCTTTTTGCCCACGAAGAAGAAGCCGGCTCCAGCCGGCGAAGAAGATTGGCGGATGATGCCGGACCTTAGTGACGCCTCAATATACTCCTCCATGGCCCTCCTCTCCGGTCCGGAGATAGCGTAGAGCCGGGCCTTGGGGATGGCCGCCCCTGGCAAGAGGTCTATGGCGCAGTCCCAAGGACGATGAGGGGGCAGAGATGTGGCTTTGGCCTTGTTAAACACTTCCCGTAAATCCTGGTAACATGGTGGAACTTTGGATAGGTCAGGATAATTCACCAGTTCTGGATCCAATTGGTTGGTCCCCTCTGGCTCTGGTGCCCTGGGGACAGGATGAGACATGACAAGGCAGGAAGCGTGACAAGCAGAGTCCCATTCTTTTATTTCTCCTGTAGCCCAATTTATATGGGGGTTATGTTGTTTCAACCAAGGAAATCCTAAGATCAGGGGATGTTGGGCACAATCAAAAAGGTAAAACTGTATGGTTTCCCTATGGCATGAGTCTAGAAGTAACTCGACTGGTTGAGTCCGGTGAGTTACCCTGCTGAGTAACCCCCCATCCAAAGATCGAGCACAAACAGGCTGACTGAGGGTTTGTGCCCTCAGACCCATGCTCCTGGCTAATTCTCTATCCATTAAACTTTCATCAGCCCCTGAATCTATTAATGCCAGTAAAGGAAAGATATTACCGTTTATGGAAAGAGTTACCGCCGTCAGTGTTCGAGAAGGAGAACTTTCGTTCTTGATTTGGCTCACCAGCGTCCTCCTCATCCCTGGTGAGCCTCCTCTTTTAACGGACAGGATCCCGCCCGGTGCCCGGGCTGTCCGCAATAGAAGCAGGCACCTTCCTTCCAACGACGCTGCCGCTCCTCGGAGTCCAACTTAGTGCGCCCCAGCTGCATGGGCTCCACTTGCTCTGTCAACGGCGTCCGCTCCCCCGTGCCTGCAGCCGCGAACCTCGTGAACTGGCGAAACCCCTGCACCTCCCGCGATGTTCTCTGGGTCCTGGAAGCCCTCCAGTTGAAACGCCGACGCTCCGCCTCCCTCTCCTGGAGACGGTTGTCAATGCGGACGGCCAAGTCTACCAGATCCTCGAATTCCCCCGGAACTCCGTGGGGGGCTAACTGGTCCTTGATCTCTTCATTCAGACCGTTAATAAATGCATCTTTAATTGCCGGCGAATTCCAGCCGCTGTCTGCAGCGAGGGTGCGAAACTCTATGGCGTAATCGATAACCCGCCCGGATCTCTGCCTCAATCGCAGCAGCGCTCGAGAAGCCTCTCGAGCCGGGGATGAATGATCGAACATCCTGGACAGAGTCTGTGCGAATTCCCCGATATCCTGGCAGATGGCGGACCCACGAGACCACTCCGCCGTAGACCACGCCGCCGCCCGCCCGGTCAGGTGAGATATCAGGAACGCCACTTTCAAATAATCTGAGTGAAAAGCAGCTGGATCGTTTTTGTAGTGCAATTCACATTGGACTAAGAAAGACCGGCACTCACCCGAATCTCCTGAGAATTTTTCAGGCGGGGCTAGACGGACGGGGCGTGGGGCAACCTCTGGTCGTGATGGCGTTGCCGATGGAAGAACAGGCGGTGTTGGTACCAGCGGGGGCGAAACAAGGCTCTCCAGACGACTCAAGACGAGCTGCAGCTGAGTAGTCAGGAGGCCGACCTGATTCGCGACGGATGACTGTCGCTCGGTGAGTTCAATCATCCCGTGGCTAATGGCGTTCAGCTGGATCTCGTGCTGTTGAACACGAGACTCCTGGACGGACAGAACCGATCTGACTGTGGTTACGTCCGCTGGATCCATATCTGGCTAGTTCGTTCTGACAATGATTCAGACTAGGCAGAGGACCCAAATGCAGGACGCAGGAGGCAGACAGACAGTTTACGGAATTTAATTATAATAATGAGATCACTTGACAAGGTTTTTCTAGAGCTTTTCGACACAATACAGGGATTGGCAACGAACTAGCAACAAAACAGGGGAGACGCCGAGACTAAATACACAAAAGGAAATGGGGAACAGGTGGAGACAATTAGGATGGAGCAGACAATCACACTGGCGGGAAACACACAAGGCAGAAGGTAAAGGAACCTGAAACGAAAGGAAAGGTTAGACTTTTCAAAATAAAACAGACAAGCCAGACAGGAGACAGAAACATGACAGACATGACCCTTAACACATTTGACGAGACATAACAGGCACAGCATGGAGGGTATAAGTTGGTGTTGTTGTGTTCTGTTTAGAAGTATGGGCAGGGGATTACAGGGTTCAGTAAAGGGACACAGAGTAGTACCAGGATGTGTGCGTGCGTGCGTGCGTGCGGGCAGGCAGGCGTGCGTGCGTGCGGGCAGGCAGGCGTGCGTGTGTGTGTGTGTGTGTTTGGTGGACTGGTGAGAGAGAAAGTGAGGGTGGCTCATGGCAGGGCAAAGAACAATGCTGCAGTGGAACTTATAAGTGGCGGGTTCACTTACTTTTCAGCACTTACAGGTCACGGGGAAAAACCGATGGTCAGCACACACACACAGTAGGTCCAAGTCAAGAGTGTCACAAAAAAAAACAGTAAAATACAATAATTGTGTATAACAGGACCTTGGTCAGGTTGTGCTGGGGGAATGTGGACATCAGAATTTTCTAAAATCCTGGCTGTAAATACAGCCTGTCAGTAACAAAAACAAGCACTTTTAGTGGACATACTTTGACAGGCGCAGTTGCCCCCAAGGATTACGTTGCAGCCCATTTCGCGGCTGAGGCGAACTACTGGACCACTTTTATAACTATTAGTCATTTAGACCCCAAAATATGTAAAAATAGGGCTAAGATTTAAAAGTACCGGAATTAGCTGAGACCGGACTCGAGACTGAGACTGGACTCAAGCACTATAATCCTGTAACCGTGAAATATGTTGTTTCTAAGAGGAACTACTACTAAATATTGAAGAAATACAAAAACATTCTATGTTCCTTTTTTTAAAATTTAAATTTTAAATGTCTTATTTTATAATATCACTTCATTTCATGACACAAATGATGAATGGTGATAGGGAAAAGAAACAGACAGACAGAGCATCATACACAGGGGGAAACCTGGTTAAAAGTATTTTGTTTATAAAGAATAATAATATCATGTGGCCTACAGGCATATAATTAATACTTTTAACAACATTCAGCCAGAGTCATCTTGGAAATAAAATTCTTCATCTCCCTGCTAAAAATAATTTTATTTAATATATCACTGGATACCAACTCACTATTATGAGCTCTCACTGCAACCAGAAGAAATGTACAAAAGGTTATGATTCAAATCAATGCTATCGCAGCTCAAGCTCCCAAAGCAATAATAGGGATTAATGGGGGAAAAAATGGAAAAAACAAAAAAGGAAGTTTGATGGATGAAATGCTGCTTTACCTGCAAGCCATTGTGAATAGGAGTGGTCAAGCTACAGTGGGTAATCACACAACAAGAGCATATCACTAAAATGAAACACTTCAGGTTACGGGAAAATACCCATGTAGCGTTAAGGTTAAGCAACAGTGTGGAATGTTAATTTTGCAACGCTTCGGGCTAATATCTACATTCATAACTTAGCTTGTATTTAACCATTTGGTTGTGGAATGATTGAATAAGGGAGTAAAAAGCCATTATGCACCAGCTTCAGGATTGCAGCTGAGAGGAGGCTTGATGCAAGATACAGATATCATCTATATCTGTCACTGGGGTTGAACCTTATTGCCTATTCCTCACTTGCTTGGAGATATTATCAAAACTGAATCATCCCATCTCTTTATAGATTGTTCTTATGCTGTCCTGAGACCTGTATTTCTTTGCAGTTTGATACCATCACACTCAATATTTCATGACTTCAAAGAGTTACAGGGATGAATTTCTCTCCCAAGTCTCAATGGTATTTCATATCTATGTGTTCCTCCCAGCTGGTTTTTAGCGACAAGACAACCTAAAGCTTTTAGCGCTGTCGCCGTATGGTGTTACTGCAGTGCAGAGGATTGTACTTCAAAAGCTGTACTGAGTGGCGTCATTTCAGATCTGGTTATCCATATCTGGTCAAGGTGGGGGCATTTCAGAGATTTATATACGTGATTTCACACAGGTTTGGACGTCTTTACAGGCTGTGTGTGTGTGTGTGCGTGCGTGCGTGCCTGCATATGTCTGATGACCCACTTTCCTGTAGGGATGCCATGGGTCATTTGCTCTGACCTTTCCTGTATGCACAAGCAAATAAACGACTGCAAACAGATGACAATGCAAATAGCCTCAAATTCACACTACGAGACCACATTGCAATCGCAGCACCAAAAGACAGAGCACATTAGTTGTGTTCATGCTGCAGGCAACCAAATATGTCTGGAAAATTTAAAAAAGGAATTAACAGGCCACTGTTTGACATTGTTTTATCTGCTGTTTGTTGCATGGGTCAGTTGATAAGTGAGGGTACGTCCTAGAGACAATTAAAGGCACAGTAAAGGGTGAAAGAAAAAACTATGAAAAGGTTGATCAAAATAACAGTTACACCATACAAAGAACACCTAGGTACCTAAAATACACAGCAATGGTCCTTTTCCACCATGAACAGCTAAAAGAACTCTTGTTGCTCTTATTATTAATATTGCTCTTAGTATTATTTCTGTTGGTGTTAACATCAATACCATTACCTCAACTATTGCTTTACATCCCTATGTGGAAATGTACTGTGCTGCTGTATGTTCTCTTTCCTCCTGCTCTCTCTCTCCCGCTCCCCCCCTTCCCCTTCAACCCAACCGGTCGAGGCAGATGACCGCCCACCTAGAGCCTGGTTCTGCTCGAGGTTTCTACCTGTTAAAAGGGAGTTTTCCTTGCCACTGTTGCATAGTGCTTGCTCATGGTGGGAATTGTTGGGTCTCTGTAAATATAAAGAGTCGGTCTAGACCTGCTCTACTCGAAAAAGTGCCCTGAGATAACTTTGTTATGATATGGCGCAATATAAATAAAACTGAACTGAATTGAATTGGAACCTGACCTGCATTTCAACAACAAAAGCCTAGCTCCAGTTTTGTTTCCTGGCCCCCAATAGGTCCCTGCTTTGGAGGTACAGTACCTTCCAATGGCCTGGGAACTATTGGTGTAGAGTTACTAGAACTGACCATTGCCCAGTGGTCTGACAAGAGTTGTTAGCGCTACAAATTGTGTGCAGCACAAAACACTGGCTCGCACTATAGGATCAGTATTAGGACTTGGAAGCGAATGTCTTTTAATGTTTTTGAAGTTTAAAGAGAAAGTGGATAAACAAGAGAAAGTGTGTGAGAAACTAACCTTAATTTCATGTGCAATTTGTTTCAATGTTCCAAAGCAAAACAATAACTAGGAAAAAACACTCAACAGTCATTGCTACCTAGCAGACAGGCAACGGGCCTTTTTGGCATTTCTATACAATTACCACCTCGGCATGTCTTCTTTTTCAAACATCTATTCAGACATTATGGAATTGCAACAAGGTGATTTTTGTGTGTGTATGCAAAAATTACATCTCAAACAAAGCTTTTTAAAATGTTACTAATGTATTTTGCCATGTTAGTGGTTTTACAGACACAGAACATGAATGCTGTCAAGGTTACATGATTGTAATTGTCTTACTGATTAGTTGCAGAACATCAAGATGGTGGGTCTTATCTAATACGAGCCTGTCAGAGACAGAAACCAAGAGGAAGACGAAAAGCAAACGCAGGAAAGTCGGCGTGTTCCGAGTGACTCTGTTTGGACAGTGAATAATATCCCCCAACCCTTAAATATTTTGGTTTAGTTTCTGCCTGAAGGTCCACCAGGCTGTCCAGTACAGAACTCCTTCAAACTTCACCTTCAAAAGTATCCAGTTAAATCAACACACACAACTCATAAGCTTCAGAAACAGTACTATGGATTTCTGGTTTGCTGGTGTGTGTATTTCTGTGTATGTGTTCATGGAATTTAAACTTTCAAACATTTGTATATAAACAAAACCCTCTTGACACTAGAATTTCTTTTCCGTGATTAACTAAATAAGCCTGAAGGAAAACATGTTTAAGCAGCTATATTTGGATGAATTAAAGGAGATATCTCCTAGGAGACAAACATTTGTACCTGGAAGTTTAATATATTCTTTATTTGGAAATAACAAGCTTAAAAAGAAGGACTAATATACAACTACCAGAATATGCACATGCAGAGTAAACAACAACCTTGGTTGTTAGTGATAATGATGTGCTGCTCCCACCAGGTGCCACGAATTATGTTTTTCGCTTCTCTCCTCAACCTACCTTTTCACTGCGAATCTCTGCAGCTGTGTACATGTGTGCCTCTGCATCTGTGTTTTAAGCGACGAAGCAAGAGAGATTTAGAGGGAAACCACGTACAGACACGGAAGGGAGAAAATAGAGAAAGTGTATATAAAGCAGGGCGGGAGATATCAGCTAGCCAACCAGGTGGAAACCAGCTGTGGGCGAGCTCAGGAAACATTCAAGGAAGTCTTGCTCACATCCCAGAAGGCAGGGCAGATTAGACAAATCACAACGCTTGGAGAAAGCATTAGTCATATCCCAGAGTGCCCTGCTCTGGAGAGCGGTGTGGCGCTGGGTAGAGTCAGGTATCATGGCTGAAATGATAACTCCAAGATGAATAAGAGTTTGCCGTGTGCACCTGGATCACTCAGCAAGCATCCTGAGGGAAGATGAAAGGACGATTGCAGACACCGAAACAAAATGGAGAACGGGAAAGTAGAGAAACTGGCCTTGCCTATTTTGCATCTGGGCTGAAAAATGTGTTCTATTTATTTACCAATTTATCTTTTTAGGATGGATAGAAATTAAGGGAAACACAGAGTGAGGACTTGGAAGCTGTCATTGTTTCACTGTCATTGCGAAAGTAAAACGCAAAACCCAAGTGGGTAGAAAGGAAAGAGAGAGTAAAAAAATGAGGTAGAGGGCAGAAGGAGGAGTGCAGGAGGACTTTGATGGTTGGAGCGACAGCTGTGTCCCCGGTGAGTGTCTTTGAAGAACAAGAGGAAGCCTCGAAATAAATGCATTAATTGTAGACGTAGGGAAAAATGAAAGAAGAACGATGGAGATGAAGGAGAAGAGAAACAGATTGTGTTTGTTGACTCAGAATAACTCCAGCTGAGAGAGATGAAAGGCCTTGCAATTGTCACGTCAGATTTTATAGAAAGATGGATGTAGAGCTGGTGGATATTGCCTTAGAGCACTGATGTGCGATCAGTAATTTTCATCTGTAGTGACATTTCTCAAAATCTTAACTATAACTATATATGTTTCTTGTTTTTGTGCATTAAGACTTTCTTTGACTCTACAGAAGTAACTCTGGTGAATACTCACAAGTTAATAGGCGGCTATAATAATGCCCACTGTGCAAAACTTCCTTCTTCTCAGAGAACTTATAAACAAGTTCTGTGACCTTACGGCAACGAAATCAGAACTGAATCCAACAATACTACTGAGATACTCGTCATTGTTCCTCGATCTATGAATCCCAAAGCTTCTGTTTCAGTAGATAAATGCAGCTTCTTCAATCTGTTATTGTACACTTTTTTTTCCCCCACAGAGACAGTTGTCAATGTTTCATCACCCGCAGTATTTCGCTCTGTGGCCTAGTCAAGCCTCATCCGTCTGCCCATGATAAATAAATGATATGAATCGAGAGAATAATAGCAGGAGAGGCAAAAGCTTTTATAAAAAGAAAGAAATAGAAGAAGAAAGTGAGACGAGGAGGCAACCAAACTTTATTGGTATTATAAGACAAGAGGTGAGGAGGAGTGAGACTATAAATGTTAACAGTCTCTTCCTAAATCACTTGGTAGTTCTTGTCAAACTTTTGAAAGCGCCTGGATTTCTCATTAAGGTCTACAGTTTTTAAAGCACGGTCACCACTTTGACGGCGTCAGAACTCTTCCCTAACAACATTGCTTCACTTTTATCCTGCTTTTGCCAACCGGAGTATCAATGATTTATCTGAGACAAGCGAACTGCACTGCGAGCTCAAAGTGGTTGAGTTTGCAGCAAAGGGGAATAAAATTGCTGAAAAGCTCCCAGGTGCCTCTCTGTAGGGGGACTGTATCTCTGAGGTGATTTCTGAAGCAGCCTATCTATAGCCCCGGTGCAACCTAACTGTATAAATATCTCCTCCTTCTCTGTCCCCCCCACCCGCCTTCCTCCTCACACCTTCCCCAAAAGACGTCCTTTTCAGTTGCTCAGTCTCTCCCCTGCACCCCCCTTATTCCAGAGGCCCTGCAAGTTCCCATCCTTTTTACCATAGGCATTACCATACCTTTGATCGCACTCGCCCTACCTTCTCTCCACTTCATTACCAATGCATATATCTCCCTCTCTTTTTTTCAAAATATCTTTGTCCTAGTCAGCAGTTAGGAATGTTCATTTAACAACTGCCTTAGATGGAATTATAACGGTAAAAGGAGATGGCTTTGAAATGGAAATTGCACGCATGGGAGGCCCTGGTGAGTCCTCCAACGGTCTCCTGGATCCCGATGATGAACACCCGGGTTTCATTCCATCTGACATCAGAGGCAGAGGCGGGCACATGAAGAACAAACATGTCGTGGAGAGAGGCAGAGATAAGAAAGATAGACAGACACCCCTGTCCTTAGTTGACAAACAGCTGCATCGTCTCCCTCTCTTCTTTTATCTGCACTGTGCTTTTCCCTTTCATATGGCTCACGGTTTGATGTGATGGTATTATTTACTCGTCATTAGAGGCAGAAGAAATTGTGTCTGTCATTAGCTTGATAACACCTCTACCAGATTAGATGACAGACAAGAAGCACTGGTGGCCTGATTGGAAGAAGAAAGAACCCAGGGGGATCAGAATCAGAGGTTGGGTATTACTTTTAAAGATGGAGAAATAGATGAGGACTAAAGAGATGGAGATGGAGAGAGAAGAAGTGAGAGAAAGAAAAGGTCTGAATGACAAAAAATGTAATTACTCAAAGCACTACAGGCAAACAGATAGATAAAGAGAAGGGGTAACATCACCTATGGAATACAGACTGGCGGACTTGAATGAACTACACATATCTCAGAGAAATGAGTACATGTCCCTTGGATCATTCCTCTTAGTGTGTTTGTCTCTGTATCTGAAGTGCAGATGCATTGTCTAGCGCAACACGTCCTGCAAATTAAATGGCAAAATACAGTGAATGAAATTGCTCCCTAAAGATCGAAACATATAAGCGTTTTCTGATCTGATGCCCCTATCAGCAGGAAGACATCATTTGTCAGTGCCTTCCAAAACTGCTACAAATCATTGTTACGTAGTAAGTATGTTTATTTTCCAATTTTTAATCAGGTTTTCTTACTTCTGGGACAGAACCCGCGAGTTCCAGTTTCTCTTATGCTCTCTTTTGCTTGTTCTGTCAAAACCTCAAGGATAAGGAATTTACAATGATAGGAAATAGAGAAAAACAGCAAATCTCCACTTTTCAACCAGTAAATGTTTAGCAGTTTGCTTTGATAAATGTCTTAATCAATCAATTATCAAAATTGTTATCATTTTTCATCGATCTACAGATCAATTAATCAAAATATAGTTTGATCAATAGTCGCTTATGTTCAGAGGTGACTTGTGGGAACATAAAAGAAAATAGTTAAATTGGTGAGTGTGTGCACGTATGTGTGTGTGGCCCCCTTTCTCATTCATTTTCCTGTAATTAGTGCAAGCTTGTTAATTAAGCCACAAGGCACTCAATTATATTTCTCCTTTTAGAGCTGACCTAAACCTGAGGGAAAACATGTTGAGCCGTCTAAGAAACAATGGCCCCACTGATCTTTAAGTAATTATCAATTACTATGCTAATTCATCACTCACCGTCAATCCCCTCACAAAAGCTTCATGCAGCCTGACAAATGTGCATGCCCCCACTGGCAAATTGCACGTCAAAGTAAAAAAAAAAAAAAAAATAGTACACGTCATTAAAGTGGTGACCTATTGACTTTGCTCCTTCAAATCGTGGGCTACTGAAATGCTTGGCCTTCTGAAATTGTCGCCTGTGCTTTGCTGTTAAATCAAGGATGAAGGATAAAAAAAAAGGTACTGGACTGGAACAATATTAGGAGTTTTGTTTTTGTAGTTTTCAGGGGCAGCGAAAGTGCAAAGTTTTATTTTGCAGAAAACCTTGTGCTGGAACGAACAATGCCAGGCTGACTCTGAAAACAGGAAAAGGGCATTTGTGTGTTTGTGTGTGTGTGCATGCATTTATTAATCTGGTTGCTGGACAAATTAGACACTGCGTGGCAATACAGGATGCACAAAGGGGTCTGACGATAGAAAGAGAAGAAGCAGGAAGGAGAGCTGGATGGAACAAGTCCCTTAACTTGTTCATAATTAAGGTAAAGTCTTTGTTCTGCATTCTGTTTCCCAGGGAGAGGGCAACACATTCATAAGCCCTTCTCAAAGTGACACTACCAGATTAATTGGCCCCTGAATGCGCAGCTTTAAATTACAAAGTCCTAGACACACACAAACACACACACACACACTCACATACAAATGTTGGCGTCCACTGCTTCACCAGCACACACACTGTACACGCAGTAGGTCAAAGCCCCTATCTACACTGCATTAAATCACAAAGTTAGGCCAAAACACCCACTGACCTTTCCCCATGACAGCACTGAGGCGCAGGTGACCTTGTGTATCATCATTAGTGGGTGAAGATGAATGTAGAACGCCTTCAAGTATGCGCACCCTCCTTCCTGGCCTTTTTAACATGAACATTTTACAGATATTCCTTCTGGACAGCAATTATTTGATTTTCTAAAACAGTGGTTCTCTGCCTTTTTTTTTTCTGATGTTCTCCCACAACCCTGTAAGATGAACTCAAGCACCCCTTCATCGACACCACCTATGTTCCAGATGTGTTCCTTTGAACTTATTTTAAAATGGTTATTTTTTAATGCTATTCATTATGTTAAAAATGACATTATTACAGTATTTCTTTCATGCAATATATGAATTATTATTATTATTATTATTATTATTAATAATATCAATGTTTAGGTTATTTGGTCAAGTTTACCATTTATCCATTACTGCTAGTTATTTCAACCATTTATCCATTACATATGTTTAGCTATCTGTTACAACAATTTATACTTTTAGCTAACTACTTCAACCATGTATCTATTACTTTTAGCTAACTGTTCAGACTGATCTGCTCGCTTGCTAGCCAGTTTCCACACACTCTCAATTGCAACATGTAGTGTTCAGGTGTTATAGCTGACTCATTGCTACCCTGCATCTACCTCTTTTTGTTTTGACCGTAATTAATCTAATTTACTTTGTTTGGTTGTCTTGTACACCTGCAAGAGCTGCATCATGCGTGCAAGTTTTCAGGGCAGGCTTAGCAACCACACAGCTACACCAAGACAAGTCTGTAATAGGAACGTAAAGAAAAAGCTGTGTATTTCTCCAATCTGTCTCAACATATGGAACTAGACAAACAAACATGCTGGGATACAAGGGCATCTGATGTTAAATTCCTTTCACTTTTTTTACCTGAGAATGAGTGACATACACACACACATATGAATTGTTTATTGTACAAGGTGAGGGTACATATCTCAGCAGCCACTTTTGTGAGATCAATTGCTTTGATCTATTCTTGGACAACGGGAAGCTCCTAAGAGTCCTTGTCTCTTGCCCTCTCACATTCTAGCAGCATATGATAAGGCTATAGCCTTTGGTACTACGCGGCTAAGGAAGAGCCTTCATCTGATGCACTCTAACATCTGTTCCCCAGTCTCCCTTCTTTAGCCCTGTCCTCTCAGCCTGCTTAAGTATTGATAAAGGTATTGCCCATGAAATATCAGGTCCTGTCTACCAGTAACTGATTGTTTGCAGTTTGATAATACATAAATGTAGAGACATGCGCTTGTCAGCTGTGCTCTAAAATAAATGCAGCCATAGATTTCCAATTAAAGGTGGCTGGCAGGGCTATTAGTTAGCTCTAAAGGTAGCTGTCAGGGAGCAGAATAAGCGGGGGTCTATAACCACCATGATAAGGCAGCTGTGAGAGGTGTATTTATCCAGCTCTGGACACCCAATCTTACTGCAAACAGCATAGACAGAAGGATATCTATATAGAGTGTTAGTGTTGGCCAATATCATGATAAATACACGATAGAGATATGTCAACAGTAGAGATTATACTGTTTCTACAGAGGTAGCTATGCCTTTAATAAATTATCTGCAGTTGAATTAGGCCATTGCAGGCAATGTTGCAAATCAATGAGCAAGTCTGCTTCACACCAGTAGTGGATTAACAGGATCTGTGCATCAATGTGATAAAAAGCCATTTCCCTCTAATTATTTAGGACGTAAATGGTTACTTAATTTAATTTTAAAAAAACAAACTATTTTATCATAGTATAAATTACTATTGCAATATAACATTACATTTACCATGAACTTGAAATTGCATTCTTGACCTTGGATATAGTAGTTTGACAAAATAATTTGGTATATGTGTTTATGATCCGGGAGGGATAAATGGGTTAACATGGCCAAACAAAAAATCAAAAGAAAACTACTGGAACCAACTTGAAATGAAGACTCATTATTTAGTTGCAAGTAGAAGTGAAACTCGACTGGAAAGAACATTTATCTGAAACTGATCATTTCAGTCATTCAGTCATTTTTCAAGCAAAAACACCACACATTCTCTGGTTCCAGCTTTTTAAATGTGAGGATTTCATCCTTTTTCTCTCTTTCATATCACTGTAAATTGCACATCTTTAGGTTCTGGACTACTGGTGGGAAAAATGTCAAACAAGTGATATTAACAATCTGTTCTCCTTAATGAGGCTGATAAGAATAATATCACGTACAATTTGAAGACGTCACCTTGGGCTCTGACATATTCTGATGCATTTTTTCACAGTTTTTGACATTTTATAGACTAAAAGATTCTTCTGATGTTCTGGTAAACTATAGTATTCAAACAATGTTAGTCAGAAGAGGTATTATATGCAGCAACAAAATTACACGACAACCAGCAGCGCGACCTGACACCAGGCAGGATGGATCGTCGATCATGCTGTTAACATCAACTTTTGTGTTGTTTTTCACTCTTCAGTTACCCTCTTCTGGAAATTGCATGCATCTTTATATTAAAGTGGAGCCCACAATATAGTAGTCCATCTGCTTCAATGATTGACATATGAGTTGTGTGCCCTGAAATGTCCTTTCTGTGCATCACTTTTGTACTGAGATGTTATTTGCATTTTGTAATTTTTTTTTTTTTTGCCTGCCATGAATACATTTTCCCACTCTCCTGCGACCTCTTGCATCAAAATGGCATTTTCACCCCCAGGACTGCTACAGCTAACTGGGTATTTTTCGGTCATTGCACCATTCTTAGTAAACTTTACTGTCAAATGCCAGAAAATTGGGTCTTCCTGAGATGCTAGAAGCAGCATACTGGGCTTTAACAAACAGTGTATTAAAAGTCACATATCTTGTTCATTTTAACATTTGGTTGACCAGAAACTGAACGTCTTCAAGTTGTATTCATGTAAGACTCAGACAGGGAGGACAATCTGTGCCTGACTACTTAGATGCACATAATGTCACATAATAATAACATGTGATCTAATGACTGAAATTGACTGGAAATTATTGTCAAGTGAGGACGGGGAAGAGACAGAGGAAGCACGTAAGTGAACAAATGTGTGAGGGCAAGTATAGAAGAGAACAGTGAGACAGCCATAGGACATTTGAAAGAACAACAGTCAGACAGAACAATAGAGAGAGAAGTGTGAGTCTGTTGGGAAAATGAATGTCCCTTATCTCTCTGTCCTGTGGTGTTGCCTGTCATCCCCATTTCTGGATAACAAGGCTCCTCCTTTCAGCCATTCCTCAAAAAAAAAAAGCCTTGTCTTGGCAGGGGAATCCATACAGCCTTAGGCTGAATTCAAACCAAATCAGGCATTGCGGTGAAAACGCCAGTCCTCCCATTCATTTTAATATGGGTTGTGCGTTTAGGCTGTGGCAGTGGGGACTGCAGGGGATGCAGAAAAAAAACACAGCAGCCCTGTAGCAAGAAGTTGAAACAGAATCAACTTTTGGACAAACGCAACCCAACATCACGCTGCGGTGGCCCATCACATAAGCCGGATATCAGACTGGAAGACTGCCATGAGAAGAAGAACTTGTTTACCATGTAGCATTGTAGCAACCAGAGCTGTACAACCCTGCCATGAGGAAGTACAAAGACGTTAATCGCTGTGCAGTTGCTTGGCATTGTATTGCTCTTCAAGTTGGGATTTCTGGTAGTATTTCTGCTTGTACCACAATCAGCATGGCCATGTAGTGACACTCCCACACCGCCACAGTGCCCGATTTGGTGTGAATTCAGCCTTAGACACACACAGGGTTAGGCTACAAATAGTCTTATTCCTTGTGCATGATCCTACGGCGTGGAAATGAAAGGATTTTCTTCAAGGATGAAAGCACACAAAGATATGATCTTGAGAAATGTCAACTATCAGAAGACCAGAGTAGCCCCATTTTCAAGAAGCTTCCAAACACGACTCCCTCTCTGCTGGCTGTGTTTGCATATTCATCTGAATCCCTATCACACACACACACACACACACACACTCACACACACACACATCTTGCCTATTTGATTCTCAAATCAAACCAATGTCTCAAGAAGCGCCTCGGGGTCAGCGCTGAAAATAGACAACGCCTGTTTGAAAATTCCATAAAGTCTATGCATACTAACACACACAATCAAACCCACGTTAAGTCATGTGAGGTCTCACTCAATCAGCGAGGACATGATTTGAGGAGGGGGAGAAAAAAAAAAAAAAAAAAAACAAGACCCAAAGACGAAAATACTTCCACCCTCGCAAACAAAGTGTCACTCAGCTCTTGAGTACGGCTCCTTCATCAAGCTGACATTCTAAGGAGACTGATGTTGTCATGGAAACGATAAGTTTGAAGCATTAACCCATTCCATCAAGCCACACTAGCCTCTGAGCTGTCTCCCTCCCCCCCTCTCTCTTACACACACACATAAACACACACACACACACACACACACACACACACACTAAAAACTAATCACCACTTTCTTCACAAATCCCTCCTCATAGATCTCCCACTGCTCTCTGGGGACTCTCCACAGCGTATTAATCAATGTAATTGAAATAGTTGATTACATCACTTCACGCCTCATCCCGGTTTAAGGGACTGTGTGCAGCGAGCATTAAATATGTAGTAAAAGAACACTGAGATGTTGTGGTGTATGTGCATATCTGTGGCTAAAAGGCATTAGCACAGATGCCAAGGGCACTAGACATAATTCGACAACTGTCTGCACTATAGAGCCATCACTCACACATTTTTTAAAGGAAAGTGCAAGGGCATTCATACTTTGACACACACACACTCATATCACGATTAAAAACCCTTATAACATTAACTAAGGTTTCAGAAACTGGCGCTAGTAGCAAAGTTTGTATAGTGCTGGTGTGTGAGGCATAAGTCTCAAGGTCAAGGTCCAATCTCTTGCACAGGTGAAAATATACTTTTTAAATTTAGTTCTAATTTCCTGCTATATGCTATAAACATAATATATAGTGTGTATGAGGAAATGCATGGACACATTTTCTCCAAAGCAGTGATACATTCACTTTAATCCTTGAGGAGTTTACATAAAATATCAAGAATTAATTTAGGGGGGAAAACTGACATTGGTGACCAATGTGATGCTCTTATAATGTCTGTAAACCAGTTGGGTACAAATACATTCTTTTGATTCTAATTCGACCTGGTGGTTTGAATAATAACTTCCTTCAAAGGCCACACAGATGCATACAGACATGTACCTGCATGCACACACTGGTGCGATAATTATCACATGTTAGCATGCTAATAAGCTAAACTAAGATGATGAACATGCTAAACATTTTACCTGCTAAAAAAATCAGCAACGTTAGCACTGTCATTGTGAGCGTGTTAGCATGTAGCTCAAAGCATCACTGCGGCTAAGAACAGCCTCACAGAGCCGCTAGCATGCGCATATAAATTTGAGGTAACTGATGCACGGACACAAACAGGTGTGATAAAAATGTTGCCATTGGGTCTTTTTATCAGCCAGGGACCTGAAGGTGTAATCCACAGCGACAGAGGATCTAATGTTGCATTCAAGTTCATCCACTTGTTGTTGGTATGCAGACTCACTGAAAAAACTGATAAGATGAATGACGAATATTGTGTATTATACACTTAAGTAAAGACTTTAGTAAGATGATTAGATGGCATTGTCAAGCAGACAGGTGAGCCCTGACAACCCCAATTGACATGAACAGCAACAATGGTAAATATGTCAATTTTACAGTTTCACCACACGCTGCCATACAGATTTAAAAATATATTAAAAAACAATACAGTTTACTGCTTTAGATTAGGATTTTATCATTATAGTAGCACATAAGGTTGGTGCATAAAAGGACTAACAATATCGTACAATATCAAAAATACCATTTAGTGATCATATTTTTAAAACTGAAATGACACAAAATGCTTCATTCAGGTAACATGTTTAAAGCGTGTTTTGTGTACACTAAATGCACTCCTTACTGTGTGTTTGTAACACTAAAAGAGCAAAAAAAAAGAAGAAAAAAAAGGTAATCTCTCTTGTCAGGGTGAAAGTACTGTATTTCTTCACTTTCCCTCTTCTGTTTCCCCTCCCATTCCCTCTTCCTCATATCGATTTCTGGATTTATACTATTTTTCAGAAGACCACGACCACTCAGCCATAACCTTTTGGCCTGTAACGTCTCTATGCCTCACAAGTAGCAAGGTAATTGCTCTTTTTTATACTTACATGCCAGCACAACAGTGATCCTACGAGGAAACACTGATATGAAGAAATAGCCTACTTATGGTCCTCAAGGGTATATAAAGGGATCTCAATGAATGGGACTTAACTTGAACAATAACGAAAACAATATTGAAGAGATATTGATTAGCCGTTTACATAATAAGTAGAATATGTAGGAATTGTTTTATTGACATTGTAACAGCGGTTATTTAGACATGTGTTGCAGCAAACAGTTCGCAAACAGTTTAGCCTGTAGCAAACTTGGCACAGTAACACACAAAGAAAATGAGGCACAGAAAAGAAGCGTAGTATGCTCTATAGTAGTAAAAAAAAAAGTTCCCTTCAGGCTTTTGCATGCTTCAAATGGACTACTTGTGTGACACATCATCATATTGTGAATCAATATTTTGCTCTTGATTTATAATGAAGCAACCAAGAAGCTGTTTTGGCCCGAGAATTGATTGTTCTCTCTTAAACGCTGGAAGGCTTTCACTCTTAAGTCGCTGCAGAAAGTATTCGCCAACAAAACAAAGCAAAGCAAAGGTTATCTGCTCAAAAATGATGCTCTTATCCGTTAGTAGTACATAGCATAAAACAAAATTAAAGAGGAAAAATGTCTAGATGAGAATGTCATACCGATACAATGGCATCGATACAATGACAAAACAATAATGCCAAAAAAGGAGCTTAATTGGAATGACATTGTTCAACCAAACGTAGTGAATGTTGCCATTCAGTTGCAATAAATAGGTAGCAAAACCTGAGGTGAAGGTACCTCTTATTGAGGTTGTCAATGAACGCGCATAGACAGGAGCAGGAAGGAGAGGGACGGCGGGAAATGAAGTGAAAGTGAGGTTTCCTGGTTTTTAAAGTTCTGAATTGTCCCACACAGTTGGTGCTTGTTATGACAGCAAATGTGCGTACTGTCAGTTCAGAAACGTGTCTGTTTGTGGTCAGAAGACACAGGCTGCAAAACTGCTCCAGTGGTCAAAAGTGAGCCTAAAACTGAGCTCAAAATTCAGCAGACAGCTTGCTCTTTATCTGTAGGTGACAGAGCGATGATGTATTATTACACCCCTTTTAGCAACCAGTAAAGGTCAAGGTCAGAGCCACAGTGCCCTGATAATGTTCCTGAAACTGTAAATAATCATGTTAGACAGAAGTTCCGGGAGAAGGACAAAATAACAGCTAAGTAGAGAGTTATGGGTTTTTTTAGAGCAATCAGTGGGATTAGAAGGGATGGGAAATGATTCAGAGGGGAGATGGTGACATGAGGTGCTTTTTGAGGAGATGGGTTTTAAGCTTAGACAGGACGATGGAGAATGACTCTGCTGTTCTGACTGGACTGAGAAGGTCATTCAACTTCAATGGAAACTCAGAATAGAAAGACATTATATTTTTTTTTATCAGTGAATACTTTTACTACTTTTACTGTTACTAATACATTTTGTTTTAGAGTTTGCCTCATAATTCCCAAATATCCTGGTTTATAACTAAATATTTATTTGTTAGCCCCATTCACTCATAGTTTTGAAACTAAAACCTTAAACTGAAACGGTGTACAATGCTGCCCGACCCGCCACAGCCAATCTCTTGCTTCATCTTTTCCATCATTCATCAATGTAATTTCTGCTGTTTATATCTTGGATAATCATACATAATTACATTGATTGATTTTTTTTTCTGAGAATCTGTATATGTGATTATGTTTTCAGCCAGTTTTTTTAATGGGGGTTTTAGGACCACATGCTGCATGTTACAGAAAACATGATGATTACAAAAGATGATTTGCTACCCCATTAAAATTGTACAGTTCCTTATTGGATGCTTTTATTAGTACATAATGAATCAGAAAAGCGTATGCGTAGTTTGCTTTGGCCTCCTCAGAGATAAAAACATTTAGTGATTCTTATTTTATGTGGATATGAAATGTTCCCTCAGTATTAAAGAGGGTGTTTGTTGTTTTGTTTTCTGCAAAGAAATGGTCAAGAAAGCTTTGCATTAGGTTTACATTTGCTTTTGGCATGGCTGGTCCAAAGGGTTCAAACGGTCTGTGACTCTGGGACGCACTTCCCAGCTGTGCAGCATATGTTACCATGGAGAGCTACCCAACAAGTCCTCCAATTTAAATGACAAATCAGTTCCTTTGTCACTGCCTTTGAAAAATGACCTATCTGCAGGAAGACTTTTTTTTTTGTCAGTGCCTTCCAAAACATATGACCATTAAAAAATCATTCATGTGAGTGTTTTCTGTCACCTCTATGGTTAATTTTTGGTTAAGTTTAGGCAACTAAAACACTTTGGTTAACATTAGGAAAGGTCATGGTTATACTAAAAAAAAAAAAAAATAGATAGTTGTCAAGACATTTCACTTAAAACCACAGATGTCAACCTCACGATGGCACAAGAAGAATGACTTTGGAGATCACCAAAGTCATTAGGATTTATCCTCTGGGTAACAAGGGCCACATCTGTACCAATTTTCACAGCAATCCATTCAATAGGCCTAGGTGTAGAGATTTTTCACTAAAAATTAAAAATGTTGACCTGCTGGTGGTGCTAGATGAAAAGCAAGGCACAAACTAGACGAATTAGTGTATTACTCACACATGGTGGTAGAGGTGGATAGAAGGAAGCCTCTCCATTGACAACTTCTTCTCCAGGCAAACAGAGTACAGCATAGGGTTTGGGAACAAGTTGGAGCCACATTGACCTGCCTCTGTGGTTGAGGCTGCCTCCCTCAGGGCTTCTCACGAGATGGGATTGACATCAAGTGCGAAGGTTGAAGAGCTCCAGTTGAGGGTTGTTGTCTCCCGGCTGTCCTTTATCTGTGGTGCATCCCAAACATCCCAAAGGCTTTACACTGTGGCTGCTCCTCTTCTCCGCCATCTTCTCTTTATCTTCTTTTGTATAAAAGAAAGGTAGTAAGGAAGAGGGGCAAAGGAATTGGGGCAAGTGGAAGTTATCTGGGATTGATTTATATGTACCCATACATATGGTCAGAAAAATACATCTGTCCTTGTCATTCTTGCTGCTATATATGCGATACTTTTGGATTTCACTCTGGTATTTATTTGTATCTGTATTATTTTTTTAAACTGGCTTTTAATGTGTGATCATGTTGTGTTTAGAACCTGATTATATGTTGTGTCTTAGTGTTTAATGTTGTTTTATTACGTCAGTGTATAATGTGTTTAATGCTGTTTTATTGTGTTTTAGTGCTTAATGTAGTTTTTAGAGCTTGATTTTATATTGACATCTATTTTATCTTGTACAGCGTCTTTGAGCACTTGTAAAAGCGCTTGATAAATAAAATGTATTATTATTATTATTATTATTATTATTTAGATTAGCCTTTTCTTCTGGTGGCCATAACTGAGACCAGAATTTAATCTGAGCAAAAAAACAAAAAAAACAAAACAAAGGGGAATGAACAACATCTCATTTAGAGGGGATGTTCTGCACACATCTTTCAGTTGACAATTTCTTGCGGAGACTTGACACTTGCAGCGTGATGGATAATGCATGTCCATTGAGATATAAACATATTCTGCAGGCATTTTGCCCTGTGGCTATGTCCATTATTTTTGTGTGTGTGTGTCACTGGGCAAGTGTGTGTGGGAAAGGTGTGAGGGTGGATGGTGTTTATGTTGCCGAAGATTCTTGCAGTCAGCGACCAAAAACACATGCATGTGCACAAAAAACAACAACTTCTCAAAGGATCTAATTACATGACAAATGAGCGCTGTTTCCCAAAGTCACAGCACAAACTCAGTGTCTGACTTTCCCAGCTCCATTCATCTTGGGGAGTCAAGGCAGGGCTGGTTTAAGATGATGTTTATGTGGAGTATACACTGCCTATTATTCAATCTGCCATCTATTTGTCCTTGCTCCTCAAGTAGCTTTTGAATGCAGTGCAGATATTTAGAACACTACTGAGAACCAGCAGAGAGAATAATAACAGAGGGTGCTGTTGACACTTAACTCTACAGACCAGTGACTCTCAACCAGGGGTGCTTGTACCTCAGGAGGCACTTAGAAAGACTGTAGAATAGCACAACTAATTTGAAAAACAGAAATTAGTTTGATTTTTAAAAAATTTATCAACATTTTAGTGCTGCCTTTAAAGCCATCAGTCATTTTCAATCCTGATTAACTTATCACAAGCTATTTTTGAGGTGTTAATTCTCATTAGACTACGGATGGGTAGACGATGACTGATGCATAAGCACGGTGATGTTGACTGACTCTCTCCCGCTCCCCCCCTCCCCCTTCAACCCAACCGGTCGAGGCAGATGACCGCCCACCCAGAGCCTGGTTCTGTTCGAGGTTTCTACCTGTTAAAAGGGAGTTTTTCCTTGCCACTGTCGCATAGTGCTTGCTCATGGTGGGAATTGTTGGGTCTCTGTAAATATTAAGAGTCGGTCTAGATCAGCTCTTTATGAAAAAGTGCCCTGAGATAACTTTGTTATATGGCGCAATATAAATAAAACTGAATTAATATATTGAGTCAGCTGTGCACACTACATGTTGCGATTGAGAGTGCATTTAGATAGCTATAAAGTAATGAACAAATGGTTGAAATAGTTAGCTAAAAAAAAAAGATAAATGGTTGAAATAGATGGCTAAAAGTAATGGACATATAACTCAAATTAAACAAAAGTAATGGATAAATGGTTAAAATATTTAGCCGTAAGTAATTGATACATTATTGAAAATAGCCAAAAGCAATGGATAACTGGCTGAAATAGTTAGCTAAAGTAATGGATAAATGGTTAAAACAGTTAGCTAAAGTAATAAATGGTTGAAATGTCCTGCTTCTGCCACTCCAAGTGGTAACAGTATGATTGCAAATGGGACCAAATAACTTAAATATTAAATACAGTTTGATTGCATGCAAAAACATTGTACCAATACCAACTTTTAAACAAGGGTGGTGTTGATGAAGGGGTACTTGAGTTCATCTGAGAGGGCAGTCATGGTACATCAGACAAAAAAGGTTGATTCTTTGCTTCACAAAAACTCAAATAATCCTTTGATTACCTCTCTCTGATGTTGGAGTTCTCGTGAAACATGTATCTTCTCACCTCCAGTGCTCTTTCAGAATTTTCTTTCAACATTTTCCTAAACATCTTTCATTTCAAAAATGCATGAGCAATCAAAACCTTAAGTGTCTTAATAGCAAATGATTGCTTGCACAAACAAGATGATTTTAGAATAACAACAGTGGTATTTTAGCAGGTGTGGGAAATAAATGCAGTCTAATTAGTGCAAGACACACGGAGATTGATGTGGAGACAGTGGAGAGATTCAGCCACCTGTTTGTTTCCTCACCATTTTCCATCCCCAGTCCTTGTCAGCATCCTCTCGGCAATCACTGGCAAGGTTAAGATATTCAACTCTAATGAAAATCAGGAAGCTGACATCACTTCAAGCTGTATTTTATCATGCTGTGTCGTATCCCATCATATCAGCATAAAATCAACTGTCATTTGACCTCTCTGGCATTGCTACGGCAGGGCTTTGGCAGATGAGTTGGAGAAAAAAATGAGAAACTGGAGAAGAAAGAGTAACTGGAGAGAGTGGATTATTACGCTGACAAAAAAAGAAGCTTTATATTTGATGACTGAGACTCAATGCCAGAGCTAGAGACGATGAAATTACTGGACTAACGGGCTATTAGCTTGCATTTTCAGGTGATGGATTCCTGGATAGACTCAAACTACCAGATTAAAACTCTCTCTTGGAAATAAACTAAGTAAAAAACAGGTGGAATGATGAACAAGCAACTTGAAAACATACATTTTAAGTAGCCTAACCTTAACAAAGAAGGCTGATATATAGTTATGAATGACACTGTCACCAATAGCGACACAGGTGATGCGTGCACTGGCTAACATTTGAGGGGATGGGGGGCCCATAATGCAGACGGTGAAAATTAAACTGTCACTCACTTAACACCCTACGATTCATAGTTACACATTTTATGAATAACAATGACAGATTGCTGCAAGAGCATGCCGGATGATTTGATGGCTCCTGAGTAATGGCAGTGGAGTTTGAATGAGTTACAGAATCTGTTGATGTGGCGTCATAAATTTTAAGCACAGCAAATTCCTCCGCTTGTGGCATTTTAAATTTCAGATCATGGTAAGATCATGATGCAATAAGCTCCTCACCAGTAAAATGATGTAATTGGGTTGAGAGTGCATGGCTCTTGAAAAACATAAAAGTTAATTGATTCGCACAGATGATATACTGAGTGCCAGTTGATCTGTGCTGCGCTAAGAGGTTGGAGGCCATCTCTGAGAGCTTCTTTCTGAAACTTAGAAGTAGCAGGGTTGAGCGGTCGCCTCGCTTACGCACAACCTCGAGGGCAGGCCTTACATGCACAAGTTTCATTATAAAGTCAAAGGACAGACAGACAGAGAGAGGAGGTGGATAAAACGATCTTAGTCATATATGTCATGTGTGCATTGAATGCTACACCACTGCAGGTCATGATGCCGACAAATTCTGCAAGTCTCGATATGCATATTCATCACTGGAAACAGAAATCTGTTCATCCATCTAAATCTGCTCATCCTGTGCAGTGTCGAAAGAGGACTGCACTGATTTTGGACAGCCAGTTCACACATACAGATGATTTAAAGGAATAGTTTGACATTTTGGGAAAGACGCTTATTCGCTATCTGGCAGACAGTCAAATGAGAAGACTGATATCACTCTCATATCTGTCCGTTAAATATAAGGCTACAGCCGGCATCTGGTTAGCTTAACTTAAGAGAAAATGGCAAATTGTCACTTTTATACTTTTTATACTGTTTTTTTTTTGTACAGATTAAACAAATGAGGAAAAATGTGTTAATTATTTAGCGTCGGAGGTACTGGTACAGGGATTTTGTTACCTTTGGACAGAGCCAGGCTAACTGTTTCCCCATTTCCAGTATTTGTGCCAAGCTAAGCTATATTTAATGGCCAGATAAGCATATTTCCCAAAATGTCAAACTATTCCTTTAAGGTTCAGTAAGCTCTAAAACCAACTAGGTCGTACAACATGTAGTCTGATTACATCTACAGTAGAAGCCCAAAATGTGATCTGTTCCGAACGGTCACACTCAACGATGGGGCAAAAGTCCTACCTCCTGACTGCATCATGCTGCCTCCTGGATCTCTTTCCAAGAATTCAGCATCTTTAGCTTGTCTTTGTTTCACCCAATCTTCTGTTCCCACCTCCATAAACCTTCGCAGCAACTTAATCTCTGAGGAAAGTGTGCATGACAGGCTAATTGTCAGTTTTGGAAAGTTATACTTCACCCAACCTGCGTGTGTTTGGCCTGTGGAAAGAAAACTGAGCACCTGGTGGAAACCAAAACAGACACATGGGGAACATGTCCACACAGAAAGGCCCCAGCCAGTCGATGGATTTTATCCCAGGAACTTCTTGCTGTGAAGCAACACTGCTAAGTAAACACTGAGCCCCTGGACCCATACAGTGTTTACATAATTAGTACAGCAGTGCGTGTACCAACTGCAGTGCATATTGTAGTGTTGAAACAATTTGTTGATTAACAGAATAACAGAAAATGAATCAACAACAATTTTGCTAATCAATTCATGCTTCTCTCTATTTTATATCATTATCAAATCAATACCTTTGGATTTTAGTATGTTGGTTGGACATAAGGAATTCGAGGACGTTAACCACTCTTGTGAAAAGTTGTTTTACTCTATTTTTTGACACATCACATACTAAACACGTCTTTGATTAATTAGGAAATATTATCAATAGATGAATCTGTAATGAAAATAAGCATTAGTTGCAGTTCTGCATATTAGTTAGCACAGCACAGGAGACACATGGACCCACAGTTCATACACTGACTGCTCTCTCCAGCTTGAAGGAAGCAATAATGACAGGCAGCAACCCAGGATGGATGGACTGAGCAGTGGATTCAGCCCTGATCCCTCGCCAGGGCACTCTGGCTTTTTTGCTGAGATTCTTTTTTTTTTCCCCTTCTGCCTTCATCCTCCTCTCACCATAATTCCCTTGCTACTGTACAGCCACTGCACAGCACAGTTTAAATCTTTGTCGAATTCTTAAGTGCTTATTACAGAGTTCAAGAGCTTAGCTGGAGATGAAGTGGGATAGGATTGAGTGTGTGTGCATGTGTGAGTGTTTGTTCACAAGAGGTCAAACAAAGGGAATGTGTGCAGCCAGCATGTGTGTGTGTGTCCGTGCACGTGCCTGTGTGTGAAAGTAAGGAAAAAAAAAACCTTCTGCAGGCCAAAATGAAAAGGGCAATGAGATCAGATGCCTCAAGGCACAATGGTGGGAGGAGACAGTGGAAGTGGAAGATTTCTTATTCTCTCCTTATCTCCACTTGAACTCTACAAACCTCCCTTTCAGATGCAAATGCAGCACTATTCAAAGAGGGGTCAACTTGTTCATTGTGTGTTTCGTGCTCTCCGCCCCAATGAATAAAGATGGAGTTCAAACGGCCACCTCTCTAAACATGTACCACAAATGGTGATGGACATATGAGAGCATGTAAAGGGGACAAAGAAACAGAGATTGCATGGATAAAACGAAAAAAGCTTTCCTGTTGCAATGTCAGGTTGCCCCAAACTAACACATTGAATGCATTGTCTGAGAAAGTACCCATGATAATGTAATCATGGTTATCCTGAATTGGGTTTGAGAGTTCAAATTTTCAACAGAAAGCCTGTGTGTGTGTTACAATATGGGGGTGTGGAGTTTGAAATATGATGCCATTTAACGGGCAGGAAGAGTATAATGATTGATGGTTATTGTAAATGTGAACATTGCTGAGTTGTAGGAGCTGTAAAGACAATACTTTACTGTTTGCCTTCTTTTATTAATTTAGTGGGAATCACAGGTCATATCAATTAAAATTAAACATTCATGTGCATCAGACATTTAAGTAATGTCGAAAACATGGCTATACCATATTTCTGCTTCATCTTGTGAGTTAAGAAGGAAACTTGCCTGCTTGAACTTTCTGTGTGATCACTGACTGTGTTTGAAAACGTTTGAATATGTTGTCTTTCTGTTCCAGCTGTCAAAAAGCTGGACAAATATTTTTAAAAAGTAGTTAGTGGTAAGTAGACCACAACAAATATTTTATCTCAGTTATATCATATACTTATACATAAGGGTGAATCTTGGCTTTTATGTCTCCACAACATCAGCAGTAATATGCTTTCCACGCAATCTAATTAACTACATATGGTTTTGCTTCATGATATTAGCATTAGTTTTGCTTGAGAGGATTGATTCTGAAGTATTTTGGAGCTATTTTAAAGTTAAATAAATCAATAATTATGCTTTCTTTCTCTAGAGCAGGATCCAGACACTGTGTGTTCAGTTCCAACAGCATGGTTGCAAAGAGCCGTCAGTTAGCAAATACAACAAATACACAACGATCCTAGTGGACTGCGGAGAGCACGTTGAAGAAATCTCTTTGATGACTATCATATTTCATCAGCCCTCCTCCATTTTCCAGCCATCATCTTCTCAAATACTGTAATCATTTGCCGTCTTTGGCTTGCTCCGTCACCACATTATGTACCAAGGCACCCTTCAACTTGCAAAACCCTTCCACATTCCCTTTTGATCAGAGCCACTCAAGATTAATTAAGCCACAATTTACTTTAAATAGGTCTGATTAGCACGCTGATTAGCATTTTTTTCCCCTGTCATTTTCAGAGGAATGCTTTATCAAAACCACACCTGGCCACTTTGTGTGTGAGACCACATGGACTACAGGAGAACTGGTCGACTAATGAGCACAACTGAGACCCTTGCATTCACATAATGATTAGCTCTATTTAGATTGTGACGTAAGAACACTTTCACGCTACATGCATGTTATGGTAATTATTCCCTTGGTTTAGCCAATGACCAGGAGAAACAAAAAACATGTAGCTACTATTTGTAATACTCCACTTTGGTAACATCTTCCTCTACCATCCGTAATTATGTCAATATACACAACAAACCTGTCTTCCTCTCTCAAGATTCTCGTCAATATTTACTTCCTTGTTCACTTCATCTTGTCTTAATGATACTCATCCTTTCTAACATTTCAGTCTGACCTCTCCTTTATAATCTGTTTGTTCTTAACCTTACCCCTTAACACTCTTCAAGGTGTTTGCTTTAATTTGCTGTCCTCGTGCTTTATCTCCCTAAATAGTTTCTTTTAAGAACAAAGCGACCCCAAACCAAAATGGACATTTGACTCCATTCTCCAAAGAGGTCTTATATTAGGTCTTTCTGACTAATATAACTCAGCAAGTCTGAAATCTAGACAAAAGGGACCTAAACTAAAGACATGATACGGCTTTCATGTCTGTACGCTAATTATCAAGCTAGAGCCATGACAAAGGTTAGCTTAGTTCCAGCACGCAAAACCAACTTGTTTTTACATTTCTGTTTGTGAACGGATTAAACGAATGAAATACAGTGTGCCAGGTTAGCTGTTTTCCCCCGCTTCCAGTCATTACGCTAAGCTCAACTAAGCTAATCATTTGCTGGCTAGAGCTTCATACTTAAAGGGTAACTTAACACCCCCTCAAAATCTTTGCTGACCTCCAGTGGTTTAACTTTTCACCTTGCTACAATGATGTACAGGTGCACTCCAGGACCCTGTGACATCACTGTTGGGTGTGGTTACAGGTGCAACAAAGCACACTTCTGACCACACCCAGCCAGCAGTGATGGTGGAAACAAAACACTGCTTTTCAGCCAGGTGTTAAGTTACCCTTTAATGGATAGGCATAGAGTGGTATCGATCTTCTCAAAAAAGTGAATAAACAAATTTCCCCAAATGTCAGACTATTCCTTTAACACTATAGAATTTGTTCTTACATTTAGATGAAATACTGTTATACAACAACTATCCTAGATACTAGTGTGTTGCTACACATTAGCAAATACCTGATTTTCTAAAGACCTCACAGTCAAGATTCACATTGTGTTCTTGCTTCTCACATTAGAAAAATGTAAAAAAAATAACAAAATGTATTTATTAATTATATTAGTTATCATAATATTCATTTATTCAAGCACTACAAAAAGCTTTACTAATAATAAATAAAGCTAGTAATAAAGCAAAGCTTTCTTGCCATTGTTTGAGGCACAAAGGCAGGTTAACACACTGCCAAGAGCTCTGATTGTGAACCTCCTAAATTAAATAACAGTCGATGATGAATGTGACCTCTGCACCGACCCAGTCCCTGACCTAGAATTACCAACAACACTGGACTGCATCTGCAAATTGTGGGTTTTTGTATTTTAACAATAAGTAAGCCGCTATCATCTTGGAAATCATTTCAAACCGATGGTAACTGTAACAGATTGTACTTTATTAAAATAAAATATGTACTTGTTAAGGAAGGATAAGGAAGTTAAAACATGATACAACAAAGTGATGAAACGGGTTTTGCACTTTATTCGAAGACCTAAATACTCCTCAAACTCTCTCAAAGTGTGAGTGCGAGTTAGTTAGCCCTGCACAGGAGGTAAAGCTCCCCTGAACTTTAATAATGGGACTGACAAGTAGAAGAAGAATGGATGACCATTTGTCCTCTTGGTGGTGCAGTGACACAGCTGGGTGTGTAATGAAGATGGTGTGAGACTGGACATCCTGTTTTACTCTCAGATATGTGACTTGGTGGTAATGAGATTTTTTGGGGCCTTGTGTCATTCCTAGTCCCCAGCATGTGTCTGTCAGTGGCTCAGAGGAGCCGGTAATGACATTCAGCGGTCCCGCTAAGGACCGGCGATTAAGGGACTGAAGAAGCACTGGAGCATGCACGTAAACCTTCAGTGCATACGGCTGTGTCAAGACTGCACAATGTCCAGGGAGAACATACAGTCACTGCTGCCTCCGCCTGTATCATAATGTCTTCATATTTACTAGAATGACTCCGGAAATCATCTGATGAGGCTGAAATATGGACAGAAATTGAAGCAGAGTAGTGAGGAGGAAAGAGAGTGATGGAATGGCAAGAGCATAAAGGATGCATTTGGAGACTGCTAGGCACTGGCTGGAGAATAGAATATGACTTTATTGTCTATCCAAGGTGGAAAAAATGTATTTTGCTCACCAAGACATAAAATCCGCACAGAAAATGACATGACAAAATGAGGTCCACATTTGGGATGTTGCCTCTGACAAAATGAGTATCTAAATCATCAAGATATTAGAGGACATCACTCACATGGACCAGTGTGCGTCATTCAAGTCGCAGGTTAGCGATGTTTACACTCCCAACATGTTAAAAAATAAGTCTAATGATATTTTATGTTTTTCTAATTGTCAACAAATCCCATGAAAAGACCAAGAAGAACAAGTATTTTCTGTGAAGCCAAGGCCAGATATAGCTTATTTCTCACTGCCATAGATCTCCATTGTTGGGAAACTATTAAATGTACATCATGTTCAACCTTCAGCACCATGAACACACACACTGTAGTTTATTTTGAAGGCTATCCAAAATCAAAAGCATTCCATGTCTTGTAGCCAGGCTCTTTATAGAGACATTGTTGGGTCATTTTAGGGCAAATGGGACAACACTTGTACTTGTGGTGATTTCAGCTGGAATCCATCCAACTTTCAACACATCTTCAGCCTCTCCAGTGGCAAGCAATTCAAATGACGTTCCAACTACAGGAAAGATGGCAAAGGTGTTGCGGAAAGTTGTGTGCAAACTTTTATTTAACATCCCAAAAGTTATTAGACAGGTGACACTACGTGGTGTGAAACATGTCACTTCAAGTGTGCTGTTTTTAACAGACTTTATTAGAATTGTCAACCAGGATGGTGTCACGAACTCGGACACAAAAACTGGTGGACTCAATTGCACGACTCGATAGGTATAACAAAATCTTTACTGAGGCAAAAGCAATCAAACATAAGGCGCTCTCAGGGAGGATATACACAAGTACAAAACAAAACGCTCACAAGGAGGATAAAGTACAAACAAAAAACGCTCAATTGGAGGATCAAACAATGACACAGACTTGAACAAAACCTGGTACATGAACACTTGCTGGAATGCTTGACTCGACTCATCTGACAGACTGAACAAGACAAACTGACACGGGACAAAGGGAGACAAGGACTATTTATACATGAGGTAGGGGAAACAGGTGAGACCAATCAGGGGCGGGGTACACAATCACAAGGGCAGGAAAATCACACAAAGGGAGGAAGTCAGGGTCTGAAACGAGAGGGTAAGGTGAGTACAACATAAAACAGGAAGTGCAAGACGAGACTAGACGTGAGTGACTTTAACTTAACATAAAACTAAAACTAAGGCATGACATAATACAACATGAAACACTAAGCATGAACATAAAATACATTAACAAATCTGGCGAGACACAACAGACGGCTGCGACCCAATAAGACAATCAACACTTTGCTATAGGAGGGTATGGAGAATTGTCTCTGACTCCAATAATGGTAATTAAATGGTAATTTACAATATCCTATCCTGATATACTGAATTGAAAAGAATACGTGCTTTTCAATGTTAAATACGTCCCGTTTTTGTATCAGTGAGAAAATTTTTGTTTTTCATATTCCATTTTTCATCAGTATGCAACATTTTCTTTGCTTGTTCTGGCCTGTTTCTCTGACAGACATAATTTTGCAGCGATAAGCACCCATCACATTTTCCTAAATATCTCATAAATCCTCTAGACAAGCAGTAATGGCTCTCTGTGCCCTTGCTGTCAGATCTACTTTCAGTTGGTGCAATGCCAATGCGTTATTAGCCACGATGTCCCGTGGCAGGTAGTCTGCCTTGTCTAAACAGCACTGCCCACCAAGGTAGAAAACCAACACTGTCATCCAGGGGAATTAGGGCCACTCAGAAACATTTGAATTTTGACGTACATTTTTTTTATCCTGCCAGATTCAATATCTAAAGACAGGCCTTTTAACTGGATTAGTCAGGTGTTTGAAGGCAAGTGGACAGTGATAGTTGGAGCAAATTGGGTCCACCCACTTAACATGTTGGAGTGTAAAAACCCCTGACGTGATTTGGGTAAAGCCCACAGGTGAGTAATATGCTCTTTGATTCAGATTTACTCAACTTAGCATGGGAAGCAACGTTCCAAGCACTGAACTCATCTCGTCCGTTCAAGCTAGTGTCAGGGTTTATTAGTAAAATCAGTCCACCCTTTGCTATATGTTGTGTACATTAGCATAAACATGTGGCTACTTTCTTTGGCATGTAGGTGGGTTATTTAATTAACAGAGGATCCTTCGGGCTTCTACCGCTGTGATTTCATGGTGTCAGGCATGCTTGTTCCTCATTCTCACTGTAACGTAGAGCCCTGTTTCGAATTGTCAAAACAAATTTGAATTAATAGCAATAACCCCTTACAGTGGTTAATGTCAAATGAGGTAATGAATTCATTCTCTCTCTCTTCTCTCCCTGGCGCATATTCTCTGTTTATGAGCACAGATTCCGACTCAGGATGAGGCCATTAACGTAAATGAATGACACATCCCTACAATGTCAAAGGTCAGCCACCCCATTACAAGTGAATAATTTCCCCAAGAACAATAAAAATGCAATGTCACAAGCCTCTAGCTAGGATACTATTCAGTTTTGACAGGGAATTTTGACTAGAGGGAAAACTCAACATCTATTCAGCAGTCAATTTGCCTTCCCAGCTCTGATTATGAGCACTGCTGCAGCAGCGGGGTTTGATAGCTGCTATAATACTGCCAGACAGTCCAATTTCTCCCCTCGCTTCTTCCCCATGCCATTCACACAGAGTCCAGCTCTGTATACATAACCTAAACTAACTGCTATGATACACCATTGACTCAATAACAGACTGAGAAAAAAGTAAATCACTTCCGCACATCTATATATTGGGTGTCACAGGGAATCCAAATCCTTTTAACTTCTCCTGATGACAAACAAAGGTTTCGAAATGCAGTCAGCCATGACAGTTTGAACAAATTAAAAGTTCTCAATGGTGGTGACAGGATTTGTGATAGGCTTTGACACCATCTCCTTGGGTTTCCTTTCTTCGGTTCTCTCCTTCTCTTTGAGACTCCCTATCAGTAATTTGTCTGCATTGCCAGCCATGGACTGATTGTAATAACGCTCCTATTGAATAGCACAATCAGCCCTCCGGCCTCATATGATTTTCCTTGGGGATCGCTCGCTCTGTCTTCATAAAATAGAAAAGAAGAGAAGAGAGAGATTTGTATCAAGTGAGCATGCGCAGAGAAAAATTCATTATCTCTCAATGAATTCAAGCTAATATGCTTACTAAGTAACTCCTTACATATCATTGGCGACATGACAAAGGACACAGTTATGGAAGGTGAAGGTCAATCCAAAGTTTATCACACTGATTTGAATGTACTGTATGTCACTGCATATGGTAGATTTGTTTCATGGCTCTGATATGAAAGGAGAAGCTATCCTTGTGCAGACTGCTGATATTTTTATACGTTTTATAGTTTTGTGATAAAAATGTCTGCAAAGCACCAGCCCATGGCCTCTCCTTGTGAATTGTGGATGTGGACAATGATAAAATCTGTTATTTCCTCGGACGATGGCTAACAGGAGCGAGTGCTCTTTGCATGAGAAACACTTCCCTCTGGACGCAAGCCACCAAAACAGCAAGGCTTGAAATTGAAAATTGGAATCCATCATCTAATGGCATCCACAGAGCAGGTCTTAAGTGATGATTGAAAGCTTTGGCACGATGCCCAATGGGGTTCTTGCATGAACCCTTTTAGGGTTTTAAGGTCTGCAGCATTTAACACCGTGCCCGGGGAGAAACTATTTGCACTGTTTGAAAGCTTTTCTTGTTGCTTCTGTTATCTGCACCTGTGCTGTGGTGATTGTAACTGGTGAAGTAGTGAACAAGCAAATTGAAAAATGGTGTATCTGCGTTGTTCTTTCCTCTTGAGAAAATGTGTGTTGTTTTGTTTACTCAATCTTCAAGGCGTGTTCATAGATGTTTGCTTCTGTACCGGTGAAGCCTGATTTTTCTTTTAAAGGGTAAATCAAAACTAAATCTAAAACTGCTTCAGCACCACTCTCCACGGGTTGAAACTTTCAAGCAGGTGCACGCCTAAACAAACTCCCAATCAGGGATGTCAGAGCAGGTATTTTTTTGCCTTTGACAGCTGATGAAAACACCTGCTGTCACAAAGCATTTTGGGGTCTGGCCAGAACGGCTTGAGAGTTTCAGCCCATGGAGAATGCAGCACTGGGTTTCTGCCATATGATTCAGTGCTGAAATAGCCTTTAAGCTATTACAATCTGACTATTTCTGTAATAAATTTCAAGTCAAGAGACTGGGTGTGAAAATCCATACCAGCGAGAGTGGGCAAGGGACTTTCCCTTTTAAGTCAAGTAGCTACACAGCATCCTGAAGGACTACTTCATTCGTCCCAAGGACATGGTGCCATGGAAAGACAGCTACATGTGAACAGACGGGGGGATTTGCTTATTGTGTGCAATGAGAAAAGGCCATGTGTGCTGTAACATCTTAGGACAACCACACATTCTTTCTGCAATATGGCTTCACAAAAAGCCTGATTTTCTGATGATTTTTTTGCAACATATTTTTACATTCTTTCAGATGTGGAATCGGGTAAGCCTCTTTTTCACCTGGTTGTGCACTGAAGTCCACACTTTCTGGCATAATATCTGTTTTACCCATCGCCCATTGGATCCATAACTTTGTTTATGAGGGAATTTTACAAATAATAGTGTATATCAAAAACAATTCTCCAAGAAGTACCTTGGCATGGCGATGGCATAGGGGTCCTAATCCCCTCTTTCTACAGCTAGATGGTTCTCAGAAATGAACAGCTGTGCTCATCACAGAAAGGTAGACTGTTTTGAGCATTTGGCAGCCTTATTTAGATTACACAAATATGTTACTTATCGGTTGTTGAATTGTTATAAAAAAAAAGTAATCAGCTTTGTCTAACTTTAAACATCTCTCTTTGTAGTCTTTTCTTGTTCTTTTATTCCGTTGTATATGAGGTGAGAAGGGTCTGGAACAGTGTCTCTTTGTTTGTCAGGTGTATTTTGTTAAAATTTGAAAGCTTGAAAAAAAAAATCTCATGTCTGTTTGGGGATTTGTTCTCCTCGACTGAACTGACAAGTCTGTAAGCTATGGTAGTGGTGGTGGTGGTGATGGTCTCTTGCCCACCCTACCTCAGTCACTGTTTGCTCAACTTTGGATTTCTTGGCTCCAGTAATGGCAGACTTGGCAAAAAAGTAAAAGAAAAGTAAGAGAAGTTGGCAGCAATTGGTGAACCTAAGCTGAAGGCCCCAAAATATCCATTCAGAGATCAATGGGTGACATGGTTAGTCCCACTAATCAATCAGTGTACTCTGTGTGTTCTATTTTGTTCATCAGTTTGTATTTTCAGCTTGTTTAAATCCTTAGAAAGCAGTCATGATTTAACATTTATCCATATAGATTAATGGGATTTCTTTCTGTCTCAGTCCTGGGTGCAGGAAATGGACAGAATCTGGGCAAGAAATCCCAAGTTCCCGGCACCTGGAATCCATCCCAATCCAATATACCTCCATGCCTTATATACAACCCTCTCAATCTTCCATACACTTTCACAGCACTCAAGGTAACTAAATTAAATGTTTTCTAATTCAAACACAGACTTAGTGGTGAGAGGATACCCGTCACATTTGTTCTCTACTTAGTGGACCTCTGCTCAGCCACTGAGATGTCTTAAATAATGCAGTGCCTATGAGGTGCCCCTGTGATTCAGTATGAATTTTTAAAGTTCAATAAACGTTTCTTATCCATTGGGCATACCTAATGGCACCCTTTACTATTTTATGCTCAAGTATTTTGTCCAGTGTTAAAGCCTATTGTACAGCATTACTGCAGCAGCCTCGTTTGTATTACTGCCTAATGTCTGACCAAAACTTTTAGATCTTTACAGGCATGAGAGGATTCATCAATACAAACCAAAGTCTTAACATTTCAAAGCCAGTTCATTCGAGCCCAACAGCTTTTATTGAACAAACGTGTGAGTGAGTCACACAAAAACATGTGCAGACTTCAGTGTGTTAGTAAACCACAGATACAGCATCTGCAACACCCTGTTCACAACTATGGACTCTTAAGTGGCAGGCTCTCTCTAGCCTCTTTCGAGCCTGAAGCTTGAGGGCATGTTAAGTGTTGAGCACGTCATTGTTGTTCAAGTGATGTTTTTCTGTCAATTGTTTTTCTTATTCAAGTCCCCGTAGCTAGTTTCAGCTACACTGTAGAGAATGTGGAGCTGAATTAGAGTAGAAAACAACTATGTGGTTCTGTGTCTAGAGGGAATCAAAATGAACACATTTGGTTGTTTCCAGGTTGTTGCTCCAGCATAAAGTTGAACCTTGCTCAACTTACTGTATCTCCCTCAGTAGGCTTGCTTGTTTCCCTAAAGTTGCCATGTTTGGAGGTTTGTAAATTAAGCTATTGTGAGAAGTTGCAGTGCAGTTGCAGGTTTTTTTGTGTGTTCTATTTTCTGTGGTTGCTAAAAGGTTCAGTAGCAGTAAAAAATTACACACATCTTACCAGAATAAGCACCTCTCTGCCTGTGCTGTATACGGCTGGTACTGCCTTGAATGACATGTTGTTGTCACTGAAATTTAAATCGAGAAGTTAGTCACATGCAAAGCTTTAAAAAGAAGGGATAAGGGAGGAGACAGAGGAGTGAAAGGAACACCATTTATATCTCTTTGTGAGGATTACATAAAACTCAACACCCACTACCACACTACTCAACACCATATGCAGGTCATATATGTAGGATAGGATTCATTCCTGTTTGACTGGAGGATTATTGTTGAGTTGGTTTTCTTCTGAGGATTTCCCCAAGTTGTCACAAATCTATAATATTAGTAGAGTTATTAGTAGAATTACAATGGAAATGTTGTTGTAGTGAATGTCAGGGCTCAGTCAATTATTTAGTGTCTTAAAAAAATGTGTTTACATGCTTCAGATTTTTGATTGTGATCAGGAGGAATACTCAGTCCATCCCAGTGGGAAAGGTGCACAGCCCCTACATCTTTGTGCACATTACTGGAGTTGATGATTTTTACTTTATTGTATTTCATTTTATATTTCACTGTTAAGTGTTTAAGTGCGAAATGGCAGAGATTGAACTTTGGTTGAGTTCTGACATTTTCATTTTCATATCTATGGTTGACAAAATACTAAAACCCCGAAAGTCATTTCAAATTACCGTCAAGAACCCCTTTGACATTAACTATTGGAACTGTCTTGTCAGGTTTCTAGCACAGGCATGTGCGTAACACACAACACACACACACACTCACGTTCACACACACATGCACACAGACTATCACCCAAACTCACTGTTACTAGTAGTATTTTTTCCATGGGGTTGGTTGGCTGACTGGTAGCAAGTGTAGCCTATGGCAGGACTGGCTGGTGACTAATGATGCCTGCACAGCAAAACAGAATTGAAAAACAACAACTCTCACAATTAATAATAGACATAAGGGCAAGTTCTTAATGCTAGGAGCCACACTTAACCCAGAACATGACAACAAGGCATACATCATTTGTTCAATTATCTAAAATATCTGAGGAGTGTGGCGGCCATATCCCAGGGCAGCACACAGGACCATGATTAGGCCTGGCAGTATGAGGAGTGTGTCTGTGTGCGCCTGTGTGACACAGTGTGTGTCTCAGAGAGAGAGAGAGACGCTGTGTACATGTGGATGAATGTGTAGTGTGCATTAAGTATTAGTAGGAGTATTAGTAGTATTAAGTATATCAAGCTTGAGTGAAAGAGATTATTTTTTTCTGTTTGTGTGTAGGGAGCTAGTCAGTTTTTTCAATTGTACATTGTGGGCTGTTGGAATTTCTCATTGGATGCTCATGTTTTGGAGACAAGAACTGAGTTAAAAAGCCAATCTGGTGACAACAGCAGATGCAGAGACTCAATAAAATCTGCATTCTAATTAGGCAGTGTCTGGTTTGGAAATACTCAAGATCCACAATAAAAGACGAAAACTGTATTTTGGAGAGGAAAGTCCCCATACCCTCCCATACATAAAACAATAATTGATGAGGTTGAGTTTTAAAGGATAATTTCAGTTTATTAAAAAGTATTTTCTATAGCCATCATTCCTGTTGGTAATCATAACATTGCTTCTCACCAAGTTAATTGCTGGGAATATGGCGACCTCATTAAAAACAATAAGGTAACCTTATTTGGAAGAGAAAACGACGGCAAATGATAAAACAATAACCAAAACTGTCTGTTGTAAACATCTGTCAGTTTACAGACCAACTTCCTGGTTCAACTTTGTCATACAGCACATGCCATAGTTATGCGTGCGCATAGTTTTCCTGTACGAGGGATTATTACAGACATTTCGGATGCGTTCCTCTTTAGTTTTACCTCCAGCTAAAATGGGTTTAGATAATCTGGCTAAACTCTTGGCTCTGATTGTCTGACTGCTTGTTTCTTGCCCTATTTGTTGCAATAACTTTGGAAACTATAAAGTTATCATAACCAATAGAAATGATGACCCCAACTTCAAAAATAAGTTGTAAAAAAAAAAAACCTAAGCTAATTATCCTTTACGTCTTAAGTTTTGTAGCAATACACAGGCTGCACCGCGATAAAAGCTTTAGTCCATCTCTACACAGGATGCATTCAGGCACACTTGTGCTGTGTAGGTATTCCACATTTTGGTAGCTCTCAGAGCCCAATAAACAATCACTCTAGTTACTTGCGGAAAACAGATTGTAGAAGGAGGAAGAGCTCCGTGCCACATTTAGGCGCATTGAGTGCAAGCTGTTACGTGGCCCGCATAGACAGTTGTTTTGATTATAACAAAAGTGTATGTGTTCCTCCAGACGCACATGAGATAGACAACTGAGAAACGTGGCTGAAACACATCCTGTGTAGGCAGGATGCAAGAATAGAGTATGAAGCTATACACACCTACTGGCTTAACACTTCTCTTCATTTGCACAGAATATACTAAATGTGTAGCACACATTAAAATTCATCCCATTACCGTTCAGCATATTACTATTCAATACTTTATACTATCTTTGTAATGAAATGCAAAACCCAAGAGACAAGGGCAAAGAATAATGTTATTAAATTATAAGGAAAATTTTCTAGCCGTTTTCTCTTTTTTTGGGCCTTATCAACTGTTCAGGTGACCTAATCCCTTCCCTCTTTCTTCTCCCCTCCTCCTCTAACCATCCCTCTCTCCCCCACCGCCAGAATCTGTGGTGATATCCTTTTGTAGTCCGCCCAAGGCCAAGTTCATATGCAGAGAGGTATCTGTCGAAGATAAGGTCTATGCATTACTCCGACAGTGTGCAGAAGTGCAGAGATGCTACAAGTAAAAATAATCAGGACACAACTCCATTCTGCAGAGCTGCAGGGCTACATAGGCCAAGAAGAGAGATAGAGAGCGACCTGAAGGGAACTTCAAACTTTGCCACACACACACAAAGGAAAATGAAAGATACAAAGAAGTACAAGAGGAAAGTTCTCCTTTCTTTTCCTTTTGCTTTAGTATTTGCTGAGGATCAGCTGCTAAATGTTTTATTCAGCAGAACTTGGCTCAATCTCAGAGGCCCTTTGATAACGGCGCTACACAGGCCTGAAGAGCAGTGCAGCACAATAAAAAAATAAAAAATAAAAAAAAACACCAAGGAGGAAGGGCAAGGAAGTCCAAACAGTCTGTGTTAAAACCGGAAACAATCTTCCAATATGGAAAGTACACTGTGATTTTGTAAAACTCTGTATTCTACATGATACTGCAAGAATTTCAAGGACCAGCTTATAAGACGTTTAGAGAGCAGTCGGGTTATGATGCCAGTAAAGTCATAAAAGTCTACAGAGACATCAGTGCCACCTCAAAATTACCAAAGGGCTTGATCAATTAAGACTGTTCTAATCGGGGATAATCATGTCAGCTACCAGGTCCTCACATCTCCAAAAACATATGAGCAAGTTTTCAATCAGCCATTATTAAAATAAAATGAAATAAAAATAAAAATAAAAAAAATAAAAAAAAATATATATATATATATATATATATATATATATACACACAGTATATAACATATTCAAAACAGTTAATTTCGCGCTTGACAAAAATCTCACACCATAATTTGGTGACACAACAACAGTTGTAAAACTTACATTATAATGGTTGTGAGTCTGGCTCATATTCCCCGCCATCTGCGCTGCTTGATGCAAAATGCATGCTGGGATACACAAGTCAGCTCCCAAAGCATCCTCAATAAAATGGGCACACTTCGGTCATTTGGACCATACTTGGCTTAATGCAGACTTTGAATTGCAGACATATCAAAAAAACAACAACCTCAGACTGAGAAAGGCCTTAAGCATTTCAAAACAGATGGAGATTTAATGGAACATACTCGTCTCTTAGCTACATCAACACGCGTGAACAGTTGTGTTTATGGCAAGCATATAATACTAATAAAACAGCTACATTCAGTCTTTGTAATTTATGTCCTATCCACAAAACGTCTCGAAATGGAAATGTGTTGGCCTCAGCTGAAGCAAGTAGTGCCTAATGACTGACAGCGTGCTGACACCTCCAAAGTATCCTGGGAAATGTAGGGCTCTTGAGTTCAGCTCTGTCCTGCTTCTCCTGTAAGCCTGATTCTCAGTAAATAAAAAGCTTTATTTTCATCATCGGCTGTTTCTGTTAGCCCCCCCCCCCACACCCACACCCACACACACCCATCCGCCCCTCCCTTGTGCTTTTCAGTTCCCTGCGGCCAGTATGCGTCACTCCAGCCTTTCCAGAAATGACACACCGCCACCGCCACCTGTAGAACACTACTGTGTTAAATAACAGTTATACAGCAGGTGTAGTTTCAGCTAATCAGTCTGAAAAATCAAATCCTCATTCCGCCTGTTCTGATCATTCCCATGATGCAACGTGAGCCGCAATACGCCAAATGTTGTGAGAAATGAGACCTTCCTGGCAACCTTTCTCCTGTTATTTATTCCAACAAACAGTATTCATTTTAGTATAGATTAAACTCTTCTGACGTTGCATATCATTTGGTAACTGTTGTAAAGAGGCAGAAATACCCATAAGGACTTTCTTTACTGTGACTCAGCTAGGATTCATGCATAACCATCTCACTGTTTTGTGAACCTACGTACACGCTCTCTCTTCTGTGTCCATGTGTGTGTTTGAGAGTGGGGCAGTGTTTCACAGCCAAAGGCATCACCATTATCCAAGCTGACTTATTCAGGGACATGGTGAGAGGTGTGTGTGTGTGTGTGTGTGTGTGTGTGTGTGTGTGTGTGTTTGTGCGTGAGAAAGAGAGGCTGACGTGGTGAGCGTGTCATTCTGCAGCGGGGCGACCTCATTCTGTCATAGTGCCAGAGCGCCTGCCTCATGAGCAACCCCGTCACCATGACTTACTCATGCATAAACCAATGCACAAACAAACACACACTGTACACAGCCCGTACATCACCGCTGTGAGGGGTAAAACTATACTTTCAGGAGACTACAGGAGCATTAATACCCAATTTGTACATCTTCATAATGTCTAAACTTTTGGACTCAAAATGACATACAATCAGTAAAACGTTCACAGAAAGGTAACTGCTGTAGTGTAACCATCTCACTTCAAGTTTGCCCACTGCGTTCTAATAAACTGAAATTATCCTTTCATTTCAAACTGTGGGGGGTCAACAAAGCTCATAAGTAAAAGACAGATATCTCCAATAAATATGTCCGTTATGACCGTATTATCTTCCATGTTGCCTAAATAAAAAATGTCACGTCTTTTTGTCAGCTAATCAACAGCTAATCCACTTGACAAGCAAAAAACCTCTCAGGAAAGCTATTTAATAAAATTCAAAAATCTCCCACTTCAGAGTTTGAAAGTCATTAATACAACTACTCTCTGTGTATTCAAGTACTTAAGTTGCATTTATGGTGACTACTGTACTAACACAGACCTACTTACTACTGCAGAAGCAGGAAGAAGTGGAGATTTATTAATTAATGAATTGGCTAAACCTTGTTGTGTGTATGACATTTTAAACGTTAAACTGGGTGAAAAGGTAATTCAAGTACTGTAATTTAAATATTTCTGAAAGTATTTAAATGCTGCATCTCCTTAAAATGAAGCATGTAGCTTACATTCAAGCAGGAACACGTTATGCTGATCTTCTAATCACACCGGGCCACGGCCTCTCAGATTTGATATCACATGAACACACACTCTGACAACCAATGATCACACTGGCTGAACAGTATTTAAAGTACTTTATCTCGGTTGCTTTGAGTGCATAGTTCAGTTTTTTACAACACCACAAACACAAGCTGTTTGAAGTTATTTTACATACATTCTTTTCCCTGCACTATCTATGTATGGGCTGTGCATTGATACATTTCTATGCACTGGTATTTGTACTACCATGAAGGTGACCTGATAATGAAAACTTATTTCAGGGAGATCAATAATTTGGGCATATAACCGTCTTCATTGCCCACAACAGCTACTGTAGCACTATACCTATACTCGCTATACCTAAAGGTAGAAACTGTCATCATTTTACTGCTTCAATAACATGTCAAACAAACAAAAAAGGATGATTGATGCACAGAAAAATGCCATTTACAACTTGTCATTTCAAAATTTGAGAAAACATTGAACACATCAGATGTCAGTAGTTTACACCCATATATTGTTATATACCCTATTAAATAAATAAAATTAAAAAAACCTAAACAATATTGTAAATAACGTGAGCAACATGAGCAAACATCCAATTTGAAGAAACATGGGTATAAAATGGTCACTTAATGACCAAATAACTCTCGGAACCAGTTAACAGCTAATTAAGTATTTTAAATAATAAAAGTATTTTAGGGTGGATTTTCCTTTAAGCCCACAATTTCAATTTCAAAATGATACCAGAGAAGCAAGCAACTAAAGGCCCATCAATGGAGACAGATTTAATGAAGCCTAATGACTTCCTTTGAACAACAGGAGCAGAGATTCTAAACCTTTTAGATCATACGGAAACATTTAAATCAGTACATCATGCAATTTTAACTAACTGCCTTAAGCACCGCTGGGTGTCTTCGATTCATCTCAGTGCTAGCTCACATCAGACCCCAGCCACACAGCCTCTGTCACAGTGCGAAAATCATCGCTTTTCTCAGCGCACGTCACCTTTGGGATCTCACAACGCGTCGTTATAGGTCCCGACAACATCTGCAGACACAACGCTGTCTCTCAAAGCTCATCTCTTAGGTAAAGACAAGACGATGCATGCATTCCCACTGGGGAAGTTGATGGTTACAGTTGCAAACATGCTGAATACAGCATGAAAAATGACAAAAAGAATATCCACAATGAGAAAAAGCAACATGAATATGGAACTTAAACACAAATATAACAAACAATGGTTAGATTCTAAAATTTGGGAAATAAATAATAAAATAATCAGTATGCATGCCATATTAAACAGTAAAGAAATACCATTATGTATACAAATTACATCAATAAAAGAAGTATGTGTGAAAGTTGAATACATTTAAGTATATATTCAGGAGTGTAAATTGTGTACAAATGTGCCTTGCATACTAAAAACACTACACAATGCCATATACTGCACATGTATGCAATCTCATCAATTAACTAATGGAAATATAAAGTAGAACATGTACTGAATGTGCCTGTTAACAGCTGTTAAGGACCTGTGATGACTCGCGTACAGATAATATGTAGCTTTTTGCAGAAAGTGTTGATAGAGATGAGGAATGTAAGAGCACTTCAGTGCAGTCCAGCATTCCTGTCAATCCCCTCCTAGTAGGCCAAAACTGGGGCCATTTGAACATGAAGCATTGAGCAGTGTAATGGCTGTGACACAAAGAGACAAGAGCCTAAAGCACTCAGTGTAACACCTCAGGGGTGTCTTCAGCTTCCCAGCTCTTCACGGCGCAGACAGTTGGGAGGTGTTGTCCAAGATGGAGTTCACTTTAGTTCCTGATCCTCCACGTCTGCTCCTGCCTCGGGGGTGTCCAGCCTCGACAAGGCAGCCATCCTTTTTTCACCAGGATTATTAATCTTTCCTGCAGACCATGCCTTGATGTTGCCTCCCCAGCTACCGGCTGCCCACCGACTGGTAGCACACGCTGAGCAGACTATTACACAGAGATCCGACACTGCTCGGGAAGTAAAGTTAACTCGGCCCTCTTTGTCAAGTGCCTCCGGTGTTATCATGTTATTGTTATATTATCATACAAAATCAATTTCAAGTAGGGCTGCTGTTCCAACTGACACATGTCCAGTGACGCCATGCTTTTTGTCTCTTTGATACCCGAGAACGGGATTGGCTCCCTGAGGTCTGCGCGTGCAACAACATCAATTGCTTGTTTCAATGTAAGACAATAAACAGGATTTGATCATTAACATAATCAACGCCCCCAAATTAGATATAAATTATATTAAGGCCACTTAATTCCACTCTGTTTGTGGACAAGTTTCATTCACAAAAGCGTTACCTGGGAATAAAAAGAGTCATTTCTCACAGCGAAGCCTCAAAAGTCCCAAAGCTGAAACAATTCTAAAATATTATAATGCTGCCGACGACATGTCATCAGAGCAGCGCCATACTCTGACACAAATAAAGAGGGAATGGTTTCGTCTTGCTAAAGCAAGGTGATGACTTAGATGGGAGACGGTCAAGGGGGTGTGACAGTCATGGAGATGGATGATAGAATATTATACAGTAGGTGATGTTACATTGAGGAAGTTCTCCCTGACAGCGACCTGCATAAAGACCCCGAGGCAGCTGCTGGAGCAAGAGAACTTCCCTAACTATTGAACTGTAGAAGTTCCCATGCCAAAATATGCCCATATAATCATAACAGCTCTCCGTAAATTAGCAAACTGATACGGTGAATATTCATTTTTAAGTTTATTTTAGTTATTCATGCTTATTTTAGATAATGTCTGTAATATATTTAAACACAAAAATCCATTCAGATTAAGACGTTGTTATCATTCTTAAATCCGATAAGAAAAGCAGACTACAATTGAAACACATGAATATTTTGCAGATTTGTTCAGTATGAACAGTTTGGGACTTGCCAGATATGTTAACAGTATGTTAATAAAAAAACATAATGTGGGAAGCATTGTGCGTTCTGTTTTCTTCTCAAAACTGACTTACTGTTTTAAATTAGTAGTATATCTGAACATAATTTGTTGAGGACAAAACTGGAGACAGAGGTTTGGACTGAGATCTGTTTTTACATAATGATACTCATTGAATAACTTGTTTTAAGCATGCTCTCTTTTGTCAGTAAAGTTAGACATTTCCCTGCAGTCTGTAACAGTTCACTCTACAGCAGTGTCTCTAAGGATGACATGGTCCGTTGGTAAAAGCGCTGTGGTCCCCTCTCCTAATAATGTGCCTTTTTGGTCTTCCTTTTACAAAGTCAGTCCACTGTTTCTTTATTTCTTCTGCCATGCAAGCCTCAGAACTTCCATGATTAGCTGCATCAATGGCCCTCTGCCACTCCTCTTTTTTTCTCTTGTTTCAAATACCACGTCCCAGATCCTCAAACCATATATTTTCATTCCTCTACTTCCCTCTACTTTCTTATTCTGCAGTTTCAATTTCACAGTCAGTGAGACCGTGCATCTTTAGGGTCTTTTCTTTCATCAGCCATTGTCTGTGACATTTTGCCTAAATGATAATGACAGGAAAATTACATTGCTGTTAACGGGTTAATTATTGGCATTTCGCTAAGCATTTGTGGGTAAATATGGGGGGGGGGGGGGCATATGCAAACAATTCCACTAGGGTTCCACTACCACACTGTGAGGACAAACTATTGTAGGTGCTCTATGTGGAATCTGGGGAAAGAATCATTTACTGCAATGCCAGATTTTTTTTGTGCTACTCAGGTGCTAAATGTCTCAAATGAATACATTATGGTTATCATTAGAGGGAGGTCTCCAAATACAGATAAGTCAGAATAATCATTAGTCCAAATGAGTCTTCTTCGTTTGCAGAAGATGGGGAATGCTGTTTATCTAGCTCAAAGAGAAATATGATGCAGTTGCATGAGTAATGAAAAACAGGTGTCATGTCTGATGCTTAAAATCTTCCATCTGCACTCAGCCAAGAAAGAACATCAAATCTACAGCGTCCAATGATATGCATCCATTACTGCATCCAGTGCCTTCAGGGCTTTTTCGTTCTCTGAATGTGGAATGAGGGTAGACACACACACGCACCCACACACACACACACACACACACACAACTGTCCACCATGTGTGACGCTTTGTTCACTGAGCTTAAAACGGGTCTTTTACAACATTCACAGCGGAGAAAACAGTGACCACTGAAGTATGGGTTTTTTGTGTGTGTTATGATGATGTGTGATAGAAAACTACAAAATACAGTTGAAACATGACAAAGAGAGGGGGGGAGTCGAGTCTTGTTTCTGTAGCCCCTCTGTGGATCATATCCAGGTACATTTGCCACGTCTCTCCTGCACACGGCGGCAGTAATGGTGCCCCCTGGCCAGGAATGTGCGCTCTGCTCAGTGCACTGTGGAAATCACCCAAGGACAGCAGGCAGAAACACATTTTAACCCACGCCACTGACATCCATCTAGCCCTTGACACCGCGGGCTCAGACCTGTCTCCTCTGCTCAACAACAACATGGTGGATCGCAATCACAGCGCCCGACTTAGCTCCTCAACCTCGCACACACGAGGACAGACGAGCGTGTGCCAGTGCCACCTTATATGCCAAACATATGCACAGTATGTTCAGCTGGATCCAGCAAAACAAACATTACATAAATAAAAACATGCATATTCAATGAACTAAACTGTCAAACTTTATGGTTGCAGCGACCAAATGTGTGTATATTATGCATGAAGGGAGCACACAAACACGCTCAGTGAATATTTTGCACTTCAATAAATACGTGGACGGACATACATGTGGTGAACGTTATTAAAATTTAAAGCAGCAGTGATCAGATTTCCACATTTCCTTGCTACGCATCTTTGCTTTCATGCATCTGCTGTCAGGGTAAAAACCACCAATTATATGTGACTGGTATGAAGAAGGCAAATAAGGTGTAAAGCGTCATCCACGTATTATTTTAATGAAAATGTCTCAAGTGTTTCACACTCGAAACACCTGGGAAAGCATTCATTTGATGCGTGAAGTCTGAGGATGATTTTCGGAACATTCATGTGGATATAAAGTAAAGACATGAGGGCTTAGATTACATGCAAATCAAAGTCAATCCAAGCCAGTTTTACCTTAACCTACCCTGACAGACTGGGCACACTACTGTCGAGGTCAGAACACAGTAATCCCTACTGAGGAGCTCCACAAGTAACCCCAATCTGGATTGTCTCTCTTTTCTTGGCTGTTTAAAAATATCAATTCGGAGAGTCAAGTGTTTGCACAGGCGATTAACTCCAACTAATGATAATGAATTAGTGGTGTGTTGCTCCACCTGCACAACAAATACATGTGTCCCTGTATGACTCCTGTGTTTCACTCCACCCTCCTCTCTTTTTCCAAAAGAAATCACCAAAAAGGATGAAAGCAGTGGTTACAGCTGCTTCACTAACATACAAACGCCCCTTTCTGTGATCTACATGTTTCAGAACTTTTTCATTTATAAGTGTCTTTTGTTTGTCAGCTGTACATTTGGCATAAAGAGATATTGTGATTTTCTGTGATTTATCTATTCATCCTTTTGTTACAGCTTTTAAGTGTATCATGTATGAAAAACAGAAAGTTGGAAAGATTAAGGACTTGCCTCTGCCATTACCTGCAAGAACATCTGACATTTTCGACACAACAGAAGTGATGCACATAGACGAATCCGGGTTGAATGCAGAAGTAAACAAGCCGCCATAACTGTGGTGGCATCTCACTTTAAATTCTAATAATGCTGCAATGTATGTGAAGGATTTCATTTTTAAGTGATGTTGCACTTTTTAAGGGAGATCCTGTAGAACCTGTTACATGTTGAGTGAGTAAAATAACATTCTGAGCTACACTTTCACTAATTAATAATTAGTAATTCATCTCTATTGCATCCTCAGCTTTGCATCCTGAGCTGCTTGAAGACAGTAGACCAACCAGGGGCCACTAAAGACCGGTGGAAGCCTGCTGACTGTGCTGGGTACTCTTATTACTCTGCGTCATAACCAATATCAAACTAGTGTTTTGAGACTGCATTACTTCCACATCTACATAGGCCAATTTAATCATTCACGATGATTAACCCACACTTCTGCAATTTCATTGTCAGTGTAAATGCGTTGTCACCACATTGAGTGGCATCGCTACTGAGACCACACATACCGCCCTATTCCAGATCGCCCTGTTTGTCTATGGAAAACAGAGAAATGTCAGAGTTAGATGTTAGAGCTAAAGGTACAGATTAAATGTTTTGCCCAAGCTAATTGTCATTCTGTTAACTATAAAACGGCAAGAGCATGTGGGCAGATCCTATTCCAGTAAATACACAAACACACCAAGCATTGATCAGTAATCAAAGCTCCTTAAATCCCCTATTGCCATTTGTTCATATTACGATGTAGTGTTCATCGATCGCCTGTTGATTAAGCAGACTTAACGAGGGGATAAAAGCTAGGAGCCGCTCTGGGGATTCTGCCCAGCATTGACCATCTCAGTCTCTGTGTGTGTGTGTGTGTGTGTGTGTGTGTGTGTGTGTGTGTGTGTGTGTTTTGTGTGAGTAGAAGTGAGATGACCTGGCCTGACATCCCACTTGCCTTATAATGAAAAGCTGTCTCTTCTCAGGGAGAAACTCTGTGACTCCAATATCCTACAAACTTATAATACTAGAAAACAGCTGGCCCTCTTCACGGGGCTCTCTCTCTCTCTCTCTCTCTTACCTATATCCTCTCTGTTTTTCACACACACACACACACACACACACACACACACACACACACAAGCAATCACAATCACAAAGGATATTACACTATCCGCTTGATCAATCAACTTCCCACAGGCACATTTACCTTTACCATCTCAATCACGCAGCTAATATACTCCCCTTCCGTGAAAGAGGGGGCTTGACTGTAATTTCCGCCATGACTTTCTTGTGTTTATGTAGAGAAAGAGAGGCGGCAGAGAAAGAGGGAGAGCAGAGGGTTAATGGTTTTCTGTCAGTCACCGATGAAGAGTGAGGCTCCACCTGGGATTTACTGTATAAAAGAAAGGGGAGAAAAAACACTTGTGATTGTTGCGTACAGCCCATTGACGGTTTGAGTGGATGAATGAACTGCGGCACGCACACAAACCTGCCTACTGATCCCGCTCATTATTCCTCTGTCTCAAGAGACACTAGATTGAGATGGAAATAGAAAGGGGGAGAGGGGAGAAAGATGGAAGGAAAGGGCAGAGGAGAGTATAACACATGGCAGGGAGGCTGCCAGGTCAGGTAGCCAAGGGCGTGAGGATGAAACAACGCCGCGCAGAGAAGTACATGTCCCAGCTTTTCTACCCACCGGCTGCCTGTTTGGCGGTCTCCTCCCCTCGTCTTCCTCCCGGGAGACAAGAGAAAGGGGGAAAAAAAGAAGAAAAACACTTGTGAGTGAAATGGTGCGAGAAAGAAAGGCTTAGAGCAGTGGCAACATTCACGGAGGAAATGGCATTTCTCTGGGGGAGGAGGCGGCTTCTCTCCTTTATTCGATGAGATGGAGGAGAGAGCAGGGAGCGAGTTAAAGAAAGTGTGAAAGAGGTGGTGATACGGAGGATGGAGAAGGTCATAGGGAAGATGGTGAGGGCAGAGAGATGGGGCCAAATGGCAGGGCCTCATTTCAGACGCAAAGATCTCTCTCGATTTCAACCTCCCTCTATAATTTAACTCAGTTCCTGAGGCATCCTGTAAAACAAGCCTGGTATCATTCCTCCGAGGTAAAAATACAGTGTTTTAGAATATGTAATTGGAAATAATGAGGTACCTGAGAATAATGATACAAATATATATTCAAACTTGTAATGGAGCCTTAAGCTTGAGCCTTGTCAACAGGGTTAATTATCTACAGTTAAAAGCAGTACCCGACAAAGTCTTGTTAGTCAGTTGTTTTGAGTGGCCTCAAGGTAACTCAGACCAAGCTTCTAAAAATGTGTGACAGACTAACAGCTAAATATTATTAGAATAATAGTAGAGTTGTTCTCCCACGTCTCTAGTTGAGAATATCTTTCTACTGATGTTAATACTGTATGTACGTAGTCCATCTATCAGCATATGTAGCACAAACAATGACAAAACATGTAGCACAAATAAAAGTGAGTGCTCCTGTTGCTTAAATGATTATATTTTACATTTTTACCAAAGTAAATATTGAGTCTGAGCAATCACAGAAACACATATACAGGCACACTTCCGCACACACACACAGTGTTGGTGCATATGTTGCTGTTTGTGGCAAAAAACAAGGACCGGACAAACATTCCAGCGATGACATTCATGCGTATAAAGGAAGACAAAATGTATGAATTCAGTCTGAGCACACTTCTACCACCACACATATCCAGACAAATGGGCATCATTTCCTTCACAGCTGCCCATCTCTTTATTTCTTCCTCTGCTGCTTGTTTACAAGTGGTTGAAAACTGATCAAACCCTGTTTAGCAGCGGTTGATCAGTTTTCAACCAACTGTAAATATCACGGTTATCTGGCCCCTTTGCTGTGACATGAGCACGTTTAAGGATCAAGTGCTTTTGGAGTTTGCTGCCATGAAAACATAGCTCTGACCTGGACACTGCTCAGGTTTTACAGTGATATGATCTTTGCATGGCGTGAATTCAAAATAATGAGAGTATTTCCACTTTTTTAAAGCATTCAGCTTCTTTTGCTAGTTTATATTTTATGTACATTCTTCCCTCCCACAAACCGTGGAGACTTTATTGCACACACACATACCGCAATGAGCCAAGGTGAAATCGTTTTCCTTGGCAGGTATTGACAGGATTTTATTAATTGCATTGCAGCATAATCCTTCTGAAATTTTATGTGTAATACAGTAACACCATTTTCAGCAGGCCAGTGATTCTGATGTAATTACTGAAAATCACTGGGTAAAGTAATGTGATTACAGTAACACAAAACACGGCTGGGAACAAACCCATTACCACATTTAAAGACTTTTTTTTTGTCTTAAAAGGGAATAAATATCAGCTTCAATACAGTCCCACAAGATGTGCTTCCTAACTTCTTCTTCATAGCCTTCTTCACCAGCCTCCACGAAGGGATTTTTATGGAAAGCAGTCTACAGCATTAAAACTTTGAAATATGAAATGAAAACTAGACAGATCACTGGGGTGATTCTCTCCCTTTGTTTCTGTCTGCTACCTTCACAGCAATATACTGAGAAAAATACATCTGTAAATGATCTCAAATGTCACGGACGGTGTAAAATGAGACCAGTCTAGACAGAATTAGAGCTCGAGTCAAACAGGAGATGAAGCGAGCCAGAGAGGGACAGAAGATGTTGAGGGGGTGTAGTGGAGTCTCAGTTTCCTCTCATGCTGTAATGCGACTGCTGTGTTTTCCTCTGTCTTCTGTCAGTCAGCCGATGGAGCAGTGAGCCTGTGTGAGCTACCTCCATCAAAGTGCGCTTCTTGCCTTGGGCTACTGGTGTGTACCACTCTGTGATTTGGTCTTTATATCACCCCCCTTGATATAAAGGGGGGTGATATAACTACTGTTAAGATCCATCTGGGTCCCCTGATCAAAGGAGAGTGAAGCAGGGGGGCTTGGAGGACATCTCTGATTACTACTGCCTGAGGCAAGCCATGTCATCCTCATCAGCCTTATCCCACCACCATCATCATCATCATCCACCACACAGGAAAGCATGAATCAGAAAAACGCATATACAGTACTGTATACCGCCCCCAACTCCCAGCTCCCTCTGATTTAATGGGAAAATGCAATACCAAAGAAGCACATGTGCACACAGACACTCACACGGGTATTTACAAACACATGTGCACATGTTCAGATACACCAAGGTTGCGTATAATTAATCAGGAGGTATGCTTCCTTTTATAAGACTAAAAATCTAAAGTCCTGCTAGCAGCCCCAGGTGAAAAAATTTATAATTTTCAGTGCAAACATTGTATACTTCCTTTTTCTCCCTTTGAGAAACACGGTGGTCCTTGTACTCTTCACTTTCTATCTAAACTGTTCTTATTGCAAGAGGACCTACTGTAGACTGTACTCTAAAGTTTGGTTAGCTGTGTCTTCTTGCAGCAGCATAGAAAACAAATTCTGCATGTGTTAAAACTCATGTGCTGTCAGTTTAGTGCGGCAGGTGGTGACAAAGGAAAGGCTGCAGAATCGTCCAAACCAAGAAGGTTTATCCACTTTGGAGCAGGAATATACTCAGCAAACATCACGGCAACCTGTCTAATGCAAAGGTGACATTTTGGCCTGAGGGTGGGAGTCCACAATGCAGTGGCTTTACAGTCTGGGGAGCATGACTGTGTAATGTAAATGCCATTTTCATCTGCTCCTAAGATTGGTTTTTCTTTTGCACCTGCGGAAATTTTGGCCTGACACTGGCGTTAGAAGAAAGGTCAGGGGGTCGCCAAATATCACGAATCCATGAATGAAAGGTCAAAATCAAATTTCATGGAATATCCGGCCATTTATTTTTATAATTATATGTCAAAGGCCAAAATCTTGTTTAAGTGAAAAATTTGAACTCACAATGGTGAGAAACGAGAAATCAAGGGGTTAAAAAATTCATGCAGTAGAAGACATCCTCTGGGGATCATGAATATTCATGCAACATTTCAATGACAATCCTGATAACCTGATGGACATCACCATCCTTAGGCACTGCTGCAAAAAAATTTTTTTTTACCAAAATCAAAACATGTTCAATCAGTTAAGTATCACCCAATAAAATTTTATTTTTACATTTCAGATTTACTGAATTACATTGTTTGTAGTGTGAATAGAACACAGCCCTGAAACACACAAAGGCAATTGATTTAATTGGCAAATATCTGTCAGAACTGCAAGACAGGCAAAACATCCCCTTGATGATCCCTTTTCAAAACAAATTACAGAGCTGAAAGCTGAGTGAGAGCAACCACGGTACATGCACATGAATCAAATTCACTCAAAACAACTGTGTGACTCTGTGTACTCTACGTGCCTCTCAATACTTCAACCACGGCTCCTCTGTCATTGCATTTTTAACTATAGGTTCAGCAACCTCGCACACCACGCATATCCATTGATTTGCTGTATCGATCGGTGGTCACGACATGCGAGCAGCACAATGAATTATTTACTTATCTCCCATTTTTACACATCCTTGACCATGCTGAATTATGTGACCCATTTAATTCTGAAGGTCCATTGAAGCCATTGATTGCATGTGTGTATGTTAGAGAGAAAAAGAAGCATTTGTTCGTGCGTATCCTTGGATGAAATAGCCTATATCACATTTGTGTGCTTAATTGTGTGTACGGGTTCCCTCATCTCAGAAGGCTCATCAGCACTCGCTCCGTCAACTTGTCTCTCACTCCCAAATCCTTTAGTATCTCTCAAGTGAGCTCTGATTTATCTCCCTTGCTCACGCCTCCATTAAAAAGCGGAAGCCAAATAATTACTTTAGGTTAAATGGTCGCTTAAGCTCCCGTTTGTCCCCCGCATCACTCATTTATTCATTTGTATTTATTGTTTGTTAACTTTTGTCCTCTGCCAGAGACTTGCCGGGCTGGCGGAGGAGATCAGAAAGCTTCAGCGTTTCAAGCTCTGAAGATGAAAGTCAATGATGGACGATATTGACTTAAAAGTCCAACGCGTTCTGCTGGGAGGACACGTTGAGGCGTGATATGAAATATAGGTTGTTAGATCAAGGAGAGAGTGCCTGTTGGTAAACGGAGGGAAAATTCATTTGTCATTTTCCAAAAAGACTAGTTTTTGACCTTTTTTGGTTTCCATGGTATTGAAAACGAACAAACTGCTTAGTTCCCCATGAGTGATGCATCCTCGTCCAAGTAGGTGGAACACGTACACGAATATAAAAGCCTGTGAACGCCTACACTCATGCGCCTTCTTGACCCATTTGTTCACACCTGAGTAGCCTGAGCGTTGATATTACATTCCTTTTCTCTCCGCAGAGTTTTTTCTGAGATTGCACACTCAATTAAGCTGCGTACCCAGTTAGCCTGTTCAGCCTCACCTCTCCCACAGGAGCAGCTTTAAGTGAGAACTCGCACATTTGAGCCTAGTGCTAAATAGATTATGTACTTATTGTTATGTGCTGTCATTTATTATGATAAACAGACATTTGCATGCTGAAATTAGCTGTGGGAAGTACGAGTGTGGAGGTCACTGTGGATCACACACACACCTCCGCTGTCTTGTTAACTAACTTGCACGTTATTTTTGTTACGACTGTGTACACGAACTGGATCCAAATGCACGACTCAGACAATAGGTGTCAGAATAACAAAAAGCGTCTTTTACTGAAGAAGAGTTCGATGAACAAAAAACCACTCTTTACAGAGGGAAAAAAACACTCACGGCTTGAACAAGTTCGATGAACAAAAAACCACTCTTTACAGAGGGAAAAAAACACTCACGGCTTGAACAAACAAAACAATGACTTGACCAAAAACACTGACTTGACAACAGGGGTTGAATACAATGCTGGCTCTCTGACATTACAACAAGACGAACTGGCAAAGACAAAGGCGAGACACCGGCTATAAATACACAAGGTAATGGGGAACAGGTGGAAACAATTAGGGCGGGGAAGACAATCAGACGGATGGTAGACACACGAGGGCAGGAAGTCAACACACCTGGAACGAGAGGGAAAGTTGAAAAGACAAAATAAAACAGGAAATGACAAGACACTGAAGCACAAGATAACTTAACTAAATTAACTTAAATATTGCGTGGCATGACAATTTTTCCCTTCGAATTGTATCTTTCTTCTCTTCTCTTCCCTCCTTTTGAGTTACGAGAGAAAGGACAGAGGTCTGGTGCTGCTCTCTGAGGCTGCAGACACCCGTCACCACCAGGGTCATTCACAATGAATAATTACATTAGATCCAGGCCCTAAACTCCACGCCCTCTTCCCTCCCTCTCCCTCGCAGGCCACGAAGGGGATTAGGGCACAGTCAGGGTCCAGAGTGCCGCACGCCGCAGAGCAGGACAAAGGCTGAAAGCTCCTCTACAGGGAGGGGAATTAGTCTGGGATGGATGGAAGGAGGAGAAGTATAGAAAGCCTACAGAAAATCAGTAGACATGGAGGATGGAGAGAGAATAAATGCACAGGGACTAGGAAAGAGAGGAGAGAGCTTTAATGAGGTGCTGTGAACGCTGCACAGAGCACTGTAGGTCGTTGATTTCTGACACCTGGCACAAAACATAGCCCAAATAAAAGTGCTGCTGTTGTTTAAATGATTATATTTTACATTTTTTGATTTATATGTTATGTTATTTACAACAACAAAAAATCTCAGGGTATGGGGTTGCTCTGTTGCCATGGAGATGATTTAGTTGTTACCATGTGAGCTAAGTGCAAACTTACACCACCACCTGTTATCAAGTGACCAAAACTCCCTACTACAACGTAAGTATCTCCATCTGCTGAAGAAAGCCATGAGATGTGGGTGAAAGTTCTGAAAAGTAAGGACGTAAGTAAGCTTCAACCTTGAGTTATTATTTTGGTCAAGTAATTTTGCATTTGTTGCTTTAAAAATAGATATATACTGATATTTCTGCTGTCAAAATCATGATAGTTTCAGATTGTGGGATTCATTTCTAATTTATTTATTTTAATTTATTTCATGGTATTTTCAGATTTGATATTCTGTGTTTTATCAGACTGTGAGGTCATTTTCATGGTGTTGCCAAATATCAAAAAAAAAAAAAAATGTTTCCATCATCCTGAATCTCAATGTAAATGTAGGTATTCACAACATATTTTCACATACACAAATAACATCTGATGTCTTTATCTGAAAAATGTTGTATACTTGAAAGTTTTACTGGAAAGCTTTTAACAAGAAACTCATTTACTTGCTTCTGGTTTCTCCTGTGCTTTCGACTGCAGATGTTTTCCACTCCGGGTCACGTCTGCCTATTGGGGCCGTTTCCAATTTTTAGCCCGTTAGCCCCCAGGCTAATAAATAATTTTACCCTGGTATATTTGATCTTCGGCAATAATGATGAGCGGCAACTGACAAGCACAGCTAACCTCTCATCCAGCCGGTGTGATGCCTGCTGACAGACAGGTCTGCTGCAGAGTCAGTGAAATCTAAAGATGTTCAGAGAGTTCCTCTCTTTTGCAACCTGGTCATCTGTGTTGCTAATGTTGGGCGACCCAGTATCCTTTGCGACCGTCCCGCACCCCAATGCATTGGTAGGCATTTTGCTACCGTTGTGGTACAGTGGGCTATGCGTTCAGTAAACCCCAATTAACGTTCCCTTCAATAGCTGACATAACTTACTTTAGAATTTTTGTATTACTGCTATTATAGAGTTTTCCCTGAAATATCTTAATATGTGGGGAATCCATGCAGCAAAACACTGGCTGGAGAAATATCTGATCATGAAAAAAGTAGGCTACAGCCCCAACGAGACAACAAATATCATTTTTAATAACCATTCCACAGTGAACTGGAACCGTTTGAACATTTTTAATGAAAACTCGTGAAATAACATTGACAAACACACAGCCAACAGTGACCTATAAAAGAAAAAGAAAGATAGAGAGATAGAAAGATACACAGATAGAAGAACATTGTCATAATAGTTCTCACAGCCAGTGGTAGTGAGCAGGAAGTAGACATGCTAGCAGATTAGCTCGCTAGAGCCAGTGCTAGCTCGGCTACCTCCATCAGCCACGTGACCATCGTTTAGCAGGTCATAGCGGCCCCTTCAGAGTCTCCCTCTGCAGTGATTAGCTGTTAGGTTAACTACCAGCTGAAAGTAGTTGCATAGTGGCTTGGTTAGCAAGGATTGGCTACAAGTTATCAAGCACCCACCATGAAGAAATTGTATTCTTGACAACATAATAATAATTATATTATACATTTACATAATTTTTTTTCGTTCCGGCGCCGCTGTGAGTGGCAGCCTGTTGCAGCAGCTCCCGTTCGCGGTTTGAGTTTTTTTTGAGTTTACTAGTTTGCTAGTGAAGTATAGTCGTTCTTTTTTGCTATATATCTGTATGTATTTGCTATGTATTTTTAGTACTTGTTATTTTGCTATTTTTTGGCATCTTTGGAGTTTTTTGGACATTTTGTTTATCGTTTATGGAGACAAGACCGCTGATGCCCTTAGAGACGGCGTCCATAGTTACCGCCGGCAGCCATGGTGACTCCATTGTTTACACCAGGGATCAGCTGTTAGCTCTCCGTAACACAGCGGTGCTACCACCCGGGGAGAGACCTGATGTGCCCCGCGAGCTGAGGAGGAGGAGACGGGGAAGCCGAGCGGGGGCTCAGCGCCGCGCCAGGAGAAGACGTTATACACCCGTCCTCCCATCGATTCATCATGGGGAATGTAAGATCTATCACCAACAAGATGGACGAGCTGGCGGCGCTGACCCGGCATCAGAGGGAATACCGGGAGTGTAGCATCATGCTATTCACGGAGACTTGGCTAACTGCGCTAACTCCGGATACGGACGTTTCAGTTAATGGCTTCCAACTTTTTCGGGCGGACAGGACGATGGAGAGCGGTAAGAGGAAGGGAGGAGGGCTGGCAGTGTTTGTTAATGACAGATGGTGTAACCCTGGGCACATCACTGTTAAAGAGCAAACCTGCGACAAGAACATTGAACTGCTAGCTGTTAGCATGAGGCCAAACTATCTACCGAGGGAATTCTCGCATGCCATCGTGATGGTAGCTTACATCCCCCCCTCTGCTAACGCTGAGGCAGCCTGTGATGTCCTGCTCTCAGCAGTAAGCAGGCTGCAGACACAGCACCCAGATGCCCTCCTCGTCATCTCTGGTGATTTTAATCATGCCCCTCCGTCCTCCTCTCTACCCACATTCACTCAGTATGTTACGTGCCATACCAGAGACAACAGAATACTGGACTTATGTTATGCCAACACCAAGGACGCATACATCTCATTGAGTCTCCCCCCCCCCTGGGCAGATCTGATCACAACCTTGTGCATCTCAGGCCTGTCTACAGACCTCTTGTGCGCAGGCTGCCTGCTGTCCCACGCACAGTGAAGAAGTGGTCTAACGGAGCAGAGGATGCTTTAAGGGACTGTTTTGACACTACTGTATGGGACATTTTTAGTGACGCTCATGGGGAGGATATTGACAACCTCACAGACTGTCTGACAGATTACATAAACTTCTGTGTGGAAAACACCATCCCCACTAGGACTGTACGTTGTTTCGCCAACAATAAACCCTGGATTACTCCTGATATTAAGGCTCTCCTCAAGGAAAAAAAGAGAGCTTTTGTATCGGGTAACAAGGAGGAGTTAAAGAGTGTCCAGCGAGAGCTAAGGAGGAGGATCAGGGAGGGGAAAAACAGCTACAGGAGAAAGTTGGAGAGTCAACTGCAGAAAAATAACACCAGAGGAGTTTGGAAGGGCCTTAAAACCATCTCGGGCCATATGGACTCCAAGCCCCGGCCTGCGGGGGATCAGAAGTGGGCAGATGACCTGAACGTATTCTTCAACAGATTCGATCAGGCATCTACCCCTCCCCCTGCCCCGTCTCCTCTGCAACCATCATTACCATCTACCCTCCCTGCCTACAGCCCTCCCCCTCCCTCATCTCACCACTCATCACTCCCCACAGCCCTCAGCTTACAGCCACTTAATACACCCACACCACAGCCTGGGCTGGGCCCATCTCCCCATTTCACACCCGCAAACACCCCCCATTCAGCCCTCATGCCCCTACAAGCTCAACCGGGCTGTTCCTCACAACATCCCAGGTGAGAAACGAACTGAGGAAGATAAAGGTGGGGAAGGCGGCGGGCCCAGACGGCATCAGCTCCAGACTTCTGAAGTCCTGTGCGGACCAGCTGTGTGGGATTGTTGAGCACCTGTTCAACCTGAGTCTGAAGCTGGGGAGGGTGCCAAAACTGTGGAAAACATCGTGTCTGGTTCCTGTGCCGAAGACCCCACACCCCAAGGACCTCAATGGCTATAGGCCAGTGGCATTGACCTCTCACCTGATGAAGACCCTGGAGAAACTGGTCCTTGTTCACCTGCGTCCGCTGGTGAGCCCATGTATGGACCCTCTGCAGTTTGCCTACCAACCCCGCATTGGGGTGGATGACGCTGTCATTTACCTACTTCACACATCCCTCTCTCACCTAGAAAAGGCTGGAAACACTGTGAGGATCATGTTTTTTGATTTCTCCAGTGCTTTTAACACCATCCAGCCCAGGATTCTGGGGGACAAGTTGGAGCACGCTGGGGTGGACCATCACCTGGCAGCATGGATCCTGGACTACCTCACAAACCGACCACAGTATGTGAGGTTACAGGACTGTGTGTCTGACACACTTCTCTGCAGCACAGGGGCTCCACAGGGAACCGTTCTGGCGCCTTTCCTGTTCACCTTCTACACAGCGGACTTCACCCATAACACTTCGAACTGTCACCTGCAGAAGTTCTCTGACGACTCTGCCATCGTCGGCCTCATCACCAACGGGGATGATGGGGAGTACAGAGAACTGACCCAGGGCTTTGTGGGTTGGTGTCAGCAGAACCGCCTCCAGATCAACGCGAGTAAAACCAAAGAGCTGGTGGTGGACTTCGGCAGGCGCAAACTCCCTCCACCTACACCAGTGAACATCCAGGGAACGGACATTGAGATTGTGAGATCGTACAAGTATCTGGGTGTTCACTTGAACAGCAAACTGGACTGGTCAGACAATACGGACGCTCTGTTTAAAAAGGGCCAGAGCCGTCTCTTTTTGCTCAGGAGACTAAGATCTTTTGGAGTGCAGGGTGCGCTCCTGAGGACTTTCTATGACTCTGTGGTGGCATCAGCTGTCTTGTATGGGGTGACCTGTTGGGCCAGTGGCATCTCTTCCAGGGATAGGAAGAGACTGGACAGACTGATTAAGAAGGCCAGCTCTGTCCTTGGATGCCCTCTGGACCCAGTGGAGGTGGTGGGAGGCAGGAGAATGGTGGCCAAGCTATCATCACTACTGGAGAACACTTCCCACCCCCTACATGTCACTCTTTCAGCACTGGGCAGCTCCTTCAGCGACCGGCTGCTCCACCCGCGGTGTCTGAAGGAGAGGTACCGTAGGTCCTTTCTGCCTGCTGCTGTCAGACTCTATAATCAGTACAACTCCCGGTAATCTACACTTGACTGTCAGTGTGCAGACTATTCACTACTATACTTCATCTACTGCTGTGCATTATCTTCATACATATATTGTATTCATGATGTTATCTACTTCATATGTTGCTGTGAAATATTTTTCATATACATGTATATTATATATGTGCAATATTTTTATCTTATCTATTTGTTCATACTTACAACTGCACTCAGTCACTCTATTATTTATTTCTGTCTATACTGTGTATAGGACTATTTTTCTATTTATTTTCTATTTATTTTATTGTATTTCTATATATGACACTTTTGCTGGCTGCTGCAACGCTAAAAATTTCCCCGCTGTGGGACAATAAAGGCTTATCTTATCTTATCTTATCTTATAAAACACTATGACAGCCAAATGTCAACAGAGGAAAATAACCAAAGTGATTACAGAACACGTGATCAAAGTTCAAAGCAATATGTAAGGAATAATGATCGTGGGGTTTGACCTACTGTAGCATTTGTAGGCAATAATTAAGCAATTACATCACGTTCACCAACATCATCATTACCATTCTGATCTTCATCATAGGCATCATTCCACTCCTCTTTTATACCCATCAGGCACACATACACCCAGCTTATCTGCAGGTCTCAACACCCACTTAAAATGTTTGAGCTGGGAAGCCTGCGAGCCTCTATTTGTTTAGTAATTTCATGACTGGCTAACCTTTCTTCTCTGGGGCATCTCTCTGACTCAGTTAGAGCCCTCTGTTATGTGTATATGTGTGTGCATTTGTGCTTATCAAATAATATTACACATCACCTCAATGTATACCCAGTTTTCACACACTTTTCTTCAAATCCTTTCCCCTCAGCTCCAGCTATCTACAAAATGTTTCTCACCCATTGCCCACATGTAAACAGTCTCGTATGCATCCAGCATCCATAAAGCAAGAGCGTCGTGTCACTATGTGTTTGTCCAGTGTGTACAAGCGCTCTTTGTAGTCCTGTAAAACTTAAACCTCTTTGAAGCCATTAATATTGACAAGGAAATAGACATTTTCCTGCTCAGATATACTGACGGATCATCTCAGCTTACCTGCCTCGTAAATGCAACATTAATGTTGTGTTCATGTTCAGGTAACTGTTATTGTTTGGTTGCTTTGGCAACATTGTTCTTCATGCCAATAAAGGCTTTTGAATTGAATTGAAACATTGTAAAACACGAAAAGCATTTATTTGTCACAGCAGACTAAGCAGTGGTGACGCCTCCAGGCAAAGTGAAGAAAGTCCCTTTCCATTTGGCATGTTATTGCATTCTTGAACTGTGTCATGAAGCTCCATGCCAGGCTCATTTGCATTTCTACTGCATCCTCTGTTCAATAGAGTCTATTGCATTCTCCCAGCAAGAGGTTACCAGGTTACCAGGACCAAAGACTGAGAGTCCCCGACCTCATCTGATTTGTGACGGCATAAATTCAACGTGGTCATTAAAGAGTAGGTGTCATTGCTATGTTTAGCTTTCAGTAGTTCTGTAGCTCCAGCTCTTCCAGTTGCTAAGCAGCTACAGGCAGATTGAGTCACCAAGGTTAGAGACAGATTTGACGCTTTATTTGCGAAAACTGATATACAGTGTGTCATGACCTGGCTCTGAAGTCATGACAAAAGAGGAGGAGACGCAGGCGGAAGGCAAATAATGAGTCATTTATTTAAATAAAAGCATAGTAGGATAATGGTGAACACAAAATAGAATAAGAATACGATGAGATGTGATTACAGTAAAGTCAGTGGCACGAATGCCACGTGTGGTGTGAGGAAAGGATGTTGGATGGCTGAAAACAAAACAACAATCCTCTCAGCTGCCAGAAAGGCAGGGTTTTATAGTGTGAGAGCACCGGGCCCAAGTGCTTCCAACTAGAAAAAGTATTTGTTAACATTAGCCACAAGAGGGCACGTATCCCCTAATAATGCAGCAGAGTTTAGGGGGGTCTACTTGCTCCAGATTTGAGAAGGCCTAGCCAAACAGGAAGGTTACGATACATTAGGACATCCAAGATAGACGATTATGTGAGTATAGACAGCTAACTTAAAAGTACTATATTTTCAGTCAAGAAGAGAGCAAAATACAAGCTTTTATCAGTAACGGAGGCTGCTCAGACTATGACTGTAAAGGTGGTGAAGCTGGATGATTGGCGCTGAGGAGTGTGAAGAAGCAGATGGAGGACTTTATTTAGGACTCATGAAGCGTGAGTTTTGTTTATGGATTTAGTCACTGTTAAACCCATTTTGCCTCGAGGGCTTGTGTTGATCAAATGATAATTTCTAATGGTAAAATGTGTTTGTCAGCTAGATGACTATACATTAAGTTGTCAGTTGTTAGTTAATGTAAGCTGAGACTTGAACTCAATTACTCGGGCCATTTTTGCAGTTTGTTGAGAAGTTGTTGTCTACAAGCAGAAGCAGCTCATCCCAAAGTGTTGCCTTAAACAGGCTGAAGAAAATATAATTCTTCTGTCTTTTTGATGTGTTAAGGTGAAAAGAAGAACCATGTAATTTTTATCTCATTTAATGAGTCTCAGTCAAGTTCATCAATGTATAAAATACTACTCCAATAACATTAAAATGAGCTCTCTACAGTTTATAAGGGATCTTTTCACAGCAGCTATGTGGGGAATCTGTTTGAATGAATGACCAAAATTTCAGACATGCCAAAAATCCATCGTTGGTCGTTCAGGCAGTTATTCAGGTGTCACAACCGCCCTCAAGCTCAATGCCAAACGACAGCCAATCTCGCTGAAATTTGGCCTGATTCTGAAATAATTCATCTGCACAGTGTCTGCACAGTTTAAGACAAAAGTTAACAGGTGGTTTTTGCCGACCTCCGGACCATTCGAGCCTCAAACAGATGATCGAAACAAACTCCCCAGGCATGATCATAGAAAGCATAGCCCCTTAGCATTCCATTTTTGTTGCATTAACAACACAGTGTGTGCTGTGTCTGCATGTTTGTTTGCATTGCGTAATGCTTGCGTAATGGAATCACTCACAGTGTCTCTGCCTAGCTCTACCTGTAGCTCTTCTGCCATGCACGTCTGAATATGCCAGTGGACACCTTAAATAGACTGGAAAGATTGTTATAGTACTGTTATAGTCATTTATCCACTTTCTATTATCCCTCAAACCAGTTGGAATTTCTGCCCGTGGGTTGAGTCTCATCCACCTTGTTTAAAATGTTAGATTAAAATAAACTGATGTTGAAGCTTGAAATTGTTTCAGCCTTCACCCCACCTGAACTCTACCATTCAAATCTGTCTCCAGATGACAGTAATACACTCTGGCTGGTGGCCCAACGAATCGTGCCTTAGGGTGGGGTTCCCATCCCAGGGGAGGCATGGGCATATAGGGGGTGCATGGTAGGTAGTCGGGTGGAAGGCTGTAGAAGCAGCGAGTTCTCCCTCTTTTAGTTCTTGTTAATCCACAGTTCACTGGCAGGTGTTAGCAACAGTGTCTCAGTTTCACTCTACAGCTTTCACCAAATTCACCAAATGACTTCACACCATCCTTTACTCTCTCTCTCTCACTCACTTACTCCTTCCAGCACAGAAACACTGACACACACACTTACGCGCACGCCTGCACACCTGCCTCCCTCTTGTCGCCATCAAACCCTGGCTCACGTTCAGTCGCTGTTTATTTGGGTGGCAGGAATATTTCCGATTTTGCAGTCTGAAACACTGACTTATGAGTCACTCAGCCCCCCCACCCCCTCCCAAGACAAACACAAGCCTTTGTCTCGTGCTTCACATCAATTCAAAGCCTCCAGTCTTCACCAAATGTCTTTTTAATGAAAACTGCTTCGTCTCATCACTCAGTGAGTGTCTAATGGCTCCTGTATTGCTGCAGGTACCAGAGAGAGGTAGGGATGTCTGGCACAGGAAAGCAGAACCTAGGACCAAGACAAATAACGCATACACACACACAAGCACGCACGCACACACACACTCATGCACGCCCACAAAAACACTTTACATTTCAGCCTTACTGAGTATCCAGCAAAACCAGACGCGCATGCAATTAGTCTGGCTTCTCTTGCTCCCACGACGAACATGAACAGTGCGGATTGTTAGAGCAAGATATTTCTGAGTTCATTTAATCATCAGAGACTGTGAGGTATGAAAAAAAACAGGGGAACAGGAACAAAGTCGTTTTCAATAAAATGGAGTGGCTAATGAGGACTAAGGCTTAAAAATCAGACTACATAAATGAGAGTATAATCATATATATGCACATAATCATGCATGGCAGGTGAAAACTGCATCAGCCATAACTTGATTGCATTGTATATGCCAAAATCAAGGCACAAAGGGTGAAATTGCAGTTCTCACCTCACATTTCCTTCCCTACACTCTCCTTCTCTTTTCTTCCCTTCCGCATCCTTCTCTCTTTTTTTCCCTCCCATCATCTCCTTTTCTCCCATCTCCCCTCCGTTCATTGTCTTTCCTCGCCTCACCTGCCCCTCCTTTCCCTTTACTCGACTCTCCTCTCCGAGTGGAGGATTTGCTTGCTGATCCTGATCCCACACACAAAAGGAGGGTGGATAATCAGCTTCCTCTCTCATCCAGCCTGAATCGGTCCTCTTCAGAATTCCCACGCGATGCCATGCCTTCCAAAAGCGGACTGTTACCCATTATCCCTCATCTACTCAGCCACTCATCCCTAATCTTTGGCTTTCTTATCCCCACTCCTTTTGGTTTCTGCGCTTCCACGTCCCCCAACCAGCTGGATGGACAGCATTCAGTTCGAGACGAGGTTTTGGTTTTGAGCTTGCGTAGATGACCGGTCAAACAATGTAGGGAAAACACAATCAGCTCTGGATTGCCAATCAGTAGCTGTTTTGGTTTCCCATTAGAGGGGTCAAATTTGCAGCATTGCTGTTAATCAGGCATATTTAGAGCGATATAGAATGATGTGACATGCGAATGGGTGCCGATACATCCAGCAACAAGACTAAAGCTGTGTCCCAATTCCACACTACCCACTAATTCTAAGCAGGTCCCTGAGTCTCTAGTATATATTCACACTGGAAAAGTAACAAAATAAAATACTCAAAAACAGTAAGATTACTAAACAACGTTCAATTTTTGAGTGTGCTGTTGATGGACACCATTGTCCCACATTACAATGCAAAGAAAATTAAGTAGCTACTAAAAGTTGAAAAGATTATGATAGTGTTAAATAAAAAGTCAGGGGTTCTTCAATGTCAGTGGGCTTTATCTTCTGGGTATCATGAATATCTGTACAAAATTTCATGGCAATTGATCCAACAGTTGTTGAGATATTTCAGTCTGGCTGCCAGCATGGCTAAAAACACCTATCCATTGTCTTCTGCATAATCCCGCTCGCAGTCACTTCAACTGTGAAGAACCCTGTTTAGTTCATTATAAATACATTTGGAATACTTAAAGTTTCTTTTGTGTAGGCTGAGGCAGGAATGGATTCTGCCGTTTCTTTGTCTGCAAAGCGCCATATGTTTTAGAGGTTTGTTGACTACATAAATCCCCCTCAAGTTATGCTTCAATGATGACAAATGTTGCACTGTTACAGGAAACAAAATGATGACGGAAGATGAAAGTTGGAGCTTAGGCAGCAAACAACAGATCCTTCTGCCATTTAGCTTCACGACAACACATGAACTATGGCCGTCAAATTAAAACAAATGCTCTCTTTCTGAATTTGAGAGAACGTGTGTGAATATTGAACATGATTGTAATTGGTTTATTCCCCAGAGTCAGGGAACTTGTGTGCAAAAAGCTTTTGAAGCACAGAATTCCTGTGTATACTTCCTGCGTAGGCAACCAGCTCCCAAGAGCACTGCCTCGTGTTCTTACTTTAAATGAGCTGTCTCGTCGACTTTTAAGTGAAACTTCCGACCTCCTACTAGTCTCCCACTAAAGTTCCTCCCATTGTCTGCTTCCCCGTCTTCATTTTCCTCCTCTTTCCACATCCAAAAAGGGAACCTGTTTGTTATCGATTACACTTCTGCTCTCATCTCTTTTTCGGCTTGTGTGTTCTGCTCTGCTTAAACTGGCTGCTTTTTATGCTTTTGTTGTTCTTTCTTCCTCTATCCCACACACAGTCAGCTATCAAAGAAAAAGGAAAGTACACACTGTTTCACAATTTCTCACACATTTTTAGAGTAAACAGATGCAGACTTTTCTGTGTTGTATATTAGAAGACGCAAAGCTGTTCAAACCAATCGAGCAGAGCAAGATCTTGATGTCTTAGATCGCTGATAGGAAGATGTATCTTTTCTCAAAAACATGCATTACAACACGGCATCATGCTGGATTTGGAAGTGACAGAATGGAGTGAAAAAGGCAGAATGAGAGAGAATGATGTAGTAGCAAGAGGAGTGCATGGGGTGTGTGTGTATGTTTGTGTGTGTGGAGCATTACTGATTCATACAGGCCTCTGATCCCTGGCTGTGTGAGAATAAAGCCCCCCTCTCCCTCTTCTCCGAATTCACATTTCAAAATTCATTGATGGGCTCTTGGTATTCCTCAGACCAAGCTCCAAAAAGAATCAACTATCCCATTCACCCATCAATGATTCACTGTCATACCCACGGCAGGGATTTAACAACACACAGCTACAGAAAGCTTGGATGCGCGTGTGCTCGTGTGCTAGAAAGTGAGTGAGTGATAGATTGAGCATCTGAAATTTTGAGAGTGGTTTTGTGTGCAACCTTTTGTTTTTGAGGTATTACCTCACAAGAGAAGAAATTATTTCCATTGCATCCTGGTTGCGGCAAAAGGATAAAGGCCTCTCGTCTGAAACCTTTGAATAATTAAGGGGGATAGTTTGATATTGCAGCCAGACTGCAGATAGATTTGATGTAGGTCCAGCTCTTACACAGACGACCCAGAAATCAAAGCACTCTTTGACGTGTCTGAGCATGACAGAAAGTCCTCGACGGGTTCATAACAGAAGGCTTGGATCGATACACCCCTATTGGTTCACAGTCCACTCACCTGGGACACTTTTTCGTTTAACTGCGTCGTTCTTTTTCCGTCTGTTGTCCTGATCCTCCTATGTAGCAATTAACGGGAGAAGGTGGTACAGACAGGCGGACGAATTTAGCTTCAAATCAGAATGCCCTCAAGCTTTTTTTGAAGAGTGAGCTTTGATGGCTCATTCAGATGAAACAGGCTGTGTTCATGAAAGCGAGGACAATTTTAGGAGTGAGTCCTGACTGGAGTTCTGCATCTGGCGTGTCATAAATAAGTCATTTTAAGGACAGGGCGCCTTAACATCGCCTTCAGTGAGGCAGCAGTTAGCGTGACATCAGACCTGCCACTCCGCTGCATTCCCTGTTTGTCTTGATCTCTCAGGTGCTTCTGTCAGCTGTGTAGGTAAGAAAAGATCGGTGAAAGACGAGTCGATACCTCCCCTCCTGACGCTTCACGCTGAGATCTGTGAGACGATCAATCACTTGTTTCCATTCTCCCATCTGTGTTCTTCTCCCCTTATGTGCTTCTTTAAAAAGCCTTTGTCTTGTAATTAGGAAAGTTGACTTGACTGAAAGAGGTGCTTTATTTCAGTTTGAAATATCACCTCAACTTTGAGAGTGTCAAACAAATCTGCAGCAATCCTAGAGCTGAATGCCATACCCAACTTGTAATCAATAGATTGCATGTTGTTGGATTAATTGCATTATCTGCATGAGGCCTATGTGCTGACTGATTTTTTAAATTGCATCTCATAGCTTACAGTATTTCAATCCATGGGTATTTTCCGGAAAACTATAATGACTCGGGCAGTGAGACAAGGAGAGACAGAAGCGGGGAAAACAGAAATTAATTTAGTAGAATGTGCAGTTTAGTTGGGCCTGAGTGTAATCTCCTGAAAGGGGATTTTGAGGCTGATTTTGTGGAAAATGTGTTGCTTTTAATTTCAGTTTCACCTCATCTGTAAACAAAACATGAGCGAAAAAAGTGTACAACTCAAGGTAAAGTTGTAATAAGATGACTTACAAGAAAATAGCTGCGGTCCCAGCTCCACAACAAAAGATGATTAAAAGGTGAACAGATGGCAGTAGGTAGCAGGATGCAGGGTTTACATTGGAGGCATATTTCTAGGCATCCTGTTCAACCTCTGTATTATTTTTAGTCTTGTAAGGTTTCGGCACAGAAGTGGTGCTGCTGTCTTTGTGTGGAAGCCATTCTCAAATCTGTCCCTGGTTGTCCCGTACGTCAGCCTCGGCACTGTAGCCAGATAATCTCATGGGATTTCTATCACGCAGGTGCCGTTGCTTATTTATCCTTCCCTCGACACATTCACTGCCCTCAGCGAGCATCGCTACACCGGCTAACTATCTGTCACTACAAGGTAACAGAGCTTTGCGTCTATTGTCCCCCCCCTCTCAAGGCCCTCCAGCCCCGTTCTGAGCTCCGATGGCTTGGCCCGCTAGTCTGTGTGATCTTCACCGCAGGCATTACTCACTCCACAGTTCTCCAGAGCTGACAGGTGTGTGATAAAAATGTCCCGTAAGCCAGTGCTGCCCAGAACACTGAGCCAAAGAGACGTCCATTTCTGAGAAAGCACGGGACTTTGGTTTCTGCTCATTTCCCTCTCTTTCTTTCTCTTTCTGATCCACGTGCCTATTTAATACGAACAGACAGAGGGATAGAGATGACTCTCTAACTAAAAAAATCTGTAAAACTCCTAAAGAGTGAGTGGGCCTAAGCCCTGGGGCAGAGACAAATCACCTGAGGCAGAGTACAATTCTACTTTGTACTTTGAGACTTTTTTTCCCCTTCAATGTCTATTTTAGTCATGAATAGGTATGAGAGGAAAATGAGGTATTTCCTTTAATTAGAAACCCTAGGTACATGAGAATGTGATCTTTTTGTTCTTTGCCTAATTAGGCTGCATGTATCTAGAAATATGCATTGTGTTCTTACCTGAGTGTAAGTTTGGGCCACCCTTAAGGGGTTGACCTACTAAAAGTTACAGGGATAGCGCGCGCGTGTGTGTGTGTGCGTTCGCGTGTCCTTGCACACGAGTGTGTGAAAACTTTACGCAGGCATTCAAAGTGAGAAGTGGGTGTGTGTTGTGACAAGAAAGTCGCGGCTTTATCTGTGAAATGGCAAGTAAAGGAAGAAAATGTCAATTCCCAATGTGGAAAACCACGTAATGACTCTCTCAGAGGAAAAGGGTAACACACACACACACATCTACACGCATGGACACACACTTGGTTTTTACTCTTGCTATACCTTCATCTGCCCCTCAACAGACAGCAGGTCTTTGGGGAGTCCTGACAAGAAGTGTATATGTGTGTGTGTGTGTGTGAGCCAGTGTGTATTCATTTTATCCTTCGACTCACCTGTCAAACTAAACCAGGTAGTTCTGTGAAGGTTAAGACAAGGAGGTCTAGTTCCAGAGACAGACAGGAGAAACAAAAGAGAGGCAGAGAGTTTTGTCAAGATTTTTTTTTTAAATGTTTTGATAGCATTCTGACAAATGCTGCGGCTGACCCGAGCTTTTCTTGCTTTTCAAAGCAACCCTCCTCTGCCCTGAAACTGTTGGCACTTCTGTCCATCATCATGGGAAGATCCTGTACTTTACAAGTGGTGGATACATCCCCGTGTTCGCTGGCTCTTCCCTGCTCCTGCTTCTCCAGTTAAATAGACAGTGATGCTGTAGAGACGGCGAGTGTGAGGGCCCAAAAGTCAAGATGAAACTGACTAGAAGTCTGAAGATGATGGAAGAGCTTCCACGGCTGAACAGCAGACTTCAGAGCACACATTCAGAAACTTGTGCTCTGTAAGGAAAAACTGTCACTAAAAAAAAGAAGAGGCTGCAGCATCATATATCGCAAATGCACTTAAGATATGCCTGCACATGTTTAGAAATATTGGAGAGGGTACAGGAGAAAAATGATTAGTGACCAGCTGAGGGTTTTACAAGAACCAGGTTATTGCAGTGCAGGCAAACATACCTTCCCGAACTTAATTTCGTGTGTGCACAAAAATGTAGTCAGGTCAGCCTGTTGTTGTTTAGGAAAATTCTTAAATGAATGCGCAATAGAAACTGGAAATAGACAATAAAAAATAAATAAGAACCTATTTTAAAATGTGTTATCCGACCACTATCTACATGACTTATAGACCACTGAACACCCTCAACATCATTAATTCCAATGTTCCCAAACAAGCACTCATAATAAGTTCAACTGCTATTTTGCGCTCTGCATTATTTAGATGAGAATCACTGTATGTACTTAATATACAGCCTATCTGCAGAGTGCTGCTGTGCTGTACTGCACTACAGAACAGTGTGAGAAAGAAGGGCATGTTCTTTGAAGTTTCTGAAGACCGACTATGTCAAACTCGTGTCTCTTGCTATCGACGGGGAGATGAAAGTATACCCTGATCTGTGACACAGAGAAAATCTTTTCTAATGTGATCTAATGTGAGCAACTAACATATAACCTTGATCAAATGTGATCTGACGTGAGCTAGCATGTCACCTTGATGTGTGCAGTCACTGCTGTGTCATCCAGCTCCACCACCCCCTCCTCCAAACCCCCTCCCTCTTCCACCTCTGTTATTTTTTCTAAATCATACATATTTCAAGGGCAGCGCTTTCTCCTGCCACCGAGCCGCGGACCTGAGGAGGGTCTGAGGGAAGTTAGGAAGCCGTGGAGAGCCTCTCAGGTGAAACCCTGTCAATAGGAGCAGTCCCTTCTCCTCCCACAGCTGAGATGGAGAAAAGGAGCTGCAGATAAACTGTTGAAACATTCACTGAGGCAAGGTTATGTTTGTGTGCCCTGGTGACTCTGTGTGCGCGTGCGCGCGCGTGTGTGTGTGTGTGTGTGTGTGTGTGTGTGTGTGTGTGTGTGTGTGTGTGTGTGTGTGTGTGCGTGCGTGCATTTGCAGGGACACGTGCACTTGTGTTTTTGTGTATGATAGGAAACCTGCAATGTCAGTCAATGTGTAGAGTTAAAGAAATCGGTACCTCCACTTTTGTCATTTCCTCTTTAAGTTCATTGTAAAATGTATTAATACCTCAAACAAAAATGTGAGATAAAACTTGGAGTCAGAAATGTTTCTTAGGTTGTGAAAAAAATGATCATGTAGATTACAGAGCCATTTTAACATGCTCAATTTAAGCTGCACTAATCAATATCTTCATATTAACAATGGAAAAAAATGTGTAATTTGAAAGGCATCACTTGAAGTAACGAACCTGCCAATTATTCACACCCGACTTTGCATTTCCCCTCAGCTATCGAGAACATTTTAACATCTTTTGGCTCAATGTTTTGGTTTTATGGCAAAACACAGTGGGGCATTTAGATGCTACAGAAGCAGATGTTTCCATCAGAAGTCAGTGGAGACCAAAACAGAGATAAAAGAGTGAATATTGGACTCCAAACACGGTTCCAAATGAATGTTAATGTTTTTTCTGCATTTGCTGGGTGTGTAAAAAGCCATCTCGCTGCTAACCAGTTAGCCACAACAACTTTATTAAGGTATGTTAATCTTGTCTGCACAGCTTGTTGCGCTGCATCCAAGTGGCCAAGAAAAACAACAGTGGTTAAGATTAAGTATAAGCTTTAAAATTCTTATTTTACTAAAGCAATTTGGTAATTAAGGTTTTGGTAAAGACTTTGGTTAGAGTTACACAATAGTCTTCAAATAAGACTTCATGAGCGCCTGCATGTGTGTGTGTATGTGTGAGAACGTGTCTAAGTATGACCATATGTGTTGCGCCTGGTAGATCCAAATGTGAGTGCAAATATAGACATATCACTGAAAGTCTTTGCCCATGCATGACAGTTTTAATTGGCACTTTCACACAAATGAATGAAATTAATGAACAGAATAATCAGATGGTGTCTTAGACCTTGGCTTAGCAATTCAGTCACCTGCCTTAACAGCAGCCACGCACATATAGTTTATTGCCATTACTTTAATTGGTGTACCATTGTCTGCACCCGCCATTTATCCAGCACATAAAAAGAAATTGTTATATCGTTATGTGTTATTGTTTTATAAACAGATGGCTTTTGTTAACACTGAATATTGAGTTTTACTGTCATGTTAGTTGACATTTTCTCTATCTACTGGAACCATATTGTGATATGATAGTATTGTTTTACAAATTCTGTGGCTGAAATGATTCAAAGCAAATTTTAATTAAAAACTACCAAAAAATGTCATTTTGCATGTGTTTTTCTGAGGATGTAATGCTTTACATTGGATCACAGTTCACTGCATTAAACATTAACAATTTGCATACATTTATAAATACTGTGATACATAGTGATGTTGGAAAAATAGTCTTATTAATATCATATTGATTTCAACCATTGTTGATTTCCACTGGTGGTTTCCAAAGTGGGTGCTGTAAGGACAGGTCAAAGGTGCCGCAAGATTTATATCCATTTCTGCACATTTTTAGTAACATTTCACCACATAAAAGCAAAACAACATTAACATTATGTACTTTTTAAAATGACATTCTCCAAAATATCGCAGCAGAACAAAATAAGCCATAAACATCAGAATCCCTGTATTTAAAGCCCTAAGTATATAATGTCGTGCAGGTGATAAGAGCTCAAGGTTGCCAGTTGTCATAGTAACGCAGCGCGCTTTCCAGCACACAAGCTTTCCAGGTGCACAGCGGTCAGTAAAAGCAAGCAATAGAAAGATTTGTCACTGTAAATAGAAATCAAAGAAATGCCGATACAGCTCAGCCTGCAACACAAGTCACAGAGAACTGAACCCGAGCCGACCAATACGACTGAAATCTCCCTGAAAGCTACTGTGCTTTTCATGGAGAGGGGAATCTAGCTATCCCAACACCTCATCTGCAGGGAAAAACTCTCAAACGCAGAAATGGTAACCTCAAGAGACATCTCGAGACAGAACGCCCCTCTTAAGTCAGGATGAGAACTTCCTTGGCAGCCTAAAATGTGAGCTAATTTGACTTTTGAACAGAATGACAGGAATACGTTAAACCAATTAGCATATGCATGGAGCGGTGAAGGTGCATAATAATAATTACAATGACAGGGTGACATGGTTTAAAACATTTTGGGAGCCACTGGTCTAAATAAAGCATGAGGTATTACAAAAAAAACAAGGTACTCAAGGCACCAGCTGCCACAGTTTCTGTTGTCATTAATAACACTATTTCTCAAACAGTGGGTGGTGTGCATGAAAGCGTGACTCTGCCTCTGTGTGTGTGTGTGTGTGTGTGTGTGGGACTGTGCATGAGTGTGTGCGCGTGTCAACGTGCGGTTGATGGAACCCCGCAGAGTTTTAACACGTACAACTGTTGACCGTATCTGAGCTGTCTGATTCTGCTCATGTTAATTTAATGAGCGAATAGGGTGCGCGCCAGGAGGTGGTCACAGCGAATCATAAAGCCAAATGAGACTTTGTAATAGGCCGACTGAAGCAAAAGACTTTATCAAAATCAATACGTGCAGCAAAGAGCCAAACAGTGTCTGTTGGCAAGGTTAACAGAACGTGGCTACACAATCAATGATATATGACTACATTTGAATCAGATCAACAAACACACACACACACTCACTATTCTAATACGCTCATGCCCGCTGTTAGTGAGGACTCATTAATGAGACCATTGACATCCAGCGTGGAGGCTTTATTCCATCATTCGTCGCGTTTTTTATACACATACATCATACACATGAATGCGGCGTGAATGCCATTAACGTCACAGCTGAACGTGATCCCACTGCCGCCATACCACTGTGAAAAACACTCAAGGTCAGACCCTTTTGTTCCTTTCCAGGAGCGTGGAAATGAAGATTTATTCTGCATAACTAATGCATTCCTCTATTCGATGTATGACCCTGCACAGCAGTGGATTGGATGTAGATATTTGTCTCAATTTACCACTGCTTTGCTGCTTATCTGAAGTCCAGAAGTGGGAGAATGTCAGACAGACAGATTTTATGTAATTGGATAAAATACAAATTGAGCTTTATATTTGATGCCATCTTAAAAAGACATTTATGGCACATAGCTGAATTTTCTCAAGAGTGTCTCTTGTAGATTGCTCAGTTTTTCTTTCTATCTCTCAAAACCTTAAATATCATCTTTTTTCTCTGCTTTTGTGCATCATATTTCTCTAGAGGGCCAACCTAACTTTAGCCTCTCATTATATGCCAGCGCATTGTTTCTGCCTTGCCTCTCCCTTGCTAGTGTTGTACGTCGGCAATTTATGATTGGGTCCCTAAGGATGGGTACTTAGTGCCTCCGACTAGGTAAACTTAGAGAAAACTGACTTTAACATGCAAGAGCTATGGCGCCACGAAGACACAGATAACAAAGACACACACATTTTGACATGCACAAAACACACCTTGACATTCGGATCTATGGAATGGTATTAAACGTCAACATTAAGTAGTGTGGGTAATGAATTTGCCAGATACTTGGACATTTCCCTCACTTCATCTGCTCCTCTCTCTTGTCGTTTTGTCATGTCACCTGAGTCTCCAGGGGGGCTTTTTCCCTGACAGTCGAGAACATGAATGCCACAATGCACTAAAGTCACTCATTTCTCTCCCAAGCTGTCACTTAGCACCTCCCCGAACTCTGCCTTTGCGCCTACCTGTCGGTTTTGCTGTCTGCTTGGATGTCTGTCTCTCTGTGTCCCTGTCAGAAGGTCTGTCGAAACTTTGTTTTCCACCAGCCATCACAGCCTTTATCTCACTCCACGTCAGCTGACAGGCAGACAGGGGTGCACACACACACACACATACATTAATCAAGTCCCTTTGTTGCAGAAGTTTTTCTACTACTGTATGTCAAGACTTTTAAGAGAGCCCTTAAACCAGTTTCAATGCATTACCATAAAAAGATGATATGACAATATAAGACTGCAAGCCAATCAGTGCTTCTTCTCTAGATTGTGTTATTTGATTATCCACTGCTATTAGCCGTGTCTATATTTCAAAAGCACAGAGACACTACAGTATCATCAGCTGAAATCAAACATCTACAGGGAGTTAACAACACCCTGAGAATAAGCGTGTATAGATGAAATGAAATTAATTGAAATCAAAAAATGAATACTGAGGTTCAGTCCCCCCCCCCCCCCCACCCCCCATACGAAAACATCAACAAAAACAACAGAGGATAAAAGAAACATACATGGGGGCTTACAATAAAAAAAAAAAAGAAATTATTAAGATATGTAACAAAGTAGATGATTTTATACTTGATTTCAAACTGTTCCAGAGAGAGGGGCCTCTATATGTAACGGTATATTGATGATGAGAAGTATCTCAGTATGGAGACTTGAAATTGTTTGAAAATCTGGTAGAAAAACGAATCAAAGTCTGAGAACTGATTGAAAAAAGGATTTGGAAAATGTCAGGGGGACTATTAAGTACAAACAAATACTTATACATAAACACACACGCTAAAAATCTTTGAATTTATAAATAGTTAATAAATTAGATTTCCTTAACAGCGGGGGCAGATGGCATAGCTAGAATTGGTTACCATTCTCATGAATTTCTTCTGAATTAAAAGTATCTTGTTAAGGAACAGCAGGAAGGGTTAGGTCACTGACATAAATTTAAAGAGCTGATTTATATGCCATATGCGACAGACGTGGGAGAAGGAAAATGAGCGTTGGTTATGATAGTTTGTCCTTTGATTCTGTCTTTATCTGTCTATCTATCTACATCCTACATGTCCACTCTGCCCAGTCAATAAAAGACACCCATTCTCAACACAAGTCACAGCATCTTTGCCTTCTAGCTGTCACACTCTGCTCTTTTTCTTGTCTGACCACATCCCACTCCACCCTCCCAAAACACACACTCATATAAAGTCACGCCAAGGGAGGCAGGACACCTCCTACCTCTCCTCCTCCTCTCCTTCACCTCCCCACTTCTTCTCACTATGAGCTACCACTGTCCTGCGTGGTGTGTAATATCTCAGTGTCTGACATGAGGTGTAACACCTCAGTTAATAGCTGCTGACTGCTCCTGTGAGCTATGCTTTGGGGGAAAGCAAAATTACAGGGTGCTGAGACTGGCAGCCGAGGCGCAGCAGATCTTCTGCCCCCTGAGCCCCTTTTTGGCTATGACTCCCTTCTCTCGGGCGTATCAGCACGAACACCGAAAGAGCAAAGTAAACACAGGTACACGTGTACTGTAAACACTTTCGCTCACTGATGGTTTGTAATTATGGATACACATTGATGCAATAAAATGGCCTTAGCCATGCAGAAAGCAAAGCAGCAGTGTTTGTCAAGAAAGCTGCCTTTGCTCTGTGGTACTTGACCACACTTGCCAAGAGGTGCACAAGAGTTTAGGGAGTTTATTCTAAAAAAGAAATAACACACAAAAAAACCACATAAAAAAGCAAAAGACATCAAGCATCACATAAGGTCCGTGTTAAAGGAAGAAAAGAAATTGAAGGATACTGCCTAAAACGAGGGAAGCCATAGTGCTCACTCTCATCCTCAAAAGACAGAGAGAAAACATTTTGTACATGGCAGGTCAGTCTCACTTTGCTATTTATATTTTTACCTTGGATATCAAGCAGCGAGAGGAGATTGAAGAGGCGTAAAGACAAATGTTATAGAACAGTATGGGGGGGGGGACAAAAGCAGAACAAGGACAGAAAGCTGTGAGAGAGAGGGAGGGCATTATGTGGGTTGTTAGGGGCATGAGGCATGCAGAGAGAGGGATGGGAGACCAAGAGAGGGAGATACGGAGAGAGACAGACAGAGGACGTCCATCAAAGCGCTGTGTTTCTTTCTGCTGTGCACAGCAGCCCAACACACTACAAGTAAAGGAGATGGAGTCAGGGAAGAACAGGCTGCCCGTTAAAAACAAGGAGAGGAAGAAAAAAAGGGGGGAAAACCCACTCTGGCTCTCTCTCTAGGCCCGCCGAGAGGCAATGATCAGACTCTGAGTTTAACATCAGCGGCTGATGGGCATCAGGGCCCCTCAACTCTCATCTGCCTTCTCTTCTGCTACAACACTTTTCATCTCTCTCCACCTTTCCTCTGTTCCCCCTGTTCTCCTCCCCCGCAGGCTGCTCCTGTAATTGGCTATCCAACGGTGCTGGATCTTGTACTGCGTGTGTGTGCGCGTGTGTGTTAGTGCGAGTGTGTGTCGACATGTGTATGTTTCTCCGACATTGTGTGACTACATGTGTATGTTTCTCCATCTTACTGTGTAATTTTTCTAGCTCATCATAATTTGATGACTTTTAGATGATGACAGGGAGAGGGGATCTCTTAAGTATATTCTCTCTCACTTTCTTTGTCTATTGCTCTCTCTAACACACACACGCACAAACCATATCAACACACAGCTGCCATCTTATACTTCATTTTCACAAGGAAGACGCAATCCTTGCTAGATTGCATCTCATTATGTGCTTTAATGGGTAATCAAAATGACAAGTGACACATGATATAGGCTAAGCCACCCAGGCCTCATATTAACCCATAAAGAACATTTTGTACTTAGAAATGGAATATGTCAAACAGTTGTAAGGAGCCACATGGCAGCTGATTTCTAAAAACATTTGATTTGCTTTATCAGATTTCATAATGTGTAAAGCTTTTTAGCTGAGCAGAAGAGCCGTAGTGCATTACGGACTATTAATTTATAGTGGTTAGAAATATAGACTGAATAATTAAAGGCAACTTGCACTGGCCACGTTACGTCATTTTTCACTTGAGGCACAAATTTGGTAAAATCGCTGTTTTTCTGGAGCTTCCACTGAGGGAAAGAGAATCCTCTGAGTATCCTTGGTCGGGCACACTGCTGAAGTGCAGCACGACGCCGAACAGAAACAAACAAAACAATAGGCGGGGGTCCCTTTAGACAGTTGCATATATAGCAGGTTTAACTGTGCTTAGTGTTGTATAGTAGATAACACTTCCCAGGACTGTACCAGGGAAAAGTCCAGAACAAAAAACAAAATCCTAATGCAATTTAACATTACAAAATAAAAAACAATGCTCCACGCCAGCTAACATGGTCTCAACCATAGACTGTATATAAAGATGGACGATGCATCTTCACTTCATCCCACTATACAAAAATGAAGCCAAAATACCCCGGACACAGGAGCTGCCATCTTGCGCTGGCGACGTCATTTGGAGGCAGCGTCTGCGCAGCAGTGATGCGCGGTGGAGCCGGGGTGTCCAGTTCCTGCCTGTATTCCCGCCTGAACCAATCGCGAGCACACTCGCAGTTCTCAATCATGATGTCTCACCCCCTTTTTATAGCATCAAATAACTAATTAAAACCAAACTTAGCTGAAAAATGAACACTTGAACATATATCAGCGTGATAAGAACCTAAAATGACCGAAGCCATCTCTGGCAAAAAAATTATTTGATGTGTACTTTGACTTTTCAGTTTGGCCCAATGTCCTATCCGCTGACATGGAAGGGGCGGGGTTTATGACCTATACTGCAGCCAGCCACCAGGGGGCGATCGAGATGTTTTAGCTTCACTTTTGGGGGGCTGTCATGTAGCCCATCTTAATATACAGTCTATGGTCTCAACTGTTAACTCTAGCATTGCTAGCTACACGGCAGCCCACGTTTCTCTTCTAATTAGCACATTTATGCATGAAAATAAAGAAAAGTTTAGCTCCAACAAATGTAAAAATTTCAATACTTACATTACATACATACATACATACTTAATACAAGCTAGCAAAAGTGCACATACAGCTTATAATATATTAAACAATCACACAGAGAACATTCCCCTTTTATAGGAAAGTATAAGAATTCTACAGGAAAACACATTTACTCCCATAAACATACTGTATATTAGCAACACTTTAGGAAGCGTAGGAAAAGTAGGAAATATTACAAAGTGTTACATCAAATATGTAAAACCCGGTATCCCTTTATATCAAATGATTCTGTACAAGCCAGGATGTATTGGTATATTTGCTGTCGGTCCTTTTAATACAGAAACAGAAAATAACTTAAGCTGTATCATGTGGCTTTGATTCAATGTGTTTCTAGCACCAACATGATTCAAGTCACTCTTATTAGTCTGGTTTTCTGAATGTGCATGAATCCAGTGTGTTGTGTAAGACATGCCTGCTCAAGTAATAACACTGCATTAATACATTAACATACGCTCCCACTCACAGTTCCACAACCCACTGATATTACACAGCGTCAAATCAATGATCTGTCACTCATGCAGGCCAGTTGCACTGGGGTCAGCCCTGCCAGGACGAACATCAGGTCATTGGTCAGACACGATTTATTTTTAGTCCGATATCACTTTCTACTCCGATCAATACTTGTTAGTTTATTTATGGCTCTGTGTGTAGCTGCTGTATCTTCATTAGCGGTGCAGTGTTAGAGAGATGGATATTCATTTTCTTCTTTTTTCATTACTGAAGTATAAGCTGAAGATTTGTTTTGCCGGGCTCTCGTTAGCTTGATAGCTTTTTTCTTCTTCTTTAATTTATTATCTATCACATCTGCACACTGAAGTGTTTTTATTTGTCGGGGTAGAGATTGATATCAGTCGCATCTTTTGGCCATTCTTTATCTTACCACAGTTGATCCAAACTTTTGTCAAATCCCTGTGGGCACCAATTAAGTAATGCACTTTATGAGATTCTTCATGACTGAGAATGAAGGTGGCACTGATGAACATTTACATCGTGCTATCTCTGTGAAACACCAAACCAGCTACATTTGCTCTGATAATTTATTATCACAATTTGTACATGCCAGAAAAAAAAGGGCATAAAAATCCAAATTCATCCTCCAGAGCTTTAACTGAACTGTTAATGCTTGTTACCAAATAAAACTGAAAAATGAAGAGAAACCATACACCATCAGGCAAACTAATTACACAGCACCTCATGTATTCCCCTCGTAACCATGTCTCGATTTTACTTCTGAAACTTTCTCAAGCATAAAAACATTAATATCAACTCTCGGTGTGCTCTCTGCTTAAGTGCTCCTTTTTCTGCCACTTTAGCTAAGATTAAAAGCAGAAGTGAGCAAAACCTCCCTGCTCTCTACACCCCCTGACACTCCATCTTAGTTTGTGCCGTTTCCCCTTTAACTCCCCACGTCTGAATGTTCCCTGACTCCGTTTTTAATGCCAATCAGTCTATAACGACTGTCCTCAGCTGGGGCCCACGAGAAGAGCGAGTGCCTGTGTTTGTGCTCCCTTATGCGTACACACACACACGCACTGTGAGTACTCCACAGGAGTAACAAGTCCTATTGAGAGTGGTGTCACATACTCCCCTCCCGTGTCTGCGAACAACAAACCACCTTCTCCCCATCTATAATACATATCCCCATCCACCCCTGGAGGCTTTATCAGCGAAATACTCTCAAGTTGGAGATCCTAGGCATAAGCTCATGTGTAAATTTGCTGTGCAGCTCCGAGGACATGTTGCAGTAGGAGACAGCCGATAAAAGCTACCATTAAAACAGCATTTGGGGCCTTTTCTTTGTAATGAAGATGGAGGAACTGCACTCCTGACAGTGTCGGCAGACAAACAAACCTGGGCTCTATTCGAGCTTGGAGCGGTGTGGGGGTTAGGGCAGAGGAAGACAAAAACACTACATTCATGCATGCATGCATCTGTGAGTGCCAGGGCTAAATAGCTAGTTGACTGCGCATATGTGCGTCCTTTCAGAGAGTGTACTGTGTGCCTTCGCCAATCTAATCTCGTGACTGCAGTTTCAAGTGGAAGCCACCTTGCAGAGGAGAAGATGTGCATTTCATTAATTCGCTGGAGTGACCTCCTGGGCTGCTGCCTTCATCAGGCCTGCTGCTGAATCCTAAAATGACTCTCCACAGCTACCACCACTGTCAGTGTGAGTAGTGGGAGAGAGGGAGGCTGTATGGGGATATAAAGGTCGCAGGGTCATTTTAGGAAAACCTCTGCTTGTGTGCATCTATGTGTGTGTGCGTGTGTATTTTTTCCACTTTGTGCAATGGGGGTTCAAGCAAAGCGGCTCCACTGCCCAGACATTCCCTTGGTGAAAAGGGCTTCAGCTGAAGAAGACAGTGGGATGAGCCAATAGGGGTGACAGGTTATTAAGAGCTGAGGTGAAAAGGTGAGGTCAGGATCAGGACGCAGAGGAACCAAAGAGGGAATCATGGATTGCTTCATGCCGCCTGGAAGATTGCTTTGGAACACATCGAAGCAGCTCCTGAGTTAATAAACACAGCTGTGTGTGTGTGTGTGTGTGTGTGTGTGTGTGTGTGTCATTCAGAGAATTGAATAAAAAGTGATAAAACTCTTGTGTTTTAGAATATAGACTTTTCTTCTTACTTGTCGCATTGCAGTGAAGAAGTTTCTGCATCTGCGGTGTAGCAAATAGAGAAAAGGCTACGATTTCACACAAGCACACTGCATTCTAGATACTGCTTCATGTCCTGGTTCCACTTGTTTTCAGGAAGCCTTTCATGTGCTTAGATGTTTAAATGCACTTTTGATAACCCAACCTAAAATCTCCCTGCATGCATGTACCCAAAAGTAGATGATATTTCTGCCTGGTGTGTGTTCTCCTGCCAATGATTTAGCACGCAAAGTAAGCCAGTTACAACTACAGTCAGCTTGCAGAGAGTGGAAGAACGAAAAGTAACATGTTTACATGCAATGTCACCTCAGATTAACAAAATATCCCAGGCGCTTTGTTCACTTTCACCATAGCAAAGATCAACTCTAGTTGATCTCTAGTTTACTGTGGGCACAACATATTCCTGCCACAGCTCATAAATGCAAAATGTAGTTAATTTAAAGCCCCCTTAAGTATTTCTCCATAATATCAAATATCCATGACTAAATAAGCAATAATGAAAGTAATAAAAAAAATTTAATCAATAGATTCACACTCAAAATCAGGACAGCGTGGGTGAGGTTTGATTAGATTTGGTGACCAAACAACTCCACAACTGTCATCAAATGCTTGCTAAATCACAACTGATGATTCCCTCCATCACAAAACATTATGACAGAAAACACCAAACTACAGTGTACATTGTACAGTGATGCTGAGTTACTTGAGGGTCAGCTTGTGTGCGGTCTTACCAGGACTTTAATAGAGGGTTGATTTTCGTTCAAAAGAGGAGAAATGCTCTTAGCACTCCCGGTAACTCCAACTTCCATCTTGTGTCTTTTTAGCTTGCTTGCTAACATTAGCCACTGGTAAGCCTTCACTCAGGAATGATCTGCGTGTAAGGGCAGGATTTCTTGAACCTTTCTACAACTTAATCTGTGTCTACACAGGAGCTGTAGCGCAGGCAGCACGTCAGCAGAGCAGCAGCTTCAGTCCTCTGTCTGTGTCTAAACAGGATGCGTTCAGGCACAGTACTGAGTGTAGGTTACCGGCATTTTGGCAGCGCTCAAAAGCCAACACACAATCACTGTAGTTACCCACGTAAGGCTGAAGAAAATAGACTTGAAGCTTCGCGTTTACGAGCATATAGCATATAGCTGGATTGATTAAAATAGGAGCATCTGTGCCATCAGACATGCATTAGACGGACGACTGAAAAACGGAGCTGGAATGTCTCCTGTGTAGACATAAGAACAACAACAAAAGATTTATTCTTTAAAGCCTTGCAGTGAAATGGAGCTTCCATAACACCACCAGGCCTCTCAGGTTAGGTTAATTGATGACTTTTTTTGCGTGACTGTGAATGTGAATGTTTGTCTGTCTCTATCTGTCAGCCCTGTGATTGACTGGCAACCAGTCCAGGGTGTACCCCACCTCTCGACCAATGTCAGCTGGGATTGGCTCCAGCCCCCCCGCGGCCCTCTGAGTGGTATAGATAATAACAATTAAAAATGGGAGTGGACTGACCATATTTCTAAGCTATGCACCTTATTTTAAGCCATATTTTCTTATCCTTTTTTGCATTTATTTAAACTTTTAGGCTGCTTATGATGAGAAAATTGCCAGTTTTCACTGGCACTGTAGGAGAAAATAAAAAAAATATATACTGTAGATAAATGAGAACAAGTAGCACTACAGCTCAGATGGGGAGGCTTAACCTTGAATCTCAACAAACGCTGCCCCATTTAAGGTTGGAAAATGGATTTGGAAGGCATTTTATGACCGGTGGGCAGGTGCTATCACTGGGATGGATGGGCTGAAGGAGAGATGCGGCGATAAAGAGATTGAAGAACAACTGTGAGCTGGTCTCAGCTACAGGCCGAGATGAAATCAGTGTGGAGCTTGACAGGGGTAGGATGGGATGTTAAGAAGTAGGCGTGGGGGAGGTCAGAGGGTTGAGGAGAACGGCGGTGGGGGGAGGTGAGCCGAGTGGGCAGAGTGCCCTGCTGACCACTGATAAGGATGGGTACCTGTGGGTGGTGGCACAAAGCAGTTGTTTACCTCAAGAAACACTCTCTCCAACAGACGAGATAAAATACAAGAGAGGCGATGGGAATTTGGAGAAGAGGGCATACAGAAAAGAGAGAAAGAGTAGAGGTGCTAAATGCTGATGAATTTGTCTTCACTGAAATCCTTTTTGTTTTTGTTTAGATGTGATAAATTGTGAGAATACACCCTGATTAAACAGAAACCTGCCTCATTGGTAGTATTTTCACAGATTGGAGAATTAAGAATAACCCCAATCCTTTCAGTGACAAGTAAAGCTGCAGGAGAAGAAGACACTGCATCTTGTGAAATAATGTCTTATTCAATATCACCTGCTGTGTGATACCATTTGGACTACAATGGGATCAATGTTAGCGCTTCCCTTGTTCAATTACTTTGAAATTCTAATGCAGTGAGACAATGAGTTGCTACACTTAAGAGTTCACAGGCTTGATCTAAATGAACGTTTAGTCTTTAATTCAGCAAACCTAAATATAGGAGGTTAGATTGTTGGGTCAATTCAATTATATTCAGTCTGGCATAGTTATTGATGATCGTTATTAATGGGCTAATGATGTCAAGCATCCACTGACTGAATCAGACTTTCCAAATGCCAGATAAGACTGATGTAGAAGATTTAAAGTTTAAAAAGGTTTATTTAGTGATGGTGCTCAGCCTAGCAAGTAGGAATGGGTACCGAGACCTGGGCTAAAATTGGAACTGGCCCCCTGATTGGTCAGATTGGTGATAAGCTCCTGGATAGTTAGTGTTATTTGTCCAATGTTAGCATGCTAATACGCTAAAGTAAAATGGTGTACATGGTCAACATTATTACAACATTATATTTTTTTAACATCAGCATGTTAGCATGCTGACATTAGCTTTTAGCTCACTGTGTCTAAGTACAGCTTCACAGAGCTGCTAGCATACAGTATATATACACATCCTTTTTTTAAGGACCGCTAGTGCAACTAGTTGAAATTGTATTCATCTCTGGTCACAAAATGAAAAGCTACTTATCTAGTGCTGTTAGCCTCTTACCTCTTCCTCTGCTATCTTTACAGACAGATACATATGAGTAAAAAAAAGAAAAAGTGATCTGGATTCAGACATCTTGACTTTAGTTCCTCTCAGTATCCTTCTTGTGCCAGGATGTCAGGCCCCGAGCAGTCAGACCTGCATTAACCTTTCTTCTTTCAAAACCACATACGCTTTTATCTGTCTATAGGCAGGAAAAGCAGTGAGAGCAAGAGAGAACACAGACAGAATAGCAGTGCAGAGGACATTGAGGTGGGTGGGCGAGTGAGCGGAAAGAGAGCCACTTTAACTGTTTGGGATTAGAAATAAAATATATTACCCTCAAAAAATGAAGCACATTATTGAATGGGCTCATGCATTCACAGATGAGAACTCCCAAGCAGCATGAAATATGTATCAGCCTGAGATATGGTTTTCTCTCAGAATAATAATCAACGCCGTGGACAGCACAGAGCAGTAAAGACAAAATCAAATTCCACAGCCAACCGCAGACACAAAGTAAGCCTGGTCGCATCACAGCCACTACCAGCACCATCCCGGGGGGAATCTAAATTATGTTCCAGGGCCACTAAGTTCATGCAGGCTAGACAAAGTTGTCATTGTAACACCAACTGTGTCTGTGAGTCTCCAGCGGCTTCATGCTAGTTTAGCTGTCAGAATCTCTGTGTTTCTGCATAGAGAGCACTATGACAAATGTTTTGGGGATAATTTGCTGGGAAATGTCAAAGGTTTTAGTCTGTTTGTCTCTATCTGTTGGTGGGCCTGCACTGTGTATTTTACACATCAATGTGTGTGTGTTTACAGGCCTTGTAAATATTGCCACCTTGTGATAGAATACTTAACAGTGATATCCTTGCCATTTCCCAGACATTTGCATATCCCCTGAAATACCAGCTATTTGCACATTGCTTTTCAACACTGCTTCACCGGCCACCACTCACAGGGTCACGTTGAGTTGGAAATACCATAAAATATCCACTGTTGGCAGTTTATCAACATTATAATTCAGCATGAAAATAGCTTTCTTTTTCTTTTCAGGCAATTACTGAGATAACTGGCAGCAAGTGAATGTATAAATGATAGAATATGTACGCTGAGGAGAAAAAAAGCAGTTTACTGTTGAGCAGTATACTGTTGAAATTAGGAACACTGCCAAATTTGACCTGTGTTTTGCAGTCTATGATGAGCTAGTAGAACTGCTGACCCCACTGGGAACCAACCTCCCAGTCTGCGACTCCCTGTAGCTTTTAGACACTTTCAGCTTATTAGTTTGGTTTGATATGATTGAGTCTAAATGGTCCAAACTAGTTGGTAATCCCCTGACTTTTCATCTAGCACCACCAGCCAGTCAATCCTTTCACTTATCCAGTGAAATATCTCAACATCTACAAAATGGATTGTCACAAATTTTGATACAGACATTCATGATCCCCAGAGGATGAATCTTAATGACTTTGGTGATCCCCTGACTTTTCTCCAGCGCCACCAGCAGGCTCACATTTGGTTCAGAGTGAAATGTCTCGACACCTGTTGGCTTGATTACCATGCAATCCGGGGCGGGGGGAGGATTGTTACAACTGTTACAAATCACAATTGAAAAATAAATCGGTTATATGATGTGACAACACTATGGTAAAGGTTTGGTTAGCTTTAGGCAGAAACACGACTTTGTTAAGCTTAGAAAAAACATCTTTGTTTGGGTAAAAATTACTACTTTGTTAAGGTTAGGGGATCTTCATCATCATGGTTACATTATTAACCACTTGGTTGAGGTTAGGGAATGGCCGCAATCATGGTTAAAAGAAACCAACACTGACTGTCGATAGGAAACAGGAAACGAACAGTGGTCTCCAGCTTTCACGTCCGAGGTTTTGTTGATTGATCCATCCACCCCGACCTCGTCCCTATGTGGACTCTGTGGCTCTATAATAACATCACACTACTTCCTACTTCCACTACTACGGACAAGAGTCATAATTCCTACAGCCACTAGTGTCATTTTTGGGAATCTGAGTTTGTTTTTCTGACCCCCGTTGCTCACAAATCTGTAAATAGAGCTTTTATAAAGAGCAATGTCAAGAAAGAAAAGATATTCGCACAAAGGATAACAGGTACAGAAAAGACTCAAAGTGATTTATTAAAGGATCTCATTAGCGTGGGATCAAAGGGCACCTGAGTGAAATGTTCATTGTTCATGCCTTGCTGAACGTGGAAGAACAGCAGGAAAATACAAAGACGTGCAACAACCCGCTTCCTTAGACTTCAAATGCTTCTGACATTTCAGTGGCTTCAGCGGTCACTGATAAAGTTAACAGCATAGAGAACTGGGAATTGTGTCTTCTTCACATCCTGACAATAGAGGTAGAAGAATAATCAATATTGAAGCATGTGCTATAGCAGTTGTTTACATCTGATCTTTTAGCTCCGTTTTCCTTAACTGAAACGAGATGTGGCTACATCACAGTTCTCTTCAGTTCTAGGCATTTCAGCGTTCAGAAGACTGACAGCTCTCTCTTATCCAAGATTTGAGGCATCTTGATATATAAATGACGCTTAATGTCTTTGATAATATTCTTCTTGGTATCTGATGACACGCTGAATAGTTTATGCTGCATGTTCGCTGTCACTTTCCACCTTCAAAAGACGGGGCATTTGCTAGGCTTCGTTGACTGTGGCACTGGCTAATGTAATGCAATATTCACTGATCTGTGATGCTATTTGGACAGTGACACCGCTTTGATGGTTTAATTCTTTGCTCTTATCATTTTGACTGTCAAATCACACCAGAACTTCTGAGGTTAATGTACCAAAAGCTTTGCTTAGTTGAGTGACAGATTAGTCTAGTTTTAGTGTTTTGAAAACTCAACTCCCAATAACTTTTTCTAACAACCCAGAAACATCACCAGACTTTTGACATTTTATTTTCAGGTACTTCTCCATATTTCCAGGTATCCCTTTGAGAATTTTGATCTGACATTACACTCATGACAGTTTCTACATGGAGTGGATAGGAAGGTAAATGGGAGCTAAATGAAATGAGTCCCAAACCAACACAGATATTTTCAATTAAGTTAAGTCAACATATTTTTCAGCTCCATAATGATTTGAGTAGGTGATGCCCCAGACCCTTACTGGGAGTTTGTTTGCCTCAGAATTGTTAATAGAAGTCCTAAAAATCATTACATATTGATGTGAATGTTAATTTTTCACCAAGGACTAAAGATGCTTAAAAAAAATCTCTGAATGACTTTTTTATGCATGCACTGCTTGCCTCTCAAACCTCACCTCACACTATCAACCAGACAATTTTGCCCACTTTTTACCATCCAAAAAAAACGTATCTGGATCCACCAGTACATTGCAATTACAGGCTTATTTCAAGTTGTTTATTACACAACGGATTCATTCCAGCCTCTGCAATTATGACCGGGCCTGACCCAACCCCAGGCTGCTGTTCTCTCAGATCACAGTGCACAGAGTGGAGCCACTTAAGGCCACAAATAACCTTCTCATTGCTGTGGAAAATGGTCTGCGCGTCACCTGGTTCTACTTCACCTCTCTGCAACCTTTCAAAACTATTGGTCACGATAGTCTGTCTGATTGCTTTATAACCTGAGCTGGAAAACAGGTAGCACCTTAAACTGGATCGTTTACTATTTGTCAGGCAGCCACTTCGCCGTCATTTACAGGGAAGTACATTTTTCTTCCTTTTTTTCTGTGAAATGTGGAGCTCTCCAAAGCACATTCCCAGGTCTTGCTCATTTACTCATCTAGAGTCATTCTGGCACTTCTTTTCCCACATGCATAGGCTGGAATACTGTAATTCTTTGTTTTCTTGTCTCAGCCTGGAAGCCCACATTAAAGTAGTGCAGAATCGTAGACTTATGACTTATTATCATAAGATGTGAGATAGTATCACCTGTTATATACAGTAGCTTATCTGCATTGGTTATGGATTTATCAGTATGTTTAGCCAGAAAACTCCATTAACTTTTCAACACTCAATCCCCTGACTGGACCAGAGTTGAGCCAGGTCCAACGTGTTTTCAGTGTAATCATATCCGGGTGGGGGTCTATGCTACTGCCATGGATCTCGTGTCAATATGTCTAATACCCGAGTGGATCCGAGCTGACTCGCTATCAGCTCTGAACACATGGCGCGTCATAATCGGGAGAAAAATGTGTTTTTTGACACAAGCTGGAGAGTGTGAACAGAGAAGCGCAGGAAAAATGACATGCCTTACTACTCTTTTTGACCACGGCGGCTCCTTAATTAGTGGCGCATCAGTGTTGGCGTTTTCTCTCTATTTAGGCCATTCTAGGTCAACTGCATTTTGGATTGTCAAGTTCAGTAATGTCAGCTATATCTATCTAAAGTTTGCAAATATTAACTAACACCAGTCAACATAAGCTACTGGTCATATCAGATCGAGTAAGGCTATGGAACTCCTGAGTGTATTGAATAGAGCCATTTCTAAGAGGAAGAATGTGGTGTTTCATTTTTTTCAAAAGTTACAGTGTCTCGCTTTAAACACTGAATATCATCATTTTTTCCCACTTGTGGCATCACACCGAAGGGACAGTTTAGAATGGCTTTTTTGAATGGTACAATTTTATTACTTCAAAAAGTTAGTGAAGCAGTTAAGAGTGCCGGCTTCATGCTTTAACAGCATTTGAATGCCAAGCCACACAACACAACAAGGTAATTCTTGTTTTCCATAATACCCCTTATTTAAAGGCAACTTTGGAAGTGCCTCCATTTTTTTTTAATGCCCAAATTGTGTTTCCTTTTTGAAAAAAAAGCCAACAACGTTTGGTCATAGAAAACCCATTACATTTTTTGACTATTGTGTAGTGATATTATTACTACTACTACATATACAGTAATATGTTCATTAAACAACATACTGTAGAAAAACAACACTCTCTTCCTGCAATTTTGGAAGCCTCGTCATATAAACTTGTCACCCAGACATATTCTATCACATGGTGTTAATTAATGCTTTTCAGCACTTACAGGATTTACGTTGGATTGACTTGGTACATTTAGCACTGTAATTTCAAATGTCTGCAAAATAGAGTGGTAGTGATGTATCTCCTGAAAAAACTGTGTGTGCGAGCGTGCGTGTCAGTGAGTGTGTATTGTACACACATTGCAATGCTTCTCCCTGTGCTGCAATCAATCCCTTTAATTACTCTGTCGTCGCTGCAACCAAAGCCTTCATCAGAGCCCAGAACATCACAATCCTGGCAGAGTACAGAAAGAGGGGGAAAGATACCGAAGCTAGAAGAGAGGAAGAGTTAAAGCCGCTGTTAAAGATGTTTCAGGTATATCTCATCTGCTGGACTGAAGATTGGTAACTCTCATTTCCATTCCTGACAGTCTGAAGTGTTGGATATCTTTAATATTTCATTGAATGTGCAGACGTGACAGCTTTGATATAATTTGTATGTTTTCCATTTGCATCTATGAACATCTATAAATTTGTCACTCATGTAAATCAGTTGAATGTATTAGCATGCTTTAGCTATTAATAATCGAACATCATTTCCAAATTGGTTTGCACTGAGTTTACAGAGGAGAGAAGAGAGACTTATTTCATACATCAAAATAATAAAAAATACATGCCTCTAGTTTGAGACATGTGGCAGATCATTTCTCTGATTTTCACTAAAGCAAAATGTCCCATTAGCTCCAGACTTTCCCATAATGCACCATCACAATGGGTGTGGCATTCTTTATATATAGTAGTGCGCTACACTCTGGATCAGTGGTATCCAAACTTTAATTGACTGTTGCAACTCCCTTTGCAGATGTTTTATTTGAATAAATGAGGTAAAACTTCAAAGAAAAAAAGGGGGAAAAAATGGACCAAAGTCTGAAAAAAAAACCTAATTTTTTTCCTACCTGGGCAATAATCTTACGACCCCTTAGATTCATGTTGCGACCCCTTATGGGGGTTCTGACCCCCAGGTTGGGAACCCCTGCTCTAGACAGCCACATACAGTACAAGTGGCACACGAATTTTACACTTTATCTGGAAATTCTTGATTGGAAGCTCAGACTCAGGAATGCACTAGCATACAAATCAAACAGTCTGTGTTTGCCTGTTGGCTGCTCAGTCTCATCAAAACAGATCTGAAATAACATGTTTAGCAACAGTAAAGGTCCAGACTGTCAGTAGTTTATAGCCTAGCTGGTCAACCCATCACAGCTAATTATTTTTAATTAGCTGCATCTTTTTTGCTCACAGTTGTCCTGATGCAGCACTGTGTGTCAAACTTGCAAACAAACCCTGAACATTAACATCCATAACTAGGACCACAGCACGTGTTAGATATTTTCCTGTATTCTTAAATGTTAACTGTTTCATACTTTCTTTCAAGTTTTGTTCAGTTAGTTCTTATATAGAAATCAATGTCACTGTACTTCACTGCTGCGTATCTCACTGTGCAGTAAAACTCTTCTCCTTACTTTGAGGCAGCAGGCCGCAGTGTTCTGTACTCTAGTTGACTTGCTGAGAGTGCAGTACTCTGGTAGCCCCTAGGCAGTGTTCAGAGACTGGCCTGGGGGTGTTACTTTGCTTTTCATCATTCTCAACCTTTAGAACGTGCCCATAGGAGGTGACAATGCTGTGGATGGGAACTGGTGTTGTTGTTGTTGTTGTTGTTGTTCACCTCTGCTGTACTCTGTTCTTTTGTCCTGGCAGCTTGTTGTTGTTGTGGTCTAATGAGATCACACAGAAATACCATAGAAAAACGATTCACACCGAGAGACATGTTTGGGGTTTAGTTTTGATGCAGTGGGAGAAGAAAGCCCACGCTTATACACACAAGCGCGCACATCAGACACATCACATCAGACTACTGTGTCAGGTCTGTGGACGAAAAGGGGAGTTCTTGGCTCGATTAGCAACACTTCCTGGCTGGCTGATAGATTCACTGGTGAATTGCTGTCTGATGGAAAAGGGGGAAAAAACAACAAAAAGTTTGATCAAGCCATCACAAACTAATATCCTTCCCCTACGTGAGTCTGCACCGCGAGTCAGACAAAATTAACTTCTTTCACGTGGCAATGCGACAAGCACTGCAGGGGGGTGTCGCACTACTTTTGTAACATGTTACGTAACATAATAGTACTTTGTTGGGTAATAGAGTAATATAACATGTCCACTTTGAGAAGAAAGCATGAGGTTGCTGTTCTGGGTGACACAAATTACAGGTATACATACCATACACACGTTTTTCAAAGTGGCATTCACACGAAAACGTGTCACAGCATGAATGTGATTTTTAGATGATGCTGACTAAAGCTCAGAATTGTACAAAATGGTTGAATAATTGCACATAAGCTTTTTCCTTTGTGAATACTGCCACTATACCAAGCTCAGGTGAGATCAAATAATACTGCGGTGTATACAATCTGTGTGTACAAAGACGAATATGCGAGTAAAGCAGAAGAAATATAACATGTTCCACGGCACCAAAAATAATATACTTGCTTTAAACGTAATGTAATAAGCACTATGCATAGGTGAAAAGCACAATATATTTACTAAAGTACTATACACTAGCACAACTTTGATGCAATGGTATTTTACTATAATATTTCCTTTTTGGGGGGGTTTACTCCAACATACTTTAGAAAGAGACATTGTACTTTTTACTTCACTAGATTTATCTGACAAGTGAAGTTACTAGTTAATTTCAAAATTCATTCAATACAAGATAAATATCTTGAATCTCCAAAATATAAACCTTTCAGTAACTCTGAAAAACGGCCTGACTTCAGCTAAATGTGAGTGCATATTAGACTAAAGAGACTGAACATATTAAAATCATCAAAATTCCCAAAATGGGAGAAAAAAATGTTTTACATGAAAGCCAAATTCAACTGTAATATTCTTCAAAATCATCTTCACAACTTACTCTTGATATTTGAATACACTTTACAGCTAACATTAATTCACCTTTACTGAAGTAAAATTGAAAATGTTGTAGTTTTACCTATAATGGAGAACTTATACACTGTGGTATTAACTCTGATTACATCCTTGCTGGTAATATGTATTTAATCACATTTAAAAGTACTCAATCTTCCTATATTCTGGCAACAAGACAATTTAGCGTAACACGTGTGACCTATAGAATCTACATTGAGCATTCACACAACATGCAAAGTAATTTTTGGCACAGACTGCATGTTTTTGTTTTCAAAATCATAAAACTGAAGGAGCAGCAATTCCTCCTGTGGGTCCAGAGATCATGACTTCATAACAGATGGTGTATGATAAATACTTGAGAAGGGCCAAGCAAATGGCACATCAGTATTATACTGTGAAATGCTGAAAAGAAAAACAGGGATGGAAAATTACGGATGTTGACCCAAATGCCCTTGAAAGTAAGTATAAGGCTTTTAAGTAACCATTTTATCTTTCAAAACCCATTTGTCTTGGAGAAAATGTTGTATAAACTGTGTGCGGACTATGTGACTGTGAGAGTGTCTATCCATGTGCATGTGCTTTGCTGTGTTTCTTGTATACTGCAAGTGAATGATGGGAGATTTATGTTTGATTTGTGGGGTCAGCATCTGCCCGTTATTATGCGTCCAAAATGAGCCAACAGTATTTGTCCTGTCATTAACCTATCAGTCACAAACCCAGCATGAATCAACCTAAATCCTCACTGTGTCAGCTGTAATCAGCCTTTGGCCATCACATTGAGCATTAGCACATCATTTACATGAGCTTCTTAACCTCAGAGTCCACACTTAAAATCATAGCAGCCCTGTCTTTGGTTGGTGAGATTTTTCTTTTTTTTTTTTTTTTCCTGACAAAAACTTAATAAATAAGAAATGTATTATATGTTGCATATGTTGCTGCATTTGTAATTTAGCACGTGTTGGCTGTTTTTTCTCTCATGGAGCTGGTGAAGTGTAACATCAACTCTAATGACAGAGCACTTGCTGTAAAGAAACCCAGGCAAAGTGTTGATTTTTGCACTACTTTGCTGTGCAAGTACCCCAGACTTCTGTCCTGACGCGACACTTCCACCTAAATTTGTGTCAACGTGCGCCGTATTATTCCAGAGCCACCTCGTTCATCCCTAATGTGGCTCAATGATACAGCAAGACCTTCACCCGAGCTAAGGTTTCGCTGTCGCTGCCTTCATTTTCTCTGCTTATTTTTCTCCTGCTGGCTTGTTTGTTGTGGTCTCTTCCTTGTGCCTGTTTCCCGGCAGTGAGCAGCTGAGTTAGAGCAAGCAGAGAAATTGCAAGAAATGGGCTCCTAGTGCACTTTTGGTTTGACACCATTTCCATATGGACATCTGGGGCCGATCAAGAAGCTGAATAGAAGCAGGGGAAGCTCAGGTGTCTGAAAGGCTTTCATAATAAAGAAAAGAAACTGGCACTCAGGCAATACGAGATACACAAATGGACAAGAATGCAGAGTGCAAGCCCACTTGTTAATGACTCGCAGAAGTCTTGCCAACCCTCTCCTTATGTTACGCCTCTCTGTTTCTTTCCCTCTTACCCTTTCTCCCACACACAAAACTACAGTAAAATGCTCCCTGACCCAGAAGTGCCAAGGAATGAGACTGCATTTACCTGCTGTGGTGCATAATGCACTTTGATCACGTCTGATCAGAATGTGTGACACTTCCCAGCTCTTTCTCTTTTGCCTGTTGGGGATCTGAATAATAAAGGAACAATCTCTTAAAGGTTCTTTTAATTTCTCCATTTCAGATTTCAATGAGAGGCACATCTCTGTCTTTCTGCTACGTGGGTTCATTTGAAGCGGGCGAGGCCTGAGGGGTTTCCAATCTGGGTGAGTCTTTCAAGGTGAGGTTACATCAGGAACTAAGGCTTAATCTCCAGCTTTTATTGTATATGTGCATGTATAATGGAAAATCACTGTTTTTACCCTTATATTCTTTGTGTCTCTGTATTTTCTCATGCCCTCCTTTGATCCCAAATGACCGAACCTGCCAATCAACTGTGGATAAGTGCAGAGATAAAAACTTACTTTGGATGAGAAGATATGGCCACTCAGGCAGTCATAATGAATCAAATTCCTTTGACAGTCAGAATCAGAAAAACATAACCTTTACAGGAAACTGACATGAAGACAATCTGCCAGCCTATACCTCGTCGCTCTTTTGTGCCACTTCCTCCTCCAGCCCTGACAGAAACACCCACTGAAAAAAAGGAAAGCCTCTCTTTCCTCTCATACACACACACACACACACGTTATATTCACCACATATTTCCCACAGTGTGTTAGACACATAAGAGAGATGACCAGAAAGTCTGTACCCAGGAGAAAAGTAAAAGCTCTATATTCTAGGACTTACATATGTATTGTGATATTTTGGCTTTAATCAGGACTTGTTATAGGTCAACTCCATATCCCTCTGTCTCCTCAATTATAGTGTGGGGGGATACGGTCATGCCACATTATTTCTGTGGTCATCTACTCTCTGGGTGATTGCGACAGAGATAGTGGGAGTAAGAGAGAGAGAGTTTTGCAGGTTGTAAATGTGACCCAGTTAGTTTCTTGTCGTTTTTATTTTATTTATTTCTTTTTTTTGTAGAACAGGGAAAGGTCGAGGCGAGGCATATCGAACCTACATGGCTGAAATGCCATAGTGCTGCTTTCTTCTTACTTTCACCTTTTGTCTTAAATTGAAACTAACTCCAGTTTTAAAGTTAATGTCCACCTGTACAAAAGGGCTAAAACGGATGAGTCAAATGAAAAACAGTTATTAGAGAAAATATTCAAATCAATCCAACAGCATTTGCTTTTGCTATTTGTGAAAGCAAGAAAGGTTATTTCTACATTTACTCTGTAAAAATATTGTCTAATTTTGTGATGTTAGTGTTGTTAGATGTTACATTGTGTTAAACACACCTGTCCATGAACAATGCTGCTTTTCTATTTCAGTGTCTTTCACATGGAGGTTCAAATGATGAGGAAGCTGACTTATTGCTGGAAATGTAGCTTTAGCCTCAGTATTTTTGCATCACGTCATGTATGTAGCCATGAATTGCATAAGAGTCTTTTACAGGGTTCTCATTTTAAAATGAATCAGCTGCCAACATTAAGTCAGCCTTTTTCAACCAACTCATGGAGTTAGCAATAATTAGCTAGCTAGTGACAACTGATATAATTCAGCTGACAAAACTGACAGCTGTCAGCTAATAATGAGAAGCCTGCTTTTGTGTACTTTTGTGTGAAGTCAAAGACACGTTAATAGACTACACATTTCTTGTAGTGCCACCGCTATCATGGTAAACTGCCTATGTGTCCTGCCAGAATGGAAAGCTTGACTCATGTCTCATCTTTAGTACCTCACCTGGTATCTTTTCATGAACCATCAGAGAGAAACAAGGCTGCACACCTTACAGAATCATATTAGTACCTCTTGATGTCATTTGGTCCTTCCAACATTCATATATTTCATAATCCAGCAAAGCGTTAAATTAGGCACTCTGACTGGTTAAACCTCCTTAAAATAAACTGTGTGACTTTCAAATCCTCCACAAGTGCAGCTGACATATACACACTTTTTAAATGACTGTGAAAGTACCTCAACTGTGTTTGTATGACACTTCCTGTAAGACCTCCCTCCCTGGTTCACACCATCTGCAAGATTTATATTAGTCTCTGGGAAGATCCATTTATCCCACACTCCACAAAGTCCATACTCAGCATGATCCCAGTTTGGACAAGACAGTCTGTTCACTTCCCTTAAAAAAACAACAGTCAATCCAGAATACTCAGCTGGCACAGATACAGGCTTTTAAAGAAAAGAGCTTACTCCCCTCCTGTGAAGGTGGAACATAATGACTCCCCACTGAAACCAGAATGTGATCTTCACACACGAATGATGTTTTGGACTTATGAGGTGGCCCCTTAAAGGCTCTTGAAAGGGGCTTGAAAAGGGCTTAAAAGTTTTGATGTGGGACCTTGCCACCTCTACTTGAAGTCTTGAAGGTTAAGTATTGTGAGCCAATAGTCCAAAATTTGAAGTGAACCTAAAATGACTGTTGTGTCCTCAATTCAAATATGAATAACACGGTCAGGTTAGAGCATGAAAGGGTATGGTGTGTTTGTGTGTGTGTGTGTGAGTGAGTCATTCAAAGCACTGTCTTTGCTTTAAAGAACAACCACACACACCTTTCAAAACTATCAAAGAACCAGGTTTGTGTATGTAGTCACACACACACTGACTAACACACGCACACCTCTCAAGACAACCCTGGCCTAATCTTTACCCTCTAATTAAGCCCTGGTGAATAATGCTTCCAATCTGCCAAGGGTTTCCACGCCAACAACACCACTGTTGCTAAGAGACAGCCAGCCCCCCAGAGACACGTGGATACTTAGTGTCATTACCGCCCATATTCTTCTTCATTTACCTAAACAGTTGTTTGGATTGCCTCGGCTCTTATTTTATTTCACTTTCATTTTGCTCAAACTCTCTCCAGAGGCCCTCACTCCGGGTCAGAGGGAATGAATCTGACCATGAAGAAGGCCAAAGATCAAAGAGAGAAAAATCGAGAATATTACATTATGTATTTTCTTTCTTGTTTTGATGGCAAGTGCAGGGGAGCGCTCAACATCAAACATACTCTGCAAAATAATCCATGCTGAATGTCTCCTTTGCTTCTGCAGAGAGAAAAAAAAGCACCATATAAGGTTTACAAATTCGATTTAAGGCAGGTTTTAAGAGGTAAATTCCCTCTAACGCTCAACACAGTTGGTTTCCCGACTGCCAGGCAATTGTCCACAAGATGCTGTGTGATGGGTGCTTAGCGCTCAGCCATTTTGAGCACTGGAAGATAGTGCAATCTTACCCTGAATTGATGGCCATATTCCATGATGAATTTGATAAGGGTGGCGTCGTCTCCTTCCTCTTTAAACCCACCATGGGGTGTGATGTGAATTGTCACTGGATTATCCCTCTTCTGTAAAAACTGGACAAGGAGAGCAGAGTTAATGTGGGGAAGGCATGATGGGAAAGGGAGAATGCCATTTCATGTCTGTATGTGGTAGTTAATTTGTGCCCATATTCTCCATAACCACTGTCATTCAGACATCCAGCCTGCCAGGACAATTGTAGGGCCCATTATGAAATCGCATTTTGGCAATTGAAGGTAAATTGCAGTTTTTAGGGTGATTGCTGAGGTCTATAATAACCTTAATTACAAAATTGTTGTCATGTCTGACCAAGCGTTTTTAGTTTAATCTCTCTTTTCTCATAAATTGGGTTTGGTTTGTTAATTGTCTCAGGGCTGCAACTAACAATTACTTTCATAATTGATTAATCTGTCGAATCAATCAATCGTTTATAGACTGTATACGTGTATAAAGATGGGCTACATGACAGCTCCCCAAAAGTGAAGCCAAAACATCTTGATTGCCCCCTGGTGGCTGGCTGCAGTATAGGTCATAAACAAAATCAAAGTACACATCAAATAGATTTTTCCCAAAAATGGTTTCTGTCATTTTAGGTAGTTCTTATTACGCTGATATATGTTCAAGTGTTCATTTTTCTAATAAGTTTGGTTTTAATTAGTTATTTAATACTACTGATGTCATGATTGACAACTTGTGGTGTGCTCGCGAGTGGTTAGGGCAGTATATGGGCGGGACCTCGATACCATGGCTCCACTAGTGCGCAGACTCTGGCTCCAAATGACGTCACCAGCACAAGATGGCAGCATCCGTTACACCACGGATATTTTGGCTTCATTTTTGTACAATGGGAGGAAGTGGATCTTTATATACAGTCTGTGGTTTTGCCTATCAAATGTCAAAAAATAGCACAAATTGCCCATTACAATTTCCCAGGGCACAAGTAGCTGGTTGCTTATTTTGTCCGACCAACAGTCCAAAACAGAAAGACATTCAATGTATGATGATGATGAGACTAGGAGCCTGCAGCCACGCTAGTCTGTGAGGCTGTGCTTTAAGTGAAATGCTAACGTCAGCATGTCAACATGCTCACAATGATAATGCTAACATGCTGATGTTAGCAGATACAATGTTTCATGTTCCACATCTTCTCAACCTAGCTTTCCAGGTATTTGGTCATAAACCAAAGTATTGGACAATGATCAAAGACAGACAGAATGTTTGGCATAATTTCTTGTTAAAATGGTAAAACAATTAATTGATTATCAGAATTGTTGGATATCTGTCAATCGGCAAATCGATTAATCGACTAACTGTTTTTTAGCCGTACTGTTGCTTATTGGTTAGTGTTGCTCACATGTCAAAAAGACTCACAAGGTGCTGTTTTCCATGTAAACTGGCATTCATGTGGCTGTGATCTTTCTTTTCAAAAGACGTAATTTCATTCTCACTCTGCAGCAAGTCTCTTTTTTGTACTCCCTCAACTGTCAAGTTCTCTTATTTAGCCTTGAACACACTGCACTTGAATACTGATGCAACAGCACCTTCATTGCCCTACGGCAGGAGCAATTTGATACTATTGATCCAATGCTGAATCCATCATCTTGTCATGTGTCATTGTATCAATAATACAATGACGCTTACCTCCAATTTTATCAGTTTTCTTTAGTTTCCACTGAAAGAAAACATATCTTGCCTGTTGGGTGAATAAGTGAGAAATTCATCTCAACCTTTCCAGGAATAAACATGACACTGTCTCTGTTGCTCTTTGAGTGTACACACTGTTTCTTAGTGAATGACACAGCTCTGTTGACCTCCTCCCCTCCCCGGCAGAGACAGAAAAAGATTGAGGAGAAAATATACGACCTCTAGCTAGAAACTCCTGACCGAGCTTGATACGAGTTTTTGCTGACTGTTCAGAGTGCAGATCCAACAGTTCTTTCCTCTTCGAGTCAGACTGAAAGACAGTACGAGTCCAGTCGAGAAAGAATAAAGGATTATAGACAAAGCGAGCTGGGCTTCACGAATTGAGAACTGTCGATTCAGTCACTTAAGGTATTATTTCGCCTTATCAGAAGGAATAGAAGCTCTGGCTCTTGGCACCTTTTGGGAAAATCTCTCTCAACCAAAGCCGACTATCTGAACCAGCTTTTGGCGTTTTACAATTTCTTGCTAAAAATGTTGCTGGATGAAAATCTCATACCTTCACAAAGTTTTTCTACCAATTAAGAGGTGTTGTTTTCTTTTTCAGATTAAGTGTTTGTCGTCGTTACACAGCATTTTTACAGAATGTACTGTGTCCAGGACCTGCCTCAGTTATTTCAGGAACATAAACAGATGATTGCTTGAGAAGAAAGCAATCAAATCCTTTTCAAAGAGTGATAACATAAAGTACAACAGGCCGGCGCCCTTACATGTGATGTGACATGAAACAGCAAATACGTCAATGGGGTGTTATTCAACCATTGAAAGAGCTAAGATTAAATGAGCCAGAGAAAAGCGGAATGTATCCGTTTTGCTATTGGGTGTTTTTCCATTAATTTCCTTGTCTACGTTTGTGTGTCTCCTGTGTGTAATTCAGCAGCAGTTGTGTGTAATGTGGTCTAAGTTGTCTTAATCGCACAAAACCAGTGTTACAATGATGTGTAATGGGCCAATCAAAGTGCTGACCCCACCATAGATGATGAAAGATGCAGTGTAACCACGCACATATTTCAAAAAAGATCACAGACACACCCAAGTGATGTTGACTGAGCCATCAGCTGCCCCTATTAACTCACTGTAATTTGCCTCCAGTTTAAACACATACAGTCTTCCTTGTGTCTTACACGCTGAAACACTGCATTTCAGAGTATTTGCTTAACTGCATAGATGCAAACACCCACACAGATAGGTGCAGGCTGTTTTTTTGCTCTCTGTCAGTGCGTATATGTGAGATGTCTCTGCTTATGTGAAATCCTCCACACACTACAGAAATAGGAGCATTTGTAGCTGTGCAGCAACACTTTCCATTTTAAGAAAAACAAATCACCTTGGCTGAAAGATGGTAGGTAGAAAAAGCGAAACCGAGAGAAACCAAAGTAGAAAATGACAGCTTTTTAAAGCACAGTGTAGTGCTGCAATATGAGAAAATGAAAGAATTAATAATTTATCACACCACATTGATGGTTACACATTACAAGCCCAGTCCCTAGTTCAACCCCATTGATTAAAGGTGTTAGCTCTCTAACAGGGCTCTATTGGTTTCCAGTTAGTTGATGTGGAAACTCGCCTCTGGAGTCTACACTTCTCCTGCCGAGCTCAATGTGCAGGTATATCAGTCAAGAAGGTGTCCACGAAACACTGACACGACGAGCTTCCTCCTCAGAGGTGTTCCTTCCACCCACAACAGACCACATGACTCCTGGCTAGTGGTGAGCCTCTGCCAGGGAAACTACAGAGAGGTGAACTACAATCTCAACTGCACTGCTGCATACTGAGCACTACCTCCACAAAGGCTGCCTATCAGGGCTGTGAGGTCCAGCTGCACCTAGAAGTACAGCGCTCATTAGCTGGAAGCACTTTTTTAAGAGCTAAAATGATCAGTCGATTCATTGATCAACAGAAAAATAATCTGCAACAATGTTAATACACAATCAATTAATTGTATAAGTTGTTTTTCAAGCAAAAATGCTAAACATTCACTAGTTCCAGAAGAAGACTCCATTTCCGCTCCCCATTGCTTTGGATGCTGTGTCCATATACTTTAACAAGGTGTAAGGCACTAAAGAGGACCTAAACAGTGAGCTAATGTCACATTTAAACATGAGCCCACACTAATAGCAGGGATTTTAACTGAAATAAAAGCACATTTGGTACAATGCATAATATATAGTGGTTCTGTCCTTTTGTCCTTCCTAAGTGACTCAAAAGGCCAATGAAGGAAACAAAAAAAAATTCTTCTAATCATGATGTGATCCCTAGAGTACACTGTATATATTTAAAGAGAAACTAATCACTTCCATTAGTGCTTTATATCCTAAGTAATGGATTAGCTATTTATTCCTAAGAGAGGTTCAGCATTGGTATAAAACATGCAAATAAGGTCTGCCTGTTACATTCTCTGGTACCTTGGTAATTACTGTATACAGAAGAAGGTGATTAGCATACATCTTTTCCACACCTGTGTAGCAAATGAAATATCTAGGACAGACATGTATTTACATACAGTATGTAGAAATACAGCTGCACATGCCCACTCTTGCACACACACATAAACCACTGTTCAGCACAGGATCTGAGATATTCACCACCATCTGCTGTGCAATCCACGCGTCAAATTGACTATATTGATGACACTAAAAACTGCCTTGCAGAAAAATTTAATTTCTCCAGCGAACATTTGCTCATACGTCTTTTCAACAAGCTGACATGAATGTCACTGGATGCTGAGGATGTCACAGACGTCAGAGAAAGTGACAGTTCCATCAACACTTTTCACACGTGGGCTTAGATTGCCGTGGCCGCCTTAAAATAATCTCATAGTTTTCAGATGTTGCTTGGATCAAGGTGAGATGTTCACTTTGAGAAGTTTACTTTTTCTTGTACGTTTGATGACAAGGTGGAAAATAAGAGTTTGTTGACCTTTAAAATAGCTTCTAAATGGTAATTAGGTTGTGAATAGCAATTCATGACATGCTTAGTGTTAGTTCTTCATTGTAATGTTCTGTCTTCACATTGCCTCTCTGACATTTTGACACCTCAAGTCATTATTCTGCCCTCTTACTATGTGTATCACCACATTGTCAGCTCCACAAAGAGCAACACCACACGTCTGACAATGTGATAATTAGATTGATTTGAAGCAAGGAGAGTCATAGTTCAGGTTCTGATCTGTCCAATCAGATTCTACAGTCTGTATTCAGTTGGGAGCATAAAAAAGACATGTCAGCGCCTTGTCGTGGCCCTGTGAAGACACTGGGAAGTCTCCCTATTCTTAACCACCAGAGAAGTTGTGAACAGAAAATTGAAATACACTCACCTACAACGTGGCAATGAATTCATAGGAAAGAAATGTAAATGTGTCCTTAATTGGACAGCGAGAACTGTGGTCACACGTCCTCTGTTTCTTTCCTTTTTCCTGCAACATTCGGATGACAACACCCGAGAACCTGCCAGTTCACAGACATTGGTTTTGGTTATAAAATAAACAACAGGCACATGGTTTTAGAACCACAATGACAGTTTTAATAAATGACTGATTATCAGTTATATTGAGAAAATGAATGAGAGAGGCTGAATTCTTGATAGAGCTATTTGTCAGTAAGAAAAGTGAATAGCTCTACGTAGACAACAGCATGTTCATTTCAATACAGTTTTCGCTTTAAAACACTGGTTCCCAACCTGGGAGTGAGGACTCCCACAAGGGTCACACAATAAATCTGAGGGGTTGAATGATGATCTAATTTTTGCCTGTTTTATTGTGCAATACTTGATAGTTTTCCTCTTCAGGCCCCTTAAAACCATTCAAATGAAGCAATATGAGAGCGGAGGTTCATTCTTGACATTGGTAACAAATATCTAAAAAAAAAACTAAAAAAACTCAAGGTTCACTTACTGGCTGCATCCTATGGCCTTCTTCAGCAACCACATACAGTATATGACCACTTTTTACCACATGACCAAAGCTGAAGAAGACTGTGGGATATGATCAAAAGCTCCATAAAACTCGAACATATTCAACCTATGACAAGTGGTAGCTTTGATGGGTCACAAGCAAACAATGTTGGAAACAACTGCTTTAAAAGACAGATTACCTGCAGTTGTAGAGAAACCTTGTTCATCCTTTTCATACATAATGTTTTCAAAAGAGTAATTACACTCATAATACTACACTAATAATCTAACCTTCCAAAACAAGTCAATATGACTAAAGCAAACTCTCACTTCAGGTTACTGGTAAAAATGACCATTGGGCTTGATTGATAAAACGAAACTGTTCATTATTATAAATTATAGTATTTACACTAAAGAGCCACTTACATCAAACAGGGATTAAATCTAGTTCTAGATTATATTACTGGTTTACTGGCTGGAGTGATTTCGTACATAAAGATCAGAGATTGACAGATCAATCTCACCACAAGGTCCGTTTAGTAGCCGATTTGGAGCTTTTGATCATTTTCAATATTCTTCCTCAGCAAAAGGGAGTTTGCCCAGATGATATGCTAGTAATACGATTGAAAGCTACAGAACAGCTACTAAATATACCTTATGTGCTTTTTAATTGTTTTGTCAATTAATGTTTCCATCACAAGATCAGAGAGACATCATGGTTAAATGGATGCTTTAATTAAACGTCGAAGGTATCAGGTTTAATTTAGAAATACTGCGGTTTGCCAATGGAGAAACACTGAAGACCAGCAAGCACCACCAGCCAGACAAGCACTTATTGGCAGGACCATTCTCACGCAGACTGTGAGTGTGTATCTCTCTGTTTTTGACAGGTACTCTATGATGCAGAGATGAGTAACAGCATCTCTAATGACATCTGTGAAAGAGCATATTGATATTCATTTTTGCCTGATCTCAAGGACACACCAAGAGATGCTGCTTGTTATTGATTGTATGATGAAAGTGCGACACTGCCTTAGTGGCGGAAAAATCCCCTATAAATAAATGAATAAATAAATAAATAAACTCATATGCAAAAAGCAGAAATGATGTACTTATTTTTTGATCATTGCTGTAATGTATTCACTCACATTCACATGCTCAAGCGTCATGTCTAGTCTGCTCAGCTTGACTAACATTTTTTCTGAGAAGTGCTTGCTTTTATTACCATATTAGTCTACATTATGATGAAAGAGTGTGTGTGCATATCGCAGAATGTGTGAGCCTTCCTCACTACAGACCGCCTGCTGCAATCTCATCGTAATACAGGAAATGCATGCCGCCTCACACCCTGATAAAGCTCACACACACACACACACACACACACAGGCATCTGCCCAAGCACCTGTAGAGGTCTTTAAGCTTTGCCAGCTGCCCAGCCAGCCCAAGCTCACAGTGCCAGTGCCTGTCATAATCAGCAATGCTGCCTCGCAGAGACATTTAAAGCTGGTCTAATGCGCATGTGTGTATACAGGACCAGTTTCATAAGAATACTTACATACTTGTGCTTTAGAAAATCCTGTTCATTATGCAGCCCTTCCTTTGAGGTAGGAGGCGAGTAATTACTTCTTCTTTAAAAACCTTCAAGAATCTTGCTTCTCCAATAGAAGCTAAGAGAGTAAACACGTAATCTAAGAGGCTTTGGTGAGGAAGAAAAAAAAAAAAAGAGTTATTCCCATAACTTTTCTTTGAAACCTTTTGCTTTCACTCTTGAGCTCGCAAACCCTTGCCTTTGCTTTGTTATCACAAAAAGACACACAGACAGTGGGGGATCATGTTCGTATTCTCTATCTTCTACTGCCACTTCTCCCCTCCACCCCACGCCTCACTATCTACACCTCTTTATTATTCCTTGTTCTGTCCTCCTCATTTCGGTCCAGAAACTTTTCTCATCTGTCTGAGCCCCTCCTCCTATTCTTCCTCCTGTTTCTCTGTCACCTCTCTGTGCGTCTCTTCTTTTCTCTGCCTCTCTGTTTGGTGCTCTGTCCAGGCAATGTTTCACTTTCTACTTAGATGTCTAGCATCCCCTTTCCCCCCCAAGTTCTTTTTCATCCCATCACTCTCCACTCCTCTTTCCACTTGGATCAAAAAAAAAAAAAAAGTCAGCACCCAAAAGTCAGCTTTTTTATTTTTATCTGAGGTCTTTTTCTATTACATGATACAAATGTGAAATTCCCATTAGTTTGCTATGGGAACTATGTAAGTTAAAGATAACCCATCCATTGTTTCAGGGGTGACAAATGTTGGATGGAATTTCATTTTCATTTCTCTGCTAAGACTTCATATTCGCCTCATAAATTAACTTCCCATTCAACCGTTTTCTGATTTTGAATCTAGCTCACAGCATACATTTTAAACATATTATACTGTGAACTCGTATCAGCTTTGGAAAGCTGAGGAAAAAAAATACTGCAATTTTGAAATGTAAAATAAGTGTCAAAACCTGGAGCTACAATATGAGATTTGAGAAGAAAAATATTTTTAAAAGTAATATCTACATTTCCATGACAAGTGGCAACTCCTTTTCTTTGTCAATTAACAGTATTGTTTAAAAGTTCATGTAATTAAGTGTACTGTACACAACTTTTGTATTTTAGAACTGTATTTTAAAAGTGTACAGTAATAGAAATCAGTGGGTAGTGCTTGTTGGAGGACAAATATATTTTAAAAATGATTTGATTGCAGAGAGTAAAGTGTGAAAAAGCCAAGGGGTGTGCAAGATTTTAAACAGAAATTGCAATCAAGTACTTTAGTTTTACTTATAAGTAGACTTTAAAGGCACAAGCTAAGTAATATTGTTGACAGCTCACCACTGTAGCAGGGTGAGCTAATGTTAGCCTCAGAGACTGACAGGATAAACTAATGCAGAGCCCCAAATCATGGAGTTCCCTTGTCATAAATACTGAACTTGATACGTTAAAATGTTTACTATAATGTGCTTATGAGACAGATTCCACCTACTGTACAGCATCTACTAGCTGTGTTGTTTAGGCTGTACTAATACTGAGCGGGACATTTTACAGTTGGACAATAAACTTGTCAGTGCTCTCTGCTGGACAAACTGTAATGACAACACTGTTTCTAAATTACCTCAAACATGTCTTTTCTGTACTACATTTTCTTGTTAGTTATCGGCTGACATATACTTTGACACCACTATATCTGCGATAAGATAATATTGGCTGGCTCTACTGTCTTTCATGTGTACGTCCTGAGTCTAGTTAGAAGCAAGATTGTTTGTCTGAAAGAATCTCTTTTTTTGCCAGCAAAATCAGAGGTTGCCTGACAGCCATTTTGTGTGTAAACCTCTTTCTTCTTTACCCGTTGTCTCTTTCTCTCTCTCTCTTTCCCACACAGTTGTCACTGCCCATGCTGTCCCTGCCAATGGCTCCGTTTCAAGCACTCTGCCACCTGCCTCCCTTTGAACTGCATCATTCACATTTTCCCTAAGATTAATATATCCGCTTCTCCACCGTCATCCTACCTTTCCTCGTCATCCATCCATTATTTCCTTACCACCTCCCACCCACTCTCCACCTCCTCATCTCTCCTCTTGACCCCTCCATCCACCACTGCGTCACCACGCTGTCCAGCGAAGCAAGCTTCAAGCGGAGCGGGCCTCACGATTTGGGCAGGGAGCTAGCCAAGAGCACTGGCCTGGGACCAGAGCAGCAATCCTGGGCGGCCCGTGCCCAGATTAGCCCCTCCTCAGAGTGGCACTGGAGCTCCCCCTGTTCCCTGGGCTCCAGCTGGAGGAGCGGAGATTAGAGCGAGAGGGAGGAGCAGATTGAGACACTAGAGATCCCAAAAGCCGTTTTTAGACCGCCTGTGAAATTGGATAACAGATTACTCTCAAATGTTCTCCTAACACTTTATATTAAGTAGAACTAATAACGTTAATCTAATAAATTGCCAAATACTTCAGTGGTGCTTTGAAGGGAGTGCAGGAAGGATTCAAACTGAGTGGGTTCTCCCACACCAGGCAGCACACATACAGTTGTTTCGTGATGTGGATGGGTGTTTTTGTTGGAATTACTGCTGCAATCTTCTCTTTAAAGCTCCACTAATCAATACTTTTAATAACAGCATTGGTCCAAATGACAATGTGTGATATAAAAGGTGTTACTCAAAAGGACAAACCCACTGAAATCTCTGTGGGGAACTCTGCAGTTCCTAGTTCCTGCAGTGGTTTTTAGCAAAAAATCTCCATTGAATTCACTGTATGCTACCTGCTCAGAACCAAAGGGAAGACAGGCAAAGTTAGCGACTAGCTGTTGAACATAGTGGAACATCTAGCAGCTAAAGAACAAGAGGTAAAAGGAGAGTGAACATTGGACTTGCATTTGTAATAGACACAAACATGGCTCCATACAAATGCTTATGTTGCACCGTGCATCCAAGATTATTAGCACGTTTGCCATAAAAGCTTTACAAGGTGAAAACTTATGATTGGGCTGCTAAGATTTTCATTATCGATTAATCTGCCAATTGTTTTCTCAGCTAATCAATTAATCATTCGGTCTATAAAGCATCAGTAAAAATGCATGTGAATGCTGGTGAAAGGTGACGCCGTCAGATGTCTTGTTTTGTCCGAAACCCAGAGATATTCAATTTAGTATAACGTAAAACAAGGAAAAGCAGACAATTCTCCCATTTGAGAAGCAGTCAAATGGTTTGGCATTTTTGGTTGAGAAATATTTTCAGAATAGTTGCTGATCAATTTCTTGTTTATCGACTAATTGTTAAAAAAAAAAAAAAAAAACCTTAATGCAGCTTTAAAACTTGCAATGAGAGAAATTTATAAAGTGATTCAATATGAGGGCAATTAAAAGCTCGTGAAAACCCTCCTACCTGACAGTCTAGGACTGAGTCTACCCTCCTTTTTTCTTTGTGTTGAATTAAAATTAAAACTAGTAAGTGTACAACATAAGAAATACAAACAAAAAAAGCAAGTCAGCAGGGGTAAAAGCAGTTAAACCTATGTATAATTAGCATAAAACACCCCTCTGTGGAGATTTTGGGCCAACGAGAATCTAGTGTCACCTGAGCATTTAATCTCCACACACTATACTAATTATAGGCTGAAGCCAAATAACACCTACGGCACTCAAATATTTCAAGCTCAAATACAGACTGTTTTGTTACTAGTGATAGGTGACATAAAAAAACAGAAGCTGCTAACATGAGATACCAAGCTTTTCTGGCCTTCAATTTATTTTTTATTATTTTTTTTTAATTTTGTTCCACAGTGAGACACAAGTTGCGTCAGGCCAAGAAAAGTAAGACTGACACGCATCAGCTTAGGCAACCACTCACACCGCCAATCTGATGTCAGCCTCCGCAGTCTTCTTCCCTTCCACAAAATAAAAACGAATAGGAGGTGTCAGAAGAAACGCCTCCTCATTTTCTGTGGGTAATAATCGCATACTGGAGCGATCATGTCATGCTATAAAATTGGATTCTGCTTGGGTGTATGTGTGCGTGCCGGCTCTGTTTACAGAAAAGTCCCTGATTCCAGGGGGTCCACAGGCCAAATCGATACGGATTCTTTGGTGGGGTGAATCAATAGGGAGAAGCAAAGGTTAACTTGCCTCAGACTGCATGATGGCTCTCTGCAAGTATCTAGTAACCCTTAACCTTTAGCATAGCATCATTCACTACAGCTCACAGTGGCATGCCCCTGTTTAACCAATCGCAACAGCCTCTCCCTTGAGATGTGACTGACCCAGCTAGCTTTTATCTTAGCTTTATCTGCAACATTATAGTTATAGTATCATCTACCCTCTGATACATACTTTATATTTCTAAATTTGGCACCATTTCTCGTAATTGTTTTGTCATTATTGCATTGCCAGGGCTGTGTGGCTCTACTGCTGATTGTTGGTATTACTGGTGATGTAGGAATTAAATTGCTGCAGTAGCTCATCCGTGATAAGAGTATCGGATAAATGGCTAAAATGTGAAATCTAAAAGTCTAAATCTACTTGATGGATCTCATAATGTGGGAGATTATTTTACACCATCCATCACAAGATGTGCTTATGACAAGAAATTCTACTTTTATTGCAATCATACAAGGAGAGGAAGAGAGAGATGAGAGAGACGGCGATCGAAGAAACCAGCCTTACTGAATAAAATGTGACACTCTTGCTCTTAAGCTGACTTAAGTGCTGCACTTCTAATAACTGAGCAAGATCCTTGACGCTCTCTAGATATTTACAGAGAAACTGCAAGGGGACTTGTGTAGTGTGTAGTTTAATCAACACAGCAATCTGACTAGTCAAAGATTCCAACTGTGCCAATGCTTCCTACACAATCAGCTTGTATTTGTTGTCATGTCAGCCTTTGGGGTGGTACTGGAGTTAGTGACCTCTCTTTATTTCTATAGTCTTTATTGATTTGTATGTGCACATGCTGGTATAGGTTATCTCTAATACTCATTATTACCTTCACTTTACTGTCACAGTGTATCTCAAGTGATGCTGACTGTTTTTGTTTTCATTTTTTAAAGACAACTATAATGAAGAATGGGGACAAACTTGAGAAACTGATGAAAGGTTTAAATTATACTGGAATGATAACAGAGATTATGGACCTGAATGAATGAATCTTCAAAAACACGATCAGAGGAAAGGGCAAAACAGTGATCCCCTTACCACAGAGACTGGTGTTCAGTTCCTCACAGCGGTGCTTCTGGATGTGGGATATGAACATAATTGGCAGTTTTTGCTGGGTGGGAAGCTGGTGAGGGATTGTGTGGTCGTCACTGCACTGGTAATAGCATACACCTCTTTGCACGTTAGACCCACTTTGTTGACAGGTGAAAAGAAGCATCTGCCGATGATGTTTCCTATATCAGTGACCCGATCCTCCAAAGGTCTTGGGTGGTCTTGGGTCTTTCAGAGGACACAAAGGCCATGTTGAACCTGTGCTTTTTGAACAAATGTGACAGTCCTCCCAAGAAGAACAACAGCATCATTAGTTTCAGCAAGTGGCCCCAAAACATCTGTAGGGAGGAGGTCAAGGTGGTTGGGTGGGTCAACAAAACATCAGACTTTAACACGGGAGACCGCTGTTCATTTCCTGTTTCCAACCAATAGTTAATGTAGTGTTTTTTTAAGCATGACCACAATCGTTTCCTTACCTTAACCAAGTGTTTATTATTGTAACCATGATGACGGAGCTCCCCCAACCTCAGCAAAGTAGTCATTTCAAGCAAAACCGCAATGTTTCCCTGACCATAACAAAGTACTTATTTTAACCCAAACCATGTTCTTTTCCAAAAGTGATTTTTGTGCCTAAATCTAACCAAATTTTAACCATAGCGTCATCACATCATAAAATGATTTGTTTTTCAGCAGTTATTTGTAATGGTTTTGGGGGGTACAGAGAAACGAGACACTTCATTGAGTCCTTCTAGAGGGCATGGACAAACAATGTATTTTGTAGTTTCATTTGGAGGACAGTCCCCATCAACTCGAAACATCAAAAAATTCTAATTCTTTCTCTATAAAGTTGCCTTCAGATGGCAGACAAAGTGGATGTAAACAAACTGGATTATTGATTGCGGAATGCCTTTGGCCGAAAGAATAAATCCTTTGTGTAAAATTCAAGTAAATCAAGTTTGACATCCCGGCATTACATTTCCATCAAATGAATTTTGCTAATGCATAACAGGTAGTTGTCCTATGATGCATTTGAATGCAAGTCTTGGGAGAAAAGGCTGGGTAAAACACAATGTTTTGAATGATGAAAAGAGTGACACTGATCTGAGGTCCAGTCTGAGAGTTCGGGAAAGCTTTGAAGTTCAGTTTCAAAGGAACAGAGGATCGTTGCAGTCATGGCCAGATCTGAAGTACTAAAACAAAATCTGATGCTGGGTGAAAGCACAAAATTATGCATTTATGACCTGCTGTTATTTTATGTTTTCTTTATTTAGCTGTCATAGATTTGATTCAAGCTGGGCTTTACTTTCAATTGTCTCGCTTAAACAATAAGGTTTAAATTTAGTCTGAAGTTTGGTATAATTCACTACATGCATACTCTTGTGACAACACATTACTACTCATAGCTGGAGCTAAATAAATAAGGATGCTTACATTAATACCAGAAATACTGTCAGTGTTGCTGCATGGCTGGGGGAACATGCTGAGTGTAAGTGGTGACAAAAACGACTACAGTCTGTGCTTTAAGAATGCATCTATTCCTGTATATCTGTTTCTGTGTATCTGCAGATCTAACACAAAGTATAAGCTACAGTACTTTCCATTTTCTTCCAGAGTGAATGTCATAAGGTTTGCAGAGAGCACACATGGGAACACTAAATTCCCAAAGTCAGAGCGGTTTAATCCTATCAGATGTTTGTGCTCTGTCTCCTCTGTCAGAACAGCTCTGAGTGACTTTAAACAAATTCAAAAGTGACTTTACACGTTCAAAATGAACAAAACAAAACAAATCTGAACGCTCAAACTGCATTTAGCCGTTTATCACAGATGAAGAACAATGTTTCTCTCCTTTGAATGTGTTTGATCGTCACCCTGCACCTTCTTTGAATATGTGAGAACAAAACTTTCAAGTGACTGCAGAGGTAACATTTATTAATTCATTTGCTTGAATTCACCCCAGGTGTATTTGATGAAACTCGAGGACCTATGGTATGTGTTCAATTAATTTTACTTCTGAGTTTAGCGGAGAACACAAAAATATAACAGAGGCAAGAACAGGAACTGTGATGTCTAAATCAAAGGCCACTGGAAAAGAACACTTGTCTGATTATTTCTCTACTGATCCAAGGAGAAAAGAAGAAACAAAGAAATGGATTGTTCCATTGGTCAAGGTCAGAAAAAGAAAAAAATAGATATTTAAGGAGGCGTGCTGTGCGTGCATGATTCTTTGCTCACGGCTTAGGTTTCACTGATGCAATCAATGATTCTGAGAAGGTTTCACATGCAAGGTTTACATGGTAAGCAGCCATTAAAAAGAATCGACGCACTACCCAAACCCTTCCCTGGACTTCTAAAAAGCCAATTATTTAAAGGGGAGTGTGTGTGTCTGCTTGTGTGGCAGAGAAAGGGAGCGAAAGAAAGAGAGGTTAAGAATGTGTGGAATAGCAAAAGCAGCTCCAGCCATGCAATCACAGAAAATGACACATGACATTTCGAACTCAATATGTTCCATATAGCAATCCTCGCTGTAAATTACCAAACCAATAACGCATGACCACTTCTTTCTCTTCCTTTCCTCTTTGCAGGCAACACGTGCAAGCAAAGGGACAAACCTTCTCAGCATGACCTATCTATAAAATCGGTTACATATATTTCAAGAGCAAATGCCACATGTGACCTTGGGATGCACTCCATGCACGAGAGGTGAAATTAAATCAATGGGTTGCAGGCTAATGGAGACAATAAGAAGATTCCAGAGAAGTGGCGTTCATACAGCTGGCCTTTCATTTGACACCTTTTATCTCCAGTGGTGCTCACCTCAGTTTATTTCTGGTAACATCTACACTTCTTTAACCAGGCTTCCTATAGATTAAATTAAACTCTTGAATTAAATTAAAATTGTCTCAGCCCATTGGGCTGAGATCATTTTTCATCTGACAACGACTATAACATGTTTTATAATGTTAATCCATAGAAGAGTAGAGAGCTCTTCTGTGTACAAAGCAATGTCACCCTCTGCACACTATTAGTACACTCACCCACTTTCTACCAACTGGGAAGGAAAAGTGACGGTACATTGTTCCAGGTTCACTTTCATTCATAAAATGATGATTACTTAGGCTACATAAACATTCATTGTTGGTGACGTCGGTCCCTGGCACCTCACCGATCACCTGTGCAAGTCATGAAAGACGAGTGATGAGAAGAAGTTATAGGCTAATTGCATTGGTTTGGGTCCAACATGTAGTCTGTCATGCCTCACTGCCAGGTCACGGCAAGAATTTATGACTCTATGATCGGCTAAACTGACATAAGGATCATCTCAACACAGACAAAAATATAGTCTTATCCCTGCATAAGACTAGATCCATTCTAGGGCAGGGTGAAAAATGTCTTCAATTAATTAAAATACTTGCTTTTGCTTTGTTACTTTTTGATAGCAAAAAAACCTCTTTTAGTCAGGACAGTTTTGTAAACTGTGACATGAATAGTTGCAGTATATACACGCCACCTGTGCAACTGTTTTTAATCTGCGTTTCTGCACGGCCAGAACCTGCGACTTTAATGCTCACACTGTACGGATCAATTGACCGGCCATGACATGGCTGCTCACACTAGACTATTCCAGTGAGGTTCATTCAAACAAGACGACCACATCCTCAACAGTGTTGAAAGTAGAAACTCAGCGTTCATTTGTGCAATTCTACTCTGAACAGAAAGTAAGGAGAAAAAAAGAAAAAATATGGAGCCGCAGATGTCTGTCAATATGGTCTGTCTGTTCTGCAGCAAAGTTCAGTTTTATATCACAACATGTCAAACACTATAACTGATTATTACAGTGCATGTCCCTGTAGCTCTTGAAGTACCTAGTTAGCTGTATGAGATAGCCCCCAATTTTCAAATATGCGCAATAATGCCAGCCTTGCAAAATGTTATTTTTGCTCATTAATACACGTAGGTATTACATATAGATGTTCCAATCATGTTTCAGTCTTACTGCATTTGTGCACAAAAAAAATATTAAAACTGTGATGCCTTCCCAAGCTTCAAAGAAAATTGGCCATATCACGCAGATCTAATTCATTCAAACCAGATGTGTGACTGTGTTGATGGTCATATCAAAGTGAGAGTCACGCTTTGCCCTGTCCTTGATCTCTCTTTGCCTAGCAGATTGAGTCATCCCATATGACACGTAAGAGACTATAAAATGTTGGGACAAGGCGTCTTTGTCAATAATTAATGGATGTGTCCATTTAGTGCAAGAGTGATAAGATGTTGTAAGCCCTTTCATCTGTCTTGTTTGTTCTTTCCATCTCCTTCACATACTGCCTTTCTTTAAATCACAGAGGTCAGATTTTGTTAGAAGAATTAGCTGAAAGCGAAGGGGAGGCTTGACTCGCTATGCCCGAAAGCAACCTTTCTCTGACAGTAAGACTCAATATTTAACACCTCGCCAGCCATCTGAAGGATGGATCACATCAAACTGAAGTGGGAGACATAGTGGGAGAGCAACAGAAAAAGAAATAAGACAAAAAACAAAGCCAAGAGAAGCAGACACTTGCCTGTTGGGATTTTAAGACCAGAGCTGCTAATGAAAGGAGTCAAAACACAGCCTGGATGGGAGAGCGAGCATGTTTGAGGCAGGGGGTGAAAACTGTACAACTACACGAGAGCCTGCAAATGTCGACGGCGATGCACTGGTGTCTGCGACGGCCGCTGTGTTCATATGACTACATTGCGGCGGAGTTGATGTATGAAAGAGACGTGGAGCCGCAATGAAGCCAGCCATGAAATTGATCTTAACAGGCCTTAAGAGCTCCTACACACACCGCAACTGCTCTTGCATGCACTTATGCACACAAATGCAGTGAGAGGGACAAGAGAATGCCTGAGAAGATGAAAAGAGGACCTGAGGATATTAGCAAAGCAATGAGAGCTGACCTTCCACACTCAGGAAAGCAATATCCAACTGACACAGAGCAGAATGTAAATCCACAGCCTCAGTAATAACTAGGCTGCTTCAGCCGTGTGCTGTTTAGCTTACATGAACATTCCCATTTATTCAAGCGTCTATTACATGACTGATTTGGCCATACTTGACTGCTTCCTGCATGCAGCTGATGGCTGCCAGACACATTTAGGAGCTAATACACCCAATGTATGTCCACGTGTGTGTGTGTGTGTGTGTGTGTGTGTGTGTGTGTGTGTGTGTGTGTGTGTGTGTGTGTGTGTGTGTGTGTGTGTGTGTGTGTGTGTGTGGCTTGTGTATGTCTGGTTTTCTGATTTGCATGCTGGAGAGGATAAAGAGTTAAAATATCAATTTTAATGCAAACGTAAGAGATGGTTTTACTCGACAGATATTATGTTGCCTCAAAATGAAAGGAAATCATTTACACGTCTCTCTCAATAAATGTCTCTTTGTTTCCTGCAACCCATCACTCTAAATATCTTTATTTGCTCTTGCAGACCTGCTGCATCAATATTTTCTATTGATTGTAATCACTCACAAAACATATAACCCATTACAGTCAATTAATGTTGAGTTTGTAGTTCACAAGAATGAAAATTATATATATACACACCTGCAATTACAGCTCATGTGTTTTTATATATGAATGCATCTGAATTAGTCTATATTATGAGAATGTGTATGCATATACTATATGTGTGTGTACTCACACTAGATTTTCACGTGTGTATTTCTGTCCTTTCCCTCAGTTGATCAGCATTCTTCCCCGCTTCTAGTCCGCAGCAGGTCTCGTCCAAGCCTCCCACCCAGAATAACACTGCAAATTTGCAAGAATACATTATTAATTTCCCATCAGAAATGGCATCCGCCTCCTATGACAAGTGCTCCTCGTATCCCATTTTTTTTTCTTTTTCATTTTCATTTTTCATTTCCTGTAGTGCACCTGAGACACAAATACTCGCTCACTGCTCCCCCTCTGTGATCCCGACCCTCTTTCCTCCCACCGACGTGGACACGCTGACATGTCAGCCACACATTCCTCCCACCGACGTGGACACGCTGACATGTCAGCCACACACGCACTGTATATATGCACAGTCACACATACAGACAGGGACTCAATATCATACCTTGTCATACTGTGCTCTGAATATACAAGAAAGCAGCAAACATGCATAAGAACACAAATACACCCTGAGCTATTGCAGTGCCAATGCCACTTGACACAGAATCATTCTGAGATTGAGACGTGTTGGTCATCTTGCCTGCAGATCACAAGAAAGAAAAAATAAATCTCTCTCCGTTCTCTCTCCTCTCTTCAATACTGAGCCCCCCCGTCGCCTCCGGCTCTTTATCTGAGAGTCTGTTTTCAGGTCTTGATTCCCTGCTCCGTCCAGGTACACTCAGGGCTTTGTGTGGTTCTGGTGATAAAGAGGTAGCAGCGACAAAGGTCTCCAAACACACCCAGTGTCACAGAAACTCAGTGCACTGTTTTCTACAAGTGATGCACTTGTAAAACATGATACTACAAGTACATTTATTTCACAAGTGCACCTATGCAAACCTAACCTCTGACCTACAGTTCTGACAAAATCCCAATTCTCAACATGACTTATTTATGTGCTTATTACAGTGCTGTTGCATATTAGTTTATTGATCCATTTCATTACATAGGCAGGTACAGTAGAAAGCAATACGAAATATAGAGACTGAATGAGATCACATCCAACATTGGCCATTTATGTTACAAGGTTCATTTTCAAACATTACTGTATTGTTAGCATTTTAACTGTCACACAGACTGATCACGTTTTCTTTATTTTTTCCCTTGTTGTATCTACACACTTAACACTAGACTAGTGACCCAGGAAATATGTGGGTCAACAAACTGTAGAACAAGCTCGGTCAAGCTCAGGATTGAGAGCCAGGTGAGACTCACTGCTTCACTTACTGTGAGAGTTCAGTGTCTTTCACAGAGTCGAAACGATCCCTTCTTTAGAAGCCTCGGGGTTAGTATCTAGAAATGTGAATATTTGCGGTGTTGACCAAAGAAAATTAAAGTTCAGAAAACAATCCATGTCTTCCTGTCCCCTCCACTGAACACAGGACTTTAACACATCTGACTTTTGATGATGCAGTAAAGTGAGAGTGATATACCTAGACCTATAGAGAATTACCACTAAAACCTTAATATTATAGTATAAGTTCTATAATATATTAGAACTTATAATATAAGTTCTGTGTCCTTGCACTGGTTACCGTGATGTGTGCTTGGCACTTGACTTGGATGTGCATTTTGTGACTTCTGAACACCTCTGACTCAGTCTTCCAGACAGATTTAATGGCATATGAAATAAAATAAAACCTTAAAATCCCACGAATGAGCATAGGAGGATGCTTTATTGTAGTTGGAGCATTCAGTTATGTTGTTAAATATTAAGTTAAATATTTTGACCTTTACTCATAGCGCCCACATCAGACCAAGTGTAATTTTCAGGAGCCAGAACACAGTGTTAAAGTCATCATCTTTAGTGTATTACAGTTGGGTGGTTGAAATCAGACTCTTCCTCATACAACATGTGGATTCAAAAAGTATGGCAACTTTATGAAATAGAGCAAATAACATATACCTTATGTAAAAAGACATGTATTTGTTTTTTGTTTTTTATGCATCTGTGGCTAGAAACTGGATAAAGAAAAATGTGAAGTTGTACTGAAACTGCACTGTTTGGTCAAATTAGATCCAGAATGTAGCCGTTATGGCTGCAATGTACAACAGAGATATAAAAAGCAAACAAGATGAAAAGACAGTATTAACTCCTAACACAATGTTAAGCCACAAGGACCAAAATAACAGCACCAGCAAGTATGTGTGAAACATCTACATTAGGCAAGGCAAGTTTATTTATATAGCACATTTCATACACAGAGGCAACTCAAGGTGCTTTACATAAAGACGTTTAAAAAGATGCAGGTAAGAGGAATAAAAGAGCATAAATCTTTTTTACTTTAAGGATTTTTGTAATCCCAAAATAAAAGCAAGAAACCACAGTGAGCAAACATTCATCATTTGATGTAATAGAAAAAATATATTCATAGTGACAGAATTTATATATCTATATATCCCGTAATGATATTTTGTTGTGGCCTAAATCAAACCAGTATAAAAGTCTGTCAATAGCTTACATGTATTACACTATAAATACTTCACATGACTGTGTATAAATCTCATCTACTTCTGCAGAATAATTAGAGGCTAATTAGTTGTCACAACTCATTTATGACTTTTAGCCCGCCATTTCACCAACCATTACACGTTCTTTCTTTCTCATGTGTCATTGGCCAAACTTCACAACGCGACTGAAGTAGAAAGGAGATTTAGCCGGCTTGTTGCTCATTAGCATTGCGGCTGTGTGATGGGTGATTAATCGGGGGCGTCACTGGCTTTGCATACAGCGGCGAAAAACTTTAAAAATAATTCTGTAAAAGTTGTTTGTCTATTAATATTAATTGCCATAACCCACCGTGTCCCTTCAATCAAATTAGTCCTGACTAATCAAGCTGCTAAAAAAAAACTTTTTTTTTTGTCCACAGAAGGATCTTTTCAATGCATTTATATTAATTCATTATTTCTATCTCATTCAATTATTCTGTCACTGGACCCAGTGGCACTGTTGTGGCAAATTAAAGGCAGTTTGCAAAAAGACACATACACACTTTAGCAATGTTGACAACAGTGACATATCTTCATTAAAATAATAACACACTGTTTATGCACTAACTCATTGACATGCACACATGCTCTGTTTATCAGAGGGTGTCTCTGGCAATAGTGTGATTATTTGCAAGTGTAATGCAGCACTGAATGCGATGTGGTGAGGGGGGAGTAAGAGGACGGGGTGGGGGAGGGCGTGTGTGCATGCTGTTTGAAAAAGGATGAAAAGAGAGGATGAAAACAGAGGGAGGAGGGCTAAAGTGCTGATTGGATAATTGAGCATTTCTTTTTGGAGCTAAGCCATAACAATAACTGTTCAAACACACTGCGCAGGGTCCAACCCTCCTAAGGGACAGGACAATGATTGTTTATGGGCGATTAGGCAAATTGCTAACTAAAAATATGTGTGTTTAGGAACAAACAAAAAGTGGAAGAAGACTAATGGAGTTGTTAGGGCACACTTTCCAATGGCAAGTCCCCATTAATGATCCTAAGAGTATTAAATGGACCTGAAGACAAATGTTTTAAAGATAACGGGTCAGCCCACAACTCTGACTTCCACATCTTTCTTGCCAGCATTTAGTTAATGATGAGGTTGGCATTATTTAAAACAAAGTTCAGATGAGGCCCTCTATGTGGCCTAGAGGCGGTTTCAGTTGGAAAAGCGGCTTATCTGTCATTGGCAAAAGGACTACTGAGTGAATCCCAAGGTAATTTCCATTGGCCGGGCATCACTGCAAAAAGGTTCTCACCTGCACAGAAAAGGTCAACACATTCAGCACTAAACTAGAACTAAAATATATCTAAGGCACATTCCTTGAAACATAGCATGTTTCAGTGCTTAAAACACACAGTCACAACACATCAAGACACTAAAACGCATTAACTGTCAAATACATCTCAGTCTAATAAATCTGACATCACGGGTAGACTTGTCAAACGCCATGGCCATATTATTTATTTTAGTGATCAACATTATTTTCATCAGCACTTGTTGGCTTTTTGGTGGAGACTTTGTTGAGAAGATTGATACCACACTCATATGTGTCTGTTGAACATGATGCTCCCACCAGCAGCTGGTTAGCTTAGCTTAGCACAAAGACTGATAACAGGGGAAGCCTGGCTCTGTCCAATGGCAACAAAATATGCCTACCTACCAACACCTCTGAAGCTCACTAACTCTAAACCCTAAGTCCATTTAATTAAATGGATTTATATCAGGTAAGAAAAGTATATTTTAAGAAGTCACCCTCTGCTTTTGTGTTTTTCCCTCTTCAGTCTGCAAGTCATGTTTGATACAAATGCCAGTGGAAAATAAAACATACCTCATGCCTAGAAATTATGTCTAGAAATAGCCCCTGTGATCATAGAAATTGAACAAAGGACATGGATGCTCATGGCTTGAGAAGTATTTTTTAAAAGGAATGGAGAGACATCTGCTGTGTTATCTTGGGCACTAATCATAGAGCGTATTTTTCTCCTGCTCAAACTCTGGGCGCAGCTGAGTGTAGAGACAGCAAGAGCTCAAAGGATGCAGAGTGTTACATTATTGAGGTTGCCATGAAACTATACAAGTTAGGTAACCTTGCGTAAAAAAAAGGGACAGTATTGTTACATAAAAAACATAAAATGGACAAAAGAGAGGTACAGTAGCCCTGGCTGTAGCTGAAGAAGATTTTTTGCAGGAATAATTCGATATTTTGAGAAATACACATATTCACTTTCTTGCTGAGAGTTAAATGCGGAGATTGATACCACTCTCATTAACAAGAATGCAGTCAAACTCAACAGAAAAACGTACACATCCATCCAAGTGCTGATATTATTTCCTTTGAATGACACTGACATATGTAATGAAGCTGTAGAGTTCAGAAAAGTCCAACTGAGAGTGCATGAAAGCAAATAATAGTCTAAAACACACATTGCAGTGGAGTGCAGCAGGGATTCCCACTTGGCCCCAATTATTTTATACAAGTCAATGTTAATAACAGAGAAAAGGTGCAGACACATTCAAAAGCAATACCTTTGTAGTCACAATATCTTACATGGTCTGTCTCTAAAGGCTTGTGTGTGTGTGTGTGTGTGTGTGTGTGTGTGTGTGTGTGTGTGTGTGTGTGTGTGTGTGTGTGTGTGTGTGTGTAAGGGCTTTTCTAAGGGCCGGCTTCTGTATTATCCAGAGCATGAGCCTTGGGTATGGTGGGGTAATGTTATAAAAATGACATGCATTATTAATGGATGTGGGCGACAGGGTTTCTTATATGTGAGGCTGTAGATGGTAAGTCAGGGCAGCATGAGTCTGTGAGCTTTCACACCGTGGTTTTTTTCTTTTTTTTTGAAGGAAGTAAATCCTTTCGCTGACTCCTCGAACAAGACGCAGAGGCCTCTGTGTAAGCATGACGCAGACACATACAGCACTTTAACTCAAGAATAATACAACAAATATAAAAACAGACAAAGCAGACACACGCACAAATCCAACAGACTAATCCATGAGCAGTGCAGGCTTCACAGTAATGATGAGGCACTCAGTTTGGGTGAACACATTCCTATAGGCACACTCAATATTGTGGCATTTTGACAAACAGCCTGTCAGACCTGGTCTGTCCACAGAGAGGGGACAGAAGCCAGCAGAAAGTGCTCAGAGGCAGTGCTCTCCTCTGGGGATGAAATCTGCTCAGTGTCCTGGAAGGCTGCATGACTTCAAGGACAAGCCTCCGTCTGAGCACAATGAGTATCCGGGCTGCTCCTGTCAAGCCGAACTTTCAACACTGTTGTGGACAAATCCGTGACCCAAAATTAGAGTTTCCCGTCGAGGAGAGGGCGTGATAAGCTGATGAGGCAGTTATCAGAAAATAGACTAGAATTAGGGCTTTTCATTGGCGCTGTAATTTTACATGAACTGCTAATCTCTCTGATGGCCTGAATGTACTGGGTACGTGTCTGTGTGCGTATGTGAGGTAGTGTCAATAGCTAGGAAAATGAGACATTCATTTTAGGTTCAACTGTCATCTAAACTGCCGGGTTTATTAAGAAAGGAGAGAATATGATTTATTAAAAAATCCCAGAAGTTGATAATTATTCATCACTGTAATTAATGCATTTCAATATATTTAGCAAATGTACTTACAGCTGCTTATTGTCATTGGCAAAGTGTTTACTTTTGATTATAGCTGTGGGTGTAAGATACATATAGATAGATAGGGAGAACAGCTCGGAAGTTTGAAGATTTTCATGCGAAACTAACAAAGGGTGTCATTCCTTTTTTCAAAAAAAACAAAACAACAACTGCAAAGTAACTTTAATAGCAGTAGTGAGTAGTTTTCAGTTTTTTTTCAGCTTTTGGTACTCAGTAAAGCATTTGAATATTCTTTCTAGCCCTGGGAAAATCAAATATGATGAAAATTCCTCTCATCAAACCGAGGGTTAATCTAAATATCAAAACAAGTTCTGATGAAATAGGAAATAGTTGCTTTTTGACAGTCGAATCCCCATCTCACTCTCCCCCTTCTCGGTCCTCGTCGATGCAGATCGTTCCTGCTGAGTGCAGATATTTGGGCTTGTTTGGTTGAAGTGTATCACTCACTGAGGCTCTGCTGAGCTGCATCACATAAATTAATGATGAATGGAAGAAGAGATAGGAAGAGGGAAAGAGAGAGGGCACACAGCTGCAGACAGACGACAGAGAGATGGACAGGAAAGAGAAACGTGAGCCAGAGATTAGTCTGAGATATTAGGAGAGGCTCATTTAGAGAGGCAAAATGAGAAAAGGGATTGGAGAAGGAAAGAGAGAGAGAGAGGGAACGGGAGATAGCGAGAAAAAGAGAGGGAGCAGCCACTCCATAGATTAGAAACATGGTCTTATCTTCCCTGGTTGTTTTGTGGCGGAATAATCATGGAACTCATTTGATTACAAGTGTCTCATTGAAAAACATGGGTTTTCATAAGTGTGCAGCCAAATGCTTCAATCACAACCACATGGCATTTTGTAACTGGGGGGTTGTACTGAGGACTAACTTCACGTCTGGATGATTCATCTCATCTATGGTGGTGCCGGGCAGTCGGACACTTTCTGGCGATTCGTTCTTTTGGAGTCAGCTCCAGGAAATGAATCAAATTTTTGAGTTTAGCGGCGTGGCTCTAGGTCTATGTCACTTTGACATCCCTGCAGTCACTTCACCATTTTCGTCTAGAATGAAATATCTCGACAGCTGTTGGTTGTATTGCCATGAAATTTTGTACATACATCCACGGTCCCCAAAGGATAAGTACTGACTTTGGTAATCGCCTGACTTTACCTCTAGTGCCACCATAAGGTTGACATTTTTGGTTTTTAGTTAAATATCTGCTGTATTTAGTATCCAAGTATTGGATGTATTGCCATTAAATTTGGTACAGATGTCAAAAGTGTCCAGAGTATTATTTCTAATGACTTTGGTGATCCTCTGACTTTTTATCTAGCGCCACCTGCATGTCAAATGTGTCCCTTATACAGTGAAATATCTCAAGATCCACAGGATGGATTGGCACAAACGTTTGTACAGACATTCATGGTTTCCAGATGATGTATCCTAATCACTTTTACAAAGGTTTACACATTTTTGGGCATTTGGGCATCACTTTTCTATTAATGATGAGTGGAGCACTATTCATTTTGCTAGATTGCTTTGAGGGGTTATTTTGTATTTGTCAAGCAAAGAAAATCTGAAAAAAGATTTAAAAGCACATTTTACCTTAACTTACACCGATATGCATTAACAGTAACTACCACCTCTGTAGATACCTGCAGGTTGTCTGAGCTGAGTAGCAATGTCAGCATTCAGTACCACTGTCATGTCGAGTCAAGACTGACCATTCAGCACGTGGATTCAGTAGCTGATTCTAGAAAATGCGATCTCGATCCGACTTTGTACAGAAAGCCCCATGGCATAAACTACAACATGCCTACATACCCCAAAGTACACAAAAAAACATTTGTCACAATACCACTTACGATGTTCTTTAATTACTCAATAAAATATCAACCAATTCAGAACCCAATCTCAGTACCCAACTGTACTCATTTTCGTGAAACGTGATTATGTTCTCAACCCTTCTCATTACTGTGGGAAGGGAAGATTTCCTGACTCATTTTGCAAAGAGGTAAAAACCATCAGCCTCAAGATAGTGCCCGATCTTGTCTCTTTCAACAATTTTGAGCAATTTTCTCTTCTAACACTTGAGGAGATCATTTCTCACATCAAATCATCCACCTTTTGCTTGGACATGATTCATCAAAATGGTTTGACTTTACATATTCAACAGGGACAACATTAACGTCACCATCCTGTGATATAAATGTGCAAGATTTAGCCAACTGCTGTTACTGGCCAGGTTTATATTAGAAATTTAAGAAAGCATTCCACTCAGAAAGACTGAGAATGAAGATTAGATAGATTTCTAGTTATTCTCATTACTTAGATTCTGTGTTGACTAAAATGTCATACACTTTTATCTAAATCCATTCTTAAAACCTGTAAGGCAATATAATACAGTGTTTTGAGGAGTACTGTCTAAATTAAGTGCATTACTATGATCATAGCAATATCTTAAAGTCTTGGAAATCTTGAGTGGCATGACATTTCCAGAACGTCATTCAGTGTAAATGTTTTAAACTCCAGTTATAACACAACTAATGAGAAAGCACTTGTGGTAAAGGTCACTTGTGTTGGTAATACTGCAGAGGTTTGGGTTTGAGGATCACACATACCACTAATCCCTGCCCATGGATTTTACACCAAGTCCCTCTATGTCTCATCTCGATTTGTAGAAAATAACCCTTTTCAAAAATGTCTGGATGTCTTATATAAGCTTATTTTATCGTAACATTAATTTAAAAAAAAAAAAAAAAAAAAGGAAAAAAAGGAGAGAGTGTTAGGAGGTTCTTTCATTCATAGCTGTTCATAGCGAACCTTCCCAACTGTAGATCATTAGAGCCATTGTGAGCTCTGTTCTCTTTAGTTTTTGTGTGCAAGTACTGAAGAGGACATCTTAAAAACATTAGCATCAAATAAAATGTAACAACAACATAATAGGAAAATATAAAATGAATGGAGCAAAAACTTGCATTAATTAATAAAATATCCATATTTGTGGACGGAAGAGGTAACAACAAAGATGGGACTATCAAGTGAAGGGATATTCTGTTTTTTGCACAAAATAAGGTTCTATTTGTGACTGACAAAATTGTCCATTAATATATAGAACATCATGAAAAATACACATTTGCCATTTGAGAGTGAAAGTCCATTCTTGACCGTGGAAATAGTAGTTTGACAAATAATACTAGCTTTTCCAGAGCTTTCAACCACATCTCACAGTCTTCATTAGTGAGTTGAAGTTGGCTCAGGTGTCAGCACGAGAGAACCAACTTCAATTCCCTGATGAAGATCTTGAGATGCAGTTGAAAGCTCTAGAAAAAGCTTGTAAGTGGAACTTGAATTAAGATTATTTTGCAGGATAATGTCTTGTTTTGTCCGACCAACCGTCTAAAACCCAAACATATTCAGTTTACTATCACAGAAGACTAAAACAACAGCTGGAATAAGTCATTATTTGATTATCAAAACGGCTGCGCATTAATTTTTTGTTGATCAACTAATCAATAAATCTACTACTGGAACATTTTCTGTTAAGCTGAATGAGAAGGCTAGTTTTAACCTTTTAAACTACTGCTGTCCTCACAAAAGTTTGCCTTACACTATTGTTCACAGAAGGGGCTGCTTTGCTTGATCAGCACAGACAGATCAATCGACAACATGTCTGCAAAGAAGGAAATAGGTCCAACAAGAATCACAGATGTACTATTTCTTCTGTTTCCCAGAAGAGTGGAGCTGCCAAGAAGACTGAAAAGGTTGTCGCTCTTGTCTGAAGGATCCTTAGAATCCATTTTTTTCAGAGTTGCGGGTGCATGTCTAAGTTTGAGTGTGTGCATTACGGTGAAAATTGCCATAAGGCCTGGTCCTTTCCACTAATCATTGCAGCAGGGATCTATTACCTCAAAGCCTACTGGGAAAAACATTCTGCTCAAGATGCACTGCTCATCTGCCAGCATATTTTACCCTCTCCCTCTAGAGATGTCTCATGAGATGAAAATGAAATATGAGAGTAATCAATATCAAAGTGGTTTTTCTCCATCTCATGAAGAGTAATTACCATAGGCACATCTAGAGGAAAGTGTGATTTTTATTACCGGGGAAACATACTGTAGTCGTTAATGTCTCTATTCACTGTCAAACTTACCTATAAAGCTGGATTTTATATCTCAATAGTGGATCAAATGAAAGGGTGCTCTCATGTGTATTCGATCCTTACTTGTTGGTGTGAACATGTGTGTTTATTTTTACATTCCCCTAAAGGCTGTGTTTACTGCTTAAACTTGTGACAAAGTATTAAACCGTACATACATGTAGGATTTCTGTGCTCCCAAGTCTCAAGACCTGGTTTGCGGCTCCTTTCTGCCTTCTTCCTCCATCGAAAGCAGTAAGCAATAAAATAAAATTAAAATTCAGTACTTACACCCACAGGCTTTCCCCAGATGTGCAAAAATAAACACTTAAAAGAATAGTTTTAGTGCCCACAAAAATAATGGATTAGTCAGCTGACAGACAATTTTGATAATTAAACGAATTATTGAATGAAAAATTGAATGAGTCATTTTTAGGATGAAACAATTAGTTGATTATTAATTGGTTAGAAAATCAGCATCCCTATTTTGATAATTAATTAATCTTGTAAGTTATTTTTCAAGCAAAATGCCAAACATTCCCTAGCTCCAGCTGTACTTGTTGATAGCAAACATTTTTGGGTTAACTGAGCATTCTTTACTATTTATATTTCTTATCATTATTATGATTAGTTGCAGCCCTATATATATAATACGTGTGTGTGCACACAAGATGTGAAGTAAGCTTTGGCTGAAAAAAAACAACTGCATACTTGAAAAAAAAAATAGAATGAATGCGATATCATGAAACCACTTCCCATTTCAATTGAGAAAGTCTTTGGATAAGGCCACTGCCCAATAATCCAGTTCCAAAATATAACTCAATATATACACAATACACAATAATAAAAGCTGTGTGTTTCTGAACTTGTGAAATGTCAGGTCCTTCTTCAGCAGTGGCTCGGTGTTACTCCCAGTCAGGACATTTCTGTCAGTGAACTGCCCCTAGTTTCATTCCAATAACAGTGTCTTGTGAATCTCTAACAATTCATATACTCTCTTTCATTTGGCTGTCTAGCCGTCTGGTGTCTACAGAAGCAATCCTTTTAAAAGCCTGTACCAGTATACAGCCCATGTGGCCCGGGATGATTAAACACTGTCTGTCTGTGTTTGTGTGGTAATGTGTGTGTGTGTGTGTCCATGTTTCCCTCGTATCCCCTCATCCCATCAAAATCCTTCCTCTCCTCCGCGAGACGCTGCCAACTTGTCCTCTCTACAACTTCCCTCCATCTTTTGTTCCTTCACTCTTAGTCTAGCGAGTAAGACTGGAATAACACGAGCAATGTCAAATCCGGTGAGAAATGCTTACCATTTGCAATGTAATGAAGAGAAAGACAATGAGTGGGTGAAGGCAACAGAAGAACCAGAGCGATGGGGAAAACATACAAGGCTTCAGGCAACGTTAGGAGCTCTCAATGTAATCAAAAGTGACAGCACAACACCGGCATTATGGATATTTGATCATGGCCAGAGATGCAATATGTTCACGCTCACAGGGAACACACACACACGCACGTGTGCACACAAATAAATTTTAGTTTTCAAATACATGCAGGTGCACATGTGCATACACACACACACTTAACTTTTCTGCAATACACTTCAAAAAGTGATAATTTATTTACCATAAATTCTATTTCTGGTGCTCTGTATTTACAACACCACACACCTAAAAAAAAAAAAGTCAGGGAAAAAAAGAAAACTCCAGGCGCATTTTGAAGCATTTTGATACACATTTTTACATAGTGTCAGCAGTATTCCGTCTCCCTCTAATCAAAATATGTCAAACTTAACTTTTCTCCATGCTCTGCTGCCGTGCGAGCAGCCTGTAGTTGTATTCTTCCTCCTGGAAAATAGCAACAAAAAATCCTGTGACACTTTCCCCTGTATGCCATCAAGCCTTTGTCGCCCTAAAAATAACACCTAGGCGTGGAGAATTCACTGGGCGGTAAAGCATATTTCCTCCCATCTCTACCACCAGGAAAAGAACCTGAAAGCAATATTCAATATGGTTGCTTGTGCCAGCGTCAAAACAGAGAGTGGAGGTAATGCCGGCGATACATCATCATTACAGAATCCCTGGGAAAAAAAAAACCCAAAAAAGTTCGAATAATGAAACTTCTTTTTTGCACTTTGCACTGGAACACCTTATTATAAATCACACCTAACTCATCACAAGATCACTCATTTCTCTCCTTACTATAATTCTCTGCTTCACTCTGGTGAGTGAAGAAAGAGTAATATATATGAAATCCAATAGATGCCAAAGGTGTTGTTTTGACAGCGTGAGGGGGGGGGGGGGGGACTCCTGACATGGGATGATAAATGTATGGCAGAGGTGGAAATGGTTTCCACCTGATTTGATATGGAACGCTTTGCCTGTCCCTCTTAATCTCACAGACTTGGTAACATATTCATTGGCACTGTCAGACACATTGCTTTATGGGCTAAAGGTGGGGAGTATTGCCACATGCTCTTATTTGTATCGAGACCTGTGTGCAACTTTTGGCATTTATACAGAGTGCTGTATAGGATGTGTGCATTAGGTCATGCAGGCGTTGATATATCAATCGTATATGCAAACAATATTGATGTTTTCAAGGCAGACTCAGGCGCAAACACACATTCAGATTGTTTAAAGTTAACATTACGACTGAAGTGACCAAGTGTTAAAGCTAATCAAACTATGTAGCTGCAGGCATAAACAGATTCACATTAGACAATCTATATCTTTCCATCTGTATCCGTCTGTCTATATTTTTCTGACACACAAATTCCCTGCCTCTGCGTGGAGAGCTGGGTATACTGATATTGAGAGGCTGCAGAGGCCCCAGCTGACCTGGGCTCTGCTGCGCTATGAATCTTTTATCACACCACCTCTGCAACCGTTGCTCTCCACTCTGCCTCCCTCCTCCCCCTCTCTGCCTCCTCTTCATCATCACACTGCAAAAATAACCATATAAAAAAGGTGCAACATTAGAGAACCTTTTAACATGAATAATAATGAGGCATTAGTGTCATTTATCACAATTGCCACGAAGACCATCACCCTCTACCAGCCATTTGAACTCTTTGAGTAAACGTTCACGTTGCCTCTATTCTGCCCGCATTGTGATACAATCTTAATATGCTAATTCAATTTTAAATCACTTTTTGCAAGGGAGGACTTGCTAGCTACAGCTACTACTTCTTGTTAGCAGGAAGAGATGGAGTTAAGTGACCTTTGAACTTGTGGTCTGGCCAATCCGATCGCATTGGCTAAATTAGGATGAGGCAGATGGAAACGTTCAAACCTTCTCTTTCTCTACAAAATAAACACACAGAGAGAAAGCAACAGTGAACCAACAGTGGACTATTTTTGCTAATTTTAAGCAATAATAGCTGCATTGTGCCAACTTACAGGATACATAGGATGATCTTCAGCTACATTTTTCAGTCGCCTGTCTCATGTATGTCTGATTAAACACGTGCTTTTATTTTTTTCATGTGCATAACCATAGAACAAATAATCTTTTTAGGCTACAAGTCCATTTTCTTCCGACTTACATGTGTCACTTCACTGGTTGTGTATTGATTGCGCTGAGCCCGCAGAGGTGCTCTGGCTAAATGCATCCTGTGTGGACACTGACACAGGACTGAAGCTGCTGCTGCTTTCGCCACCCAGCCCGACAAAATTAGTAAAGCAATTTAATATATACAGCTAAATAGACCTGGAATGAGAACATTTACACTGCATCCTTTACATCTGTTGTGGCGAGGGAGGGAGTGCACAAAATCTAAGCATGAAATCAGCGCACTATGCCCTCAATAAGTCCCATAATTGAACAAATATGTAGCGTCCACAGCATGTACACTACTTTTGCTGTAAATTCCATAATGCAATGCTTCGCTCTCGCTTTGTTCAATCTATATAATCCACTGCAACCCGTACCTGTCAGACTAGTAGAGAGGCACATTTCAATCACATTAACCAAACTGCCATCTCTGTAAAGCTCTTACTCACCACTGTGAGTTATACTCTCAGGTAAGATGGTCTGCTCTGACCTCCCGTAGGCTCTTACATGGGTACACTTTCATATATTAGGCAATTCTTGGTCTGCTCCCACACTACGTTTGTATCTTTATCACGCAGAAAAGTGCCGAACAGTACTCTTTGCGTTCTCAGGACTTCTTTATGCTCTCTGTTACCAAATGCCCAAGTGGAAAGTGGAAAAAGGGCATTTGTGTATTCTGCACCCTCGGCATGTTATATGTTGCAGAATGAATGAAACTCAAAGAATGAATCTTTGAATGAATCATTGAATCAATGAATGAAAAAATGCTTTTAAATCCAAAATAAAAGAATTAGAGGCAGATTCCTTAGGATGTCAATGTTTTTAATTTACCCGACTCTTAGAAATGTCTCTTTTGAAATGTGAGTTCCCTATGCTTGTTTATTGTGTTTTCTCTCCTTTTGTGTTTTCTGTCTGTAACCATGTGTTTTTATTTTTGCTGCTGCTGCTGCTGTCTTGGCCAGGTCTCCATTGAAAAAGAGATTCCTAATCTCAGTGGAACTCTCCTGGTTGAATAAAGGTTAAATAAAAAATCCAAATCTGATCTGTAAACAGTAACACTGTTACTGCTGTTCTAAACTCAGATGTTCCAGCGTGTGATTTGTTTTTGTTGCTTTGAGAAACGACACGCTATCAGAGAAACAGGGGCTTATAGTTTCCACAGCATCAAGCTGCAGCATGTCCAGTTACCATCTTAATAGGAACATTTTGCCGAGCCTATAAATGTCACATGACAAAATAATATAATTTAACCTGCAGCATCACTGCAACGTGTTGTATTGAGCTGTGCACTGTGTGTGTTATGGGAAAACAATGATGGTCAATGACATTTTTCATGAGCATGGACTTCAAGGTATGGTCAGTCATTTTAGAATATGAAATACACTTATTCCTTAATGATTTCATTTTTATTCACATAGTCCTAGAGCAGTTTATTGTGCAGACATGGATCGATGGCGCGCTGCATGTCAAGTTGCCAATTTAATGGACGATAAACAAGGTATTCACATCATATGTTCATGCCTCTCATGGTTAGGTGGGAGAGATTAATAAAAAAAAATAAGTGTAGCTGTGAGTTCATGGGGATATACTGTACAATCAGTGCATAAAGCTAAAAAAAGCTCAGAGATAAAACAACCAAGGAAAATCAATGACAGTCCAATGACAGGTGATGCAGCTGTGTGTCATGAGCATTTGATATTGCTTCATAATGACCTTTTTAAAAAAATCTGAATATGATGATTTGGTTAGGCATTCTCTGGTTGGGGCTTAAAGAAAAGAGGCACTGGCCTAAAGGAGAAAAAGAAGAAATATGGTGGATTTCGTTCCATGTGTATTGGTTAATTCTCGTTCCATGTGTTTTGGTTTCCTCCCTGTTAGTAGGACTGACGATGACGGACTGAGAGAGAGAGTTAGAGAAAAGGACAAGCAGGATAAAGAGTCACCTGGAGCCCACGTAAACCCTCCAGCAACACCAACACATCTCACAAGCTGTATTCAAATTCAAATGCCTCTCTTCTTAACCTCGAGTCATTGTTGACACCGCTGTCACTCCATCCCGTGGCCGTCCAGAGAGAAGGTGTGGTGTTCAATTATCCCTCTCTTTACAGGACAAGTGCGGTGACCTTGGCCACCACGGCTTAACTTTAAATGAATAACAGAGGGGGCTTTTATGTGAAACGTGAAACAGTACGGCACATGACAGGCAATTACTCTTGGTGATGTCATTCTGTCAAGGGGTCACTCCCGCCACCATTGTTGTTACGCGCTGCTCCTCCCGTTTGCCCGACTTTTGATAGACATTTCTTTAGAGTTTAGGCCGAGCGTTGCTGGCAGTTTGCGGCTGCGCCTGGACAGAAACTCAATATGGGCCAGTACTTGTATGAATGAACTTGGAGAAATAGATGGAGGGAGGGGGAAGAGAATGCAATGGAGGGTGAGGGAGTGAGACAACAGCTTTAAAAGTGACACAGAGGGAGAGACAGATTAAAAAATGGACTCCCAAAGACTTTAGAAATAGTCTTTGTTCTGGGGTTGCAGCAAAATCCAGCCATGGTTTATTCATGCCAATGTCTTTTAATTTCTATTTACATGCATAACATATTATTCCACAGTTAGCCCCGTCCAAGTCCTCTGAGACATCTCAGACTGCATGATGAGATTTTGAGTGACAGCGGAACACCACGGCTGATTTCAAAAGCACTGCATGCATCATTTAGGGAGAAAAAGAAAGCCCTGCTGTTTTATAAATACAAACACAAGGCGTCTTAAGAACATGCGCGGCGGCATCCTTTTTTGAATTTTTGTCAACGTAACTGCATCCCATTTCCCTATTGGGCATCGGATTGCTGCTCATCTCTTCCATAAAGAGCAGAGAGAATTTGCAAAAACGGGAGGAGCTCTTTTCCCATGGGCCCCAATTAAAACTTCCTTTGGCAAAGTGGCAGCTTTTTATCCTTCGCTTTCCCAGTGTTTTTTTTTTTTTTTTGCCACATCTCTTAACAAACTGCAGGAAAGAAGCAGTGAAAGCAGGCTATTAGAAACTAAGAGCCAAGTGAGGGAGGAAGGAGGGGACGTGATAGGCTAGAAGACGGAAAGAGCAAGAAAGCTATTAGTCCCGCATTAGTCAGAAATTATGGAATAATTTCAAATGTTAAAACTTCATATCTGGTATTCAGAGTCATTATTATACGGTTTGCTTGAACCTCAGGGAATGAGTGGACTGCTTATGTAGAACAAGAACGACAACTAGTGAATGGAGGGGAGTTTATAATGCCGAGAAACCAAGAAGTGGATCGAGAGGTCCTTTAAGTTGAGCTATGAGGGAGAGTTATGAGTGTACAGTGGCTGTGTGAAGCAGAAGTGATTTCTAGCTCAACATGCAGATTGACATTTTGTCATATTTCAAAACACTGTAGAGATTTTGATCCAGTTGTGAGCTTACTGCTTATCCTGACAGAGAGCACATGCCCAGATGTTTGCATTCACAGCATGACGCTCCAGCTCAGACTGGAACTGAAATTTTAGCTGACTGATTTAGTGCAGGTATACACGCAGCGCCAGTCTATATTTGGGCATTCACATTGATGCTAACACATCTCACAGAGTTACACTTCGAGCACAGTCAACTTAAAAATTCCTACATGTTCCTGCTGCTTTGATGAGAGGCAGTACGCTGTGCGATGGTTAGTTATGCTTGTGGGGTTGGGATGGCTGGCTGGATGTCTGCGCTTTCTTTTCACTATCTTCGTACACAACAGCTCAGCTTGTTGTTCCTCAGAATACAAAGTTTCCATCTGGACCAGACCATCAGATTCAATTACCGAGCACAAAGCCCACAGCAGCACAAAACCCGCAGCATTCAATAACAGATGGAAATAAATAATGTGGTTTTATAAAAAAGAAAGAGGAGCTCTAAGATAGTGGAGCTGGATCATGAGGTATTTTGATTAAAAAATATCCACTGATTGCTTTCTATCTATCTTTCTATCCTATTTAATTTTTGTGTGATTTGCAGCAGTCTTAAGACTTGAAAGAATAAAGACAGGCTCTTACTCACGGCTGGAGCCAAATATCATTTTGTTCTTGTGAACTTGTTGGAATTGGACACAACTTTAATCGAGGAAATTACAAATTGGGTTGAAAAGGTTTTTTAAAAAGCTGTCACCAGCCACGTCCATGGCTTATTATTAACTATGGTTTTCATTGTGAATCCATCTGGAAATTAAACAAAAAATAATTAAAAAAAACCACATTTTAAGAGTGGCTTCACAAAACAGAATGAAATGCTTGTCTTCTTAGAGTCAAACCTTTTCACATTTGTTAAACATTGGAATATTTTTGAACAAAATGCTGTGTTCCAATGAAATCTGGAAGGCAAGGCGGCAACCTTTCGCAGAATAACACCAAAATCAAAGTGAAAACAAAATGTAGTGGACTTCAGGCATCTAGCTTTTGCCTCCGAGCATCACTTTTATCGCACATTTGAAAACACGTTCATCCCACTCATCAATCAACACGCTACAAAGGTGACTGGTCAAGGACGATGTAAATGGACTTCACTAAGTAATGTTGGACAGCCTGAAAATCACTGATTAAATCCTCCCACATAATCTTAGTTTTGTCACTAGGAAATCAAACCCAGAAGTCCTAGCTTCATACTGAATGACGAACTAGAGTCGGAATCAAATTCACAGTGAACACCAGCGCGTCAAACTCCAGCTTTTATCTGAACTTTCCCGTATCGCCGCCGCTCTTCCAAACGCTCCACTGTAGCTCTATACAGCACGTAAACACGCCATCAGTTTGAGACTGACATATTAACGACGTTGATCCACAGCTATTTCACTCCGGCACAGATAAGAGAGTCACCATTGCTCCACATAAATGAAATCAGGGACCATATCTCACACTGGTACATGATGCATTATGAAATATAGAGGCAACCATGCAAGCTGGGGTAGGTACTGTGTTGGCAATGAAATGTGTGTGTGTGTGTGTGTGTGTGTGTGTGTGTGTGTGTGTGTGTGTGTGTGTGTGTGTGTGTGTGTGTGTGTGTCACAGGGAACGTGACAGCAGGGATCAGATAGCAGTGAATGCATCCCAGACTGGATTTAGAGTCTGCCTGATATAAGGGTGGAAGAGGGAGATTGTCTCAGATATTTATTGACTGCACCGCTTGTGGAAGCAGTAGTGGCGCTTCAAGGCAGCAAAAGGAAACTTTCATGCTTTGTGTTTCCGCAATTACAGATTCGTATTGGATACGACTTCTTTCACACAGCTTGATGAAATGAAGATGACCCTCGTGTGATGCCCTGCAACACAAAACTCTCTGCAGGGTTGAAGTTCCTCGCAAAACATGTAATCATATTCCAAGCTTGAATTGAACGTTCTCCTCAAAAGCCTGCCTCTTAAAGCCACTGATTTGCACCTTGTCAGCAAATAATTACAGTTGTCAGAGCCACACTCGATCAAGTCAGCATCCACACTATGCCAGCCCTTTGTGATGGTTCGGCAAAAGGGCATTTTAGGAAGTAGAGCCTCTGAATCCTGTCACTTAAGATTAATCCGTGCCACTCTAGCTTCACTGGTGATGGGGCAGGAGGATAGACTGCATGCCTCAGGGAGAAAGACGGGTAAAGAGAATGGAGAATTTAGTCTTTGCAGGGAGAGTTAGGAATGATATAAAAAGGCAGGTAAGAAAGAAAAGGTTGCGTGAGAAAAAACAAAAAAGTAAACTGGTTATACTGTTGCCTTTCTGCATGACTGAGTGTACTGCGTGAGAACTATGCACAGCCCTCCATGTGGGCTTGCCTTGGGTAACGACACTGTTTGTCACCAGGAGTTTATGTCCTAACAAGTCTTTGTCTGTAGTCAGATTGAGGCAAAGGCCTCGAACGGACAAGCAGCCTGGAGAGAGTCTGATTAGCTACAAGAGGCCGAGCCCTCGGCAGACCTTTCCCAAGACCTTATCCTGTCTCCCTCCTCTCGCTACTGGAGACAGCTGAAGAGAAAGCCTTAGGTGCCTGGCCCTGAATGTAGAATAGTCATCTAGCAGTAAACACTGTGGGAGCCGCATGCGCTGACCTGGACGGACGCTGCTGCGGTCGCTCTTGCTAGTTTTTCCGCTCTTTTGTAAATAGCTGCTTTCTTATTTTTCTCTTAGCTTAAAAAGTAACTTTTATAGACTTCTAAGTGGTGCCCCTCTACAATGATGGAGTTTAGAGTAGTTTTAATAAGTTTTCTGGTCATTGGACTACTTCTGGGGTGCAGTGTCGCCGGAGGACAACAACAACAGCACGCCGCCATTGTTTACAGCCGGGATCAGCTGATGCCGCTCCGTCCGGCCGCTGTGAACTCTAACCTCCAGATCCCTGAGGAGCTCCGGAGGAAGCCTCGAGGAAGTAGAGGTAGAGGAAGGAGGTCGAGACAGCGGAAGGCAGAGGCACGGAGGGAGAGAAGGAGATTCAAGCCGTATCTACCCTCTCTCGTCATGGGGAATGTTAGATCGCTGGCTAATAAGATGGACGAGCTAACGGCATTAGCCAGGAGCCAACAGGATTTTCGCGAGTGCAGCATCATGTGCTTCACTGAGAAATGGCTGCACTGGGACATCCCTGACCAGAATGTTACTATCACTGGCTTTCAGACCGTTCGGGTGGACAGTGACTGCACCGAGAGTGGTAAGCGGAAAGGAGGTGGGCTTGCTGTTCTAGTTAATGACAGATGGTGTAACCCTGGCCACATTACAATCAAAGAACGAGTCTGCTGCCCTGATATTGAACTTCTGGCCGGGGGACTCTGGCCATATTATCTGCCCAGGGTAATCACACATGTTATTGTGGTAGCGGTCTACATCCCCCCTTCTGCTAACCCGATGGCGGCTTGTGACCTCACTCATGGAGTCGTAGCCAAACTACAAACAAGACACCCGAGCGCCCTCATTATAATCTCGGGGAACTTCAACCACGTCACCATGGACAAAAGTTTGCCCAACTTCACACAGTACGTGAACTGTTCAACCAGAGAGGAGAGGACCCTGGACTTGCTGTATGCTAATGTGAAGGATGTATACAGCTCTTCCCCCCTCCCCCCACTGGGCAGGTCAGACCATAACCTGGTGCACCTCAAACCCTGTTATGTGCCCCTGGTTAAACGATAGCCAGTGACTACCAGGACAGTGAGGGGATGGTCAGAGGTGACCGACTGGAATGCACTCTGTGAGCCACAGGGTGAGGACATTGATAGGCTCACAGAGTGCGTAACGGACTACATTAACTTCTGTGTGGACTCCATTGTCCCAACAAGGACTGTCCATTGTTACTTGAACAACAAGTTGTGGGTAACAAAGGACATTAAAGCCATCCTGAATGCCAAGAAGAGGGCTTATAGAGCTGGGGACGGAGGAGCTGAGGACCATTCAGATGGACCTGAGGGTGAAGATCAGAGAGGCCAAGGAGAAGTACAGGAGGAAGCTGGAGGGGAAACTCCAGCAAAACAACATGAGAGAGGTCTGGAGTGGCATGAGGACCATCACTGGCTTCAGGCCGGTCGGCAGAGGGTCTGACGGTGGTGTGGATAGGGCCAATGAACTCAATCTGTTTTTCAACAGATTTGATACAGCAGCCTCTGCCCTGCCCCCACCTGACTCTTCTGTTATCTACCATGCAGCACCCTCACCTCCACTACCCCCTCCTCCCCCTCCTTGCTGCTCCCCACCCTCTGGTGAGGGTCCTACTCCTCCCCCCACTGGCTCCCCCACCAGCTGCCCTCTGCAGCACGATGACTCCACTCCTCCCCCATTGGAAACTTCCACGATGAGCTTCACAGCTGACCAGGTGAGCAGACAGCTGAGGAGACTTCACTCAGGAAAGGCTGCAGGCCCTGTTGGTGTCAGCCCCGGGGTGCTCAAGGCCTGCGTCCTCCAGCTTGGTGGAGTTCTTCAGAAGGTCTTCAATATGAGCCTGAATCTTCAAAGGGTCCCCGTGATGTGGAAGACGTCCTGCCTCGTTCCTGTGCCTAAAACGCCACGTCCCAGTGGATCGAAGGACTACAGACCAGTGGCTCTGACCTCCCACATCATGAAGACCCTGGAGAGACTGGTCCTGGAACAGCTCCGGCCCATGGTCAATTCACACTTGGACCCCTTACAGTTCGCTTACCAGCCCCAACTTGGAGTAGAGGACGCCATCATCTACCTGCTTAACCACGTCTATGCTCACCTGGACAAACCAGCGAGCACTGTGAGGGCCATGTTCTTTGACTTCTCCAGTGCATTCGACACCATCAGGCCGGCTCTACTGGGTGAGAAGCTGACAGCAATGCAGGTAGATGCCCCACTGGTGTCCTGGATTGTTGACTACCTGACTGGAAGACCACAGTACGTGTGCCTGCAGCACTGTGTGTCGGACAGGGTGGTCAGCAACACCGGGGCCCCACAAGGGACAGTCCTCTCTCCCTTCCTCTTCACCATTTACACCACTGATTTCAACTACAAGACAGAGTTCTGCCATCTTCAGAAGTTTTCTGATGACTCTGCTGTGGTTGGATGTATCAGTAACGGTGAGGAGGCTGAGTACAGGACAGTGGTGAGAAACTTTGTCACATGGTGCAAGGATAATTACCTGAAACTAAATGTGACAAAGACAAAGGAACTGGTTGTGGACCTGAGGAGGAAAAAGACTCCGGTGACCCCCGTTTCCATCCAAGGGGTCAGTGTGGACATTGTGGAGGCCTACAAGTACCTGGGAGTGCACATTGACAATAAACTGGACTGGTCTACAAACACTGAAGCCCTGTACAAGAAGGGACAAAGCCGCCTCTATTTTCTCAGAAGGCTGAGGTCCTTCAACATCTGCAGGACGATGCTGAGGATGTTTTATGAGTCTGTGGTGGCTAGCGCTCTCCTGTTTGCTGTCGTTTGCTGGGGCAGCAGGCTGAGAGTGGCGGATTCCAACAGACTCAACAAACTGATCAGAAAGCCCAGTGATGTTGTTGGGGTGGAGCTGGACTCTCTGACAGCGGTGTCAGAGAGGAGGATGCAGTCTAAAATACGTAGCATCCTGGACAACACCTCCCACCCACTCCACAATGTGCTGGTCAAACTCAGGAGCACTTTCAGTGACAGACTGATTCCACCAAGATGCACCACAGAGCGCCACAGGAAGTCATTCCTGCCTGTGGCGATCAAACTTTATAACTCCTCCCTCAGAGTGTCAGACACCTGAGCAGAACTCATTTACGGACTCATGATGTGCAATAACGTATTCATAGTATTCATAACTATGTGCAATAACTTCTTCATTACAATGTGCAATAACCTTCTCTTTATTATAGCAATTTTTTCTTATTTGTACTTATTGTATTTTACACTTATATTTTATGTCTATTTATTTTCATTTATTTATTTCCTTTCTACTAGTACTTCTCTATACATGTGAGCGACTGTAACCGCATAATTTCTCCTGAGGGGATCAATAAAGTATTCTGATTCTGATTTTACTTAGCAAAGACATTGCATCATATTTTTCCATATACATGTATGCATACAAACGGCCCCACAGGCATGCATTTCCTTATTTGCTCTCCCTCTCCACTTTATTTTTACATACTGCCGTTTGTTTGCTAGGAAGATTGCCTCAGTCTTAGATGGCCTGTGAGTTTTACCATAAAGGTGGTGCTCCGCAAACACATTTGAGGAAACACACACAGAATAGTGCACTAGTCCATTTGGATGAAGACAAGTTCATCAGTTCCTCAACCTCTCGTCACCCTTCTGATTTCCTCCCCTGCCACTCCTATTACCTCCACCAACGGGAAACTTATACATCTTGACAGTGGTGGGTGTTTGCCTGTGTGCAAGTGCAGTAAATGGTTGGAATACTAAATATGTTTATACGGTGTTTCTATATGGGCTCTGCAGCAAAAACAGTTGAATTATACATGCATTTGGAGTTCACTGCGAGTATGTGCACAGAGAGGGGGAGTGGGAGAGAAAAACAAAGCAGCAAAGGTCGGAGGTCCACTATGTAGAATCAGCTGTCAATTACGCTGGCCTCCTTTTCATCTACTCCTCTCCCTGTCTCCGGTGCCCTCTGTCAACTGCCCTTGTTGAATTTGGATGTATTATTGTTTGTTCCCTCCCACCACCTCGCTCGCTCGGTCCCCCTGATTGCAATCGGAGTTCCAGCCTTCCGGCATTAGGTATGCAAGCCCTGCTGCATGCAGTGCATTCGCTATCAGCAATCAGCAAATGCCACCATCTCTTGCCTTTTTCCTACAGACGGGGTAAAAAAAGAACCAAAAAAAACAACTAACACATGCAAACAGACAGAAAACCGAACACCGAAAAAAATAGAAAGCAATGAATGTCGACGAATGCAGACATGGAGGCATGCAATTACATGCACGCACACCTGTCATTGTGCAACTCAAGTGCTTAAAATGACGAAAGCCCCCAGTTACCTCATTATCTAATACACAGCCTTGAATCTGTACCTTAGGAAAAGGAGAGTCTCATTTTTAAACTTGACTTTTGCATGGCCTTTATAAAACACTTTTACTGCTAAAGTTACAGGTGGTCTGCACGTTTGACTTTGCCAAACCTGGCTTACACAGCTTTAAAAATAGTTAAAAACAATGCTTAATTATTGAAATTTAACAGCCGTTTGGACATTTTCTTAACAAACCTTGCAGAATTACAGAAAACCAGAGGTGTGTTTCTTGACAGGTTCACAAGGTTGCTGTCTAAACTTCTTTTTAGGAAGCATAACGCAACCAAGTGAGAGATTCTGGTGAATTTCTAGTGAGATTAAAGGCTTCTTTTTTTTTTCAGACAGGTGCATGTTGTCTGTCATTTAATGAAAACATCAGCGCCTGCACTTATCTTCTGAACAGGCAGACGTCACTACTGATCACAGCTACAGAGAGAAGCTACGGAGCATCTACAGATGCTTCAATCTCACACACTTTATGTATACCTCCAACTGTGGCAGCTACAGTCGAGCCTGCATTTAAATAAATTTGCTTAAAAGTTGCACAGTTGAGTAGGTTAGTATACTTCTAAGCAACGCGTGCAATGAACGAATCACTTAAAGAACAAAGTACACAAGATGAAAAGTATCTGAGCAAAAGCAGTGACTTAATTCCTTGATTGACAACTCAAAATTACCATAAAATTCTGAAAAAGTCTAGGCAAAGTAGGTCTTAAAGAAATAATTGGACATTTTGGAAGTTCCTCCGCCTTGCTAAGAAATAGTCTGGCACGTAACCATCCCTAAAACCACAACTCCTCATTTTTTTTACATTTCTCTTTTTGTACAGATTAAACAAACAAGGTACAACCAGGGATGGGAATTAGCACCAGGTAGATATCAGACACAAAATAATGATTTACAATTGAATGGTTGGTGAATTTCTGTCAGTGGCTGGTAGATGTTCAAATTTGAAAAACTTAATTCCCCACCCTGGGTACAACGTGTTAATTAGTGAGCTTTAGAGGTGCTGCTAGTCAGATTTTGTGACCTTTAGAGAGAACCAGGCTAGCTGTTTCACCAAGTTTCCAGTCTTTATGCTAAGCTAAGTTAACCGTCTGCTGGCAGCAGCGACATATTTACTCCACAGACATGAGAGTGGTATCAATTTTCTCATCTCACCCTCGGCAAGAAAGGAATTAAGCGTATGTCCAAAAACATGTCCCAAAACCTGTCCTTTAAAACAGAACAGCTGTATACATGTTGCTGATACTAATAACATTTCGTAGGATTGCTCAGGGCCTGATTAACCCTTTTTGGGCCAACAACCTTTCATCCATTAATGGAGAGGCTTTCATACTACATTTGAGTATTCTTCTCCACAGCAAAGTGGCATGCACATATCCAGAGGCCAAGCATAAATACCACTTTGATCTGCCCACAACAGAAGAGTAGCTTAGGGATAATGGTGAGATCACCTCTCCAACCCCCCTCCCATCCACTCCCTGGAATATCACTCTGGCAGTAGTCAATGGGCAAAGCTTTGTACCAAGAGTCAATAGTGGAAAATGGCAGCACTGAAAAGAAAGCATTATTGAGTCAATGATTTAACCATTACTGTGAGATTAGCATTACTTGAATTACGTGGTTCAGTGCTGAGTCTAAACAAGGACTATGCTGGAGACACGCTCTTGTGAAGCAAGGTTGTAAGTCAGCGGGTGGAGCGTTTGTTGTGCGCTACAAAAGAATAGCTAATGCCTTTGTTTTGATTAGCAGTTTGACCCCAGAGATGGACTTGGCTCGCTCGTTGTCAGTGAGAGACTGGAGGGTAGCGCTGGCATTCAGACCGGATTCCTTGGCAGCCGTTTCACTCAGCAGGGATCAGCTGTCTGCCAGAACAGATTACACCTGGGACACTGACGCCGTCTCCGGAGAGTGTTTTGACAGCTGACCCCGAAAAAGCGATCTCTCATGGAAACACCAGTGCACCGCAGAGGAGCAGAGTAAACTGATTTGAAGTGTGAGGACTGCATGCACCGAATAGGAGTTAAGCCGGGAGCCCACCGTTGAATATTTACTGAGAACTGACATTAAAGCCTGGAGGTGCTTCAAAGAGTTTGTGGCAATACACAACCTTTTTGTTATTACATTCTCAAACATCAGCATTCATTTACATGTCTTACATCAGATTTATAATACCGTGATGTACAGCATGTTAATTAATTTACCTCACAAAGCCCAACCAGCACAAAAAAAGGGGAAATAAAAAGATGGGTAAATACATTGTAGGTGGTTCTACATCCCTATAAACAATCTTCCTCCACATGCATTTCAATTTATAACTCCTGTTTGAATTAATATGTTGTGTGCATACTGTATGCATGGGTGTGAGTGCATATAAGAGGTCAGACATGCATTGCCCTTGTCTTATTTCTTCACAGGTAAGAAAGGAACAAAGAATGGCTGCTAATTAAGTAGCTCATGTAGCGTGTGTGTGTGTTTGGCCACATGACACTTTTTTCACATTGTCGGTTTCTGAAGCTAATCAGATACGTGCTGAAGTGGAGGAAACGCTCAGGCGGCACACCTCCTGCTAATCACAGAGAGCGACAGAGCTAAAGTTAGAAGAAGAAGGAAGAAAAGGGACAGAGAGAGATCCGACAAAAGATTAAAAACAAAGGAATGCACACACCTGCCTACTGGAATGGTGTGACCCTAACTGCTAATGAATAGAGAGCTCATACACAGCCAGTTAGTAGAGGTGCTTGTTAAACCGGCCACTTAACGCACGGTGTGTCAGGATAGATTGGCCTTTCATGGCTGCTTTGGGGCTATTGATATGGCTGCTGACATTAAGAAACAGAGCCCCCTTCTCTACTGTGGTATTCTGCTATGTCATTTTCAGTGAGCAAATAAATGAAGGTCAGCCGGCTAAACAGCAACCACAAATCACTCATCCGCTGTTTACTTGCTGCTTCAGTTTGTTGGTTTTTTTTGTTGGTTTTTTTGCCTTTAACCAGCTTTGAGAGAAAGGGAAAGAAACGAAGAAGAGGAGAGTGGAGATGGTGCTTGAGGGGGTGGGGATGTGGGGGTGGAACAGTGAATGAGAGATAGATGGGGTTAGAGGGTGAAGCTGTGAGGCACTGCAGAGCAGCAAATCCGCAGGAAAAGAGGACAATGGGGAAGAAGCAGCTGGAGTTGAGAAAAGATGAGAGCTAGGCTGATAAGGAAACAGGTGAGTGAAGATGGGAAGAAGGAGGCAGAAGAGAAGAGAAGAGAATAAGGTGGAAGAGAAGAGACATCCATAGAGATAAGCCAGAGGGGATGAATAGTGTAGACAAACCAGCACGGAGAAGCAGAGTAGGGTGGGGAGGACTTGGCACAGCAGAGGGAAGATGGAGGCAGCGCCGTGGTGAGACGCCTCATGGGAGGATGACACATATCTTATCCCCTGGAGAGTGAAGGAGAGGGGCCAGACAACCCTGCTGATTGACAGTGTCTCGGCCTGTCATTCACCATCCACTCACACTCATCAACACTGGCTGGGCTCCCCGCAATGAAGCCAAGGGCAGAAAGCAGCACTGCACAATAAGATTCACCCACATAAAGCTGTTCTGTGCCAAACGTCTGCGCTACATAAAAGGAGCTTTTAAAAATGTGCGATTTCCCCCGTCCTCAGCTCTTTTTCAATAAACATCCATGTTATTCTGGCAAGACATCTGAGAGCTGTGTCAACCACTTATGATATAAACAAACAACATTAAATTTGCCATCATCTCAGGGAAAGAAATGGGCTGCAAGCAGTTTGTATAACTTGTAAAAAAAAATAAAAAAAAAGTTGTCAAGTCAACCTGAAATCAGCTTCTATTGGTACAATTAGAAACACCTTTTCTTTGTTACAGTCTCCCCTCACCAAGTTCAATAAGGGTGAGTTACAGTGAAGTTAAACAACCTCCATTTTCCACCCCTTTCCTTGTTCCACAAACAGTAAATATGTGGCTATTAATTACCGTGCGGCCCCTGCTGCTGAATCCAAACATCCTGAATACAGTATGGCAGTATGACTCACCAGACTGGCGCTGTCCAAGGTGCTGCCAGAGAGAATACATCACACCTCTCAACACTGCAGCCCACCAGTAGCATCTGGGGGACTGGTGTATTAGTACTGCCCTCTTGTGGTCAGTACACGTATTACTGCACAGTTCATGTAGGTCTCTATCACCATCTGGTGGGGAGGGGAGACATTACACTTTTTAATCTTCCAGCCCTTTTGTGCTGGACTGTGGAAACAGGGACGTGATGTGTCTTTACACACACTGACATTGTACTTAAGATTTTGATGATGAAGGATGCAAACCAGTGTCTTCTGTGATGAGAAAATCCAAGAAGTGAACTCAGTTTTCACAATTTTATATCAGATGATGTTAAAGACTTTGAATGTCTTTAATATGGGCCATTAATCACTGGATTGCAATGGAACAAAAAACTAGAAAATAGGGGTGGGAATATTTGGGAATCCTACAATTCGATTTGATTCCGATTCTTGATGTCATGATTAAGGTCACTCTTTGACCAAACAAGAAAATACAAAGAAAAGCGTTTGAGTATGGAGTATATGTAGTGGAGAACAGCCTCTCTGCTTAAATGTTAATACCGGGAAATGCCATCGTTATCCAAAATGCTGTACAAGCGCAGGTCTTTGGAAATTAAACGGACTCTGGATTGAGGTTTTTTTTAACCACACGACCAGAGTTGGCTGGGAGTTCTGTTAAGTGTTGCGGTGTGAGTGGGTCAGTGTTACGGTTTGCCATCTTGGCAACAGAGAGAGGACCCAAATGCAGACAGGCAGGAAGGTTGAGGATGTCCAAAGGTTTATTTAGCAACAAAAACACTCACAAAACTCCTCGTGACAGAAGGTAGGAGCACACACTCAGGGAATCACAGGAACATGGCATGACGTGGAACAGAACACTGAAGACAAATGGCAGGCAAACACAAACTAACATACATCAATGACTCGACAGGGAACAAAGGGAAAGGACCGGTATATATAAGGGAGGAGACAATCAGGGAAGTAGACACAGGTGGGAAACTAGACACAGGTGCACACAATCAAAACGGCGGGAAACAGAACAAAGACCAGAAGTAAATACTACACGTGAGACAAGACTAGTGAACTTCAAAATAAAACAGGAAACACACCAAACCCAAAACACACAAGTCCAAACAAAAAGTCCTTCAGATCCTTACAGTCAGCTGGTCTCACATTTTAGTGCTGGAGTTCAGTGCTCCACTCCGCTAACATTAGTGTCTAGGTGATAGAGTGCAAAGTATCCACAAAATAGGCTACTTCACCTTTGTATTAAATCCAAAATGCGCCTTTTTTAAAGATTTAACTTTAACATAACTCCGATGCTGCACTGTGCTCTTGCAGTTAAGTTCCGCCTTTTTCATTTGGTCAACATTACTTTATTAATGACATGGTTACATGTGCTTGATGCTGGAAATTTGCAGTTGAAACATGTGAAATAGTTAAAATACTGAAACATTTAAAGTTGTAGTTGAAGTGGCAATCAAAATGTAAATACTGAACAAAGTTAAATTAGCAGTTAAAATGGAAATGCTGCAAAAAAAATTAAGTTTCAGTTCAGGTAAAAGCACTGAGTGAAGTTGAAGATTCAGCTGAAGTTCAAGCACTGAAAGGAGTTGAAGTGTAGCTGATGAAATAAGCTGAAAGTGAAAATTTAAGAGGGGGTTTCCGAAAGAAATTTGTGCAACAAACATGGCAGTTAAAGTGTCGGCCTTGACTGCTGTGTACGAACAGTGTGGGAGTTAAAAGAACTGAGGAAGTGGTTTTGCTGTGGTCCAAAGGGGTGCAAGAGTTTACCTTGCTTAAAAGTGAGCACACTAATTCTTTCTTTAAGCTACCAAAGCTGGGGGCAAGGTCATAGCCAGAAATAATGGCGTCATAAACCCAAGTTGCTCCAATGTATCCAACCCCAAGAGAATGTTTGAAAATTCATAAACGGATTTGCACATAACAAAACGGATAAACTGCCAGGAACAAAATACGGAATCCTTTATTATTGTCATTGATATTAGTAATTGTTGGCCTAAAAATGTCAGATTTACATATACCGAGTCTGCAATCAGCCTACAAAATACCCAGCATGTGTTAGTTTTTTTTTATTGCTGAATATAAACTCCCCCACTGGTTGCTAAAGACCCCAAACACCCACTTCAGTGACCTTAACTGACGCTACAGCCCTGGTTGTGGGCCTTGAAGGCAAAATCAGTTCTCACTTGTCACAGCTACTATCTGCAATGCCACATTTGTGATTTTTACATCCCTATTCATTCATCCTTCAAGCAACACATTCTAATGTGACAAACATCCATTTTACAAATACGCCTTTATGCCGAGTGAAAGTTGATAATTTCTTTGAGTGTGCATAGTCTTAAAAGATGCTAAATCCCACTTTGAAAATTAAATGGTTTTGCTCTGAAGCGCCAGAGAATGATATGCACCAGTGTAGCCTGTGGGGAGTTACTGTGCGGAAATAGTCGGTCTGCGTTAGACAGAGACAATTGATCAAAACAGACTAATTAATGTATGTGTTTTACATATATTCATTTCCGTATCAAATATTAATGAAAATAAACGTATTTGTTTTTCAAATGAGCACAAGGCTATCAAATATTTCAGACACACCTCATTAAAGATACAGAGCCAAGAGCGAACATGCATTTTTAAAGGGCCACGATTCACAATGGGGTATTGCAGAGTTAGTTGGCTGCTTAGTAGTGTGCCCTAGATCAGCTATGCAGAGGGCTGAGTGTTGCATGAGATCAAGGTCTTTTGTAGAATAATCTAAACCTCTTGGCCTTTTTCCCCTACGTTCTTTATAGCAACCATAAAAGTAGTCATTGGGCTCTTGATGTCCAGATAAAAACAATTCACATAGCTTTAAGAGAGTTAAGACAAGCTCTGGCCCAATGAATTTGCAGGGTAAGTATAGACTATATAGCCAGCACTACCACAATTAAAAGTCAGGGCATATGCTGTATTTCTCAAACTTGTTTCTTGCTCACATTTGCATTGGTGCAAGTGTTGTAATGATCTAAAAGACGCTTAGTCAGACTGTGGATCTATACTCAGTTGACAGTTTAAGTCTATAGCTAAAGCCAATACATTCAGTTTTTGTTGATAAGTGTTTCTAATATTTTGTCCACTGCATTTATATCAATAATGCCAGACAGCATTTTGAAACACCTGTCAGTATAAACCAATACAGTTCAACAGCACCACACATGGAAAAACAAAAATGACTATAAAGTTGAATCAACACCTCTCTAAGATTTATCAGCAACAATTTGTAAAGTAAAAATGCCCAAAATTCACTTGTTCCAGCTTCTAAAATACGAATATTTGTCTGTTTTCTTAGTCTCCTGTGATAGTAAACTGAATCTTTTTGGGTTTTGGATTTCTAGTAGCACAAAACATGACATTTAAATATGTCAACCTGTGCTCTGGTAAATTGTAATGGGCATTTTTCTCTATATTACAACCTATTAAAGACATTTAGAAAATATCTAACATTTTAAAGACCAAGCAATCAATCGATTCATTGAGAAAATAATTGGCAGACTGATCGATAATGAGGATAATTATGAATTGAACATAATAACCTTCATGAAGGTAGAAGTGAAAGCAGGTCTGTTGAATTAGACTGTGTTAGGTTTAGCTAGATGTACCTAATATACTGCCAACTGAGTGTATATTAATTTTAGGCTCTGAGATTCAAAGCTGCTACAGATTCATGAAATACTAACAGAACACTAACTACACACTTAACACCAACAGAACTCCATATAGATATCAAACGCTTTTCCATAACTATTGGATAAAAGAACACACAGCAGTGAAGGCAACTAATCAATACCAAGTCAGTCAGTCAGATAGCCTCAAACATAAACCAATAGCCCAAGTCCAGATGTTTATGTACAACACATGCTCACTTAGCTAACACAAACTCAGTGAAGACTTGGCAGCAGAATGACTGACAGACACCCAAACCCAGCTAAGAAGACTCAAGTAAAAAAAAATCTCAACAGACATTTGCTGGCACGGCGGCCATCACACCACACAAAAAAGCACAGCATTGCAGATAAAAATAATTTGCACTTAATCTTCACTCGATAATCAGGTCCATGCATTTGGAGGCATCCCATCTCTTTGTGGCTGTTGAAGAAGTCCTCCTCCCATGGCGTTTATGAGACTTTAGAGGAGAAGTTATGTCCAGAGTTGTATGTCCTTCTCCTCTACTACAAACTGCAGAAAACTCCACACGCAGTCCTGTAATTGGTTTGTCTGCTGATAAAGTTGTGGGTCTTCCCGTCATCAAAATGTCAATTATTTCCATGTTAGGACCAACTGGTGTTGCAGTGGAACGACCAATTAGCTTTCACTTCTTATCAACGTAAGTTCTTTGATGCTGCTACAAAATAATGAATACTTTTCCAAGATGGTTGCCTGAAGTGAAATGTTTATAACTCATACGGATATCTATTTGCATCACCAAAATGTATAGTTTTATTAGCATGATCATTTATCTATATTAATCTTATTTTCCATTCACATAGCCTTATTGAAGCCTATATTTTCCCAGAATCATATGAAACAAGAAAGGAGAAATGCTTTGGTTTCCATCTTTAATTGGTTTAAAAGCAGAAAAAAATATTCCAAGTTCTGTCTTTTGGGTTGCATTTGGATTGTCGTTGGGGAATTTGGAAAAGCATTAAGCATTAACAGTGGGCCTTAGTGTTATTTAAAATTAGATGTTTAATTTTAGCTAACGATCAATGCAAAATTTGTATATGTAAAAACAAAGTGATAACATACTTTATGAACTTCAAGTTAGGAGGGAAAGTAATCACTGATCATCAACTATAGTGGCATCAGGCGCTGTGTATCCTGTCTCAGTATTATATGACAGGACTATGGCAATAACTGCTCCCAGCTTGCATGCACCCCATCGTCACCAATGTGTGGAAACAAGGTTCTCTTTTTTCATAAATCCTGTTTTCATCATCTGTACAGGCCCTTTCCACGGCACATATCCTGACTTGTTATAGCAGGAAAAGCACAGGCGTTACCAACATTAACGATGGCTTGGTTCTGTTTGTGTTCAGTAGTAAGCTATGATAATGGGCCAGCATGCACAACACCAGGACCCTGAAACTGACGCAGCTAAAAGAAATGCAACCATCGTTAATGTTATTAATTACACCTGTGCTTTTGTCTGCTGTGAAAAAGACCTATTGTCACTATTTCAAATTGAATTTAAATTAAATGTTTATCCAGAGGAAACAAATAAGTTTATCACACTCCTTTATACAACAATTATACTAAACAGATTATACGTTCATTCGCCTTTATTGTGTTACATGACATTATGTGGTAATGTGGACACTGGTTGGCACTGTCGCCTCAAAGCAGGACAGTCTTGGTTTCAGAACCACTAGATGTAGTTTGTTCTCCCCATGTCTAAGTTGCAGGCATCAAAGAGATGTGACCTGCTTTAAAATCAAAGTAACTTGAATATATATTATTGTGCACAGTTTCAATGTGTTGGTTTTAGTGCTTAATGGTATCCATAATAAGTGTCAGTGAACTTTAAAGTATGGTGCCTGTGACCCATTTTTATACTTCAACCTAACAGCAAGTATTTTCTCCTAGACCTCAGATAGGAATGATTTTAAGCCAGTTGGGCCCCCAGGACGAGGTTATTCCCAGTCCAGTAGCCAAGACTTGGGATAATCTCAGGTGAAAATACAAGGTGAATCTTCTTAACCTGCTGAGGGAGGGACGCAGCAGGCCACTATCTTGTCTTGTGCTTTCAACCCATTACAGAACAGGTTTGTGACTTTGACCATTGCCTTACCCAGCAACAACAACATACCGAGTCATTTATCTACATCAATTACACCAGCAAGATCCTGTTAGCTCATAGTGACATCTATTGGTGGGGGGCACGGCGCACAGTGACAGTCTGCAGTACACTATGACGTGCATCTGTTGTCTGTAAACACATCTCCTTCCTTACCCAAAGAGATGGCAAATTTAAGGTTTTTTGAAGGGCATTTGGAATGAAACAGTCTGCTCCTTGTTGTTATTCAGTCTATCACACTACAATGAAAACAGCTCCTCAATTGGAACAATGAAGTTAGATTTAAATCAGAGGCTTTGATTGTCACATTTCACTGTAAATCAATTTCATATTATTCAAAGCAGGCTATGCAGCGCTGAACTGGTAACACAAGCTAATCTGTAAGTGGTTCCGCTGCATTGACAATAACCAACATATCAATCCCAGTGCTTATTCAGTCAAAAAGCCAAACATCATTGTCGTGTCAAATTATTAGTGTGATTTTTTCTTCATTAAATACTCTAAATGAGTGGATAGTGACTTAATGAGTTAAATGCAAAAGACACAATGGTTAGACATATGTTGATGTACTTGCTATGCCCTTTACAGCAGATGCACTTAGCTGCAATTTCCAATTATTAACTGCCCCTGATTTTTGCTTCTATGAAATTATCCTGTTTATGTTCCCTTATTGGCACATTTCAGTACCCAATGTCAATATTTTCTGACTTGATTCAATGCATGGCTTCAGCCATGACAGGATATGAGCAGCAGGGGGGGGCATTTCAACTGGTTCAGGTATTGGCTGGAGTCGTGACTACCAATTGTGGTTGTGAGTCATTTCTCAGTACCACGGTGTCCTGTGCCTTCCACGTGGTGCTGAGTCACCCTCTGCTGGGGAAAGGACATGTAGGACCGACTTTGACTGACATGCCTAATGAGCACACACTGTCTGTTAATCACAGAGTGCATTGTGACTGCATTGTCGCTCGTTTTCAAAACAGGATAAAAATGACATTTTGTTATGAGGACTGGCACAACCAACTCCTGCGCTCAACTGACTTTTATGAATTAGGAATATGGCTTAAAGGAACAGGATGGCCAACAATAACATTTCTACTTGAATACAACGAAGCAGCTGGTAGCCTAGACAGAGTTTACAGCTATATAATCCAGCCATATTAACCAGTGATGTTTTGTCTTAAGTGTCGACAATAACTCCAACTACCTGCCTCTTTAGAAATGTAAACCACAAAATAACCACCAACATTCAAACTTTCAAAGCCAGTGAGGAGGCAGGAAAAAAATACACATGTATGCTTTTTATTTCAATTTATTTATCTTTAAAGAACCAATACGAATTGGGGTTGTTTTCAAAATGGGTACAATGATAAAAAACTGACCATTTTCATTCTTCTCCACGTTGTCATTCAGATTGGATCTTAGGCTCTGTGTATACGAGTTTAAATATGCATATTTAGGGAAGTCCTATTGTAGCCCCGTTTAGGAGAATGTATGAAAGCAGGAGAAGTACCTGTTGTAGGAGTTGTAAAGTTTTTTTTTTCCCTGTTTAACTGTCTGGATGAATGTCTGAAGTGGATGTGTGCGTGTGTATAGGATGCTCAGCAGGGTTTGATGGGCTTATCTGAGGTGGACTGATTATTGCACTCCAACAAGATTAAAAAAAAGAAAAAAAACAAAAAAAGACATGGCTCTCGAAGGATAAAAAAAAAAAAAAAACAACAACAACAAAACTATTGGATAACAAAGTGTCCTTGACCCTGCCAAACTCATAACTGCCACACATATCATAACTTGTGAATAAATATTGCAGACATATTCAAACTCAGTGAACCCCTAAACTGAAAGTGACTTTAAGCAAGTGAAGGGTAAAAGGAAAACATTACTGCATTTTTCAGGTGAACCTTTTGAGTTTTTGTGCAAAAAAAATAAAATTAAATTAAAAAAAATTAAAAAACACACCCCAATACCAAAATGGACAGTCACAATATGTGTTCAAAGTTTAAAAAGTTTTTTAAAAAGGTACACTATTCTGGCCTAATCATAATATCAATAATTAGTGGAAATGAAAATCTGAATATCATTTAACATTACATCTTCTCATCTCTATGGTTTGTGTGAAAATAAAAATTCACATGAAAATGTTATCTCATGATTACAACTGAAAAAAAAAAAAGATAGGAAACAGGATGGACTCAAGTTGAAAAAATTCTGACCCATGGTTGAACAGTATAACCGGGAGGCGGGCCTATCTGTGTGCTTTGACCTTCCATTCATTGGTTCGGCTGGTGGGTCCCAGATCTGGATTAATTCATTCGATCACTCGCTTGCTCTCTTTTAACCATGATTCAGTGTTAACAAATCATCACAATAATTACTGATAGCACTCTTCATTTTTTTTAAATCTCCCCTTGTTGGAAGATTCCCCACAAGATGCGCACAAGAAAGATGCACTGACATGCAGCCTACTGCACGCAGCAGTTGTGGCCGTTGGTATCCTTGAACCGCAGACGCATTTTGGGTCTGTATTTCTCGAGGTAAAGAAGCTGTTTGGAGTTGAAGGCTCCACGTCTCTTCCTATGAAAAGCAGAGGGGGAAAAAAAGGAAGGAAGAAGATTAAAACAATGATATCCACCAAAGACAGCAAAGAGCACGCTATAGTAAACACTACCGTCAATACTGTAGTGATCAAAGCAATGGGTCAACATTTTCGGAAATACCCTCATTTGCTTTCTGGCAGAGTTAGATGAGAAGATACCACTCTAATATCTGTCTTTTAAATATAAGGCTACAGTTAGCAGCCAGTTAGCTTAGCTTAAAACAAAGACTGGCAACAGGGGGAAACAGCTAGCCTGGCTCTGTCCAAAGGCAACAAAATCCACCTGCCAGCACCTCTAAAGCTCAATAATTAACACATTAAATCTTGTTTGTTTAATCTGTACAAAAACCGAAGTGTAAAAACGACAATTTGCCATTTTACTGGGGTTTATGTGCCAGACTGTTTCTTGGCTGGGAGCAGTAACTTCCTTGAGTTTCAGCCAACCAGGAGGCGAAGAAGTATATTTCCCGAAGTGTTGAACTATTCCTTTACCACTGGACATCTTGCAGGGTACAGCTTTGTGTCTAGTGGTAGTACCAGTTACAGTTAACAATTCCTAGTATTTTGCAGACTATAGACAAGACAAATACCAAATGTTGTCAACATCAACAGACCAAAACAAACAAAAAGGCATGGCAAATCACAGTTTGGCTAATAACCATAAGGGCACCATTTACTGACTTAAGACTCAATCTTTATTAAAACCGTAAAGGACAAAAGCAGGGAGGGTACTTACTGCCTTATGAACTGCACAGCATCCTCGTACTTCATTCCACTCTCAATGAGGGCTAAGGCCACCAAGACTGGAGCTCTGAGAGGTAAAGAAATCCAGTGGACCAGTTCAAGGAGACAGCGAGAGTATGAAAGAAGGAGAGAAGGAGAACAGAAGATTTAAATGCCAAGGTTCACATGGTTTCATAGTAATATGGTGGAGGGTAAAGGGAGGGGGTTTCAACCTGGGAAATACAGGCCTGGGAAATCAACAGGGGTGCAACAAGTTCACGGTTGCCCTGCTGGGGCACTGTGCTCACACCCGGAGCCTCACACACACACACAAGTATGTGATAAGTTACAGAAAGACAACCTTCTCCTTTCTCACCAGATGAGAAAAAAATAAATATAAAAACTTTCTAGACCACTTGACGGGTCAGATCTCAGTGCTGACAGAGCATTTCCTCGAGTGGCTTTTCTCTCACACAAAATTCACGAGGGATAGTATGTGAGAAAGGAGCAAATGAAAGAAAATGAGAAGAAGAAAAACAGTGCGATAGCACGGAAGGAGGGTTGAGAATATTGTTAAAGGAAGGACAAACAACAACAACAAGGCACATAGCTGCAGCCTCCCACACTAAGGGCCTGAAGAGACTGTTGGCTGGTATAAAGCAGATCAGACTGTGAAGCTACGGAAAACCCAGATGACTGCAGTAAACACAGGACAGGAAAGAAAAGGAGATGAATTCAGAAAATGCCAGTCTAACCAATACTGGTAATTATACAACCTCTGGAATGCCACAGCAATGCACAACGCTGGAAGCCATTGAGAACCGATTGGCTTATTGTGCATTTGTGGTCAGGAAAGACATTTTCACACTAGCTTGCCCACGTCATGTGCTTCTGCCTTCTTTGTTTTCACACTTGTGTTGTTGTGCAGCCGAACTCGCCTGCGATTCACCGTCACATTGGTCCGTTAATATGACTGTGCATATCTGCCCATCGCCTGTGCAACCTTGTGACCAACAGACAGATCACATGCAAAACGCAACTGTCTTTCCTTTTCAAGTCTGCGGAGGCAAGAGACTGTTGTCACCAATTATAGATAACCTAACCAGCTGATCTGTCTATTTACAGAGCACTAACAGGAGCAGCGGGAAGAGAGGCCAGCCATTCAACATACTGAATTAATCGGCAGTGTATATTTAACATGACGCAGATGAACAGGGACCGTGCAGCACGTTCAGTTCCACACCCAGCCTAGGCTGTGTGATCAATTCTGAAGAAGCAAGTGTTAAAGGGGGGGGGGGGGGCTTATTTAGACATTTAATTAATTAATGCCTTCTGAGGCCCTGTGTGTGCGCTTACTCTTACAGGTGGCCCACATCTCTATGGAGTCACTTTGATGCAGGGGAGATTAAATGGACCCTGGTCTAAGCACCCAAACAGCAACATCACACTAAACACATAATGCCAACAGGAAGGGGAAACAGAAAATGGGAGATTAGGTCAAATGAGGGTATTACACCAGGGACCAGCCAGAACCATGAAACACTGGTGTCTGGCTACTGCTGAGAAGCTGATAGTTTGTGTTCCTCAAAGTAGAACATATCAAAAATGTCTACATTGTACATAGTATATTTGATCGGTGTTTGATTTATTTAAAGCTATTTAATGTTTTAGACCAGAGGCCATTCAAAGGTTGACCATAGAACAACCCAGACAATCCAGCACCACCTCTTGAGTTATTGTCACATCTCAAGACAAAACAATGCAGCTAGCCACTCACCGGCCAAGCCCTGCAACACAGTGCACAGCGACGCAGCAGCCAGGTTCCTCTCGAAACTTGTTGTTGAGCAGCTTGAGCCAGTCGTCCACAATCTGGGTGGGAGGAGGGGCGCCATCATCAAAGGGCCAGTCCTACAGGAGACAAAAGAAGAGTATGTGTGTGTGTGTGTGTGTGTGTGTGTATGTGTGTGTGTGAGAGAGAGAGAGAGAGTGTGTGTAGGTTGGAAAAGGATAAACGTACAATAAGAAAGGGTGCCACAAACGTGCGTGTGTCAACTCTTACCAGGACCTGTATCCCCTCCTTCTCTACTGGAGCCTTATCATAGGTAGCATCACAAACTCTCACCAGTGTGTTCACATCAAACTTTTTCAGCTCCTGGCAGACACCAAAAGAGAGAGGATTTTTAGACACAGGACTTGCAAGCGGATGCAAACAAATAGAAACGCAATCAGATATCAGATGCAGGCATACCTCGGTGAACTTGTTAAGCGTGGCATTGGTGGGGTTGTGGGTGATGAGGAACCTCATGCACTCGTAGGCAATCTCGACTGCAGCGGGGCGGTTCATGTTGGCGAGACGGCTTAAAAAACAATTACAATACAATACTCTTACAAAACAAAAGCGACTTTTGGCTCAGAAGTCAGCAAAGACTGCTAGGAGATTTATGTATTCAGGAAAGGGTAGAATAAATAAAAATGACAACACGTGGAGAAGGATGGGTCAGGAGGACAACAAGGTGTTCAACTATGGGATGATGTACACAGAGAAGGGTAACAAAAAGGGTAAACTAGTCCACAGTACTCCGGGATGTAAAAAATGAATTAATACAAAACCAAAAAATGTAAAAGAATAAAAAAGAAAAAGAAAAAAGATGGAGAGACTATCCAGGAGTCATCCAATCAAGTTTACCCCATTCAGGAGAGCTGTTTGTGATTGGCTGTTCGAGGAGAAAGTGGAAAGCAAAGATTTTTTCGTATTGGTTGGGACAGGGCAGGGCAGTCGGGCCAAGGACTACGCAATATCCCAGGGGGGGCCTTTGGAAGAGTCAGCAGTTCCTACTGTGCTGGCAGTCAGGGGGGTTTCTGGGTAGCGTAGTCCCTCGGGGGGCGGCCGATTCACTTCTCCACGGAGGTGAGGTGCTGTGCCTGGCAAAATTCTCCGCTCACACACGCCATATAGGTACGGCTCAAGTCAACACAGAAACCCTGCCAAGAGAGGAGAAAGACGAGGGTGAGGTTACATGATGACCATTTTGAGGACATGACACACACTTACTGCTGAATGATTATGTTTTTATATTGAAAACGCAATTTCAAAGAGTGCAATTTCCAAATTGCAAGAGCCATTATTCTAATTAAATAACAACCCATGTCTTAACAAGCCATAACAGGCAAGTTTAAGCCATTGATCTCACCAGCTATAATGACAACTGTCGCCAATGAATTTACTCAGCAGTAGTTCATTAACATTAATTCTGTGCATTGGCAAATAAACAAAAGAAAGAAATCTTGCTTGTTGCCTGGTTAATATGGCCTCTGTAGGCTAGTGTTCATAGATTTACAATCAGCCAAAGATAGTTCAAACATCAATGTGAATAATTTAGATGTTTGACAAAATACAGACTGAGCTGTGTCAGAGTGGGAAGCCTTTTTGTGTATAAATGCTCTGGGTGATTGTCACAGAGGTAGAAAACTGGCCGCTTGGTAGTTGTTGAGTAATTTACAGCTGGTGAACAGGGTTGTCTGAAGTTCCTGTCAAACTTTTAAGCCTGTCATTTAACATTATCTTAAGCAGTTACAGCACAGAGCTGTCAGCAGTAGTGTTAGGTTGACCTACCAGCACATTGTCATTATCACAATACCTGGCCAAATATAAGTTTCAATGTCATGATTATATTTGAATATTTTCAAGTCATGTAAAGTATACCATAAATATAATATCTTAATAAATGTGGGCTACATTTAGTCAAATGTTTATAGAGCACTTGCCAAGTCTATTTAGAAGTTGACTTTTCTCTGACTGGCTGGTTTGAACCCTCGGAGGACCATTGACAAGTGACAATTTGAATTTCCCCCAAGGGGAATAATAACGTGATTCTTCTTCTTCTTCAACGGCAACTGGATTATTTCATATGATTCTATTTATGTAGAAACAAGGCATGTTTGTGATTATGCTTAGCACAATTATGTCTTGTTTATCTGAGTTTAATGTATATAAAATAACAACAACAATAATTCAATTAAATAGTTCAGACCTTTTACAACATAATCTTGATTTCCACAATCCTTTTGGCAACCTGTAGTCTTCATGATTAACTGAAACATAATCTGCAGTCTGCTCAAAGCTGTGGCTATAATGGGAGAAGACAGTTGCATCTTAAACTAATTAGACCTCTGTACTTTGGAAATTTCAGCGTTCTGCATATGTGACAGAAACTCAAAAAGGTACCATCATGACTGCATCTACCTTCCAGCCTTGGTTATGAGTCTGCTGTGAACTGACTACACCTTTGGATTACATCACTCTGTCAATTCACCACCTGCCACCAAAATAGCGACTAATAATATGCACAGTAGGGAGCACTCACTCACTCACACTCACTCACACACTCACGTGCTTCACAAGGGTGTCTTACAGAACAGGTAATGTCTGGTCTGTAACTAGCCAGGGAGCAGTCAGTCCAACCATGCCAAGTCCTTGACAGTCTGAGCCCAGCTGCCACAAACTGGCTGGGACCGTCTCAGAGCAACATAGGAGGGAGGTAGGGAGGGAAAGAGTGGGTGGGTGGAGGGGGGAGTAGAGGAAAGTGGATGACGAGAGCCAGCTATCACTACGCCAACTACACACGCAAAGTAGTGGGAGGGAAACGGCTTGGACTTCAGCACCGTGTCACAGGCAGTAGTCACAAGGTGAGGATTGCAGCAGGGTGGGCAAAGCTTCAAACAGACCCAGCATTTCAGTCCCACGCCCCCTCTTTTCACCTCCTTGAGACTGACACAAGCCTCTCTGTACTCTCTCTCCATTCCAGTTTCACTTAGTCAGTTTACTCAGGATTTTTAACTTAACTCTTACCATTTTCATTTTGTCTTTCAATCCCACCTGCTTGATTTCTAGTAGAGTTAAAAAAAAAAAAAGTTAGAGACACCTAATCTTTTGCAAGCCAAGGCCACGCCTCAAAACCGCACCAACTCTCTCCTCTTTTTCTCTCGCTCCCCCCCACTAGCCCACTGTCACTTGTCCTCTCAGTTAGCTGCCAACCACAAAGCCACTGTCAAAAGGGATGTATCAACCCACTCTCTATTAATTTCTTTCCTCCCCTCCATTTTTTATACTTGGCAGCAGCCACAAGGGCACTCAAAACAGCCTTGATTTTTTTTTTTTCTTGACTGATGGCCGAGATCCTCCGTGACGCCTTTAATTACCGCCTCTGAGCAGTACTGAACACAATGTGGCATTGCTGGATGCAGACAACTGAAGCTTGGAAAAAAAAGGGTAACCACACTTTAAAAAGGACTGTTTGCTTCTTATCCTCCAGAAATGAAAAGGATGGACAAGGGGCGAGAGGAGGCACTTAAAATGTGCTTTTCACCTGTGAGACCTGACTGTGGAAAGGAGAGCATGACGGTTATGAGAGACTGAAATACGCAGGAACAAAAGAGCCAACAGACACGCCAAGGACACCACAATGACAGCTTATGCTAAAAGATGAAAAGCAACTGGATTCCGGACAGTTGTCCAGATGCACAAAGTGACTTCATACAGTCTGCGTTTTAAAATGCAGCCAATAGTAGGGTTACCAAGAGGCACAAAGGCAGACCAAAGCACCATTTCAAAGTTAACACTGGTATACGTGTACTGAAAAACATCTGGGCTAGGTGGAAAGCACGAACAGTCGTTAAGAAACATTACTATTATACGGAATGCAGTGTGCATGGGACTAACTACAACTTCACTGTATTGGTTGTCATTCTGTCATCATGATTAACTGTTTAAAGTGTGTAACCACAACCTCAAATTCAGCTACAACCGTTTCTCCCAGCATATTTAAAAAATGCGACGAGTGAGGGAACAACACCTGTAGGAGGCATGGCCTCGTGGCTATGTAGTGTGTGAGCCAGGGGACATGGGGGAGACTAACTGACACTGATTAGAGTCTGTTTTTTTTTTATATACATTTCATGATGTAGACAAGTCAAAACCAGTTGACTGTCAGCATTGGCCTTGCGAGGTTCAGGGCTGATTTAAAACAGTAGATGGCGTGTTGAGCCGTTTTCAACCCATGAAATGCCGATTTTTTTAAATAAATTTGGTAAGAAATGTCAATTAACACCAGCATTGATGTGTTTCATCACAATACAGTCATATGAGTTTAGTTTACAGCTCAAAAAACACGTTTAAGTGTGCAGTACCTCTTTAAGTCCAACATGCTTCTGCACTGATCTGATGGAGACAGTGGAAACAATACATGTCTAGCTTACTAGTCAACTCTCCATAAATGGTACATATAAGCAGACAGATTGAGGTAATGTCATTTTTTTGTTAAAAAAACTACGACTAGGCCTGTCACGATAATTATGTTATGCCTTATCGTACGATATATGGACATGACCTCGATCATTTTTGCTGCCCTCGATATTGCCCGTTGTCTTTATATGCGTGTGTTTACATAAGGATGTATGTCTACAACATTTTAGTCAACATGATGCCAGAATAAACAGCAGGGTTTCCCTACCATTATAAGACTTGGGCGCAATAGAGAAGTGAGTAAACTGTGGTAACATCGGGCAGGCGCCTTGAGAGCACATGCAAATCACTCTGAAATTTGCAAACTGGCTCTGCAGTTACACACTGCACAGATGCAGGAAGAAGAAGACAAACACACATACACACCAAGTCTGTTTGTAGAGGCACAACCATGTTTAACCACACAGGAAACAAGAAGTAGTGTATACAAAAGCCTTGAAAACTGTTGACTGAGAATAAGTCAGCAACATGAATGGGTGATATGCCCTTACTTTACTGTTTTAACTTATGCCAAATAATACTTCATTTACGGCTGCAACAAACGATTATTTGTGTCACAGAATAATCTGGCAGTTATTTTATCGATTAATCAGTTGGTCTTAAATGTCTAAAATTAGTAGGAATGTTGCACAAAATTTCCCGAAGTTGACATTTTTAATTGCAGTCCATAAAGTCCATTTACTATAACAGAAGACTCAGAAACCCAGCAAACATTCACATAAGAGAAGCTGGAACCACAAAACATTTGCCAGTTTTGCTTTGTTTAAATGATTATCAAGATTGTTATTATTCATTATACTAATCATTTCTGCTCTACAGTGATCAGTATTTTGTATAAATAGACACTAACCAAATTAAACTCCATTTCACCGCCACTATCGGGCTAAAAGCAGCTATGAAATGTGGGGGAAAAAAATCCAAAATCAGTGTCCCATCATTCCAACCATAATATTGTAGTTGAAGTTGGCGGTGTTACAGTGGCAGGACCTTCAAGGCCAAATTCTCCTGTTGTGGGATCAATTACCCAGCTGTGGCATGTACATCTAAACTCAACAAATGTCAAAGAAACACTGATGTACTTTTGTTTAAGTATATTTGGGTTACATCCTGCCTTTTGTGCACGTGTGTTTATGTTCAAGTATATATACTAAACTGGGAGAAAGGTTACAGAGTAAAGGCAAAGGCCCACGCAGTGGCGCAGAGAAAGCTCCCTTGGTGCCCTGTTCCTCATCACGTGTTCTGCTGTTGGAGTGGCGCTGCAAGAGGAGGGAGGGAGAGTGAGTGGGAAGGGGGACTAACAGAGTTGATAGGGACAACTTCCCAAATCCGCTGGCTTCTCCCACAAATCTGCAGTGACTGGAGAGAGAAAGATGGGAAGTGTGAGAGAGCAGGGAGATAGCAGTACTAGCTGATAAGGACCACGATATCGCAGAACAGAAAAGGACACGCAAACCTAAACAGGTGATTAAGTCGCTAAAGAATGGGAATCGGGACATTGGGTATCCTGCAACTGCTGACTCATCATTTTAGGATGATTCATCGGTCTGTCTGGCAAACCAAAAAGCCAAATTGAATGAAACAAATCACACTACAACTGAAAAAGTTCAAGTCTGAGAGGAGGCAGCTGTTCATTATTGTGTTTAGACAGTAGCAGATTATATGGTTTAATATTTTCCATGGACAAAGTTCACAATATCAGCAATAAATTGGAGCACTGCCAGTGGAAGGTGTAGAATTACCGCAGCTAAAGTGCATGGAGTCAGAGTAAACTGCTACAGTGGGAGTGCTAATTGAAAGATTTTCACATCGTTTTTTTTTTTATAGGATTTTACCACCATGGGACTCCATAATTGTAGAGCTAAGGTTGTGGGCAGCTCTTTTTGACACCTGATAGCTGTCAGGAGGCCAATCTTCATCACTCTCGCACCACCACCACTACTTTATACTGTACATACACAATGTACATAGTGTAGATAGTCACAAGCTGGCTGGGGCAATACGTTTGCCACAAGGGCGGGGGGGTTCTAAAATTAGAAAGAAAAACACACACAAGCAAATGAGCCCAAATGTCTGGACATGGAATATACAGACTGGGAGGGCATGGTGGCAAAACGTTAGACTTTTGCACAAAATGTGGAATGTCTGAGTCCATCTTCTTCCCCCCTTGTGAAAGATGTTAGTATTACATGCACCCCTGTCTGGTGGGCTGAGGTTGTGCCTGAGCCTTGCTGATATTTTGTCTGGAGCCAGACTGGGCATGACCAGACTGTACTGCCTTGAAGCAGCTGGAGGGCTACTTTGCTGTGTGGGAGCCGTGCCAAGGAGCAGGGCCTGTCATCCATGGCAGGATGGACAGTGAGGGGAGGAGGGAGGAGGGAGGGCAGCGGGGAGAAATCCCTGTTCTCCTTGGAGTGGGAGTAGCAGGGACTGCACTAGAAAGATAAAGGCTCTGACACCCTTGCCCCACATACCCACCTGCTTGCTGCGCCCAATGCACACACTTCTCCTTTCTGTGTCTCATTTAGACTATTTAGGCTATACGCTTAATAAAAACAAACACGCATGCATAAATACAAGGTGACAGGGAAGAACAGTCTTCTCCTTTCAACTAATGTGCTCTGATATAGCTAGCAGTGATCTGACACTCACAGGAGAATCAGGGGGAAACCAATGACAGTCGCAATCAAACGTACAGAAACGATGAATCAGTGGAAATAGAAATGGGGCCTAGTGTCACAGAGGCACGTCTTCATTCCTGTGGCCTCTGTGAATGCCAAATAAAAGATAACTGATATACTTGGAAATGTCAACAAGGACAGGGACAAAGGAATAGTAACATGAAGAAAGCCAGTAAGATGAAGAAAAACTATCAAGAGGACACAACAATAGATAAGCAAAATTAAACAAGTGAGAAAGAAAGCAGAAAAGTAAAGTTGAGCTTGGCAGTGACTATGGCTGAGATAAAACAAGAGGATCACACCTGCGCAATGGCCCAGCTGGTTCCTTGCAGTGACGTCAATGCTGTCGATAGGCTGGGTGGGCAGATCTCACCTCAAATTGGAGCCGTCCTCAGCCTAACTGTGTGCTCACACCAACTGCTCCAACAAGAGATGAACTGCTATTCATTCATTTCAAATAAGTGCTGGGACACGAGCAGAAAAAGCAACGGCTGTTGAGAGATCTCATTGACTTAGTGAAAAGTTGAGCGGAGGCCAACTTTATACAAACAGCCCTACTGACAGACACACATACGCCTACATTCAAGGCGTTTTCACACTTGCACCAACTGGAGAGGTTTTTCTGGACCTGAGGGCATTTTTGCAAACCTTGGTACATCTGGTTAAGTGTGAAAGTTGGTGTCAAGCTTGGGTGTGGGCCAGACAAGCAGCCTCTGGGTGCACCTCAAAACGGCAGGATGGGGTCCATTTTCAAACGTGAAGGCCAACCGCTGCACACACTGAAAGCTAACTAACATGATTGGTTCTAAGTGTCACACTACAGATATCCGTCCTGCAGCACAGCCACAAACTATCAGGAAAACTACTCTCCGATCGCAATGATCACTATAATGAGGCTACTTTCACAGTCAGATACCATGCAGTAAGAACAGCACAAAACACAAGTTGGGCGAAAGCTTGCAGTTCTGAAAAACAAAAAATTAGTCTGGTGTGAAGGTGCAGCTGCACTATGAAATCCCACACAGGCGTGACTGGTTTTCATCTCGTTTTGCATGTCAGCTGGAAGGTATTCGTAATTAGACCAAATCAGGAGAAAACGCCAGTCCTCCCATTCATTTGAATGAGGGTAATGCATTTAGGCTGTGGCGGTGAGGACTGAAGGGGTGTCGAAAAAAACCCAAAAAGTTAACAGAATCAACTTTTGGAGAAACTCAACCGACGTCACGCTGCGGTGGCCAATCACGCCGGCGATCAGACCAGAAAACGCCCAGGTGAAGAACCTTGTTTACCATGCAGCATTCTGCTGTTCACTGTTGCATTCCGCTGTTTACAGAGCAACTGTGAAGATGGAAGAGAGACTGATCGATCGCAGCCGTGATGACTGTACATCAGCTGTTCCCAGCCATGAGGGAGTACAAAGACGTTAAATCGCCATGCAGTAGCTTGGCGTTGTATCGCTCTTCAAGTTGGAATTGCTACAATGAGCATGGCAATGCATGGACAATCCCACACGCTGCACAACCCTGCGCTAATCGCCACGACTGATTTTGTCTGAATACAGCCTAACAATATTAAAATGAATAGAGTTTTAAGTTTTAAATGTTTACAAGTATGTTGTCAAGAATGCCTGTTGCACAAGCAATCCACAGGTCAGGACTTCAGTAACATCTCTCAAACAGATTTTGGTTTGAACTCAAGTATTTGGGTCTGAGAAGTCTGAACATGCTCTTAATGTAACATCCGAAGTCCTTAGTAAGTCACAAGATAAGAGAATTAACTTCATGCTCAATAAAGACAAAAACATGCTATAGATTCTCAGGACACAGTCCAAGACTGTTGGGGCCTGTCAATGTGGGGTATGGTGACAGGTCACCATACCATTCATCAAACAGTACACACATAAAAGGAGGTAGTGTGCACAACTCTCCCTTGCCATAGGGCATGCTTGAAAACACACAAAGACAAACAAGCAAGAAACCAAACACACACACAAAACTACAATAAGCGACACTAGTTAAGCTTCTAATCCTTATTCTGAGCCTCACCAGTTTATCTAGTGTAACAAGCAAGACACTAAAATCCCCAGGCATGCCGGGACAAGACAGCTTTGAGAGATGGAGGCTTATATGCAAAACTGAACTCCAACAGAGATCCTAAACTGTTGCTGTGCCTCCCATGAGCTGCACACTCCTGGGGTTTGCAAACAGGAGGCTCGGCCTGAAAGCGATACTTAAAGTCAGTAGATTCAGTGTGGCCTCACGCTTTGTTGACTGAGTTCTGATAACGTGCCCGCCTATGGGTTTCTTAGAATGTAGTCATGGGTCTGGGAAGAACTTCCATTCAAAACTTTTCTGAGAACAGCACCTTTACTTCACGTGCCATGAGGGTAGGGATGGGTTGGCGTGGCAAAGCTTAATTATAGCTATGTGGGAAGCGTTGCCACCACTACCAGCATCTTGATCAAACCTCAGACTCCAGGATACTGTTAGTCCAGTGACAAACAGCCAGATGTTGCAAGGCATTGCTCTTTTTTTATGTTTTGGGTTTTTTTTAGGTTTTTGAAAACAAGTTATAGAGTACTCTTCGAATAAAGGCTTTGGCTAGCTTAGTGGCCAAAAGTTCTTAAAGGTTGTAAAGTCTTTATATTTTAAAACCGTATTAACTCAGACAGCTTGTAGGCTATAGCACAATTTAGTACACTATTTTAGCTGTGATTGGACTACTCTAAAAATGTACACCAAAGGCTACTGCTGACAAAATACATTTTTGAAAATGAAAGGGGAAAAATCAAAAGCTAGACAAATTTTATAAAAAAGTTAATATTAAAAATAAATGGATGAAACTTACCATGTCATCTAGAAAATGTCCTGTCTCTTCAAAACTATTAGCAGTTCAGGCTTTTCTATATATTTAGTGGTTCAATTGATACATTTCAAAGTCAAATTCAGTAACTTCTTGTCCAGGTCTAAATATGGTATACAGTGAATGTGGTTAAACTGGAAATTTATGTTTGCATATGTATGACAGACAAAAAGCAGCAGAGCAAAAAAACAAAACAAAACAAAAACAAACAGTGAATACGAGCAAAAATCATAGGCTACCTGCCTTTTGGACCCGGTCCCCTAATCAGAGCCTTATAATTGGGACATGAGTCACAACTGGTCATGTCTGTGTTTACCTGTGTCAAGGTGGAACCACACGCAGACAGTGTGACTCAGGCTTGTGGTCGTCTCGGCTTGAAATACAATAAACCTGTGTTTTTCACAGGGCTATTACCACAGACCCATAACATATACAGGCTTGGGTAGTAGCACTTTGAGATGGACTCAAAAGAAAACCACAGGCCGAGACGTCTCCTTGGTGCAAGACAGCCCAGTACCCTCAGTCCAAAATTCAAATGTGGTAACAGAGCCACAAGCATTTAACAGTGTGCTTGAGAAATACCTTTAAAAATCTGTAACCAAAAGGTTTGGTGTCAGATTACGACAAATCATAACACAATGATCTTGCATTGTTGACAAAATGAAAACCAAAATGGCAACACTAAGAGTATATATAAAAACCTTTATAAAGACTTTCCTTTTGCACTTGCTTGTAAAGAAAAAAGCATTTCGCCTGTATGTGGGTGGACTGTGTTTGATCAAGCCTAGAAATAGGTTGGGAGCAGAGGATGACCCTCCATAAATGCAACACTCCAACCCAACAGACGCACAAACATCCTCAGGGCTGCCTACAACAGCCGCAGCAGACCTCTTTGAAGGGTTTATAGATTCACCGCAACATCTCACCTAGCCTTGCTCACACACTTTTAATCTGTTCAAAACAATAGTGAAGGGCATGCAATAAAGGAGAAACATCAAAAGGTAACTGTTCTGACAAATGGCTTTGCACTAGTGTTCCCACTGACAACAGGAATGCAGTACTGGCGTGTGAATGCTGTTGTAGGGCAAAATTGATGGTGCATTTTCAGATAAAACTCCAAATAAAGCTGAAGACTTTATTTGGGGTAATTCTGGTATTTTTAAACCTGGGCCCTTTGGGGTCAAAACTTTTTTTTTTTAACCAGAAACAGAAGTCTCACTCAAGGAGAAGTCTCGCTCTGAAATCCTGTGAGAGGTGAGTTGTTGCAGGAAGACGACAGTGTTTCTGGTCTTACTCTTTAACAAAAAGGTCCATCTCTGTAGGGATCCTTTTCCATAATGTTGTCAGACACTTAGAAGTCAGTGGCAAAAACAAGCACTTTTAGTGGACGTACTTTTCCAGTTTCCCCCAAGGATTACGTTGCAGCTACTGCGGCCTGTTTTGCGGCTGCTGGGTGAGACAATCTACTGGACCAGTTCCAAAACCTTTTGTACCTATTAGACATTTAGACCCCAAAATATGTTATAGTTATATAAATAAATAAATAAATAAATAAATAGGGCCCAGGTTTAAAAATACCAGAATTACCCTTTAAGTCAAAAAGGACACATTTTCTAATTATAGCAAACTTGTTAAAATAAAGGTTAAATGTATACAAATGGCTGTAAATAAATTCAGTACAAGCTATGATGTAACGTGACGCCCTGACGAGAATAATGCAGAGCTTTTAAGTTGACAAGCTTAAAATATTAATATGTTATTAGGTTTACTGGCAGTTTAAATGTTAGACTGTTTCCCTAAAAGTGACTCTGTTGGTCTGTATGAAAAATAGACAGTGGTGTTTCTTTCTCTAGAAATCATTTGGTTAAGCATAGATACTGTAGTACAGACACCGCTTTGCAGAGAGCACAGTAACTAGACATCAGCCAAGGCTTTCTTTGGCCAATTTACAGACATTTCAATCAGAGAAATTGACAATTGCCAGTTAAAACAACAAACCTTCATCTGTTTTTAGGATATCTACTTCCTAACATATGAACAGGCACCAACGCATGGGTCACATCGTTTTACAACAGAGGTGATATGTTTATTAGAGATAAATTAAGATCAACGTGTTTGTTAAACCAGTCAATTTTCTGTTCCTCTTGATCAATTTTACAGTTGATCATAGTTGATATGTTGAGCTACAGCCCTGTTGGTATTGCTTCTATGTCTTAAAACATGCCATCTGTCTATTATGCACAGTTGTGTTCTGTGGTTTGACAGAGCTGAGACAGCAAAAGCATGTGTACATGATAGAGGCTGTGAAACGCTGCTGTGATGTGCGTTTCTTCTTCTTGATTAGATCCACTTATCACTTACTGTATTCTTTGTCAACAGTAGCTCAGTATGTTATGTTGTACATGGGTGTGCACCTCCTTAACAGTGTATGTTATATTTGCTGTGTTGTTGGCTTTTAGTGCATGTGATGCTCTGCCAAGCTCATATTTATTGTGTCATTAGACTATTTGTAGTATACATTAATGTACAAATTGAGAAAAACACTAATTATTTTACTGAAAATGTCTGAAGTTTAGAAGCATGAAAAAGATGATGAAGGCAGTTGTTTTACTGCCCATCTAAATGTTGGACATCCTCCTTCTATTCCCTATTCAGCACAACAGGTTACCTCTCTCTGCTCCCAGAGGACAGGAGCTAATCTTCCCGCAGAGTACTTGTTGTTCTGGCTTCTTGTGTCCGTGTAAACAGGGACTGGAGAGGGGAGGTGAGAGAATACGTAACCCCCCTTATATTTCCATGAACAGGCAAACACCCACTACGCACACACTCGCACATGGCAAAGCCCACTTATCACACTGCTTTGCAGCCTCCGAGTGAGCACAGATAAACAGTGTGACGATCAAAGCCCTCTGATAGCGCTCAGGGGGAGGGCGGAGGGGTGGGGGGGACAAGGACTGATCCGTCTCTGGAAAGGACTGAAAGAGACCAGGGCTCAGTACCTTAGAAATGGGAATGAAAAGAGGAAAACATATCCAAACAAAGGCCTGTTCTGTCCTCGCTGTGGCCTAGTTGCACTTTTAATCACATTTTACACAGAATTAAACACCAGCATCTGAACAATTACATTTGAAAGAGAAACAAAGTCGGACATAATGCTGACATTTGACTAGAATTTGAATAAGGACTAAGAGTGGGAACACAAAGGAGAACCGATTCTCTCTCCGCTGACAAAAGAGGTAGCTCTCAACCCAAACAAGTGTTCCTGCCAAAAATACACCCCGATTAAGGCAGGACAACACATCAAATTTTAACTATATATCTGTGATAGTTTTGTTCAACATACAAAATACTAAAGTATTGTTATGACTGCAATTATCTCAATATATTTTATAATCAGTTTAAGGACATTTTTCAAATCTAATGCCGAGCTTCGGGAAAACTGGACCAGTTGCTGTACACTCGCCTCGCAATTGTAGAAAATTGTAGACTACCACTACTTGTTCAGGAGTAATTGCAGCCTGGAAACTGTAGATGCTAATGACAATAAGCCAACAACTGAAAAGACAGGAGGACAAAGATTTTGTCCTTAAAAACTACTCACTGTGATATAGAGGAAGCTACTTATTTTATGCTACGATTACAGATAAAGCATTAAACAATTTGTTTACACTCATCGGGATTACATTTTTAAAAAAAAGGAGACTTCACTGGCACATCCCTAGTTAAAGCCCAAATGATTGAAACAGTAACGTGTTCCTAATGCTTCAATGGATCACTGAAAGGCTGTTGAAACTCATCCAATCACAACAACCATGGATATGATGTCGCAATGAAGTCACAGTTTAAGGCATCAGACGAGAGGAAGATACTGACTGTAAAATATCACTTTTCACCAGCCTACAAGTGTTTGAAATGACCATCTGCACTTGTGTTTTAATGTGCTACTAACAGCTGTCCATATCAATATGAATCCCGATTGTTGATTGTTTTTCAATACCACTGCAATCTCCCCAGACAGAATAGGCACGTTTTCTATTAAGTTTTCTATTTTAATCTGGAATATGGGTCGAGCCATCTCTGAGCTCATTTGATAAGTCATAATCTCATGTCACAATCCTCAAAAATCGGGCTGACATCTCCTGACATCTCCCAGCCAAGACGGACGCATACATCATGGTAGTGAGCCACACTTCAACCTGTTTGCCAACACATGAATTAAGCATGTAGAGCAAGTACTAAAACTGACTTTTAACATGAAATTAGCAGGTAGAGGAAAAGATCTGCACAGCTATAGTGCGGATTAGTCAATCAGAATAAATGGTGTTCCTTCTCCCGCTCAGTTCACAATTACTTCCATCCTGGCAAATAACTGACAGCCACTTCCTGTAGTGTGAAGCTAAAACTAGTTTTATAGAGACAAGACGTTACTGTGTGTATGTGTGTCTGGATTGTGGGTTCATCTAATTATTCAGATGTCAGAAATATGTACTCGAGTCAATTTAGGACACATTTTCTATGACTGAAATCAACCTGTAAAAGAACATCCATGGCAGTCTAAAATAAAAATATGTTTCAGTACAGGAGGCCGACACTCAGCAACAGACAGGGGAATGTCTGCTCACATTTTTGCCGAGAGGTGCAGAGCCCTGCTGCGACATCAATTCTTCTGACATTTGGAAACTAACTTGGCCTTCTGACAGCAGCATCATGGGATGCCTGTTGCCATACCAACAATTATCTCAGCAGTAGCAACAAGTGCTCCTGTAGGGAATTTTGGTGTCCCTTGTGAAGAGATCAGAGAAAAGCAACGGGTGCTCTCTTTAAACATTCACAGAGCCAAGCTGAAGAAGCAGTAGGAGGTGCAGGATTGAAGAGAGTCAAGGTTCAGAGTGGATGGCTGATCAAGGAACTTTTTAACCTATGAAATCCAACTTCCTGACCAGAGGCATAAAATAAACCATGTGATCTTAGATCAGCTCCTGGTAGCAAATCCATCTTTTTAAGATTATGGTCACAATGAACACATTAGTTTGAGGTCATGTTGTGAGAGGTAGTCACACATTTCATGCGTTTAATAAGCCGCCTAAGGAAATGAAGAATAAGCCGCTCCAGTGAGAAACAAAACAGTGCCTAGGCAATGGGAAAACACAGCAACACACACACAGCTTGTTTATGTGCAATAACCCAGCAATTTCTAGACTATAGCTGCTTCAAAACTACAACACTTTGTGGATCTGTAAAGGTGAGCAGCTATATACGCCTACAAACAACAGCTCTAATAACAATAACAACACCCTTTACTATAGCATGTTTTGGCAAAGGACAACGTTTTCCCCGGCTAACTGCAGATCCGGCAGCTGTAGCTAGACAAGGCAGCTGTAAACACAAATAAAGGAAGATCCTATTCCTACCTGTTGCTATAGTTTCAGTAGGCAGCCTTGCAGCAGCATCTACAAGAGGTGTCAATCTGTCAGACACTGCCAGTGGTGCGGAGCCTGTGCCTTTGCTTTATCCCGGCGCTGTGGCAACAACAGTAAACGAACACCGTGCCGACCAGGGCACGATTCATTAACCAACACACAGCACAAGAAACACACAAGGTGCCCATGGCTACTAATGCATAATTATATATGGCTTTTCACTTAATGGCTTGAAATGAGAAGGAAAAAGTGCGGGTACCTAATCCCAGCTTTCCACTTCAGGCTGATTTCAACACAACAAAACTGCTCCGGAGCCAGGGATCTTAGCAAGCTAACACACAGTAAAACCAAAGCTCGTGTTCCATTCTTACCACAGCCAGACACCCGGGGGCATAACTAGATTTTAAATTGGCCAGATCTGTTAAGCCAGTCACTGTGGAACAGACCTCTTCGACCCTACCTTTCAACACTCACAGCCACCCTGTGGTTAGATGGGCTGAATGCCAGCAGGCTACAACATAGGTGTTCTTCTCCCCCAGTAACCCCCTTTGTAAGTTGGCGTCATGTTACTGTACACTGGGCTCGCCTTTCAGTTACGGTAACCAAGGCTGAGAACTTCCCTACTTGTCACATAGCCTTTTTTAATGCCGTCTGTAGATAGAGAAACCACCCTTTTGTCGGTGTAAAATATCATGTAGGCATCCAGCTAGATTTAGGCCTACTACCACATACTTCAATCTTAACATACACCAAATTAATTTGTAAGCAGAACACGGGAATGCAAATTTAGATGCCATCAGTCAGATCTTTAAGAAGGGTCCTGTGCTGCAAACAGAAAACACAGATGCCCAAAATACAATAATGTTACTTACAGTGTGGATAAAAGTTTTGTTATTTCCTTCAAAGACAAATACTTCCACGTTCTGTATGTTTAACTTTATATTTGAGGTATTATAGACAGAAATGAAGAATGTTTCAGTCCAACAAAATGAAGGCTAGGAGTAGCCTTGCAGTTTCGTAGTTTACAAACAGGCACAAAAATAAATTAACACTACTCCTAGAGACTGGACCCACAGGTGTTGGGAGTTTGACTTGACTTGAATGCGGGCTTCCCACTGTACAGGCCTGCGTTTAGCTGCAGGCTGTGCTCCAAGTGGACTGAGAGGAGCTATGCTATTTCTAGATTGGGCTGTGCATCATGTGTCAATTAGCTATAATATAAAGCAGGTCACCAGTATGAGTGACCTACTTTTACAATAAAATGTGAATAGACCACAAAAGACCCGCAGTGCAACTCTGTAAGGGTTGTGAAATCCTTTTTCTGAAACGAGTGTGTGTCGTCATTGCCAGCATTACCCAAAGTGGTAGAATTATGTGATTGCCATTAAAAAAAAAAACTATAAGAATTATAACAATGATCTCTTCTGTTACTTCTACTATACATTGCCATGCCGTCAGTTTGTTTTGATTACAGATTGCCTTACAGCATCTCATCTTCTATTCTCTCTGCCGGCAAATTAGGTCACCTTGCAGTGACTCATAAGCAGGAATGTATAATTAGCTTACCTGTTACACCAGTTACTCATTGACTCATCCACCCATGTTGGTAGGAGTGTTCATAGCTTCTCATTTCTATTAGCTACCCACTATAATTTATTACCAGAGGAGACTGAAACCATTGGAAGGTCATAAATTGAAAACTGAGAGGCATGGGAATGTGCTGCGGCCTTTGGTGTCACAGCTGCTCTAGTCAACTTCCTCCCCAAGTGCATTTCCTCATTTCACTTCATCCAACATGACTATATGGCTGTGTGCTTTCTGTTCTAGGAAACCAGACAAGGCTAAATTATACACACACACACAACTAACCCCAGTTTTAGCTACGTTTTCAAATGGGAGGCTGACGAATTTACCGAGTCAAACCGGCTGGTTAACAATAACGACAGTAGTTTCACAATGCAAACGGGCACCCAAGACACCATAACATTCAACAGACAAGAAATGTGTGGCTGCGGACTACCTTGTTCTGTTGTTAAAGTCTTAGCTTGGCACGCGGCTTCAAATAAATAGGTCAACCACGCTCTGGGTCCAGATTTGTCACAAAGGGCGGAAGGCAGCTAGCTCAGACGCCATCCACCTCTCTCCGGCCAAGCTTCTCACAACCGCCGAGACCACCGAAAGAAGCTCAAAACGCTGCAGATCACAAGCACCGGTTACGTTTTAAACATACAAACAGAGCCGCTCTCGTGGATGAGAGCCGAGGCAGCGGTGAAGACGTTGACGTTGAGCTGGATGCTGTCCAGGGGAGACGCTACCTTTACTGGTGCACCGAGAGCTCACTGTACGGCTAAGGGTAACGCTAGCTCTTATTTTATGAAATAGCGGACGACGATCAGTTTGGACAATAACATGGGGTTACGCGGCACATAACGTGCTGCGTTTCAAAACACAAATGAACGCCACCGACTGCAGACTGATACTGGCTGTCGTAACGTTAGTCTGATTCCCCCCCCCCCCTTATTATTATTATTATTATTATTCTATGAAATAGCCTAAGCCCTAATAGCAAGCTAACGTAGCCACATTAGCTAGCAGGTTAGCTCGGCTCCGTCACATTGCTCTTCCCAGCAAACGTTTAGCAACCACTCCAGAGATACGACAAGGCTGGCCATATTAGAGTTAAAGCCAAGCAACTCCGGGGTTGACAACGCCGATCGGCAAAACAACGAGGGGTGATTTTAATACACGTTTACACAGTTTTGAACAGCGTACGTAGCCGTCCAAGCTTTCGCTCTGAGAGCTAACGTTAACGTGGCTATGTACCAGCTCGTCTGCTCAGACAACCACTCATGTTAACTTACTTTAGCTCCCTTGTGTTGTGCTAATCGGCTAACGATATGTAACCCAACTTTTAATCAGGCTCTTGCGGATCTGTGGTGTTCCAAGGGGTCAGTGTTAGTTAGTTAGGTTATTGGCTACTTACAAAGAGCAGGCTGAACATTGAAATCCCGTGACTACCCCGGAGAAAGTGGAGGGAGTGTAGAAACCGCTGCCAGGTCGCCTTTTTGTTCCTCTTCAATGTGGCAGCTTGAATTCTCGTCGGAGGTCGGGAACTATTGGTGGGGAGGAGCCTCCTCGGTTTGTCCACACCTTCAGGGACTGTCGGAAATATAAACTACGAGGCAGCCCAAAATAATGGCGGCAAGTCAACATTGTGGGAAACAACTGGGAAATCTGTAATTTTCTATGGCACTCGGGTGTACTACATAGAGGCGCAGACTAGTGAGCACAAGCAATCCATATGTAGTAAAACACACGAATAAACATTCTTTCGACTGCGTTAGTCGATTGATAGAAAACTAATTGGCAACTATTTTAATAATCATTTAAGTCATTTTTTTCATGCAAAAACATTTCATGGTTCCAGCTTCACAGATGTGACGGTGTTCTGCTTTTCTTTTTTTCTTTAATTAATCATGTTTGAGCATAAATGTAGTATTGGTTGGAGAAAACAAGCACTGTGACGGTGTCGCTTTGGGCTCTGGGTAGCTGTGACGGCTTTTCTCAGTATTTTCGGAATTTCTACGAACCAAACAATCAATTGATTAATCAGCAGATTAATCCATAATGAAAATAATCATTAGTTGCAGTCTCCACCTTAATCAACGCCAACAGCAGAAACCTGCTTTTATAGTAATGCATGAGTAATAATAATCCAATTATATAATATATAATAGTATAACAGTCACAGGGGCCATTTTTTCTGCATTGAGTACCTACTTTTAGTTTAAATACATTAAGTACAATTTCCTGATTATACTAAGTCAAATTTTTAATGCATGCCTTTTACTTGTAATAGAGTATTTTACAGTGTGGTATAAGTACTTTTACTTAAGTAAATGATCTGAATACTTCCTCCACCACTGACAATAGGTAAATTACACCAGCAGCTGTCACTTCTCTCTACAAGAGCACGTGCATGCACGTCAAGTCGTATTCTCAAGTACTCACGCTAGATGTACGAGTTTACCGGGATCACCTGAATGCGTCATGGAGGGTCTGGCGTCAGTGCGACGTAAGAAGAATCCGGGTGCACGATGACAGCTCGCCATGGTGACGACAGTTCCAGAAAATAACCCCACAATATTATCTCTGCCCTCACGAGTTGTTTTGCAGCAAACATTTTATCTAATGTCTTTGTCCAATCACATTTCAAGTAGCTCTAATAGCCGCTGGAGGTATGCATATTATAGGCCAAAGTGTATAGGGCTATACATCATGGTGGCTCTGCGTTCATTTATTGATTTATTATGAGAGAAAATGAAATCACTATCTAGCGCGATAAAGTTAGACATCTAAACACAGAGGAAATTGAGACAAAGATTGATATTGTTTATATATTTTCACTTTCAGTCGACTCTTTTTGTGTTATCTGCAATGGATAGACATCCCAAGTAACTGACTAACACACATTTGTTATCTAAGTGATCTGACCTGACAAGCAAAACCCTATCAATCCAGATCTGAACTTGCTGGCACGTCATACAAGGATCTTTCAAATGTAGAGCCCTGAATACTGTTTATACTGTAATTGTATATCTCCCTCTAGTGTTCATTCCTTCACCTGCAACAGATTTCTACATCAAATGTGCCATGCAGATATCCTAGAAAAATGAAAATCACTTACTGCAACTACTCAGGGGCTACTAATACGACTAATGCGACTACTAATGACACACCTTTTGGAGATGTGGCAGTGACTCCTATGTGGTCCAGTAATTTTACATTTTCTTTGTAATGTCCTCCTGCAGATATGGTAAACAGAAATGGGAGCCCGACACCAGCATACAAGAAGGTTTTTATTGATGTGGTATCAATACAATCAAGTACTGTAGATTTTGTATAAGCAGACAAACATTTTCAATCAAAAAGAGTGCATTTTATACCCAAATTCTATTGCATAGAGTGCACGCAATAGCCTTGTATGACAAAAATCCTATAAGTTGATACAATGAACATTACACCAATAGAAAATAAAAGTCCACAAATAATCCTTCTCAAACGACGCTAGAATGCTAACTACATGTTGTAAATGCTTGTAACTCATCGATGCTGTTAAATACCATTTATACGTTCTAGGCTTCGGTGGTCGGTTTTGGCATCCCTATTAAATTATCATAAATGTATAAATACATCTTCATTAATTTCATGTGCAAATGGGAATGGCCGTTTGTATTTATTGACACTAAAACAAACAAATATCCCTTAAGAACCGAAGCAAGGCTTTTTAAAAATCTTTTTTTTGTTTGTTTGTTTGTTTGTTTTTTTAAAGAAAAACAGAAAACACTTCAAAGCAATTTGTGATTGAGACGGTACACGGATCTTACTGACACTTGTTAAATGATTTGCACACAGGGCAAACTCTGCAAGCAAGTGACATTGTCTATGAAAACATAAGGACAGAGAGTAAAAGCCACATGTAACTCACATCACCGTGGCGACAAAAAACAAAAAGGCAACATACAGTACATAACGAGCCTTGGACTGTCTTGTAGACTCATAATAACAATGATACATAGCAGTTGTGTGTCGGTGTTATGAGACAGAAAGGGCAAGAGCAAGTGCATTGTTTGCATTACATAGACGTAAAATACTGATTAGGCCTCACCCTAGCACTGCTTTTCCAGAGCAACTGTTTATGTATAGTGACACAGCATGGTAGATGATTTATAGAAACTATTGTAAATCAGTCAAGCAGTATACATTCATTCTGATCGCAAAGCTCAATATTTGGCACAATCCTCCTGCACACTGACATTCCTCCATCAAGATGTAAGGTAGTCCTAAATTCAGTGTAATGATAGTGTTTGGGCGGCATGAGTTAGATTGGAATCCTGTCTGAGCTGAGGCATGTAAAGGCACGGAGTCGGTTATATAAGCAACAACATCTCTCAATTTGGACCAAACCTCTTTATCTCCTCTCTTCTGTAACTGCAACCAAAGATCTTGTACACTTTTTATTTTTGTTCATGACTTGATACAACACAAAAACTATTGCACACCATTATGCCACTCATTGGGCCAATATGCAAAATAGTCATATCAAGTGTTCAGTGTTAAATTTATGTCTAGCAAATGAAGTGTAATTTCAGTTTTCTCTGTCTCCCATAATTTATTCATTACATTCACCTATTTTATAACTTGTTCCCTTACTTATTTTCTTAAAAACCCAAAGGAGGCTGAAACATTTTGAAATCTTTTTTTTTTTGGTGGAACATTGACAGGACTGTAAGCTTTTCCTAAGGTTTTGTAACTTCAGCAAGTTTGTTATTATCTTGGCTGAGGTGTTCATGACCTGAATGCCAGGGGGACAATGTGACACAACTATACACACACACACACACACACACACACACACATATTGACACAGTGACAGACAGAAGGGTACACTTACTAGAACACACAAGCACATGCATACACACACAGCATGTATCTTTAATGCCTCATCCAACAGAAATGAGTAAATACACAGCTCTCACCTCTGGCCCACCACCTCTCCCAGAAATCTGGCAAGGGTTTGTTAAATGTTACACAACCTGCATTTCACAACCTGTGGGCCTCAGTCAGTCCCTTTACTTATTCATGGAGCAAATGCAGATCAATTCTCATTTCCAGCTGTATGCTTTGACATGATTCGGTTCTGAAACATCTTGTCCTTGTAGCCATGGATGTTCAGTTAAGCTAAACAATAATTCAGCTATTTTTGACACAACAGTTTGGGATTTAATAGAAAGTCTTTTCATTCATAACAAAAATTTTTACAGCATCTTCACAGATTTTGCAATATGTGGTCAGAATGGGGCTTTCATAATATGGCAGTACAGATTGCTCACTTGGAATATTAATGAGATACTGATTTATTAATAGGTAGTATACCATTATAAAGCAGTGATGTCATAATTAGAGCTTCTGAAGAGGATGCCTGCGACACGGTGATGGGATTTGCAGTGTAAATGGGAAAAATCAAATCGATACAAGGAAACGGGCCATCCAGCTATAGTTGTGTCCTTACTGTCCATTTTGCAGTTGCTCTCAGTATCTATTCTATGGCATGTAAACATTGACTGTATGCATACATATCGTCCTCAATTAATATTGTCCTGAAAGTTAAAAAAAGGCATTGTCCTTGCATGATGATGTTGATCCTCTTTAAAAGGGCAGTTTTAATTTAATTATTTTAATACTGCCAGGTCATATTTATTCTTGGATTATATTTCTTGGATTGCATTTCTGGACATTTCAATAAATTATAAGAAAGACAAAGATCCATCATTTTAAATGGCCGGCTACTAAATTAAAAAAGAAGCAGAGAAATAAGCACCCAATAGATGCCTATGCCAACTAAGTGTCAAAAGATATATCTCACTCTAAAAACAAAGATTTAATCCCATTAATAATTCCAACGTAGCAATTGTTTAGAGTACCAAAAAGGTCAAACAAAAGAAACGTGAAAAGTAATGGTATTACAGCACCAAATGCCTTGTCTTGCTATAGTTTGTCTATATTTTCTATGTTGTATTGTTGCTCTTTATGTCAGTATTGCCATTTACGGTTTAAATCAGAACACAAGGGGGACGTGACTGCAGCCAGAGGAACCAATCACCCCCCAGGGTCTGGTGATGTCGTCCTTATGATGTCAGAGCATGAGGGCAGGATGTGCAGTCACATGGGAAGGTCTGTTACTAGCACATTACAAAGTAAGGCACTTAATAGTCTGAATCCAATAAACAACAACAACAATGATGACAAGGACAAAATAATAACAATAAAATTATGACAATATAATAATTAAAATAATATAAGCTAAAAAACACCAACATAAAATACAACCCAAAACACATATTTGACGGACACTGAACAAAGAACACAGTATGAAATTCCTTCCCCTGCCTTTTAAAACTTTCTATATTTCATTCACAAAGTTTGTCTTTTGTTTTGCTGATGTTGTTGTGGGTGAGACAGATAAAGATGATGGCAATATTATTGAGAATCCTATGGGTTTTGTGTTTCTATTATGGCTGCAGGTATTTTAGGTTTAGGGCTGCTCTGAGGTGCCAATACAGGAACATGTTTGAATGAAAGGACAGGGTTATGTGGGACAAAGCAGGAATCCTGAGAAGGAGGAGTGGATGTACTCGGTAGAATAGAGGCCATTTGCCTGATCCGAGGGCATCTGGACCCATACCTGGTCACCCTCCTTCAGCTCTAGGACAGCACTACCGGACGCCTGGTCCATGTAGCCTTTCTTGTATTCATCATAGGTGTAAGTGGCTGGTACATTGTTCTTGTACAGTGCCACCCACAGGCTAGTTCCCTTTACATGCATGTGGTATGCAAAGTAGTAGACACCAGATAAAGGAGCAGTGAACATGCCAGTAGCAGAGCTGTAGGCATTTTGCCCGTTGTACAGGGTCCTGTCAAATTTGATTGGCATGGCAGAGGGAGGGAAAGGTGTGGTGAGGATGGCTGTGAAGGCTGGTGCCACAGAGGCAGAGAGTGGAACTTGACTGTATGCAGGCCCCTTCCTGTCCCCTGGTACTTCATCCCCTTCCAACTGGGAATCTGTTGGCCCTGCAACAACTGTTTGGCCATTTCCCGGAGGACCAGGGGGCCCTGGAGGCCCCGGAGGGCCAGGGTTACCATTAAGGCCAGAAGGGCCTGGTTTCCCTGGAGGACCTTGGGGACCCATAGTTCCCTTCTCTCCCAACTTACCCAGTCCTTGAGGCCCTGGAAGTCCTGGTTCACCCTTCGGGCCAGGGACACCCTGTGGCCCCATGGGACCCATAGGCCCCTGAAGACCAGGAATGCCTGACTGTCCCCTGGGGCCTGGTGTCCCCATAAACCCTATCTCACCTTTTGGCCCTGGAGCACCTGTCAGCCCAGGGTTCCCAGGTAGGCCAATATGCCCTGCCTCACCTTTGGGTCCAGGTTTTCCAATTGGACCATTAGGCCCAGGGATGCCTTTTTCCCCAGAGATGCCAGGTTTTCCAGAGGGTCCACTGGGGCCTTGGTCACCTCTGAGGCCAGGCAGTCCTGGAGGGCCCTGGGGTCCTAGCTCTCCTTTCTGTCCTGGCATTCCGTGTTTTCCTGGGAGTCCCATTGGGCCTTGAAGTCCTGGTGGTCCTGGTTGTCCATCAAGGCCGGGTTCCCCGATTAGGCCCACCATTCCTTGATCTCCTTTGTCCCCTGGGAGACCAGGCAATCCACCATGACCCTTTTCTCCTTTTGGCCCACTTAGACCAGGTTTTCCATAGCCAGGCGTCCCAGGAAATCCAGGAGAACCCCTGGGCCCTGGCTCACCTTTCGGACCTAGTGGACCTGGTGCTCCAGGCAGTCCGTCTAGCCCAGGCTTCCCTAACCCAACTGGTCCTGGTAGACCTTGTAAACCTGGAGCCCCAGCCTCTCCTGGTTCTCCGTGATCCCCTGGGAGTCCTTGATCACCTTTAAGACCAGGCAGTCCAGGCAAACCTTTTAGTCCTGGTTTGCCTATACCTGGAAGACCTGGTGGTCCTGCATTGCCTTTCAACCCAGGAGGACCCCTTATACCTGAAGTCCCTGGCTTTCCATTTCCATTCTCGCCCTTAAGCCCACGCTCACCTGGTGGGCCATCAAGACCCTTTACTCCCGGCTCACCCCGAGTCCCAGGGGGGCCTCTGATGCCTGGAAGCCCAGGTTTCCCATTCAGAGACAGGCCAGCTGGGCCAGGGAGGCCGGGCTGCCCTGAAGGACCTCTGGGACCTGGTTCACCACGAGGGCCAACCTCGCCATTAAGCCCTGGCATCCCCTTTGGCCCAATCTTTCCTATGAGACCTGGAAGTCCAGGCTTACCAATTCCTGGAAAGCCAGGAGGCCCCTGAGGGCCTGGCTGGCCATTGAGACCAGGCTTGCCCAGTCCAGGTTTACCTGGAAGTCCTGCTGGCCCAGGGGGACCTCTTGGTCCAGGTTTCCCTTGGGGGCCTGGCTCCCCCTTCACTTCCATCATGGGTGGCATATCTAGAAAAAGAGAAGATGATCATGTTATTAGTATAATAATGTATTTCAAAACAAAAAAAAGAAGTAGAAAACAGATCAATAAGACTATAACATATAAACATATAAAGATGTGTGTGTGTCATGTACTAAATGCATTTTGAGAAAAACAACAACAACAAAAAAAACAATAACAGAGAAGGCAATACCTATCTACACTGCAGCCAACTCCATCCCACAGCTGCTGCACCATTAGAGGTGAATTCAGGTCATATAAAAAATAAAGATGGTTGGATTTCTGGACTTTACACATTACTGCCACTTAGTGGTAAGGGTGTGAGGCTTTTAAAAGGATTAAAAAAGAAGAAAAAGACTTTCTCCAACAATGCCTTATTTTTATTGATTGCAAACGTTTTACTGGGGTCTTAAAGTACATATTGTATAAGGAGCCATGATGTATCGTGTGCACACAAGAACAGTTAACCAACCCTATATGTGTTGTAGAAGATCATCTGACACAAAAGGCAGATATATTTGGGAGGACACACCACCATCATTTTAGCTCCAACTTGGTAACTGGCTAATAATGAATGACAGGATGGTGTCACGCCCTCAGCCTCAGAGTTCTCATAATCAGCTGAATGGATTTGCGCACATTCCACTTTGAAATGAAAACAGCAGAAAAATGTGTGCAATATTTCAGAGATTTTGACATATTTTCCAGCTTCTTTTTGACCAAGAAAAGTGGCTCAATATGGAAAATGTCTTGGACAACCATGTTGATTAAATGACAGAATGTGTTGTGGCAGTAGAGCACGCGTCAATGGACATACTGACAGATTAGATACTAAAAATTAAATGTGTTAGTGTTGATATCAGTATTTTTTGATAAGTCACTGTAGTTTTGAAATGTCATTGTCAATGTAGAGACGGTAAACGTAGCTGCTACTAAGGCACTAAAGAGAGAAGATAGAGTATATCTAAAAATACACCTGGGGGTGTCTCAGTACATGTCCATTATAAAGGAAAAACAACAATGTGGGGCAGAAGGAATGTGAGGGAAAAAAATACCTGACATCATGAACTACAAGAAACATCTGACATCATAACATCATTACCTGGGAAATTAAAATTCAAACTTCAATCATGTCAAATTAAAACCTGGAAATTGAAGACATTTTGAATTTTAAAACATAATGTCAAAAGACATCTAGTCTGTTGGAGTCCTCTAAATTCACTTTTATATCTGTTTGTCACCTGATGACCTTTTCTATCAAAGGCATGGTCATTTTTTGATTATTCAGGTCATTAAAGCCTATCCCAGCACAGAATGAGCAGCAGGCACAGTACATTCTGGACAGATCTCCAATCCATATACAAAACAGTAATCTATATGCTCCTGAGTTCAGCAGTTATTATGTAATTGTGCAACTGGACAGAAGTTAACTTTTCTGTTTTCCAGCTGACTGACTTTGGGAACTTATTGGGTTTGAGAGTGTCTGTAAAATGCAAATGTTTTGACTGTGTAACAGAGAGAGAACTAGGCTGAAGAAGTATGTCACATGCCATAAAATGTCTCATTATTCTTTCCTAGCAGAGTGAACCCAAACACAGCCAGGCCACAAAGAGAAGAAAAATAAGCAAAACACTCCAATCACCCAAAGCCAATTTCAGCTGTTTCTTTCGTTCCACTGCCTCGTCTCAGCAACACCTTGCCTGTACAATATGTTACTCTGCTTGGTAGGTTAGATGGACAGAGGGCAGCTCATCTTGTATTATTTTTATAATAAAGCATACATGACAAGTATCCATATTTGAAAATGTATAGTGTCTGTTTGGATCTCTGTCAAATAAAATTGTAATGTATTAAAGAACCAACCACTGCGTTAGCCATCCCAGCCTATTGAAAGCTAAGATTCAGTTGTGAAGACAATCCAAGCCAGTTTATTTCTGTGAATCGTTTCTCCTAATTGTTTAACCATATCCAAAGAAAGCGTAATGTCATGCATGGCCTCCCAAAGCTGGGATCTGCCAATACACCTGCAGTATTGTATTATTTGTGATCACTGAAATGCCTCAGGTGTCGGGAGCTAAAAAGCAATAAATGAGGTAGGGGGAAAATGTACTATTTCCCTTTCCTTGTAACAAGCATGCAAAGAAATTCAAATTGGAATTCCTATTACCACTCATGTTACCATAGGCCACTACTTCCCCCTGCTGGCAGTTAATGAGAATGCAGCCTTTTTCAGATCAATATTTGAGATCAACCACAATGATGAGAAAAGCTATGAGTTGTAGTAACTCATATGCTTGATTCCACTTATGTATGTTAATGTAACAGTCATGTATGTGAGCTGCATTCTGAAAATACAGTGGTATGATGAGCTGAGGGTGGATGTTACTATGCTCAGCATGTATCATGTAGTTTGAACCCTAAAAAGTTATCATGAAAATTCAAGAAGACATATGTAGACTTAAATGAAGTGATCATATGTCTCTAAAATCACTATAACTTTTGCAGTGGTTTAAATATAAACACATTTAGGATCATTACCATGAGGTCTATCAAGAGATAAGGGCAAAACTGCGATCAACTGAAAGCAAAATGACAATTTTAACAATGAGGGTTTTATTTTTGTGGTTATGGCCATTATTCCATCATTTATGCTAACATTTAACCCACCAATTTTATTGCTAAAACCTGTGGATGCAGCAACACTTGAGAAGTCCAACACGGTGAGGAACACAAGTGGTCGGATATATTAAAATGAATACCCAATCTGTGCATTGGAAATGTCTATGATTTTGCTTACTGGCTGACTGTCAGGTTTAATGTTGACCTATGCTGTAGAGGTTTTGTACAATAATGATATTTCGGGTTTCGGGTTTCACCCCCAAATAAATGGTTTTCATAATATATCTAGACTTGAGGTTTGTCTATATCAGTGAGGGTGCCACCCTCTGGCCAAATTTAATATTTCCACCACTAGTGGATCTAAGAATAGCAAGGTTGTTTCTTCATTTTTCATGCATCCACCAAAAGCATAGTGCTCAGGCGTGTAATCGTGTAATGAGCATTATAGCCTCAGTTTTTTTTTTGTTTTGTTTGTTTAGCTGTGGTCCACAGCTCCACATTAGACCACCTCAATAAAAAAGGTGTTTCACGCTTGAGAGGATATAATGGCTTCTTCATTACTTGTTACAACACCCTCCAGGATTCAAAGACTTAAGTTGTGCTTTCAAATACATTTGAACTGGACAAAGTCAAAAAATGTATTGAAATTTGCTCTTGTAAGACAAACCTACAGGAGTACCCAAGCAACCTGGAGTGCGGTCACAGTGTCAAAGTACTGACTCCTGTCCAGCTAAGATTGATACAGAAGCCACAGCTCATGGATGCTTGTGTGAAGGAAAAATTGCGGAGTAATTTGGAAAACTTTGCAGCAAACGTGCCCGTGTGAAAGCTAGCAAAACTTGAAGTCGTGACTAAGTACAATCAGTATAGTAAGAGAAGACACCAGCAAACCTACAGTATATACATCACTGGTATAAATGTATCTATTTTGTATGACAGTATGACATTTTTTTGTACATTTTTGGAAAGTTGATTGTATTTATGTTATATTTAATACTACACCTGATACAGTATGTCCTATAACAATTATTGACATGTATATGGTTAATTAATAATCTATAGATTATTCCAGTGGTGGTGTAATGTGGACATCTGACCACTGAGGGGCAGTAGAGGCATTGTATTCATGTGAGCCACAGGAGACATTAGTCTCACTCCTCCAAATCTAAATCTTGTTCTACCACACTTTGAAATCCAATTTATAGAAAGAATAACTTCTTTTAGCAAATCTTTGATGTTCCTGTGAGGGATTTAAATACAAAATGTGCTCTGAATCCAACTTCTGGAGTCTTTCTTTGTCGAACATCATGTTATGGTACTGAAATGAAAATGTGCCTCTCATTTGCTTTGAAATTTGCTTTGAAGAAGGGGCCTCTGATAACACAAGGCACATCTCATATGATCCAGAACTTGTACTGGTAGTTAGAGTCAAATTTGATAATGATGACAGCATGCACATTTTTTCAGGGTGATTATCACCCCCCTCCCTTTCCCAGTTCCCTTGCCTGAGTCTTTTATTTAATCTATTTTTATTTCATTCACACTCTCTCCTTCATCCCACAGCTGAAGAATATGTGATAAACACTGGAGTAACAGCATCCAGATGGCAGGAGGAACAACTGGCCCAGCGGAGCTCAGCAAACAGTGGGTAATCAGGCCTCCATTTGGCTCCAACTGAGGATCCGCCAAATGCTGCTGAACCCACAGGGCAAGGAGACACACACTCCAGTGAGCCCTTTAACTGCCTGAGGAGAACCAGTGGCTGTAGTGCACAAGTCTGTCCTGGTTCCTGCGAGAGTTTCCACATCAATCACATCTTAAACTGCGACACTGGAGACTTCTTTTGTTCATAGGAAGTTGTTTTTGTGTGTAGTTTTGGACTTGTGGATATGATCCACATCATGCTCACTTCGGTTAATTCTCAGGTTACTGCCAACAAGATACTGCAAAGGAAGTATACTGTCTGCAGAAAATAACTTCTAAATTTGAAGCAACTGACACAAACATCAAGACTGTAGTCTTTTCTGTTACTAATTTGCAGTTTCTCATATTTAAAATGGCCTTACTGAGGAGTTATATAGGGTTAAATCATATTGAATCAGTTCAAAATGACTGTTATCAGTGCTTTCATTGATCCAGTGGACTCTTGCTAAAGAGTGAGCGGACCTCCAGGGGTTATTCAGAGTATAGTGAGACATAAAAGTAAAAGAGACACACATATGCTACACCCACTGGGATTACTCACCAACGTAATGTCCCTTGCCCTCTCTGAATGGGGGTCCAACAGGCCCTTTTATCATGGGCTGCATGTACTTCATGTGGGGTATGGGGGGATAGCCTCCAGCAAGAGCACGCGCCCCCAGCATCAGTAGCACACAGACAGGAGCCAACAGCATGGTCACCGGCATCCCAGGCTTTCACGCAAAGAACTGGAGGTCTAAACAGAAGAGGAAAGAGGACGGCATGTGTTAATATGCTCAAAATGACTGAGCTAGATTTGAGTTCACAGCAGGTAAAGGAGGAATAGAAACGTAATAATTTTTTAGCTTTCTAAAATCAATGGACAGCACAAGAGTATGATAGGAGGAAGAAAACAACACCACGCAATACCACGCATTTGTGGAAAATTTGATGTAATGCACAGATATTAAGTCTCTTTTGCTATGAAGAAGATTTATTTTTACATGGTCTCTACCTCATCTACAAGCATAGTATGTCCTTTCCAAGCCAGACACAGACATTTTGGCCAAAAGAAACCAAGGAAGCCAAAGAAACATGTTTCGTCTAGCAGTAAGGAAAGTAGAAGATATTACTGCCAAACTATAAATGGGCTAAAGGTTGACTGACATCTACTAAAGCATACATTACTTTTACATTACAGCTATGCGCGGATTTATTAATGACTATCTCCAGCACTGGTAAAGGTTAAGTTACACTAGAATGGTCCCATAAATGTCCAAACATGAGGTGCAAACATGTACAAATATAACCTGTAAGCATATTGCTTATGTACAGTGTACCCCTGCTCTCAGCTGCTGCACCGGTAAGTATTTGGATGGGTTAGAATTTTGCCTAGATGGCCCTCAGAAACTGTGACAGGCAGATCTGTTGACTTTAATTTACTTCAGGAAGAAATGACCACATCACCCTCTGCCAAATATTTTCACAACCGTGGTCAGGTGCGAACAGGAAACCACCAGAGGATAGTTAGCGTGTTTGTGTATCATAAGTGAGCAAACCGTAGGTGTCCAGGGCTGGCTTTCCCTGGTGAAATGATGTGTGAAACTGGCATGAATTTCCACTCCGACTCTCTCTTCTCTCTTTGGACTGGTGACTGTCAGGAGTTATTTTGTGATAATGTGGCATGCAAAATGGAATCTCAGCTTCAGCCTGCTCCTGTTTAAATGCCAAAAATGTCACACTTATATTAGGTATGGAAATTGCGTACGGACAAGAGAAAATGGTGCATAGCTGTGGAAAACTGCAGACTGCAAGTTTCTCTATGTTAACCTGGCAGGAATGTACTGATTTAACTGACATATATACAACAAAATGACACAAGTAACAGGGATAGGTGACACAAGAGAGATACGCGTCATCACTCTGGCAAATCTAATTTCTACATTCATTAATAAAAAGCAACATTAAGTACCTCTCTCCAGCGCATTGGACCCTGATTATACAGTCTTCAGACATGCTACCGTCTCTTTCAATCTGTGTATGTTTTCAGATCTGATGGCATAAAATATTAATCTGCAATCCCTTTCCTCCCTAATTTCTCCTGCTTCATATAATACTTATTTTGTCATTGTGTGTGCGACAGGCTTGCTAGTCTCTGCAGACATATGGACAGTTTGGATCGTGAGACGAGAGTTCACTCGGAAAGTTTACAACAAGGCACAGCAGTTGCACAAACACGAGTTGACATTTTCTAATTTGTAAAATGATCTGACATTTTCTAATTTGAAAATCACATCTAATTATACACTGCAGTTAATTGGGACAAGGGGGCTGGGAGAAATCTGGGAGTTCACGGCAGACTTCAACTCACAAGTACTTAGAAAAAGGTGTGTTCATTGCCACCATGTGTGCAGAGATCAGGACTGTTTTACAGCTTTGCTCTTGCCGTCGTCTGTGATTGTTTAGCAACCACATAGCTAGGCAGTCAAATTCTTGTTTTACAGCCATTTACCAAAGTGTTTCTCTTGGTTTCTGAGCTAGTTCTTTAGTCATTGTGATTAGTCATAAGTGTGTGTGTGTGTGTGTGTCTGCGGTATCTGTTTATGCTTGTTTATGGTGCTGTGTGTTGTTGGGAGTCTTTGCCAGTAAGAATCAAAGGTCATTCTCAAATTTTCGCACCATTCCTTAGTTTATGAAAGATGAAGAAAGCGAAGACAAAGATGTTAAAAGAAATAAACAGGAGAAAGAGAGAGCAGTATTGGTAGGGCAGTGTTTGGTCATTGGCCGACTTGCTGGCTGGCTGGAATGGAAGCTCGTCTGGTATGGAGGTCTGTGGTTTTGGTGCAGATGTAATTTAACAGGCGGCTCTGAATGCCCACCATTCTGCAGGCGTCAAACTCTTCTGAAGAACCAGAGCGACATGCACTCCAACACAGAGGCTGTGCATGAACAGGGATCAGAAACAGACGGGTGGTTTACAGACCTCCACAATCTGTTTATCAAATGTTTTTGTTGAAAAGCTCTGCAGACGTTGTTAAAAAATCTCACGCAATCCTCTCTGGCTGGCCACCATGAGCCACTGCTGGACTGAGACTCGTACATGCTCTCAAACACAAGAACACCCACGTAACAAAACACACACACTCTCAGTACGCATGAGAACACAATATACCTCTGGTAAGTGGTTACTCAGGGTGTCTTGAAAATACTCAAACTTGTTAACTTCCCCCCATTTTCACATCAAATCGCTCCATTCAAAACAAACCATAACAAAAACCCCGGGTTTGAGAGGAGAGAGGCACTAATGGTGAACCGAAGCCTCCCTCAGTCATTAAACATGAGCAGAATCCAAAGTTACAGCGAAAGAGCCTTGTCTGGCAGGCCGGGCGACACTTTATATAAAACAGACTGAGCTGAAAAAAAGAAATCACCACACACATTACAGTAACGGGTCCAAAAATACACAAAGAGAGAAACAGCAGAACAGAAAAGTAGCATTAATGAGGAAATAAGGGAGAGTCTGACCCTCGGGTGGAACAGGGCACCGCCAACTCCATCGTGACATTCTTATAGTCATCACTTTGCTGTTCCCACTTCCAGACAGCTGTCAAATAACTGAGTGCTATGTCTGACGTCCACATCCATGGACAGATTATGAGAGACATGTAAAAGACCCCCACCCCTCCTACATAAGAGCAAGACATCCAGACTGAAATTGGATCTCTCTGTAGTCATTTTGTGTCTCTTTTTGGCCATTCTGTGTCACTTTGAAGTCAATTTTTGTGTCTCTGTAGTTGTTTTGCGTCTTTCAGTGACATTTTGAACCCTCAGGTGCTGCTGTTGATTCAAAAACTGCACCTGAACTTCAGTATTTTGTTCACAGTAGAGATGAAGAGAGGCCGTGTGACTCCTGTCCAAAGCTTCATGCCAGAGCAACTCCACAATGGGACTCCTCTGCACAGATATTATACAAAATACTACAGAACAGAATACCAAATATTATAGGAAACCATCAAATTCAGCCTGGGATGAAGGTTCTGTCTTCTTAAAGTGGGGCCGCTCTTTTGTCAAACTGATTTAAATTGCTTTGCTAGTGTCACTGTATTTGAATGAAACGCTACTGTAGCCTCCGAATGCTGTGCAGCTGTAATATTGGATTGTATTTGGTTTGCAGATCCTCAATATTAAAAGACTCCAATAAGGAAAAATGACAATCAGGACATCTCTGTGACTTTCCAACAAGAAATGCTGTGAAACAGTCACTTCAAACAGAGGCTCCAGCCCCTGGCCCTGTGCCCAGTACGCCCCGTTGGCCCGTTTAGAAATCAATCCGTGCCCACATGAAACTCAAAGACCAGTGTTGGCAAGTGCTCATAACAAACATAGACAGACACCCCACTTTCCCACATACAGTTCACCTCACAGATCTGTCTCCAAACCACCTGGTAATTTGAGTCCTGGACACAAACCAAACCCGAAGCTTGCACTCTTTTTCGAACATGTGTTGGTTGCCATTTTAACGGAGCTGAAATGGTAATCTGCGAGCTGCCAAAGCAGACGCAACAGCCTCCAAACCCAAACTCAGGAGCATCTCAAGTGGCCGGCTCAGACAGGCAGAAGAGACACAGACACAGCGGCTGAGTGCAAGCCAAGCACACACATCCCTAACTGCTCCGTCTACCTCCGCTAATGAAATCAACAGCGCTGGGGAGGTGAGGTTGAAGGTGCTCTGCCTCCACTTCCCTTAAGCGGTACATGTGTGGATCCAGACTGCCAAGCATTTCCTAAACCACGTGCCACAGAGAGATTATAGGTACACCAAGTGTGGGGATTTGGTGTCATGGAGGGAAGAGGGGGCGGTTGTTTTTGTGGTGAACATTTGAGCCGATCCTTGAGTGTAGGGATCATCACCTGAAGATCATGTACCGCGTAATGCCCGCTTTTTAAAAAAACACCAAATGGTTCAACAACAACTGAGGTCCATGATCGTTTGGTAGTTTGGTTTCAACCACAGGTCTCGCAGAGAACTGCACTTAAAACCTGACCACATATTTTAGCTGATTCATCCAATTCTGACAAACCTTTGCCACAACCATGACCATAACCATTCCTGACTATTACCATGAATGGGTGGTCAGCTGTTATTCAACCACAGCCATCTTCCTTTACCAAACTCTCTTCTTGTAAATTCAGCAAGCAAATGTTGGAAACTTCCCTTTCACAGCAAGAATGAATTTCCAGCACTAGAGAGGAAGAAAGGCACACTAAAAATAAACTCAATTTATACATCTGTGGTTTATTATTCAATCTGTTGTCTAGACATATGAGTGTTAACGGATTTTACAGATTTGCAGTAAAAAGACATACACCTGCAAACATTAAGCAAAGCTTACACAAACAGGCCCAAACATTGCTAAGGTATCATTGCTTCCAGACAACACAGAGCTCCATTGACCATTGACCTGTGTGTACGCCTTGTTCTATACCCACATAAGAGATTGAGGGAAAGACAGAGGAGGGAGAAACTGAACACAGCAGTTACACAACACAGCTTTCACTGTGTGTGTGTGTGTGTGTGTGTGTGAGAGAGAGAGAGGGGGAGAGGAAACTGAGCATGTGGGGTTTTATTTAGAGAATCACCTTCTTTTGGATGAGGTAATCCCTCCTTCAGCCTGAGTGACACTCGGGCCATTACGCCTTTCCGGTGTCAGCTCACTGCGTAATATTTGAGCAGCGGTCACAGCTTTTGGTAGCTTTTGAACGCAACCTGTATTACTCAACACTGCGCAAATAAGCACTGGGGAAACAGTATGGCTGTTCACATAACGTGTCCATGTGTGTGTATAAGAGTGGCCACAAAGCTAATGCATATATGATGAGACATTGACATCTGCCACTTCAGTTGCCACCAGCAGGAAAGTGTACTGAAGGTTTTGTTTGGTTGCTTCTCAGGAAAAATGTGTCCCTTCTGTGCCGCCACAATAAAAGCTTCTATGTTCTCTCATTTCCACTGAATGACTAGTAAATTATAGAACAGTCATTACAAATAATGTCAATTATTATTTTTAATGTCCAGGCATGATGTATAGTGTTTACAATTGCATACACGTTGGTGAGTACACATTTACTCACTAATATACACAAAATTTTCCATCCTTTATTCAGCCGCAAATGGGCTCTTACACTATACGACGTCATGGGTTGGGTTAGGCCCTTTAGTTCCAATTAAGGGATTTTTTGCCTTTATTAGTTAGTGACAGCCGAAGAGAGACAGGAAAGGTGGGAGAGAGAAAGAGGGGATGGAATCAAACCTGGGCCGCCTTGGCATATGGTACGCGCTCTACCAGGTGAGCTACTGGGGTGCCCCTAATTAAGGGAAATCTTGATGCAACTAGTGCTGCAACTTTTTTTTATCCATTAATATGACTTACTTATTTTCTCAGTAAATCGATTAATTGTTTGGCCTATAAAATGTCAGAAAATAGTGACAATAATGTCCATCACAAGTTTCTAAAGTGTTCAAATTGCTTCGTTTGTCCAACCAACACTCCAAAACCCAAAGATATTTAGTTTACTATTACATGTGACAAAGGAATCCTCACAATTTAGAAGCTGGAACCAGGAAATGTGCTGCATTTTTTCTGTATTTTTTAAACAACTGTCAAAATAGTTGCCAATTCATTTTCTGTAGACTGACTAATCGATAAATTGACTAATCGTTTCAGCTCTAACAACAACACACAGACAATATTGAGGGCCCATTTCATCATGACAATGCCCCTCTGCACAAAGCAAGGTCCATAAAAACAATTTTCAGAGTTTGGTGAGGAAGACCTTGACTGGCCTTACACAGAGCCCTGACCTCAACCCCATCCAACACCTTTGGGATCAACTGGATCCTTATCACCAAGCATCAGAGCCCGACCTCACTAATGCTGTTATGGCTGAATGGGAGCAAATCTCTAGAACCAGGTTCTAAAATCTTATGGAAAGCCTTAGCAGAAGATTAAAGGTCGTTATAGCAGCATATGTGACATGTTCAACAATCACATATGGGTGCAATGTTCGGGTGTCCACACACTTTTGGCCATGCAATTTATATTACTGTGTGGGGTATAGGTATTTATGTGGTGAGACAGTTAACTGTTAAAATGTATCAAAGGACAGACAGAAAATGATGAAGAGTTAAAGAGAGAGAGAGTCTCCTCATCCAGTCCGGCTTGCTCTCAGGAAGCCATTGACACACAGACCTAATCCATCTCTCTCTCTCTGGGTAATAATGATGATATACAGTATATTAACACTGCAGAGGACACCAAGGCCACACTTTGACTTTATACATGCAATGCTTGACTGCTCAAGCGCAGGTGAATGCTCATACAATGACATCCTCGTTTTTTGTTTTTTTTTGTGAATCTGTCACGCCTGCCTGTGTCTGTCATCTGTCTTGTTGTCTTCTGTTGCAGCCTGAGTATTCCATTACAACAGCATGACTGATTGGCTTTCAAATCTATCTGTCTGAGTGTTAATGGGAGGAGCAAAATAGAAGCTGAGAGTCAAAAAAGTACCACGGGTGAACTGAAGACAGGATTGAAAAAGGCCTCTCTTTGCTTCAGGAGAGAAAAAAAACCCTCATAAAACACAGAGGAGGTGAAGTAAAAGACAAGAGCCTCATCAATTCAGGAAATGGTACCTGTGGAGCAGGGCTGTGTTTTCCTAACATCCCTGAAGGTTGAAGCGGGTGAGAAAAGGGCTGAGAGACGGTCGGAGATGGAGTGAGTTTGTGCTGATGGAGGGGTTTAGAGAGTAAAAAGAAATGGAGGGTGTAAGAATGGGGAGTGAGACAGGTTGTGAAGAAAACATGGGGAGGAGAAAGGAGTGAAGAGGTCAGACAGAGGGTTTTCATTTCTTGATGACTTCATTCAGAGGAACACGTTTAATACCCCTGGGCACTTGTCTGAGTGCAGAAGCAGACGTGCTAATCATAAAATGGGGGGTGATATATTGTGCATATGAAGGTGTATGCATGTGTGTACTAGGACAAAGGGTAAAGCGGTCAAAGTGAGACTAATTATTCACAGAATTATTAACCTGTAGGACCTCACACATGTATAGTTGCGTGTGAGTTTTAAAAGGGACCCTTATTTGATCTTCCACCCCTAGCTGGAACAGTTTCAGGCCAGTGAAAAGGCATTAATTACAATATATTAGCCAATCTGGCTCCCTGCTGCTTTACCGATTCATGCTCTATCACCTCATCTTTCTGTGAAGCATTAGAGATCAGGATATAGCCAAGGGAGATGGACTGAAAGTCTGCAAAACATCCAGACAAACCCCTGGCCTGCCAAGAAACCAGTTGGGGGAGCTGACAACAAGAGAAAGTGAGAGTCTGGAGGCAGACAGACACAGCTATACCTTTACGGCTGACCCGTCAGTGCACCTGAACTCAATACGAGCGGCTGATTAGGTAATCGAGAGGAAAGAGTAGAAAAAATAATCTCATAAAGGGCAATCGGCTTCCACCTTTCTAGAGCAATAGATGTTCTGCTTTTCAATGCAGCAAGACAGGTCACTGAAAGCACACATCACCACTCTCCAAAACTGACATTATTGGCTTTGTATCACTTCCTCATCACGTGAAAAGGGAGAAATTAATATAAACACAGAGATTTATAGATTGGAATATATAACCATAAAGGGAATTGTGTGTTAGGGGGCACTGTGGAGATGACCTCACCTCAGAAGGAAAACTTCGAGGACACCCAGTAATATAATCTGTAGATCAGAATAATCAGTCTGTCTCTCCCTGCCTCGTAGGTCTCGACTGGCAACCTCAGCTCTTTTCTCTCCCTCTCCCATTCCTCTTATTCTCTCCTCCTTAAGCCTCCTGCTCTCTGCACCGCTCATTGCTGGTGTGAATACTTTTATTGTGTACTGCCAAGGCCTGACCAAGCAAGGCAGGGTTTTTTTTTTTTTTCCTCCACTGGTACTGACATATACTCAAGTCTCTGTTATTCTTAATTAACATAACAGTAAATGTCTAGGGAGAAGAAAAGAAAAGAGAAAATGGGAGAAAGAAGGAGTGAGCGGGGACAGCAAAGGCAACAGGAAGTAAAATTGACGCTTTGGTTTCCACTCTAGCACAGTACATATGCAGTTTACAATGATAATGAAATTCATAGTAATTTTTTAAACAATTCATTTCTGTTTTCACACTGAAGTAGACTAAAGCAGCTTCTTATTTCTAGTCATGACTGTGGATTTTTTTTTTTGGCTAAAATTACGACTGCTTACGCCAGCTAGTTAGCGTAAGCTAATGTTAATGCAGTAAATTTCCTTAAGTTAGTTAAAAACTCCATCTCCAGCTGGCTTTTTAATGTTTCCAGCACACATTTTAAAACAAGAACCCTGTAAAAAGATCTTAAATATGCACATGATGGCTACATACATGACACCAGCCTAAAACACTAAAGCTAACATGTCCTATAGGCAAAAAGTTAGCATCTTCACCAACTGATGATCTACGTAGAAGACATGGAAATAAGTTGCAGCATTGTTCTTGTATTGCTGGGTAGAAATAGTTATCACTAGTATTATAGTACAGTATTATAAATAAAATGCAATTAAAATGTTAGTCATTCTAACATAATCCTTGGATGATTCAGATACTTGCTGCTGAAAAACATACTTGGACAGGCAATACAGTGGTTAGGTTTATGCTTTAATGTTCGGACTTTCAAAAAGTATCCTTCACTTTTGCAAGAGAAAAGCACTTGAGGGTGAGGATGAGGAATCGTAACGTAACAGAAACATAACGCTATCTAACGCAAGTTTGGCTGGGGTTTACTTCATTACTTTTAACTAGCATCTTTTCTCCAGCATTGTAGGCCCAATATTCTATGCCCCAACTCCAGGTGGTAAGCTAAGTCGCACACTAACTTTTGCAGCTTATGTTACAGCAGATAAACACACAGTTGAATCCATTCCTTACACTTTGTTACACATTTATTAAACTTGTATTTTTGATTTGTAAAGGCCCGATTCCAAAACCTTTGTATATTGGTCTCATTAGAGCCCCTATATGCGTTTCGGCATTTGGAGATAGCCTATCCAAAGCCTGATGTGCCTAGATACAGTTGCATACATAATCACTGTTCAGGGGCAGAGTATAGCAAATGGTCAATTGTTCAGTAGCTGGATAGGATGGTGTTGTGCAGGATCAGGGATTGGATATAGGACTTTGTAGGGCTCTAATGTACTGGGTTGGGCTTGGTCTGTGCTATGTCTTGTGTTTCTGTGCCATGTCTCCAAGTCTCCAAGTAGCTGTTACCTTGTTCCCTTCACTGAGTGGGTGGCTTTGCTTCTGCCAGAATGGGGCCTCTGAAATGTGCAGTAGACACGCAGTCCAGGGAACACACAGAAAACTGACAAAAGTGAGACAAAGAAGAGAGCTCAAAACAAGCCACCGCGTGAAGGAATCGCAATTTTCCTTATAACGAGTTTCGCAGTGAGCTTTTTCACAACATTGCTTCATTATTTCCTGACTGTGTGTCAAAATATTCATGGTGGCAGTTCATCCAAAGGCAAAGCTGGCTGTGGCGAGGAGTCAAGCCCATGTGGAGAGTGTGTGCATGGGTCAATTTACGATTCAGCGCTCTGAAGGTGAGAAATGCTCTGGGGCACTGAAATAATGCGACTAAACCCGGAACAATCGCACGCCATCAATTGTTCCATTCTTTTTTGCCAGGACTGGAAAATGTCCCAAGCTGCACGCAACTGGGGCTAACTTCCAGGAGGGAAAAGCCCAGAAAAGTCCTCTCGTAGTCTGTTTTTATCAAAGGATTCCACAGTTTGACACTCCATGAAAACACTAACCTAATACACATTGTCAAAGGCTACCACTGGTGGTGATGGAGGGAGATGGAAACTTGTGTCAAGGGATGGGAAGAAGAGGAAGAAAAAGAGGAAAGCGCCTTATGAGCGTAAACGAAATTGAAGCAACAGAAGGGGAGGAGAAAGCAAGAAGCCATGAAGGAGACATGAAGTCATTACGACAGGCAAAAAGAAAAACAGGGAGATGGAGGAGAAAAAAATGAAAGGGAGCAGAAAGTGAAAGCTTTAGCTCTTGATCTCCCTGTTGACCCACTTCAGATGCGTGCCCCGCCAATCATCTCACACACTCCTTCTGCTGGCAGCCGAAACAGCTTCACACGTACATGCACACTTCGTGCACACACAAACACACACATCAGTTGGCAGCAAAACAGAGAGGGAGGCCTATTTTTCTGTACGAAATGGAGAGAAGAGGAGAAAGAAGCAGAAGTAGAAGAGATTATAATTTAATAAGGGGCAGGAAATCTTGGTCAAATCCCCCTGAAGGAGCTGAAATGCCTCCGTGCTGGAGGCTACTGGACTACAGACTGACTGGGCTCCATCTGAATGGGCTTCTCTGGCACAGGCAGCTGGGCAGACAACCAAAAAAGCAGACAATAGACCAGGAAGAGAGAAATCCCACTATACCACGGTTTGGAGCCATATTTCTATACAAAATACTGAACCAGCAATTTGTAAATCCAAAGTATCAGCTGCGTGATTTCTGCTGGATCCACATTGATGAATTTTGCGGTTAGCATATAATTGAATGAGTTCAGAAAGTACTCTTCCACATTTTTATATATCAGTTTTGCTTTTCTCTATTGCTGATTTATGTAACAAAATTCATCTTATATCTTGTCAAGGGTTGCAATTTGTTTGAAATATTTCTATACTGGTGTCATCATACGATACCTGAGTGTCAGGACTTATACCAAAATGATACGTACTTTGAGAGATCTTTGAGACTTTTTTTTAAAGCCCTTTTTGTTTATTTAACAAAACAAACGTTAAATGTTGTATTAATACAAGCCACCATACACTATGTTTGTCTAACTTTCAGAACGTTTTCGATATGGACACATTTTGGTCAGTAGGCTACTAAAAACATAGTGGGGTTTGATACTTAGCCTTAACCTTGTACATGGAAACTTTCCTAAAGACCTGTTTTTATCAGGAGAAATCTTTTGACAAACAGGAAGTGACACCTTTGAGGGTTTTTTTAAAAAAAAAATATTTCAAAAAAAATTAAAAGGGGTAATTAGCATAAGTAGCGTTGGCCGCCATAACTGACACACAAAAAAAAGATGACGTCACGACACTGGCCCGCTGTTGGCTTGACTAGTAAACTCTGGGCTGTAGTGACCATTTAACACCAAGGATGCCACCTGTGGATGACTATGTAACTTTTGTTGAAAAGCTGCCACTTTGGCCACAAGTATCAAAATGAGCAAACTGAGTGCATCTTATTACTTATGAATTCATTTGTAAGAAGAAGACTGTGTTTTTTGTATTTCAAATGGTTCATAGTCTCACTTTAATACCAGAACAAAAGAAAATACACGCCAAGTAAATGACACAAGAAAACCATTAGATTTAAGTAACTGCAGGATCTCCAATCGCTCTCAGGCCAATGTGAAGCCTGAAGCTTATGTCAAGATGAGAACGGCTCCTCTTGACAGCCTACAATAAAAGGGGTTGACTAAATGCATTGTGGGCTTTTTATAAAAAAGCAACCACCAGTAAAATGAGCTAGTAAGTGAACTGTTGTTGCTCGAGGACCCAGACAGTGTGACGCAGGGCCATCAGAGGATGAGGAGGTAGGATGGGATGACATAACGTGATATGCTCTGTGCTCTTGGGCACCATCGCAATTATGTTGCTGTCTTTCCAATAGTGTGTAGAGGCAGGGGTTAGTGTAGTGTGTGTAGAGTGTTTGCACTTGGGAGTCTTTATGTAACACCTAACATAGTTGAGGATATCAGCTCACACAGGCAGTCTCTGCTCAGAAATCACTTGTTCCCCTCTTCCACCTCACACCATGTTTCATATGGAAATTCACTGGACAGCTTGAATCCCGGTTCAGGACCATTAACTGTTCATTGGCCCCTGTTTGATTGATCACTCACTTAAAACACCGCTGACCCCAGCTGGGTGTTTCAGTCTCCAGACCTAGCCAGCTGAAAAGAGCCCACAAAGCACCTCATACACACACACATGCATGCATATTAACCAGACCACCAGCATACAGTGCATAGCCCCCCTCTGACTGTGGTCCTCGCTGAAGCCCACCCCACCCATCAGGATCAATGCAAGTCTTTATTAGCTGCTGGCTAAGAGCGCTGGCTGTGTAAGAGGACCCTGCCAGTTCTGGCCTCACACCTCCCAAAATCCACCACTGGGCTGTATAAACATGGATCTGTGTGTGTGTGTGTGTGTGTGTGTGTGTGTGTGTGTGTGTGTGTGTGTGTGTGTGTGTGTGTACAAAATTCTACATTGTAAAGATGGTGTGAAGACGAAGAAGTAAGAAGTAAGATCCAAGGAACAAAAAAGAGATAAAAAGCAGGAATCATAGCATCTGATGAAGAGTGAGAGTATATAAAAAGTAAGGTATAAAAAGTGTAATAGCTACCAACACAGACTTGGTGAACGGGACTTGAAACAAATTCTCTATGTCCAGTCTTCCCTCACATATAATGCAATAACTTTTCAAGACTTTTCGAACAGTTTCTAGTGGGGTTGTTGAAACAACAGCGCGGTGTCAGTGGAGCAAGCATGTGATAAGTGGGACTTTTACTGTGGCTACATCTGTGCAGTCATAATCAGTCTGCTTTTCTAGAATGAAACACATAAAAGAAGCTATTTGGCTGCTGACGTGCACCCATGGGTCCATGTAAAAACTGTGAGAAAACCAAGTGATACGTCCCGTCGGAGCAATGCACTGTGGGCCCACGCCAGGCCTTATGAAGGCTATAAGAGCCACCAGAGAGCAGTACAGGTCACACCAGACAGTATTAGGAGCTCTGGGAAGTGTCAGATACTCGGGGAGGAGAGGATGACAAGTGGAGGGCTGGGATCATGCCCAGTGCTATTTCACACTACTGCATATTACTGGATGTTTGATTTAGTTTGTGATTTCACACAGAGATACAGCCTCAAGTAAGTGTGTGCCTGCAAATCATACACATACTGTACATTGAACAACACATGCACATACAAGCAGCAATAGCATATATACAAATAACCAGTATAGTATCAGTAAATAGTAGTGTAACCATTCGTTGCCTTGATGCTGCATTGATCTGCTACAGAAAATTAATAAAATTAATCATTCTTTTAATTTTTTGATAACTCAGTAATCCACCCATATTAAAACAAATACATTGTTTTTAATTATTAGGCTCTTGTGATGAATTTGAATATAAAGTTTTCAAGAATGTATTACATTGTTGGACTCCCAGACTGCATGGAAGATAAGGAGGCACAATATTTTTAACGTTGCAGTTGTATACTCTGCCATGTTTGAAAATGACCAAAAACATGAAAATCTCATCTATCGATACATAGTGTGTATTACATGGTCATAGTCATGTAACTTTTTGTAGTAGTACTAGCAATCTGTGAATGTTGGCAGTCAGCCCCAAGACCATTTTTTCCTGCTGAAGATGTAAAAAACGGGTGACAAATATATAGTTTCATTTTTTAAAAGGCTCAGAAATGTCCGAACACAGCTGGGTACTGTAGTTTTTACCAAACGTTACTCAAACAGGAGTAAACTGTACATTTGTTGGGGACTATTTTCAGTTGCGGATTAGTGAGTATTTGCAGCAGCAGTACACTGTATGTAGAATTGACTCCAAATACACTACAGTACATTGTAATGAAGAAACATGTCACCCAGTGTAACTGTGTGGCTCATTGTTATGTTTTGGGCAACAAAGGAGCCCTGTGGCATTTAAGATATATCAGGCTTTGGCTACACAGAAAATACTTGTTAGTAGAATCAATTCATTGTTAGTTTTGGTCTTTGTTGATAATAAGAAAATCAGACTCATCAGACTTCCTTTCCTTTAAGCAAACGATTCACACCTCTACAGCCCTAAGTTATGTGGTATTATGTACAGTGTATTGTACAGTATATTGTGGTCTATAACGCATGAAATATCCAGTGATAAATACAATAAATTAAATAATATAATGTTAAAAAATTGTTTCTGGCTCAATCAATAACCCCTGAACACTAAAAATGCTACCTCACAGAAATAATACAGACTTCTTCTTGTGGAAGTACACAGTGTTCTCCAGGTCAGTCAATTAGAAACAGGCCGACATGTAAACTTGGCAATATCATGACGATAAACTTCCAAAAGAAAATTTAAATGTAGCCACATAACATATTCAGTAAAATATATGAAATCATATTTGGATTATGTATAGTCATTAGGTGAGATATTCCTGATTTTAGACAGAAGACAAATTGGGCGTGCTGTTTGCTAATTTGCTTGCGACCCAGTGTGGCTGTACAGACGTGTTTGTTAAATATCAAGGAAGGAAAGGAGACAGAGACATGTTGGCTTGCCAAAAAGCACTGCGTCTTGTTTCAATAATCACACTTTGTACACTGAAGAGAAGAAAACAAAAAGTGGCTAAATGAGATGCTGCAGGTCTGCAGCCGGGCCAAGACAGCAGAAAGACTACCGCCAATATAATGGACTCACTGTTTCAAAAATAAAGGCAGCGATACAACTCACATTGGCGAACACAAGCCATAATAATACATTTTCAGTTTGCTTGCTCGTTTTAATGTTATATCAACTTTGCCACTGCAACCGTCTTGGCTGCCTCTCTCATCTGCCATGCCCTGTGCATGATCTGCTTTGTTAAACCAAACCCAGGTGAATGAGAGACTGAGGACAAAGTGTAGATATAGGACCATGGAGGCTGGGAGGTGAGACGGAGAAAGAGAGGAGGAATAAATCAGTCCAAGCTTGGAGCAGGACAGGCGAAACGTGCCTGGTAGATACAGGGGTAAACTCAATATTTCCTCCCTAAAAACTTACGATGCAGATGGGAAAGAGGACGTCCCTTTTCTTTATCTCTCTCTCTCTCGCTCTCTCTGACACTGTCTCTCCCTCTGACCTTCCCTCCCATTCTTGTCAACACCCCTCCACTCTCTAGACACTAATCGCTATCGGGGTGACTCCCTGTTCAGTTCCCTTTTGTGTGATTGATTTCATCAGGGCTCCTTTCTATATTAAAACCAGATCTCCTCGTTCCTTCTCTCTCTTATCTCCACATCCCAGTCATCAGGAGGTGATCAGAGACACACAATGGAATGTTCCAGTTGCTACGAGACAAGATATAACGACGAAGATCAAAGGCGGCGGGAGTCGACATTGTCAGTCTGGGACAGTTTAGGGGGACTGAAAGCTGGCTGCATAACAATACTGCACACTTATATAATCTGGATATGATTTTCTGTCCTCAGAAATAGCTGTATGCCTATATGAGAGACTGTATATCCTAAGTATGATTTAATTTAGTGAAAAGGAATTATTTGCACATCTGTTACTGCTGTAAACACAAAAAAAGCAGGACAAATTTACGGTTAATGGGCTGTAAAAGTGTCTGGTCTGCTCCCCAGAATGTCGAGTTTGAGCGGCGTTCATCAGGAAGGAGGGGGGAAAAAAACTGAAAGAGATTTTAATGACAACAAACATTCAGATAATTGTGTAGTGTTGAATGAACTCCATTTCCTTGTTCACCTGCCTCATGGAATTCCTGCAGTGCTGCCAAGAGCCAATAAAACGGCACATTCAACCTTTGCAAAGCTAGACGCAATAATAACCTTCTCATTATGCATTATGCAGCAAATGGTTGAAATTAAGTGGAAATAAAGAAACGCTGAAGAAGTATTTCTCTGCTTTTGAATGGTGGGATCTGTGCTCTGTGCTTTTATTCAGATCATATCAGTCTATCTAGCATGACGGAGCACAGTTTGGGATGATAAGACTGACGGAGGCTACATCAGTCTGCATGTATCTAATGGTTCATTATGGGCTGATTCTCAAGATCAGATATGTGTTTATCTCCAACCTGGCAGCCAGAAGAAGGGGACATTCTTGAGAGTCTGGAGTTAGTTTAGATTGATGGGCCCTCGCTTAGATAATCACCAGACCAAAGGAGGGCTGAAGCAGCTTCTTTGTCTCCACTTGGCAGCTGGAGGGGACGGGAGGATTGGTGGGAGGAATATGAGAGTTAGAGAGGAATAAAACTTACACCACAGACATGAGAATGAGACACATCCTTGGACACTAGAGGAGCGGTGGGGGAGGATGGAGCGATGCTGGGAGGCGGCGGAGGCCAGGCTCCTTAAACAGAGCCCATCCAGAGCAAATAAATCAAAGCAGACACAGAGACTGATGCTGTTGTCTGTACAGGCAGCACAAGGTGCAGGTGTTCTTCAAAAAATAGTTTTGACCTTTGAAACATCTGGTTGATGCAGCTGTTGTTCTGTCTGAACTTTACATGTTTTCCTATTTAAAGCTGCTACAGTCACTATTTTTACATCAATAATAGATCACATTACTACTTATATGTGAAAGGGGTCGTTCGTAGGGATGAACCCACTGAGAATTATCACCCAACTCTGGAGTTACCCTTAGTTCTACAGAGTTTTATAGCGACTTTCAGCTCATTGTTTTGGTTTTCCGGTGGCTAATTTCTGCGAAAAAGCTCTAAAAGCCCTACTTGTGTGCTACCTGCCCAGCACCAAACAGCAGACATACTAAGTTAGTGACTAGCTGTGAATATAGTGGAGCATTTAGCAGCTAAACAGCCAGATATTTTTCTCAGGAGTTGGTGGAGACCAAAAATAGAGATACACAAAGTGAATATTGGACTGATATACATCAGGTGGCCATAAACATGACTCCAAACGAATGCTAATTTTGCTCTGTATCTCCTGGATGTGCAAATAGGCAAGTGTTTGCTAACAGGTTAGCCATATCTAAAAGGTGATAATATGTCAGTGTTATGTTCACAGCTTGATTCTGCTGCCCCCAAGTGGCCAAAAAAAGAAACTCTGTTAATGCAGGTTTAAGAAGTTACAAAAAGATTAATTACTGTACATTCATTCTAGCACAAGAAAACTCCTGTGCTGTATGACACATAAAGGGTCTAATATGCAACATTAATAAAGAAGACAGAGTGAAAGGTATACCTTCATGAAGTCATATTCAGCCCTTCCAGTGAGCTAAACCCCTTCAAGGGTGGGAGTCTCCGCTGTGTTATTACTCCAAACAAACCTAAATGACCGACCCGCCAAAATAAGGAATGACAGGGATGAAGAGGGGATTTGAGGGAAAAGTGGGTGTTGAGCAGTCTCTTTCATCAAGTTTGTTTATAAGTTGTCAGTTGGCAAATAAGTGCAAAGTGGAGCGAGGGGGCACCGGGCCAAGTGCGGTTGGAATAACGGGGGACGGGAGCGGTGACTCAGATTAGGTTGACTATGTGGTCTTGCCCTGCCCAGGGAGATGCCTCCAATCTACGTGCAAGTGTGCGAGTGAGATCATGGATGAGAAAATGCGTAATTTCCTCTGGGATACACCCTTGTTAATGATCTGTACACACAGCAGACTTTATGTTCTGTTAAACACCTGACACTTTAACAGCTACAGAATATGACTCAGTCAGTTCTTCAGTGATTTATCTGATGCTTTCTCGAGGCAGTCTTTTTATCCTGTTCTGAAATAAAAGGTAGAACTACAGAGCTACATTGCAGACAGGTTTAACGGTGTGCCATTTTAACTGTCAGAGCAAAAGATATCATCTACAGACTGATTAAGGGAGTTGAACGTCTTCCACTGAACCAAGAAAAGTCCGGACTGACTTCCAACAACTGACACAGCAGATTAATGGCATGAACGGGAGAGACAGTAGAGAGAAGGACGGAAAGAGAGGTAGACTGAGAGAGGGAAAGCTGCTCGAGTTCCTCGGATGACACAGAGCAGGCCGCTGCGGGAAACCTCAGCTCCTTCATTCACTGTGGTCTGAGAACATAAAAAGCACCACACCGTTTGATCTCCAGACTTGAATACGTCTCTCAGCTTCATAAAAAAATAACACAGCTTTGGAAACCATATTCCCCAATTATTCCCCCATTACTCCCCCCTCTTTCTACCTCTCTCCCTCCTTCCTTCCATTCCTCCCACATTAGCGATTCTGTCTTTGATATCAAAGTGGGATAAAGATTAAAGTCTGGGTGAGGGGAAGAGTTGCGTGGTATGGGGCAGCTCGGCACTTTGCCACAACTTTAGATGGGGCTTGATCCACGGAGTTATTCGCCCTCTGTCTGCCCACAGTTAGCTCTGTTCTAGTGACCGAAGATGGCTGGGAAATGAAGGAGGGCTGTTGTTTCCTCTCATCCAGGCTGACATACTCAACACAACTTGACAGCTCTACGTCGGTTTACCACACGAGACATAATCGCTCGAGCCAAATCCTCCATTATCTATTCACACCTCTTGCTTTAAGATCGCGGGGAGGACTTAAAAGTCTGTGTCTGGGAGGAATGTGACCCTATAGCACTGTAAAAGCAAGCAATGGCTTAGCTTCCCTTTGAACCTCCAGCCTGCTCTCCATTTTTACATCTGCCCACCAGCTAAGCACCTGTCAGTCAAAACCCACCAGACCATCACCACCTTCTCGCTTGCAACTGAGCATGCACTGTGACCCCCAGTGACCTAGGAAATGTCAACAATCACAAAGCAGTTGGAGAGCTCAGAGGGCCAAATCCCATGTCAGTCACTTTCAAGGATCATGTTTGTTAGCCTTGTCACTCAGTTGGTCTATGCAGGTTCTTAACCACATACAAAGAGAGTGGTATTTGCATTAGGATCTGTCTGCCAAGAGTATTACATATTTAGGAGTAGTTTTGTATGACTATGAAGGAGACTGTGACGCTTTCATTTCCCCGTATTATAACCTCGAATAAAGGTTGCATTTTTGGCTTTAACTGAGCGATGTGGCTTTTCTTAGTAACTTGATTTAAGGATGTCTGTCACCAAAAAATGATGTAGACAGCGTTCCCATTTCCATTTATGGTATGTTTTCAGTGGCCTAACCCTAATTGGGGACAGGAATTTTAAAAGCGGGCTCATTAACATGCCACCACTCCTTAAAGCAGACACCCAGAAGATACACTAACATACCCCAATGGTTGTACATTATGGTAGAAAATCTGTTAATGTCTTATTTCTTCACACAGTGAGCAAAGCTTTTGTTTTCTTCCCATTTTTACATTTTTACTGTAGTTTTTCCTCAATGTCAGGGCTGGAGGATGCAGAAGGGGTTCCAGAAAATCCACACAAATTGAGAAAAGGTCCTAAACTGCAACACACTTTCAACATTTATTGTCTTATACATAACTTTGTGTGGTGAAGAGGGTGTCATGATTCTGAATGCAGTTTCATAAATCAACAAAATGATGTGATTACAGAATATTACTCAAAACATGTATATTTGCAACAAGAGTCATAGAGTCTGCAGCCATGCTAGCAGCTCTGTGAGGTTGTACTTAGGCACAGTGATGCTTTGAGCTAAATGCTAATGTCAGCATGCTGACATGCTCACAATGACCAAAAAAAGGCAGCACTGGCTTCAATAAAATGACATGTGATCAAAGAATTCTCTTCAAAATAAGTAGAACTGCACATGAAAAATATCTTACCCCACTGGCAGATATTGAGAAAAACAAGTAAGTAATAAATAGCATGCATATTTTGCACTTTAAAAGACCCAGTCCCAGGCTTAACCACTACAACTCACTCCCCAGTTGCAAAGGTACTTGGGAACATCATCATTTGTGATAACTATTGCCATCACTGACTTCAAAGGAAGAGGGAGGCAGCAACAGCAGGAGCGTTTGCATCAGTGGAAAGCCTCAACCAATCCTCTAATGCTACCAGGACCATTTCCATACCACATTCTGGCGTCTTATTCTCACTGACCTCATAAAACCTCTGCAAGCATATCACAGTTGTCGGGTGAAAACAAAAAGAAGAAGAAATGTGTTTGTAGCTTAAAAGCCATTTAATTGGCTATAAAAAGGTTTCACGCACCCTGAGGACACATGTTGCTCAATCCACAAAAGTGCTTTGAACTCTGAAAATATGAAAATGTTCATTGCAATATTGGAATTTTTGTCCAACACTGGCAATATGCTCACATCTAAATGACTAGTGACATGGTTTCCACAAACACACATATACTGTAAGAATGACAGAATTAAGCATTCATTTAAGATTTAGCAACTTCAAAACAGCAACAGCATGTATACACACTGTGTGTTCTTTCTAAGGGATTCTGCAGTACGTGGGCCAGAGTGCATCTATGAGAAACAGGGTCAAAGCAGGAGTTGGGGTTCAGGCTGGAGTCTCTGCTAGAGCACTTATCTTGTTCCTCAAACCTGCCGTTTAATAGAAATCCTAGGCGTTAGCCAAACTACACGCCTGCCTTTGGGTATGAACCTTCGAACTGATCCACGCCCCCTTCTCCCCCTCTCAAATTCCACCAAATATTTTCATAGGACATCTGACTTCAGTGGCTCGCTATTAGTTCCACAGGTGTGGACAGACAAACTCCATTAAAACACCCTGGGACATTCCACCACTGCACTTGTCATGGGCCCAATACATGTCATACTTTCTCTCCCTCTGTCTCACCATACAATTCATAATTTTAATGTATTTTCAATACCAGTCCATTCTGCCATTCCCCTGAATGTAATCAGTCACCAGATTTCCAAATTATATCAATTTAATAGTTACACACTTGGGTTTCTCGGTGTATGAACATGTGCCTGTAAGTGAGTGTGTTTATTGCTACAGTAGCTGGAAATATGCAACCAGTCTTCTCGACTGTGAGCTGTTGTTGTTTTAAGCCCCTTGGAGGTCTCTGTATCACTCCCACTCAAACTGGCACGGGATATAAACTGCAACCAGATGGAGGATTTCTGCCATTGTTTTCCAGTTGAGCAACACCATGCTAGCAGACAATGCAGAGGGGAGGGAGGTGGGTAAGAGCATCATCAACAAAATGCATGCAGTTCGTGATAGAGATGGATTGTATGTCTAGTCTTTCTATTGTCTCCCCTTTGCACTTTTTTTCTCTCTCTCTTCTCTCCCCTTACACATGCAAACATCTTTCTCTTGTTTTCCCACTCAAAGTGTGAGATTATGCTAGAAATTTACTCAAAGAACATATGTGAAAGAAGGCCATCAAACAGAGATATGATGGTCCGTCCAGAGCCAAAGGAATTGCTGCCTGCAGCCCACAAATGACCCCGAAATGACTCAAAGTCCTGCATCTGTAAATTGCCCACAAAACCTCTCTTTCCTTTCAAATCACTCATCCGCTGCTGAGAAAGCACAACCCCGGGCCCCGTCTGACGCGTCTCTTTAGCGTGACTCTGTATGGTTTGGAAGCCAGCATGTTTACTTAGGTTTGGAGAGGTAGGAGTGAAAACCCCAACACTTTTTTTTCTATGCAAAACTAAACGAGATGGGGACAGGAGACATCAACCCTAAGTTTAAGAAAACTTGTGTCCAACGTGTGTTGGAGGTGGTGTGTGTTGTGGTAGGTGGGTACAAAGAAGAACAAGCTAATACGTGTTCTGTAAATCAGAGGTAATGGCTTTTGAAAGGTCTGTAAAAATGTTTTGAGGTCTGGGCCTCAGAACATTTGTGAGGGTGGGTGTGCATGTAGGTGTATGTGCACGTCTGTGTATGTGTGCATATATATGCATGGAGGAGAAGAATAAATCTAGGCAGTGGGCAAAACTGTTGCTGCAGGGTACAAAGAGCATCAAGGAGTCCATTGTAATACAATACAACACCAAAAGGGCATGGCTGTTTAAAAGGTAAGTTTACCCAAATTACAAAAAACATATTTTCTCACTTATGTGTATTGGATTCTAACTATTTTGACAGTTTTATGTGGTGAATTATTGCTGTAAACACCACAAACAAAATTCTATTCGCCATCATTGTGTTAGAGTGGAGGCAAAAATCTCAGAGATTGATATCTCAAGACAAGTAAAACCAAAACTATCTCCATGGATAGATTCCACTAGAGGTAAGTAAGAAAGTGTTCTTTGTAATTTGGGTGAAGAGGTATGAGGATTTGCATACTTCAGAGGCTGACTGGGAGAGGGGGATGAAAGAAGAGTTGGTAGAAAGAGGATCAAGACACTAAAAAAAAAAAAAGAAGAGCACAAGCCATGAAGTCAAGGAGCACCGGTTATCCGACATCTCCATCGCCCTGCTCTATATTTGCACTATGCTAACACCGGCCAGGATCGCGTGGTATGAGAGAGCTGTGTTTAGACGGCTTTTCACAGCCCCTCAGTTGAGAACAGTGCAAATAGACATAATGCCGAAATAACAGTCATTGGAATGCAACGCTGCATATGCGGTTGTTGGCCTTGGATACAGATTTAAGGTCGTGAGGCAGACAGATACCCCACCCCCACCCCCCGTACTTTCCTGTTACATCTTGGTCTGATCTGTCAAGTTTTCGGAGGAGGTTGTTGTCTGAGGGGAGTCTAGGGTCTCAGTGGGAAGGGTGGGGGGTAACTGAGTCAAACAAAAGTAGCATCTAGTGATGGGTGCCACTTGAGGGTAAACAGATTGGAATTAGCGCTAGCAAAAGGTAGCAAAGTGCATCACAGGGTCAAACATCCCATGAAATGTTTCCTGGCAACAACAGAACTACACCGGTGGGAAATATCACAAGTTTAGCTAAGGGGAGAACTAAACTGATTATTGATAAGACTGGCAGGAATATAAACTTCGCACCTCCCTGCTAACACTAAATCATTTTCCCAGACTGGAGAACTTGCCTCCCTCTCACAGAGGAAAGTAGGACGGGAGAACGACATGAAAACGATTCAAAGTGCAGACTTAAAAACAAACATTGTCTGACTTACTTTTCCTGCATTTTCTTTCTACTACCCCTTACCCTTAGCCTGCCCATGCCATAACTTTCCCCCCCTCTGTCTTCCCTGGACAACGTATTAACGGCTGCAGTTTTTATTGGAAGGGCTTAAATGGCCCTTAAAATGCCGTCTGAATGATGGGTGCTGGTGTCTGTGTCTCTGCGTGTGCGTACGTATGTGTTTATGCGCGAGTGTGTGCTGGCTCCAGACCCCGTTTCCATCAGCAATGCCAAATTTCTTTCACCCTCCCAAAAAAAAGCCCTCCACCTCCACCCCCACCTCCACTTCTTGATGTTCACCGCATCTCCCACAGTGGTCACACTCATTTTTGCTTGTGTGCAGTTTCCCCCCCCCTTCTGCCTCTGCTTCTTTATCCACACCGTGGGGAAAAACACAATTGCCCTCTCACACTCATACGGTAATGGCTACAATTTGCTTATCACACAAGTACAGATGTGAAAACAAATAGAGTCTAGACTGATAGTGGAGACAAAATCCTTCCATCTGGGTTTAAAAGTGGCTTTCCAAAAGCATCATAAGTCAACAGAACAAAGATGTTTTTTGTTCTAAGACACTTTTGAGAAAACAGTCCGGTACTGGCCAGTCTTAAATTGTATATCTGTAGATCAGATGATTTTCTCAGCTAACAAATGTCGCCATCCATTACTTTGTCTGCCTGTCTGTGTCTCCCGCATATGCTCCCACCCACCGTAGACACTTTGTGTTACTGTCTGAGCTCCCCTCTTGTTGCTGAAAAATGCACTGAAAGTGATTACAGACACATTCCAGACGCCCTCTATGGAGTGAATGAAGGACTAATGGAGAAACGTAGAGAGGGAAAATGCAGGGAGGACATAGGATGAAGTGCATCTCAGGTTACAGGAGATGAGGCATGACAACACTCTCAGCTTAGAGTATGTAGAGGAGAGAGGAGACACAAAGTTTGAGCTTGTGCGCAGAGAACAGGGCTTATATGTGTTTTGCAGACGACGGACAAGGACAACAGCGCTGTCATGCCATCACTTGACAATAGACAGAAAAGACATGTAGGCAGAATCTTAGCAAAATGCCAAAATTGCCAAAGGACACAACAGAAGACAGAATCAAAATGTGCCAGACTGAATTGAATCCACAGACAGGCAGAGACTGTGAATATGCTGTTGTGTCTGGCAGGGCTGAGAACTATTTGGACAATTTGGACCCTGGCAGCATTACAACTAATGCTTTTCTCTCTCTCTCTGAATAATGGTATTGAGAGCAGTGTAATGGGTAAGGACGAAGGCAGGAGGAGCGTCACATGGAGCAGATTAATCGATGCAGACTCCATGTGGTGCATTCCTCAGCGTTGTTCTCCAATTTGTTTGATATGTATCACTGATGAAGAAGGAAAGCAGCAGTGAGAAACCCCACAGCTCAGCTTCTGTTTTGTAGAGTGCTGGTCCCCATAGTTCCCCCACACAGTAGTTCTTTGACTACCAGTGTAATTGTGTGTATCTTGGTGTGTGTAAAAATGGGTTTAATAGTATGTATTAAAAATTGGACATCAGCAAAATAATGGCAGCCTTATCCCTAACAAACCTGCCACTCAGAACGATAATTCCCATTGTCTCAGACAAGAACGTAGACATTGGATGATTCAGCAGAACCCGGATTATTTTCAATTACCTTTTTTTTTCATGGGCAATGGTAATGTAAAGTCAGTGTTTTTTCTCCAGTGCCTCGGGAGCACTGGACCACAGTATCACCAAGTTGTACAACAGAAGCATTATCCGTCTGTGGGAAGAGCTCCGCATTAAGACTGTCTGCCTCTCATCACTTTCTGCTCACTGGGAGATGCCTTTCGACAAGCAAAACTCCAGAGGAAACAGCAAGACATTTGTGATCGACAGAATTATGCATGGGAAAGAGACACAAGACAGAGAGAAATGTTAGCAAACCTGGTTTTCGGATCACACACGCATACAGCCCACCAGGGACAGGCCCTCAATTCATTAGGGCACTGTTAGTGTGTACTGCGCTGACTTGGAGGGGGTCTCCGCACATTCCCCACAAGTGTTGATGGGGTCTGGATTTGTCATTGTCTCCAAGTGAGAGTGGATGTGCGTTTCCCTGCTTCGTTACGCCCGGCTTGTCTCAGCCGGCCTTCCCCAGTATCCCTCAAGACGAGATGTCCTGGCTGAGCCACTTCCAGAGAGGGATTAAGCACACAGATCTATGGTTCTCCTTATGTTTCTGTTATTTTAACCATTTCCACACAACACAGATGTCTGTTTTTATAATGCAAATGAGAACCAAAGACGAGGCTCAAACTTTTAAATTGAATTTCTGCATATCTGCATGCCTTCTTGCTAGCTGGTTTCACAGAATAGCACCCATCATAAAAGGTAATTTGTAAAAGAGTAAGTAGACTCTTCCTGCCTGATTAATGGTAAATAACCATGCCTTTCTAGTAAACGTGCAGTCTTCAAGCTGAAGCCAAGATGACCCCGATGACATGTCTGGGGTTATTTTTGTCACCAGAAAGTTGGTTTATTATTTTCTTTATTGTTAACTGTCAGTAGATATGTTGTACCAGCACCATTTTCCACAACTTGCCTAATGGCTTAGCTATGTACACATCCAGCAGATACAGAGTACCATTAGAATTCAGTTTGAGTTGTTTTTCTAACCGCCTGGCGAAGTCCAGTATTCTCTCTACCATTAGCCCTGTTTTAGTCTCCACCTATTCCTGAGCTTTTTCGCTGAAATCCTCGCCTGGAAACGACAGTGAGACAAAGAGCAGTGAGAGTAAAGCCAAAACAGTTGCAGGCCTTAAAGAGCTGAAAGATGCTAAAAAGCTGCGTAGAGCTAAGGAGAACAGCAGGGCCGGGGCATAATTCTCAGTGGCTTTGTCACTATGAGCGAGCCTTTTCACATTACACGTAGTCATTCGACTTCTTGTTAAAATATTGATAAATGCAGATTTAAGAAAAACAAGATTTCTTGATGCTACTAAATCCCTGTCGTGGATGGACATTTTTTGCAGTCCAGCCATGAACAAGCCTCTAACTTCACTGTCTTTTCACTGTCTGCTCCCAACATGAGGTTTGAATCAGCAGGCTGTCATATGGCAGGGACGCAGCATTCAGGACACATCCTCTCACTGTAACGATCTGGCGGACATGTCTGCATCCTCGTCTTCCTCCTCCGCCTCCTTGTTATCCCTCCCTCTTCCTTCCAGACTACGAGGGATACAGAACATGCCTCGTCCCTATGATGGAAGACAGTGACTGGAATAGAATGAATGGATCCTGTTATAGGACTAAATAAGAAATTACGCTGTTACTGAGTAAACTACCGAATATAAAGGCAGCACTGTTTGTTTCAAATTTATCTTTTAAATCTTCAAAACTACCCAGATTTCTGCTTCCCTCTAGAGATTAACAGCATAGAAAGTTTAGCTGATTGCAGGAGTTCTGGGGTATTACTGAGCTTGTTGCTCAACTTGAGGAATGGGCCGGGTGTTCCCAACAGGGTAAACAAACATTGGAGTAGTAAAGAGGTTGCGGCGAACTGAAGCAGAGTAATTCATGGAGGAATGATCTGTGTCTGGGAGCAAACAGACGGCCCCTGCATGTTTCTGTTGACACTGGTTCAAATCCTCGGCCAGATCAAAGACGCCACATGGCTGCTACAAACTGAGTGCTCCTCAGACCAAGCTTATTTTCTCTTTTCTGCTTCTTCTACCTTCAAATCCTTTCCTGTACTTTCACCTCTCCTTGCCTCTTTCCCGCAAATACCGCCCCGTCCACTTTCTCCTATCCCCATTTTCATCGTGTCCTACTTCGATCTTTCTTTCTCGTCCAAATAGATCTATTGGCATCCCTCTTTCCTAACCCTTCCCGATGTTTCCCATATCCCTATCACACTTTCACCACATGTCAGGAAGACTTGGGTTTGTGTGGTTTCTGCCCAGCATTGGGAGCAGTCCAGCTCAGGCTCCATTGGGCTGCTTGTCGGTTCGGCTTGCGGAGCAGACCGGGGCCCACTGTTAGGAAATGACCACTTCTCTGGTTCAAATTAGCAATGAGGCAACGCAACAGGCCTTTTTTGCTGGCGGCTCGCAGGGGAAAGAGTGGGGAGAGAGAGCGCGCAGCCATCTGCAAACCACATGAAAGTGAGTGGTAATTGATTCAAAGCCCTCCTTAATTAAGTATTTTGTTGGTTGGCCAAAGAACATCCTCCCAGAAGTGGTTGCACTTCTGTAGCGTTCACAGTCCAAACAATCGCAGTCTTGCATGGTTAACATCAGGTAGAAGATGTTGTATTTCCATCAGCTTATTCTGCAATCTATCATCTATGGAACATCCAGGTTTTAACTCATGTCATGTAAATCTTTGACCTTCCTCAATCTTTTATAAGCCAGTTCACTCCTGTGTTGCTTTATGCAGTTACAGCTGTGTTCCTACAGCCAGCAGCAGCTTCCTAATCTCTCTAATCTTGTTCTCATACATGGAAAAGGGTGACAACATTGCGCCCATATGGGTGAATTAGTATGAGCTGAATATAGTATTTGATCTGCAGAAATATACTTTATGTCATCACTGTGCATGCATATGGGCACACTTACTGAAATTCCAGCTCTTATAAAGCAAATCTTTCCGTACCCGCTTGCATGCTTACTTATGTTACCTACTTAAATTCACATTGACAGACAAAACCGAGCAAATGCGTGATGGAGAGGCAAACAGTGAGGCTATCATCCAATTAGCCTCGTGTTTGTTTATCTTAGTCTTCACTGTACAGCATCTCAAATGTTCTCCATGAAACTCTACTCCGCTTGCATCCCTCCTAAATTGTTCGGCAAAGCAATAACCCTTCCTGTCTTGTGAGCATGAAACAAAATAATTCTTCTTCAGCAGCTTCTTTAAGCACTTGGGAATGCTGCCAAACTGCATTGCCTCTCCTGTCTAACTCAAGGAAGAATTACGTATATTGCAGGGATAAACAGAAACAAGAGACCTGTAGTTAAGACCATAGACACACACACACACACACAATGTAGAATGCACTCAGTAAAGCAACGCTCACAAAGCGTTCACCTCAAACGAGCTGCAATGAGCACAAAGTTGCTTTTTCATTTTATCATTTCACTACTTTGCTGCTGATTACAGGAAATGATTAGGACAAAAGCCTTTAAGGGCTGGTTGTGTTGTACGCTGCCTAATGCCTCTGAGCATTGCGTTATGAAACACATGTTGCTCAATGGGCTCAAAGTCTGTACAGAAAGGATTAAGCCTCAAAGCCAAGGCCATTTAAACATAAAGTCTGCATCAAACAGTCATGGGATTCTGTAATGGCTCAAGCGAGATTTGTGTGTTTTGTCTAATTCGTTTTTTTATTTTATTTGTTGTCTTCACATGGGATTGGAGCCACTGTAAATACATATCAGTGTACACAACAATTATATGAACCACTGGAGGCGTAATTTACACTCTTGAGATGCATAATACAGTGTGACATAAAAATAAAAATTCAAAAGAAACAACTCAGCCCAGGGTGGTCCACTGTAGGGGATAAGTCTTCTTAAATCCAAATCTTTGGGGAACACTTTGAGCCAAGCTAAATTTTAGGTGTTTATCCGGGAAGAAACTGGCAACTGTGCCAGTTTGTTTAAGGCTGGAACAACGAGGGCTCACAGATGTTAGTGGCCATGTGGTGGACACCTGTAGTCACCTGCTACTGAAAGACCACGGAGTGATTTATATATGAAAGGACATCAGAAACTAATTCAATTTCATATCATGCGCAGCAGTATTGACACGATCAAGTGATTACAGATGCTAAAATGTCAGAACTCTCTTGTGACGTGAAAACTACTGCCTTTATCATTTTTTGTTTCATAACCTCCCACTGTTCACTTTTAAAGCATATGCTGGATCATAAGTTCTGCACCACAGTACAGTGCAGCACTAATCAATACTTTTATATTAACAATGGATCGCATGATTAGTATGTGGAAGAGGTCACTTATCACCCAACTCTGCAGTTCCCCTAAGCTCTACAGAGCATTTTAGCATCCTTCAGCTCACTGTTTTGGTTTATCGGCTCGCAACTTTACTGTTTAGGATCCTTCTCACAGATCACTCTCAGTCCTCTCATCAGTATCTTTTCCAGCCCCAGCAGGAAGCGAAAAAGCTCTGATGAAGGCATTGTGCTATGATACCTGCCCACATAGTGGAGCAGCAGCTAAAGAACCTGATATTTTACTCAGAAGTTGGTGAAGACCAAAACAGAGTTAAAAGGAGAGTGAATATTGGACTTTCATTCACCAGGTGGCCAGAAACACAAAATAATGAACGCTAATGTTGTTCTGTGTTGTGTGTAAATATGCAACTATTTGCTAACACATTCGCCACATCAACTTTATAAGGTGATGATATGTCAATGTCGTGTTTACAGCTTGTTCTGCTGCCCCCAAGTGGCCAAAATCAATTAATGCTGCTTTAAAGATGCTATAAATGTTTAAAAAATATCATAATTATTTGCAGTTTTTTATATATTGACCAACTTCCCTTTTCTACAACAATATAATATAATTAGCCTCAAAACTCAAACATGTTGAAAGAGTTTTAGAAGGATTTCTTTGGTAAATTTGACATTTTGGAAAATACGCTTATTCGCTTTCTTGCCAAGAGATAGATGAGAAAATTGACACCATTCTGATGTCTGCTAAATATAAAGCTACAGGTAGCGGTCGGTTAGCTTAGCTTAGCACAAAGACTGGAAACAGGTGGAAACATCTAGCCTGACTCTGTCCAAAGGTGAAAAAAATCAGCCTACATCTAAACCTGACCAATTAACATGTTATATCTTGTTTTTTTAATTAGTACATAAATGTAACTGTAAAAACGACACATTGTGGTTTTATGGGGGTTACTTGCTGGACCATTTCTTATTTATTAGTGAGATTTAGAGGTGCTGGTAGACTGGTATAGATCTTCTCATCTAACTCTCGGCAAGAAAGCGAATGAGCGTATTTCTCAAAATGACAAACTATTCCTTTAACAGCTGCAAGTTTATCTATGAGGTAATTGGTGGAACAAAACTTGATGATAGATGGTAGATATTAGGTTGCTGTCTGCTACTGAAGACAGGGGAAGGAAATTCCACTGTGTGTACAGTACAATACATATGTCACTAAGTAAGCATCCATTTCCTACTCCAGATCTCCAGACTCCAAATCTGGCTCTGTGAAATAAAATGCTTTTTATTATCCTGCTCCGAGGGAACCATAACGCCACAATAACCCCATTCTCTTTTCTCTTTTTACGAACACCTACGCACACGTCTAAATCAAGCTCAGACTGAACAATAACAATGTCTGGAGCTTTTCAGAAGGTCTCAGAAGAGATGTTTCCAATCCCTTACTCAATATTGACCCATCAGAGAGAGATATATCCATCCTGCATCTGAAGTGAAATAATAAAAATAAACAGTTGGCTTGGGAAGTACGTCTGTAACAAGATGAAAAGAGGGATAATGTGAGTTTTATACTGAGGAGTTGACCCCTGTTAAGAGTTGGCCCAGCATCTTGCTTTTGGAAGCCCCAACAAAATTCTTGCCAGACGGTGAACTGAGGGGCAATGAATGAGGGGTAGCAGAGTCAAAACCCAAAGGCAAATAAACCCACCCACATGTACTGTACACACATGCTCATTTGTACAGCTACCTGAACCAACCAAACATCAAACAATCTTCATTTGGCTTTGCTCAGTGTTATTGATTCAACTTTCTTTTTTTTTTTTTTTTTTCCAAAACTGAGACTGGTGAGTGGGGAGGTCACACACATCCTCAGGAGACACGGGGAAACTCTTGCTTCCTCGTATCCAGTGTTGAACCAGGGAAAACTCGGCAGAACACGAGATGTCACATCCCATTAACGAGGAACAGCACTGTTGCTGGATGAGCACTGAGGCTCTCATTCCTGTTTGTTCCTGTTGGATTCTCTTTGAAAACATGAGCTGCCCCCTCCCCCCCCCAAAAAAAAAAACTCACGGCACAGCATTGGAAAAATATAGATTTGACTCCAGGAAGCATTGCTCAATACATGTTTTGTCCGTGGCCTTGTTCAGGCATCACTGGCTAAAAGCAATGTCTGACGTTGGAGAACAAGGTTGCTTTACCGCAGGGGTTTTAGTTTGAGTCCAGTAAAGAGTCGGGGTTTGATTCAAGAGGATTTGTAGTGTACACCAGTAAAAAAGGATGGAAAGAAGGGACGAAGCTGGGGCAAATGGAACAAAGTCAAAAAGAAAGGGGAACGTTAAAAGGGGAAAAAAAGGCCATTTAATGACGAAAGTTCCCCACTTCCTCCTGCTTCTGTCCCCTAAGCGTGCCTGTGATAAGTTCCCTCTGATAACTGAAGAGGGTATGTTGTCAAGCCCCTCTGAGCTCAGAGGCCCTGCTAAGACTGAGCCACTGCTGACAGAGTCAATGGGAGTCGGAGGAAAAATAACAAGGGGCGTCTGCCAAGCCTCCCCACTGCTTGCTCTCCCTGTCTCTCTTTCTCTGTCCCCCTGTTGCTGCCAGCCCAGTGGAAAAACTCCTCCTGGTCCAGACACAGTTATGAGAGAACGAAAGCACAAGTGGGAGACGGATAAACACAAATAAAGGGAGACAGACAAATTAATTCGAGAGTGACAGAGAGAGAAAAATAAAAAAGTTAAGTTGCCAAAATGTAATTAAATAATAAAAACAGAATTAGAATAATAGAAAACCCTCTACTGTTTTTGGTTTTCCTCCCTCTCCTTCTGTCCTCTGCTGTGTTTTTTTTTTCAGGGCTCATACAGAGAGAGAGAGCCAAAACAATGTCCTTCAATACAAGGGCCTGATTAATAACGTGCTGCTCCGTCCACTCTGGAGGGCCGTATGTTTGTGCAGATTCACTATCTGCCATACAGCTGACTGACTTCCACATATATCAGCTGTGTGTCCAGGCCAAGATGGCTACTGGTGATGTAGCTTAGAGAGCATAAACACACGGGGCAAAAAGAAGTAAAGCGAGACAAGATGCAAATCTTCATGCATCTGCACGCAAAAAATATGTTTCTGTCTTTTACTATCGTTTTCTTCTCCCCCTTTTAGCTGAAAAACAAATCCAGCCTATTAATCTTGAATGTTATGGTCCAGGCTCTGATTAAGACCAGGGCCTGTATTCTGTTTCCACCACCCTTCGCTGCAATTCTTCATTCAGTATATCAGCGGCACCAGTTAGCATGCCTTATAATACATGCTGAAGAGTGTGTGCACGTACAGTATGTGTGTGTTTGTGTGCATGGCTGTAATTACAGACGTGGTCTTCTGGCTGAAAAGAGCACTTCAAGAAAACACACTCTTTGTTGGTGAAGCCATTAAAGGAGTGGCCTGTTTTCACACTCTTTCCTCTTTATGCTAAAGTACCAAAACAAAAGGCACTAAAGAGGGAAATTTGTGTGTGTGTGTGTGTGTTCTGAGGGTGTTTGGGTTCCAGAGAAGTAAAGGAATAAGTGGGCGTTAACTTTTCCTTGAGAATGAGTGGCATTCTCCTTCATTTCCTGCAAGCACGGCATAAGACTGAGAGTAATAGAAGCACATGTGCACTCTAATACACACATACACACACATGCAAAAGCACATACAGACGTGCAGTCTAGCATACAATTAGATTTGTGAGATGTAATAAGACTCAAAATTATTCAGAAATATAGCAACAGGTTTTCTCCTCACTAGAAGATGCCATGTGTTTGTGTGTGTGTGTGTGCAACAGTGAACTGCCTGGTATTCTGCCCCCTTGTGGCAAAAAGGTGAAGGCTATATTATAAGCCAAAGAGGGGCGAGAAACGGAGAAGGCACCAAGGCAGAGACAGCTCCTATAACTTCAATTAAAATCCTTTCACTTCTTTTTTTTTTTTTAAATAAGTATTTCTCTTTTGCTCTCTGCTTTCAGAAATATACCCTCAAATACCCGGTGAGAGCGCGCACCCGCTCTACCTGTGTCTCTTTGATGAAGCAAGAGTGAGAGATTTTTATGCAAAGTCTGATCTGACAATCAGCAGTACAGTAAGGAGCTTGACTGAGAAAGGAGCTGCTTTAATGAGGACGAACACTCACCAAAAAGCTTACAGATCTGCAGTGAAGAAAGACCTTGTTCTTTCACCTTGACATCAGAACAAGAGTTATCCTCTAAGATTTTCAAAAATGGAAAGAGCTGATGTTGAGCTTAGAGTCTTAAAAATCCCAACTTCAACACGTTCTGGCCTATAAAGTAACTGCAGTGGGGCGTGAGAGTCTCTGCGCTATATGAGCAGGCGGTTTGGCAACAGACAGCATGTGTTCATCTGTTTGAAACGTGTGTGTGTGTGTGTGAGGAGTGTTAAATCCATGTAGGTGTTTGCATAGCACAGGGCATAAAGTATGCTGCGTGTGCCGCTGTGCATTCAGCGTGACTGTTGTTTGTGTATGGTCGGTCACACGTCGGCACTTTGTATCAAAAGCCTGAATAGGCAGCTGGTGGGAGTGCTTGTAAGTTGTGGTTAAATAATGTACCGCAAACACACAAACACACTTGAGCTGCTTCTAACCACCAGTGACAACGCAAATGACCAGTCGCCACCCACCGGAGAACAGAGAATCCCAGTCAGTGGCAATGGGGTTGCCATGGTGACGGCACAATGTTGCCATCATGCATGCGCCAAGAATGGAAGTACATGCCAAGAAAAAGGCCAGCGGTGCCGGCGAAAGCAGAGAGGGGCATAAATCTCCTGACCTATAGGTGCTTTACTAGAAACGAAGAGAGGGTGGGAAGCTGACTGGAAATCACTAAATCTATATGAGAGGCCCTGAACTTTATGAGCAAATACTGCTTTGAACAGTAAAGCAGATGCTGCTGCGCACCAGCAGCTTTGCAGACCCGAGAACTCCTGTTGTACCTCGCTGCCAGAGGGAGAGTTCACGCTTTATAGTGTGTATCCATTCACCAACTCCCCTTGAAGATTGTGTAACACACTCTGATACTCAACACAGATTCAGTCACCTAGGAGCATGCATGTGTGGCTGCACGTGTGCCAACACACACACACACACACACAGGTACATATCCAGTTGACTTTTCTTGCCGTAAGCTAGTGAAATAGAGGGATGCTGCCAAATGTTTTTGGACTAAAGAACTCCAGCCCACTTTTCCTTCTTTTCCAGACTCTCTCTCCCCTCTCTCTCTCTCTCTCTCTCTCTGTCTCCCTCCTTCCTTTGCTAAGAAAGCCTGCTCTTGGTGCACTGAAACACATGTGATCGAAAAATGTATCTCCTCAGCAAAGCATGCATTTTGGAATCTTCTCTTTATTTTCGCACATGTTCCTGACCTTCATTAATGTGTTCCTCTTGCTCTTTTCCCTTTTCATTTCTGCAGATCTCTTCCTAAGTCTCTGCCTTACTGTTAGTTTGTCATGCGGGACACCTGAGGACTCAGAGTCACAGCTCTTTCTCCTCTTTGTCTTTGCGATGGAGGGATGTCGTTACAATGGAATGCAGCGTCGCTTGCCAGAGGCGTCACACTGGATGGACAGAGTGAAGCAACAGGGGGACGAGGAGAAGAGGAAAAATGATAGGACCATGTGTCCATTTGCAGTATGCCTTCACCCTGGTACATTCCACTCACAATATGAACTTTAATCAACTCTCAGGTTAACAAATCTATCAAATAAGCTGCAGTCCATGCCAACAGAACACGGGATATGAGTAGCAACTACATTCAACATACAGTATACAAACACAAGATCTATCCACATGGAGGACACTCCTCTTAAGACGGTAATCAGAATATCTCTTATGCAGCCAAACCCACTGTACATATCCCACCACCACACTGCCCCACCCCTATACACACTCCGAATACACACCACGCCCACTTCAACATCATCAGCAAAAGTCCCAGATGTATGCAGGCATGGATGCATCAACAATGTCTTAGCCCTACACCTGAAAATTCACATACACAAGGCTGAATCAATAATCATACCAACTCATTCTCATCAGGGTGAAAACACACAAAAATTCCTACTATGACTACAGAAAAAGTCAGGACCCTCAAAATAGATCAATAGAGGATGCACAGCTACAACTTTAATATTGTAATCAGTGTCTGGGCTGGAGCTTGGTGAACAAACTGCACCGGTTCTTTTTAATCTGCAAGTCATTACTCTGTGCACTAGCTTAGGACTGAGGAGAATTATGCAGGTCCCATGACTAAGATATTGCTGTCTGTTTATTATTTTTATTTTTTCTCCTTTCCTGTTCTCTTCTCCTGTTTCTTTTGGCCTGGGCCACCGAAGCCACATGTGATAAAAGTGAAAAGACAACAGATGACAGGACCCGAGGATGCTAACAGAGCCAGAGAAACAGGTAGGGCAGGTAGGGCTTACCTTTCTCTCCTCAGAGCGTTGAGGGGCAGGGGGGTGCACTGGGTAAGGGCAGCGGTAGGTGTGAGCTTCAGGTGGGTCTCTCTTCTACCTCCCTCCTCGCTTCAGCCACGCATGTCTCCCATGGGATGTGATGACATCAGATATACAATGAACATGCAGCCAAAAAAGAGGAGTGGTGTCCTCCTGGGCAAAGAGCTGGCACCCTGAATTTGTCCAGTGCTGCTCACAAGTGCAGGCAAAAAACACAACCAAAGTTAAAAATTGGATATTTTCAACTGCAGGTGGAGCAAATTGTCTGTTTAACTTTTATTTTTCTGCCTCCAGCAGAAAACAAAAAAGTCCATCCATGCACTTTTTGGCAGAGATGGCGAAAGTGAGAGAGAGAGAGGATGAAAGAGCAAGTGAGAGAAGAGTGAAAAATCCTCTCTGTGCCGTCTTCAAGCTGTCCAGACGCAGGTCTGAGGAGCACCTTCCCAATCTGTGTGCTCTCGCTCTCCAGGGTGGAAAGTAGGAGGGAAGGAGCGAGGGAGCAGGACAGAGAAGGAGAGAGAGGGAGTAAGAGTGGAGTGAGACTCAGTCAGTCAGTCAAGTCAGTCAGGCAGTCAAGCAGGCAGCAAGGCAGTGTATATTGAGCTAAAGGCTGTGGGTCCAAGCAGGCTGAGCTCCCACTCCCAGGACTTATAACCAGGGGCTGTGCACCTCGCTGCTCCAATCTCCCTGGCTCACTCGGCGATCCCTCTCCCACTGGCTTATTTTGGGAAAGACAGACAGGATTGTTCATTTGGTTAAACCCCTTCATACAAAAAGCAAGTGTCTGTGGCTGGCTGCACTGAGGAAGGAGGGGAGTGAGCAGGATGGGGTGGGGTAGCAGCCGCGCGGAGAGGGGTGGGGTAGGATGAAGAGGAGGGAAGGGAACGAAAAGAGACGAGAAGAGGGAAATTCAGAGGCGTCTCTTGCTCATGTTCTGCCTCCCTCCACTCTCCTCTCCTTCCCAAACTTGCCCTTCCAAGAAATCACTCTGCCCTTTATCCCTTTGCTCAAACATGCTCACAAGCACACAAATCAAATCATCAAATCAAGCTCAACTTGTGGATATTGGCACAAAACACCCCAGAGATTTTAATCTAGGTCTCCCACAAAAACGTCTCTCTTTACTTGCCTTGTAGCTCCAATGGCCAATTAATAATCTTTATGCATGACATAACACTGGATAAGTGTAATACATAAAGGGGCATTGTGTTGTTGCCTAAAACCTGCTGCCGTTTGTGTATAATCGTTACATGATAGCACTCTCTTGGGGTTAATCACCAAAGCACAGCAGTAAATGACATCGGTTCACATTTCGCTACTACAAGCCGGCTATTCATTGCTACAAGATGTATTACAAGTATCAAATAGACCTTACATTTAAAACGTGCCAAGCATTAGCCAGGAGAATGCATAAATTCTCACAACATGTGTAATTGGAAATCATGCTTTGGATGCTAGCTAACAACCTGAATAAACTACAGCTGTTCCTTATCGTTTACTAGGTAACTTCAGAGCAGAGGTTTGCTAAAACCAGCACAGGCTTAGCATTCAGTGTCTAATTGGCACTGTGTTAGCTGGCCCTGTGCTATGGTAGTGGACCTTGAAGAGAAAGCCGCTCCGTGCTTGTGATTGGACGAGCCAGAGGAAAGCTGGCCTAGCCTTTTCCTGAAAGATCTACTGGGACTGAGCCATTGGCTGAGTTAGAGATCAGATAGAGACTGAGATTCCAAGGAGATCTTGAAACGCTACAGCGAGAGGAGAGAGAGGTAGAAAGAATTAAGAAAAAGCTGTGTCCAACATTTTTTCAACAAGTTTTTTTTTTATTTTATTTTTTTTTATTCATCATCACGTTGTGCCAGTTGGGATTGATTTATTAAAAGGCCTGTCATTTCAGCAGCATCCATTACTTCAGTCACTGTTTAAATTCCAGCTAGTTATCAAAAGCTGGCAGTCCTGCTGCACTTCTCTCGTTCATGTTTTGCTCATGAAGAGTAATAAATGTCCCCAGACTGTGTAATCTACCAGCCATTAGAGTCAAAGTCAGGCTGAACTCAACCTTTCATTGCATGAGAAGTATAAGCAACATCTCAACAAGGGCATATTTGGATAATGTTTATTATATTAAATGGGACCCGCTGTTTGAAGAGTGTCATTATGGCAAAATTTACGATGCAGATGGGGTTTTTATGTGTTTCTTTTGCTCTTTTTTTTTGGCAAATCTTATCAATACCAAGATAGCAAAGCCATTAAACATGCATTGGAGGAAATGATTTAAATTCTTTCTATTCAGAGACATCTGTACTGTACTGATGGATGGTCATAAACTGGCCTATTGTTGATTGTGCCATCAGAGTCAAGAGAAAAGTATTTTGTTCATGACTGGAGCCGGTTAAATTGAATAATCACAAAAAAATAAGCAATAGGCGTCATGTCTGTGAAAGAACCATGGTGCAGTTGAAGCTGACTGAATGGCTCTCTGAAACATGGAAAGGGTGGAGTGACCAGATGCCCAGCAATGATGTCATCAATAGGAGCCCTGTGTGGTAGTCAGGCCTGCCATTCATGCACCCCCCAGGTGTGTGTTTCCGCATGAGCATGCATGCATGTGTGTGTGTGTGTGTGTGTGTGTGTGTGTGTGTGTGTGTGTGCTGTTGATAACACCCTGCCACAAAAGCAATAGCTTTCTGTAGCTCAATGAGGCAAAAAATTGGTCGGCGGAGGCTCGCATACAAACAGGAAAAATCCCCCGCCTCTTCCAGTCATGGCTATGCTACAGTTCCACTGATGACTTCTGCCTCCGGCTATTCAAAAATCTCAGCTCACCCTCTACTACTGTCACACAACACACATTCATTCTCGCTCATACCCTTAAGTCAGCACACACCCCTTGAAAAATCCCCAAACCATTCACTTCAGCACGGTACACAAGTCCCCTCCCACTCGCTTGCTTTTACAAGGTGAAACATTCCCGAAAAGAGGGAAAAAACACCTGGTCGTCATAAGTTTCTCTTTTTTTTTCACTCCACTTTTCCCCTTCACTCCATTCCATTAGTAAGAGTAAAAACAAACAGCGGCCGTTTACTGAGTGGAAAACCGTTGCATTGCATCACACAGACCCGCTTTGCCCTTGATGTTCGTCAAAAGCCCAAAAATAAGCCGTGAAGGGCAGGCTGGCACCAATACACTCCACCCTACACCACACCCAGCATCACCAAACATAGACCCACTATGTGTTAACGTATGGGGGTCTGTTCTGCTCAGAGGTGGTGTGTTTAGGGTGGGGTGAGTTTGTGTGGGGGTGCACTGAGCATGTATGTTCCTTGAGTGGGTTGTGTGAATGGTTGGAGTGTGTTGAAGGGTGGAGTTGTTTGTGTTTGTGAGCTTGATTGGAATTAACTTTTGGGTTGTAATATGACTTTGTTTATTCGGGTCAGTGGTCACTCTCTGAGTAATGTATTGTATGGTGGTAACTGAGTTGATAGCATGAGCTAATATGGTTTTGACAGTGTTTAATCTCATTACTCTGATGCACAGAAACCCTTTTTTCAATACTGTGTTGAAGGTTTGCACCTACACCTAATGCACTTTCCTTCAGTTAACTCCCTTTTATTCAAACAAGGCATGGAATATCAAGTAACAAAGGTCAAAGTTGAAGGTTCACGCGAGGACATCAGAGGACAGGTGTTCCTCTCTTCCATCTCTCGCTTTTCTCCTCTGCTTTTGTACTCCCTCTTTGCTTCGCTATCAGCCTCTCTTTCCCTCGGGCGACGATTCAAAAGGGCCGTTTTCTCTCAGGTGATGTGGTTCACCTTTGTCTGTTCTAACCTTACAAAGGAATGCCTGGCATTCACCAGGCTGTGCCTACAACGGGCCGTTAAGGAGAGCGGGAAAAAAAGGTGGCAAGGGAAGAAAGGAAAGGAGAAGGGAAAAGGCAAAAGGAAAGTGGATTTAGAGAGATAAATAGCTGAGGAGCAGGACAGAAGAAGAAAGAAACATTTAAACAAGGCAGCAGGCAGAGAAGAGGAAGGAATAGAAAGTGAATGCTAGAGGGAGAGGTGAGTTTCAGTCTTTTCACACGCTGTGGATAAAACTTGAGGCCTCTGAAATTGATATAAATTTCAATAGGGAAATTCCTCTGAGATGGGCTTGGGACTCTGCCACCGCCCTCGGCTGGCACAGGGGTGGAGAGTGTGGGTGGGGTGGTGGGAGGGCATGAGAGAGGAGGGCAGTTAGATGGATGGACGGTTGGAGAGATGGAGCAGGTAGAGGAGGAGATGTTTTTGGCCGGACTCCCCCCTGGCTAACCTGATGCATATTGTTGCCGAGCTCAGTTTCCCCCCAGGTAATCATTTGACACTGATAAAAGGGGGAAAGGGGGGGCAGCGGAGAGAAAAAGGATGGCAGTGTTTCCACCCTGGGAAAAAGCTCTCCGGAGAGATTAGACGACAGCCAGGGTAATTCTTCCGTCTGTTGGAACGGGCAGGAGAAGATTGGGGAAAAGAGAAAGGAAGACAGGGAGAAAATGAAGAAGAGTCGCAGGAAAGAATAACAGGAGGATGGTTGTGCATTTTGAAAGGTGTTAGCAGAGTAATAACACACCACATGCACAAATGATTGAAGACAGGAGGAGGGGGGTGCACATTTTTAAGTGTTTCCACAGTAACTAGTCCACCTTTCTTGCTCTGGCACATACACACACTTACGTGCGCACGCACACGTACGCACATGCAAGATGCTGCAGCTTGTGTAAATAGAAGAGTGGCGACTGAATGGTATTTTACTGCTTCTGTATTTGTGGCAGGTCATTTTGACCCTGGGTGGTCCCTGCTGAAAGACTTCTAGGGTCATTAATCATCAGTCGGGAATCATATGTCAGGTGTGTGTGTGTGTGTGTGAGAGAGAGAGAGAGAAAGAGAAGAGGGTTGGTCAGTAACCAAAGAGGGAGCGAGAGCACCTACTGTAGTGTGCTGTATGGAAGAAGCAGTAAATGTGCAAGTGTGTGTGAGCGTGTTTGAGGTTAGCCTTGCGTACCAGTGGATATCCTAATCAGCTGAGCTGGTGGTGGGATGAAAGAATGTGAAGATTATTGCCTGGTAATTGTTTCCAGAGTGCAACAGTGCTGCTATATCTCAAACAGAGGAACTTTCATTGCAGTGAGTGTGTACGCAAATACGCATCTATGTACTGTACCACAAGTCAAGGTTATGGGATACGTGCAGGAGCAGAACGCCCAGCGATGGGAATCCAAAAGGAGCGTCAATGCTTTGAGTTAAAGCCAAGCTACCAGAATATGAGTTCTTAGTGAGAACCAGAAACCAACTTCATTATTCCTCATTGTTTTTCATTTGCGATCTCAAAGGTGCATATGAAGACAAACACACTTTGCAACTATGATTTCCCTTGCCACTAACTTAACCGATATCCTGCCAATCTTCTGTTAAGACTGACACGCTTGCACGCAAACAGTAAAAACAACACACCCACAGATCTGATAAGCTCGTCACTCTACCAGCTATTCAGCGATTCAAATTCTATTTTTCTTCTCCTTCTCGCTGACAGACTCGCCCCGGCTAGCCGGCCCCAACAGGGCAATGAGAACGACGACCTTTCGCAAACACGGAGACAGAGAGAGAAACGTTTAGGTTTGTTTGTTATAGTTTTTTTAAAACCATTTTCTGTTTCAGAACCAGCAGGCAAGAGAGCAATTTCCTTCACAGCAGGAGCAATAGAATCCCCAAACCCAAACAATCAGGTTAGAATAAATAAAGTCAACTGCCGGAGTTTAGAGATCTCAGCAGCACATCCAAAATCTCCACCCCAGTTAGATACGAGGGGCTGGCACTGTAGTCCAAGGATGGCCAAAGCTCATTAATGGGTGTCAAGAATTATTGTAGAGATCTGGCTGAAACTCAGGAGGTTTATTATTTGAGGTAAAATGTAATGAAGCCCAGAGCAATAAGGTTGACTCACAACGTGTTGAGGACCTTTTATCTCAAGATCACATCGTAATGATCTCATTCATATTTCACATAACAAACGGTTTTCTCATAATCATGACTAAATTATCTCATTATCTTGATAAAAGAGATGGCAATGCTGTGGTGCCAACAGTTACTTTTTTAAGTCCATTACCTAAGGTATAGGACTAATCATATTGTTAATGAGATGTCGGAGATGTTTTCTTATGATGACTTGCATAATTCATTGTGACTTCAGTATTTTATCATCTTGACAAATTGTAATTAATTGCATTTGGCTATTTTAGAAGCAGATTTGATACTGTGTTCAGAGTTGATAAAAATGCTAATGGAACTCCCAGGTTGCACCCTACTGATACAACAAGCTTCCCAGCAATATTATGTTTGTAGGACTTGCTCTCCCAGGCACTACAACAACCTGGGTTGTGACCTCTTGAGTGGCAGCGATCCTTTGCCTGACCTTTGCCCTCTGTGTTCACACTAAGCAGCTTCTGTGTTCCCACTGCAAATGCCTCGGGAGGTCACTGCAGTCCTCTCAAACCTGCTGTTGTAAGTATAGTCCTATTATAACACACTCATTTACTCACTTGACCACTTGCTGACCCTGGAGAACTTTTTTGTATTGTTTGTTCTGTGTTACAGCCAAATATCCCCACTGTGAAGTCTGTCAGTAGTGCTGTCTGTAAGTAGGCACGTGCACGTACACACATGCCTCCTGCTAAATGCACACACGCTCGCATTCATATACAGTATATTGGTGCCCTGACCCACCTGGCTTCCTGTCTAGCTTTGTGAATGTGTCCTGACCTTGATGCTCACAGGAACCTCCTCCCTAAACAGCTGTTTCCACGTGTCCCACCACCCATCGTCCTCCAAACAGAGAAATTGCGTTGTAGTCATCGTCTCAGGGCTCAGTTCACACACAATCTGTAGATATCACATCATGAATTTCAAATTCGGAATGGGTAATAGGTCCCGATAAATGTATCTGGGAAAACAGTTTGAATAACACAAAATTGGCCCTCAGCGAGACGTTTAGAAATATTAACTGTCGGAAGGGATCATTTTTCGCCTTTGATCATTCTGGGAGTATTTTGGGAACAATATGACCTTGTTCAGAGTGGGGGGAATTAGCCATAAAGCGCTGGTGACTGAGTGACTGTTTGATCCATAACACACCCTTTGGGGAAACACAGTTTTTTCATGCAAAATTCATTAAGTTGACTTATTCCTGTGAAACTCAGAAGACAGGGCGGCGCGAGGATGGAAATACGCGTGTGTGTATATTACACAAACAAGCTGTCAACCTGGAGTGTAAATAATGAGGCTGTCAACATGTGTGGCAGGCCTTTGCCAACAAACCACAGTTTATGTCAGGGGAGTGGGGCTAACACTAACTCATACACACACACCGACAGGGAGAAAGTGGCAACTCGGTTTTGAAGGCATGAGCGTTCGTGTTTCCCCTGCCTTCCTGCTTCTCCACCCTCCTCCTGTTTTTCTGCTTTTGCCCACTTTCTCCTCGAAAGTCTGCAGATGTGTAGCTATGCGAAAGAAAACAGGCAGCAGGCCTCCGGCTTTGGTTAGCATGGAGAGACATGCCAGAAAAACAAAGACCTCTGAACTGTACAAACACCACAGCAGAAAAACTGCAGCAAGGACCTCCCACGGAGGTGGCAAGTGAGCGACCGAGACCAAAACCAGCTTCTTGGATCAGGGTGCTACCAGATAAAGAGCATGACATGCATGGATGGATAAAGAGTCAGACACAGATGTGCCGCAAAAACTGTTACATGCGAGTTGAGGAGGAGAGGAAAGGGTGTAAATGGAGATGTGGCCGTGTCTTAATGCAGCCCAGTATCCCCCTGAATTACGTTCACCTTGGATGATTCTGCACCACACAATTTACATCTAATATCAACGTTCAGCACCATGGAGGAAGAAGAGGGCCTTTATATAGCGAGGCGTGAAGTAAGGGTGTGGAGAGTTAGGTGTTGGGCGTGTAGCGTGTCCAATCTTCTTGCAGGAGACCGGAGTTTGCATCCAATCAGAGACCTGCAATTATTGTTCACTTTTATTAACCGCAACCACGATCTTTGCCTAACCTTAACCAAGTGTTTTAGTTGATAAACTTAAACCAATACCTTAATCATAGTTTATTTGCCATGCCCACATTAGCCATAGCTGCCATGTGAGGATGTTGCGGGAACAAAGAAGGATTAAAACGATGGCACTGAAAGCAAAAAAACGTTATCCTTGCAGAATTGTCCAATATCAACAGTTTTGTCTGTTGATGGGGTTGAACATTGCAGCTGAGACCTGAAAAAGGTCTGTATCCTCTGCAGTCTTTTTCAGTAACATGCCTCCAAATCCTGCAGCAACTCACCAACACTTTACCAATTAGCACCTTCCTCAATTACAGCTGCAGCCTGCTGCAAGCCTGGGGGCAACAGCGTGTCTCTCTGCACGTCCGTGTCTGTCTGTTTGCACACCAATGGGTGTTTATGTGTCAGAGATGTAGGCTTGGACATGTGCAGGACATCTACATTTTCTCTCATAGATTTCCTGCTTTGACTAGCTGCTAGCGGAAGGCATGTCTTTTCTTTCCTGAGACGGACGATAAACATTATTGTTGGAGCTAAGGCCAGTAGCTTGTATAGGTCAAGGTCGTGACTTTTGTCAGTAGTGCATGTGTGTGTGTGTGTGTGTGTGTGGGGGTTCAGGAAAGACACAAAGACGGTGAGTTGTATAATTGAATGGAATAGCAGACAAGAGAAAATAAGCGAGAGGGAATCCAAGAGACACATTAGCAAATTAGACATCACATACATTATTAAAAGTGCCTCTAAAGTTCCGTCGGAGGTTGTGCATTTGTGTTTATAGCACATAATTGTTCATTTACGTTCACAATAAACATACTTCACAACAGTTTAACTCAGCGAGGCTTTTTAATGCTGCTAACTGCTGCCTTTTCTTGCACAGCACGCTCAGAGACTGCAGCAAAACCACTGTTATCATTCTGTTACACGTGGCCAAATCACCAGGAGACTAACTCAGTCCAGTTAAAATTCCAGGACAAACAAACGTTCACACTTAGCATCCAACATCGCGCTACTCTGGGGCTGTAAAGAATGTAAAGACGGAGCTGGGCTTGTGTTCTCTCCGGGCCAATTTCTTGTGGGAAGAGAAGCAGAATGTAAACTGCAGAGCGAGAACGTTTTGAAAAAACATATTAATGATTTGTTAGTGTTGCAATTACAGTTCAATTGTGTGAAACTGTCACAAATGCAGTCAGCGGAATTTATGAAGTCTCACATTTGAACACAGACAGCGTGCTGGGCTTTTATGATATTGTTTAATGTCTGAGTATGTTTTAGTGTCTAGATGTCGAAAGTGATAGAAGGCCACAGTAATGAAAAATCAAACAAAATATCTGTGTATGTACTGCATGCCCTTTGGATCAGATTTTTATAGATCCTGCCGATGATTTCACCTATAAAAAGCCAACACATTTTATATAAATATGCTTTCTTTTCTTTGCTTGGGGCTAATTTCTCTTTCTCCTCCGCTTTTTGCCTTATAAAGCTGAAGTCATACTATCCTGGGAAAGATATTAGCCTGTGTTTTGTATGAAACCTAAAGCCACATCACTAACTTTATTCAAATCCTCACTACCACTTAATTTTGTATAACTCCACGTTAATTTATGTCCATAGCAGCTGGAGTGGAGAGTAGGTTGGAAAGAACAGCTAGGGCCAAAGTGGACTGAACCCTGTATACAAAGAGAAGTACATATGTATACAGCAAGTTAGACCCCTCCACACTTTTCTGACCTATTGTTCACTATCTTTGTCCCTCTATTCTCTTGTCCTCCCTCCTCTCCAGCCTCTTGCCCTCCATCCTCTACATATTTCTCCCTTGGTGTGTGTTTTAAAGGCTGAGCCCTCAACCCAACCAGTGGGCTGAGGTTCAATCCTAAACCATTCACATGGAACTGGTTAGGAAGACATTCCTTCCATGGAGGGAATGTCTGGCACCAAGCGCCTGTAATACAGAAATCATAAATGGGAGGTCCAGCCTAATCACATCCCGTGGCACTCTCACCCTCTCTGAGCTCCCTCTTCCTCCTTCCTCTTCCTCTCGTCCTCTCTGAGGAGTTATTAAGAAGTGTATGGGGAGAACGAGAGCATTAGCTGATCCTATCTTTTCCTTTCCTGTGTAATATAAGGGTGTAAATCACTTGTGGAAATCGAACAGATCAGATTCTGGTGGTTGGCACATTTTCTTGCTTATCTGATCCTCTGCCTCGAATCCCTGAGAGGAAGTGTTTTATATTTCCATAAATAAATAAATAGATAAAATGTTATGGATTAGGTGCAGAGAGAGGCTGTTGGGTTGTTTTGTTTTGCAGTTGCTACAACACACACCCAACATTTCTCTCAACAACAGGAATGTAATGCAATGTTCAACAGACTATGGTTAAAGTTTGATTAATCAAGGCTGGCCGACTGTCTGTAGTGCATCACATGTGGGAGAGAAATATGTTTCTGCACTGTAAATGGACTGAGAAGTACAACATAAAATGAAAACACATCATCCCTTAAAACAAGTGCATATGTGATATTTCTAACACTAGTCAGGTATTGGGAATATCACTCCTTCATTGTTTGTTATTGTCAGGCAGGCAAAGTATTTAATTTAAGAGGATATTTAGCTGGAAGCGAGGAGCCCTCAGTCAACATCAGAGACTCTAGATCGACCGCTCTGGCATACAAAACCAGGGTTATGTCACTGACAAGGGTAGCTGAGCTAGAGCTACTGCTAGAAAGCTGCAATCTATGGTTTCCACTCTTAACTTAACAACAACAAAGTTATTTTATGAGTTTTCTTGATGTTAAAGATTATGTTTGATGTCTTTTTACCAAAGCAGCGTAACATCTGGGCTGTGTCCTCTAGTTATCCGGCTTGCAAATTATCATGTTAAAGCAGTATCCAAGTGTGGCTATACTGTTAAACAACTGTTAAATTGATATAGCACCTTTTAAACCCTTGTTTGTAGAAAAATGAGATAATCCCATTGCAAATATGTGCAGTCTATGTTGTTGGGAGTGTTGTTTGCATTGTGCAGTGCTGTCTGCCAGGGTGTCTTTTTGGATAATACCACTGAGCAGCCAAGGTCAGACATTTTCTGATTCTGCACACAGTAGCAATAAAGGACAAACTATGGGAAAATTATGTAAGAATTTGTTGCATCAACAAGGAGACATACAGGCACATTTGCAGAGGTAACAGCTGCAGCTTTTGATATTGAATTTTGCAGCCATATTAGAAATGAATCACTGCCAAAATCTATTTTCCACATTTTGTGAAAAATGTTTCAATATTTGTTTCCAATAGGGTGAACGGGTCGGTCCTTGCCCTGCTCTCCTGTACATGCTTTTCCTCTGTCTTCATCTGGAACTGTGTGTCCTCCATAATAAACTCTAACAAGTCTCTGTCAGTCTTTCTGGCTCACTTTTGGGGAACCTACAGATGTCCCTGCCTCTGTTTCCTCCTCCTGTTTCTCCACTGCTGCACTTGGCCGCTGATTCGTCCTCTTGGATGGAGGCGATGAGAAACGGGGCGGCAGAGGATTGCCTCTGTCCCAGTGCCTCATCCATGAGGACAAACCAGAGCCAAGTATAAGCTGTGGGTTTTCCACTTCACGTTCCCTCTCCTGACCTTTGGTAGTTGAAATCCTAAAATAGAGAAAAATCAGCACCATTTTTGCTGACAGCTTTAGAATTTGCTGCCACTGGTGGATTTTATTAGCTGTAGGTAATTAACATTAATTACATGAGCTTACGTGAGATTTTGTGGTGGTAGCGCAAACGCATTCAAGATGCCATTATTCTCCATTGATTAATTAGCCCACTAACCTTCTTATCTAATTCCTAACGAGAAAGAAAACAGGAGGATTTCCCAAAAGGCTGGAGTTTTCCGTCTAAGCCAGGCTGTAATCTAGGCTCAGAGTGGTTATGGCATTGGATTTGCACAGTAGGGGGCAAAGATAGCAATGATTAACTTGTCATGTAGACTAGATACACTCATGCTCTCATACAGAACACACATGCTGTCACCACTTGTATGAAAGAGGTATGTTAAAGGCACTTAATAATTGTTTTATTTCCAAAGTGTTCACCGTTTCTGTCTCACCCTCTCCCTCCTGTCTTTCTGATTCTAGGTCTCTCTCTTCATTTTGCTGAAACACTATAAGTGGCACCTCCACATCTCTCCTGGTTCGGGTTTCTAAAGGAAACACTCCATCATTGGACCCCTGAAAAACTGGAAGAGGGAAACAATGGTGCCCTTGAATTTCCCCTGCTCATTTTGCATGTAATGGTATCTAGATTAAACACAATATTAGTGTTGGCCCATGCAAGCCAATCACGATTTTCTCTCACCCATGCATCAGAGTATGGTGCATGTGGAAACAGTCCTTATTTCAAAACACCAGCTTTACTTACAGCTTCCTTATGCTAGTTTGTGGGAGCAGGGTAAGGAGGAGGGAGAGGGTAATCACAGTGTAGGGAGGAGAGGGATATTGAAGCAGCAAGGCAACAAAAAGGCATCTCCAAAATCAACTGTTGCACTGCAGCGGGGAATAAAAAGCCAAGAGTTTATGTTGTTTCACCCTGGCATCAATGTCCACATTTCAAGGTTCAGCATCAACAGTTCATTTGATGTCAGGGGCACAGTTTGTGGTTATTTTCATGTCTGTGTGTTTAGTATGGAGCTGGAGCCAGGAGGCGATTAGCTTAGTTTAGCATAAAGACTGGAAGCAGGGGGAAACAGCTAGCCTGACTGTCCAAAGTTTAATAATCCACCTACCAGCACCTCGAAAGCTCATCAATTAACACACTGTATTTCATTTGTTTTGTACATAAACAGAAATGTAAAAATTTGCGGGATGTACGTGCTGTAATTAGTTCTTGGTGAACAAAACCCGGTGACAAGCAGTGACTTTACAGAGTCTTGTTGACCATTGAGGTTGCCAGGCAATGAGTGGAGACACTGCACTGTTGTTAGGTTAACTCTAAAAGCATGAATAGAATTTCTGTTTGAGTAATTAGTGAGCTTTAGAGGTGCTAGTAGGCACAATTGTTTTTGCTTTGGAGAGAGACAGTCTGTGTGCTAAGCTAAGGTAACAGCTTCCCACCTCTAGCTCCATACTGGATGCACAAACATGAGAGAGGTATCAATCAACTCATCTAACTCTCAGAAAAAAAGCGAATAAACGTATTTCCCAAAAGGTCGAACACTTCCTTTAAGGTCATTTGATTCCAGGCAGACACTGGATAATTTTGACAAGCTTTGAGGTGTTCAGTATGTAGCAAACAAATCTCAAGCTTTCTGAATCATCAGTGTTTCAGCAGCTTAGTTCAGCAATTGGTCAGACCAGGAATGAGCTCTAGTACAACAGGAAGTTCTGAATCCAGCAGAAACACCTGCATTACCAAGAGAAGAGTCATGAAGCACAACAGCATCATCTCCAGACTAAGCATCTGAACTTTCACTCTCCTTCATAACAAATGTGTCCTCTCTACCACCACCAAGCTACCAGCATTCTTCCCTTAATTTCTCCCCTCTCATCTATCTCTTCACCTGGGTCCCCTGAATAAACGTAGGGTAATCTGTCTGGGCCAATGTGCTGGGCTGTGCGTGGGCTCATGTTGAGGCCAGCCTAATCACCTTACGGATCAGCATGGAGAACAGAGGAGGCTGTACCTTTTATCCCAAACCAAAGTCAACAAGGCAGGATTCCTGGGAAGCATTGCAGACATTCTTGAAAGCAGAAAAGAAGGGTAAAAAAAACAGCCATTGACCCCTCTCTCCCAAATTTAAGAGCAGTAGAAAGTGAAGAAGGAGAGAGGAGGGCATATGAAAAAGCTTGCTGGGGTGTGTGTTGTTGTGGAGTACGACAAGGTGCTCCAAATGCTCCAATGAAGTTTACAACTTGCATTCTTATATGCATAAAATAACTCAATAAGGTCTAATAATTCCACTTTTCATGCATCTTAAAAGTCACATTTTTGCTATTTCTATTTGTAGTCGAGAATATGGTTCCTAACATCATCAACTACCTCACTAGTCTCACGCCTGCTTTCCTGCTTCTTTCTTCTATCTCTTTGTTATATAACGTCACCCCTCTCCCCCCTGCGCTACCACTCCTGCACCGGGCCAAAAGTTTGGCCGGTGACCCGGGGTAATTAATAACTCCCTTAACAAGGTGCTGTTTGCACAGATGGACCTCCACCTTCAGAACTGGCCACCCTTTTTGCCGATGATATTTCCTCCCTCCCGTTAGCCTAAGCTATCACATGCTGTGTAAACACTGACGCTCGCTGAACATGCCAAGCACAGCAGCGCTCCCGTATGAGATTGAACGTGTGAGTCACTGTTGCCCATGTAGGATTTGTGCCCTTACATTTTCTATTTGTGTGTCTCAGACCCTTGTTAATAGAAGAGTATGCGTCCTCTGAGTCATAACAACAAATTCAACCACAGTTAAGAAGAAAAAGGAGAGAAAATAAGAGAAATTTCAAGAAAAAGAACAGAAACTGAAAGATGAGGGTAAGTGGTAAAGAGAAAGTTAAGAGTGGTGGCAGTAGGAGGATGGGATTGGAGACATTTTGGCCGGGGATGTCAGAGAGGAATCAGTGAATAACTTGGCTTGTTTCTTTGTGGTGAGAACAGCATGGGCTGGAGGCTGGAGCCAGAGCCCACAATGTCTAGCCTGGAAGGTTCTCTCATTAGAGAGATTGGAGCGTGCAACCTCCTGGGAACCGCAGCACCAGAGCACAGCACTCATCAGAGCCCTGGGAACGCTCACTCTCAAGGCCATCTCAGGTATAAAGTTATGGAGATTGGAGTGTTTTATTTTTTCCTGTAATGGCTTGTCACTCTCATCTTTTGTCTCCGTGTGCCATGTGTCTTAAGTTTGTGGTGATGCTTGAAATTGCCATGCGAAGATCCCACCCCTGTATTTGTCGATTGAGAATGTGTCTGAGAATATCCACCGAGACATGAGCTGAGTCTCTATACTGTCTCCAACGCCAGAAAAGTCCCCTTTGAAGGAGTGCAAAGGCATGCCAGTGTTTTTTGTTAAAACACTCGTTTTATGGCTTTCAGGGAGCGAAGCTTTGCTGGTTGGCAGGAGAAATGACAAAATACAGAGAGGGAACAAGAGAGGCAAGGGGAGAAAAAAGGCAAAGGGTACAAATATTCCAGTGTGGGGTCCTCAGCGTACAAATCATCGGACCATCTGCGGCAAGGCCTCAGAGGCGGCCTTTAATGTTCCCGTTTAAATGAGGAGAAAAATTATTTGAACCTGTGTACTCAGCCGGAAACATAAGCGGTCAGGAGCCTTAACAAGAGCCATGCACATGCAATTAAAACAATCAAAACGTCATAGGGATACACATGTAGAAGGGTGCTCTCTCCTAAATTACCCCTGGCATGTGGATCCAATAGCAGGCCATAAAATATATGTATATTTGACTTTACAGAATCTCATTTAACCCTTTTTGCAGGAATGCCCGTTTGCTTTAGGGATAATAAGAATACTTTTTAAAGGTTATTACCGAGTTAGCTAGTGAGTTTAATTTGTGGGAAGCTGTGTGTGTGTGTGTGTGTGTGTGTGTGTGTGTGTGTGTGTGTGTGTGTTTGCTTGAATGACTGACTGCCTGACAGCATGATTTCTGTGAGACCCTCTGTCTGGGTTTCTCTTGTGTCTCTTGTGTGTGGTTTGTCAGTGGCTATGACTAGTGTACGACTATGTATTCAACTAAAGAGCTGGTTCACTGTAAATATACTGTATGTAGCACATGTGGCTATTGAAAGTCCTCAAATGGAACTGATATAAATCTAGCAAAAGGTCAAGAGAAACATTTCCAACTAACAGGGTTCAAACTGATGAAATTCAGATTGTTCTTTGCTTGAAGTCAGAGAACTCTACACGTTACTGCTTTTTCAGTATGTGTATGATGCTTTCAGGAGCCCTGTATCAATCACATGGGTCTGTTAAATGCATTGTAAGTACATTTTAGGTGTGAATCCACAACATGGCCAGTGTCTATCTATATATTCATGCATGGCTGGCTCCCAATTCCATACTATTTTGGCAATTATACCACCCATCTGTCAATTTTCTAGCAGTCGGCTGCTGCCTATCCTGGCACACCAATTTTGGAAGTTTATCCTTCATGCTGATTGGTCGACTGTGTGATGTGCAGTACTCCCCACATTAGCGCCACTAAATAGTAGAGGAAAATGTAACTAATAAAAATGCAAGGCAAGTTGCTTTGATAAAGGAGCTAGAGACTCTTGTTCTTTGTTCTCCAACATACAGCAATGTTTGTAACCTCGCCAATTTTTTACATATTTTTTATACATTTAACACATAAATAATAAGACTAGAAGCAATACTTTAGTTTTTCTTTACAGCCACTAAAACGTGCAAAAAGCAACCATCTAAGTGCACACTAAAAGGCCTCAGAGGAGCACTCGCTCCTGAAAGCCACAGGTGTTTCAGGAGTGGCTCCAGTAATCAGCAAAAACAGCAGGCAGCTATACATCTGGGGCTTTTAAAGCAGGTTCACTCTTTATTTTAACAAACTTTTGTGGCTTAGTGTGTGCTTTCAGACTTGTGGACAGCTGGTTGTGATTGAGTAAAAGTGCTGTGTTTGGGACGTGGGTACCACAGGTGAATAAGTGATTTTTTTCAGCCACCTTGTAGCCATGACTCAGCACTCCTACTCCTACATGGCTTTCATTCTGGAGGAAGAAAAACAACTGAAACTGTCGAACAGGGCATGTGTTCAACAGTCAAACCTGTCATTGACATTAAGAGCAAACACAAGCAAATTTAGCAGAACACCACTTATGACTCTCTGCTCAAGCCACTTCTCCCTAATGTTACTGTTTTTCAAAATAACAGCTCTGCAAAGCGCGCAGTTGCTACCCTCATTTTCTTCTACGTCAATCCTCAAAGGTTAAGAGCTTGGTCTCTCCCAAAATATCCAGCCAGAACCTTTTTAACATTTACCTCATGACTTGTACGAATGAAAAGGCTTCCTGTATGGAAAAGTTGGTGATTAATTTTGCCCCCAGCATCATAACTGTGTTGATTGTATTGGCCCTGCAGGGACACATATCCAAGTTGGCCATGTCAAAATTAATGGTTTGACATTCTCACTGCAAAGACAGCCTTCTGAAAACGGACATGCCCTCCTCAGAAAATTGCTAAGACAATACTGAAAGCATTGCTTCAATTAAATGGTTTTGACACGGGAGAGGCTGGTTGCTGTACTCGGGCCATGTGCTAAATTGGATGCACTGGTAGTACATTGTTTAGTTTTGTTTTTAACAAATAGCTACAAATAGCTTAAATCCCAAATTCATTTTATTAATTTTGTTCATCACATCTCTCTCTGTCAGAGCTTAATTTCCCGAACACTCTAATGTTTTCAGAAGATACATACTTTGGTACAAAGCAATGTAACGTGTGACAAAGTGTAAGCTAATCTTCTCATGGTCAGTCTGTCAGTTTGAAACTACCCACAGTCACATAAGAGCAACATTAGTTCTGCGATCTTGGCACAAAACGTGGCACTATTCCCTAATTCTGTATGGAGCCTTTAAACATACATCTCAAAGAGAGCATGCTTCTGGAAGCACTTAACTCAAATTAACTGCATCTGGCAGAACTAATCTAAAGAAATAATCTGCTAAAATCACATATCATTACCCTGCATATACAGTATGTTTATGAATCGATCTATAGTAGAGAGTAATGCGGCCAGTCAAAGGCCTTAAGTCATGATTAATTTCGGTATTTTGTAACATATTTGGTAATTCGCCCTCATGCAGAGTATGAATGCTAACCACACTGATTGGCTGGACCAGTGTTTAGGCCTGAACAAAATCCTACTGTAATCCCTCAAACGTCGCAGTGTCACATGAAGAAAAACACTGTGCAAAGTGTCAGGGAACAAGGCAGGAAAACTTCATATAGCTAGTTGTTTCATTGCAGGAGTGTAGGGATATGTTACACCATGAACTAGGAGACTACGACAGTTATGGTAGACACTCATGGCAGACAGCAACTTATACCTAATGCACAGTTACATCCAAACACACATTATTGACAGGTCCATGTCTCTCCATTACCATGTGTGCAAGAAGGGACTATACGTTGGTGGGAGTGTGTTGTTTTAGATACCACACTTTAGGTACAGTTTGAGTAATAGATCCTTGAGTTTGAAGGTTTATTAGATGCCAAAACACTGCACACCAGCAAAAGGAAGAATTTTACATCTCTGGAAAGTTATCAAGGCAGCAATTATTTTATCTGTCTTTGCAGCGATTGCCAGGTAAGCTAGAAATACAACGTTCGTAACCTTAACTCTAACCCTATGATGCATTTTATGGTCAGCATCTTAACCCCTAAGCCACAGGGGTGCTCCTTGACCGAGTCTATAGCCTGCTTGTTTAGAGCAAAGTTCTCTCTCCTCTTTACATCTTTGAAACCTCTGTGGGCCTTCAGTTCCCATCAGTCCTCATTCTGTATCCTCATCCAACAAAACTGGGTTGCTGGGGCAACAGCTGCGTGGGTGAGGAGGGACACTGCTTTTAATTAGAGAAGATGTTGTGGTTAGCCATGAATATTATTAGCCCATAACAAAGCCAGTGACAATTAATGGCAACAGATACTTCCTAATCCCACCCTGTTCCGATGGGTGCTCCAACCACTTCTTCCACACAGTGTATTTGAGGTGCAAGTTGAGGTGTGATTACATGTGCGCACTTGAGGTGTGCACATGTAATCACACATCTTGCCAAATGCTTTCCAGATAGTGACCACACTGTTTGCCAGAAAACCCTGTTTCTGACACTTCCTGAATCAGTGACAGAGGCTTTGCTCTGGTTCACACTTGTGTAAAAGAGCTTCACTTAACTGTGTGTGTGCAGGTGTGCGTGCGCTGTTATCTGAGTTTCCCCTACCGTGCACACACCTTACAGAGAGTACATCCTGATAAATCAAGGCCTCTGATCTCCCAGCCAGGAATTCCAGACTGCCTGGGCCACACCATTCAGATCCGTGAAATACGGAAACAGCGGCTCTGCATACCAAGAATTCAAAGAATGCCATTAGACTCCATTTGTTTTCTGCGGAGGTGACAAGGGGAGGGAGGGTAGGGGGATGAAGACATTTTCTGATATTTGAACAATTGAAATAATCCACTTTTAACCACGGCCACATGTTGTGCTTTGGGTGGACCACACACGAACACTGAGGCATGCATGAATTAGTGCTAAGCCACAAGTGAAAGAACACATAGAGTACATAACACAAGGAACACAACTGCAAAGCCAAAAAAAGATGAATGAATCCCACAAAGACATGCAGCCAGAAGTGCACATACATTACACTGTATCATGTGACTCAAAATACTCAAGTTTATGCTGCATCAGAACTGATTTTTCTCAAGCAGCTTCCATCCCATCATGCTGTCTTCAGCCAGCTCATTAGTGGGATTGGTATATGGTTACACAAGGAAAGACAAGGTGGGTGGAACACGAGGAACTGCGCAGTATCTCAGCAGGAGAAACAGCTTGCAGCTGCAGCCTCAACAGTTACCTTCATATCTTCTTCGTGTCTTCTGCGTATGCATAGTTTCTGAGGAATGTTCCAGGTGTTTCATGAGTTCCCATGAGGTGAAATCACAAAGAAGATGTCAAGCGCTGATGATGAAGATGTGCCGAAAACGTGGCTTGTAGGTTTGAGTTTATTTGGATGTGGCCACCAGAGCTGCACAGGCTGCAGGAGTGGAGCACCATTTCACAGCAAAGTGGCAAGATTTTCCTCTGTGTGTGCATTTATGCATCAGTTCTGATTAGCAGTAAAACTTACAAAAGAAACATTAAACTGGTGAAAAAGTGAGTTTGAGAGAGAGTGTGTGTGTGCATGTATGTGTGGAAATATTAAAGGAGACACCGTGGGCAGAGTCACACAACTGGAATTTGCAAAAAGAGGAGCTGAAAGTATAACCTAATGCCCCTGATCAAAAGCCATAAGGAGGACACTTGACATCATAATTTGAGTTAGAAGCCCACAGTTTTGAGCTTGGTTCTTTGTTGTGGTGTGGGCCCTCTGCTTGCATCTCTTCTCTTCATGCCTTGTCAGGGATAAAAAAAAACACCATTTACACATGACAAACTGTGAAGCACTTCCCACTGTCAGGCACTGCGAGGTGAGAAAAAGCCTCATCGTTGATTTAAAATGTAACAGGAAACAGTATGAGTGCCAAAGACACATTGGTTTAGGTGTTATTCTGCGTGTTGGGTGAGTTCCCTTTCTCAGAAGAAAATAAAAGTCATATGTGTGACTTCCAAGACTGACTATTGAGCTTGTCCTGATCAGCCAGCAACCGACTTGCACTCGACATAATGCAAAAGGCTCTGTTGATCCTTTGCAAGCCAAGTCCCAATAAAGGGAAATGGGATTCTCATCACTCATCCTCCTTACTCTTTCCGTACATGTCTTTCATTACAAAAGTTGAACAACAAAATGTCTTCAAATTACATTTAAAAATCAGAGTCCAAAGTAAAACTCCCAATCCTATCCTTATTTTCATGCTTGTCAGGTCGCTGCAAAAGGCCAATCCTGAATGAAAACATTTGCCATTTCAGTGTTGCCTCAGAACATGAGAAGGAGCTGGACGCTGATCAAACTGCAGCTCTTGGGAAAGCGAGAGAAAACATTTCCAAACATGTCAGATTTTACTGACAAACATGACACCACCTCAGCCTCAGAAACAGTAATCTCTGTAGGAGATTGGAAAGACTTTGGATAGACCTGATAGCCTTGGGAGTCAAAAGTTGGTAGGTTATTTAGAGGGCTGTTTACTTGAGTTAAAGTGGACTGCTAGCAATCCTTGTTAATCTAATTTTATGTTTTATTTTCTTCTTAGAAATAGAAAAACTTGCAGGGAAAAAACTTGCAGCGGTGTGAACTGACCCGTCTCAGCTCGACTCAAGCGGACTGATGGCGTCGCCTGCGACTCAGCTTGTCAAGACGCCAGTGGCTGGTTTTACAACGTAAGGCACATCATCTGTTTCAACAGCCAATCAGTACATAGAGAAGTCAGCTCAACCCTCTCGTTTTTTATATTTTTGCCGTTTCATCAGTAGTACAAATGCAACTGTAGCGAGTAGCTCACTATCACTCACTATCCTCATTCATATTTTAAAACGCTACAAATTATATCAAATTATATAGTATTATACAAAAAAATGCCTGAAAAGCCTGCAGTTAGAAGTACAGAGAATTGTTGCTATGGAAACGATACACCGTCGCATCTAGTTGCATTGGTGTAAACTGGCAGGTTTCAGAAAGCAAATTTTTGGCCTTTAGATTCCTGTTCAAGAGATACCACTTGTGGTATGTGACTATAAAGTTCCATACTTAGGTCACGTGATGACAGCTGAACCATCTCCATGGCAACTGAGCAAACTCTGATAAAGGCCATGAGATGTGGCTGAAAGCTCCAGAAGAACACATGTGAGTCTGACCTGCAATCGTGTGGCTTTAAGCAAGATGATCTGACATTTTATCCTTTTGGAGCTTTTAACGTTGCTCAGTTGAAAAGGTTGAGATTAAACTACAGTGTCCTGTGAACTTCAGTGGACTTTTGACTAGCTATTTCTTTAATGCTCTTTTAATGAAGTGTGGCTAGGAGCCTGATCTCAGGAGGTGATTAGTTTTAATGTCAAATTGTCAAAACTGAGACTAAACTGACACCGCGTCTCGACTTAGCCATACAACCAGCAGCTCAAACACAGCCAAAATGAAGAAACTCAAATAGCACATTAACTGTACTATGCACACTCACACACTGGCATGCACACATGCAAATGCACAGCCAGGTGTATCCACTCAGGAGGTATAACACACCTCAGGCCACACTTTATAGGCCCTTATAGCTTATAAAAGCTGTGAACCTTTCTATGGCAAATACCTGCCTGCTCAGAGGCAGAAAATTACGTGCTAGGCATTAGATCATTTTGAAACAATGTCCATATTTTTATACTTTTTATTTGAGGTCTGTGGCTCATACGTCTGAGCCTGTGCATCAGGGGTCTCGTTTAACCTACATTTTAACACGCCATTATGTTGTAACATTCAGACGGCCTGCTTCTGTTGAATATCATGCTTGTCGTTGCCAACTTTGGGTGACCGCTCTATGGCTTTTCCCCCCTCACTGTCTGCGTCAAAGGGACACGTTTCATGAGGTATGCCAGTGTGGGCAAAGAATGCTGAAAATGTGGAGGAATTGCTAAGATTGGATCGCAAAGTACAGGGGGTGAGACTGGAATTTGTTGCCATTGATAGCATCTTGCTCGAAGCACAGTGGAGGATTACACATAATGTAACTCAGATAGAGAGGGCAGCTACAGTATGTACAGTATATCAGCACAAGGGTGAACGTCGCATCTTTATTCACACAATTGTAGAACAGGATATGGTTATGCAGTTGTGGAAACTACATTTTCATGTTCATTTTCACAGTTGCACACTCTGACTGTCCCTCTCCGTCCCACCCCTCCTCTCAGTCCCACCCCTCCTCTCACCATCTCCGTGTCCTCTGGACTACCTATGATAGTCCCTGATTGATGGCTGCAGGTCAGGCGGAGGATCCAGCGATAAAAGATCAGTGGGGGTGCTGTTACACCCTGTTCAAATCTCTCTCTTCTTCTCCCACTTCAGTGAGAACAGCCCGAGGCTACTAAAATACATCTGAACCTTGCCCTGTAGTTGACCTGGCAGTTAAAACAAAAACACACATTGCTCCCCGGACAGCTTTCCCTTAGCACACACGAGATCCCTCTTCATCTTTATGTCCTCTCCCTGAATCTTTTGTTCTCATTCTCTGCATTTCTAAATTGTATTCTCTCTTTTTAAGCAGTCCAGGTCACTGTTTTCCACTGGCTTTAATGAGAAAGGGAGAAAAAATAAAGAAATCCATCGCTTAACCAGTCCAGTCATGGGGGGATGACAGGTCCAGTTTGGATGACGACATTATTTGCCAGAGAAAAAGCAAACAGATGAATGGTGGCTGGGGGATATATTTTATCGTCCCAGAATCCCCTGAGGTCTGGCCATGCTCTCAACAGTGCCAACAATTCCAGCCGTCTCACTGCCCGTCCTTTTCACAACAGAGAAATTCATAGTCAATCAGCGCCGTACCTTTCCACTTCACCTAGTACAGCGCATCTCCCCCGGATTTATTTTGACTACTATCTCTGCACAGAAGTCTAGACATGCACCTCGTCATCGCCGATTCTTTTGTAAATGAAAGGTAGTGGAAAAAAAGAGGAGCGAGAGAATGATGGGAGCATTCCTTCCAGTTCCTAAAAAGGGAACACACAGACACATTTTTGCCATAGTTCAGAATGGAGGAAAGAAACCTGAAAGACTATGATGGATAGTTTTTGTTAAAAGGTAGGCTTATGAGGTCAACAGACGAGTGTAAAGAGAGACAGAAGAATGCAGCGTTCATCTGATGAAATAAACATATTCATCAGCCTCGATTTGGCTGCTGTCAAGACGTTTAGGACGAGAAGAGAGAGGCTGTTGCTTCAGTGTTGTCTAGTTCCATGATGAAGCTCTCCTAAGAGAGCAATACACAGCTTATCACTGCAGTAATGTCATTTCCGTTTCCTTAATGAAACTACTACTACGTGCTGGGAGTGGGACAGTGAGACGGAGAATTTTAGCCTGTGTGTTTCCATGTTTGTGAGTACGGTCATACAGTAGATCTCAGTGGGCACAGTAGAGTTTTTTTGTCTCTGAATATAGGCTATAGAAATCCCTAATCTACCACAAAACACAACCCAGGTATTGTATGCAAAGTTGATAGTGAAGATTCCTCATTATACACTAGTTTAGGTCGTGTCACCCAAATTTCAAAAAGACATTTTTTCCTATATACCTCTGGTTGTATCCAGCTTCGCAGATAGTTTCAGTTTTACATGCCCAGGTTTTGAGACACCTGCCTCTTCAAATTCTGCTGCCATCTCAATACAATGGAGGTGAATGAAACTTTGTTTGTGCTGCACATTTAAGCTGCAACTTGTCTTTCCAGAGATAATGTCCCAGCTCAAAACCTCGGCACATAAAACCAAAACTATCTCAATGGGGTAAGAGGGAAAATATGTTTATTTGTGATTTGGGTGAATTGACGCTTTAAAGGAACATTTGGTTAATTGCAACCTGAGTCTTATTTCCATATTCCATTACAATGATACTGACTCCACCAACGTAACTGCTGGGATCTGGCAACAAGGGGACGTTGCTACAATGAAATCAGACAGGGCGAGAAACAGAGCAGTCAGACGATCAGACAGGTCATAAACAGATTATGTAAACCAGTTCTTTTGTGGGTAAAACCAACTGAGCACACCCTAAATGTTTGTTTAATCCATCATTGCACAGGAAAACTATGGGAGCACAACTACAGCAAGTACAGTAAGTCCAATTTTAAGCTAAAAGTCAGTCTGTTATCTGTGAAGGATGTTTTTAATGGACAGTTTGGGTTATAATTTTATTGTTCGGCTTTGTTTTCTTTATCAAATAAGTTTGGCTAACCTGGGGAAACCTGCCTGATCGTCCTGATTGTCTCCACGTTTCTAGAACCTAGCAAGTAACTGTTGATGTTATTAATATGGACAGAAACGATGGCCAAAACTACAAAAATAAAACCCAGACTGCATGAAACCAAAATGTCCCTTTAAGGCTGTCACGCCTTCCTCAGCCAAATTCAGTTTTACACTTTCTCCTTTTCTGTGCCAGTTCTAACACTCCATGCCAACCTTTTTTCACTTGGGCCAGTCAAAACATATACCGTCAGTGCCGCTCCTGTCCTCTCCCAGCACGCCTGATCAAAGCCTGTTGCTGAGGAGCGTTTCACCAGACCCTTTGCAACCCATCAGCGGATAATTCCGAAATCCTGTGCAATCCCAGACCGTGGCATCGCTCCGAGCTTCTTCCGGATATATCGATCAAACCTTGTAGAAGAAAAATGTTTCCAAAGCGTGGCTACACACCTGTGACCACTTGCGGGAAAAAAGAGCATGTGATACAGTGGGACACCAGCTTGGAACAGGGAAATAAAAAATATTTATCCTAGCTCCCCGTAGAGGAGGTGGAAAAAAACTTGCTTTGTGGGGTTGAAGAAAAGATTATAAAAGAAGAATAAAAGAAAGAGAAATGGAGGCAGGGGGAAAACGCAAGTTTGTCCTTGAACGACAGAGAGAGGGAAAATGTATTTCATATTTGCAATCATTGCACAACTGAAGTGTGCAACCAAATTCACTGTTTGTTTTCTCACTTTCATTTTCCCTCCTCTATTTTGGCTTAAACAAATTTTCTCATCCTTACCCAAATACACAACTGTCACTTCTCCAAATATTCAATGTCTCAGGGAGAAGAAATGTTGATAATCTGCCCAAGAGTTCTCCAACAGCAGCAACCCCATCTCTTTCATCCGTCATTTCCCATTTATAGAGGAATCCACAGCTTTGGGTTTAACTGGGCCTGTTTAAACACATTGAAGAAAGTTCTATTGTGCAATTCTTTTAAGTAAAATAAACATATTTGGTCATTTTTTTCAGTCAGAAATTATCAACAACACAAAAGCCACTGCAGAAATGTTTAAAGAGGCTGCGTAGAAGTAATCTATAATCATGTTTCCATCCAGCTATGCAGGCAATCTTAATCATAAACATGTAACAAAACAATGTAATGTGAGTTAGGTGCTTTGACTGGCAAAGAAAATAGAAATGATAAAAAGAACTTAGCGGCATCAGGAAACACTTTGCTATAAATGGTGTGTCATTACTTATTCATGAAATGTGTTTCCATTGTTATCTAATGCAGAATTTCACATGGCTTTTCTTTCAAGGACAAACAAGGCAAAAATATTTTCCTACCGCATTGACTTCTTTAGTTTTGGCAAAGGAAAATACTGAATACCACTGTAAAATTGTAAGCTGAAATACTGCGGCAACTGTACTGTCAAACTCCTTGTACGGTATTAGTACAAAATAAAAAATGGGAATGTCTGGGGGAAAAAAAACATATATTGTCATCAAATTTGATGAAAACATGGATATGTGGTTCCTCACTGGTCCAGCCCTCCTCCTCTGTTGCTCTTGCTGAGGTTTCTTCCCTTTGTTTGGGGGAGTTTTTCCTTATCCGAATCAAGGGTGTAAGGATAGAGGGTGTCGTATGCTGTACAAACTGAGGCAAATTTGTGATTTGTGATATTTAACTATATATAAATAAAACTGACTTGACTTGATTTCACTTGACTTTAATTCATTCCGTTGCACATTTTTTCCAGTGTAAATTAAACTGAGATTAAGGCAAGGATGGCTAATGATGTGGGATGAGCTAGCTCATTTGAAAGAAGCTCTACACTCAAGGGACGTGCGAGGCTACGTGTACTGGAAAGTTGCATGTCGTGGCACTGCTACTCACGCTGCAGCACAAAAAAGTAATCCAGAATAGAAGCTTTGCTGCAGAAATTCACTCCACTTCACAGTAATGGGGGTTTTTTTGTTGTTGTTGTTTTATTTTTTTTCTTTTGACAAAGTTGGCCAATACGCTCGCCACACACTTAGAATGGACCCATAGTCCAAGACCCCCCAGTTGGGAACCACAGGAGTAGACAATAAATAAATAAATAAACACCCTTCAACACTGCAGTGATGCAGAATTACCGGTAGCAACATTGCTATCCGAGAAGGTCATCCTGTTTGCGCCTGCTTGATATATCCATGTGAGTTGCAAGTTATTGTTTGTGTCAGCATATATAGTATGCTTGTATGTCTGTTTAATAGCCTCAGTGCACACAAGCTTTAATACTTACAGTATGCAGCCCTTCACATGCTGCCCTGTGCAATATTGAAAATATGAGGGCGACTTTATTGCTCTGCAGGCTTCGGGGACATACAGTGAAGCCTCCTGCTGTGTAACTGGACAGTGATTGATGGCGGGGCTGATGGGATAGCGGCTGGACCACCGAGACCTCCAGGTGCTCTGGAGTCTGGGGGCCCACTGATCTACAGTCTGCTCCTCTGCATGTGGCAGCGTTAAATCTCACACACACTAACATTATATTGCGCGGCTGCACACACAAACACATCAACGCAAGCACACAAACACCACAAGCAGACATGAGAAGATATATGCTGCAGGAGCTTGTAGACACAAACACACGCATACACCAGGCTGCGGCACCAGCAGAGGCCTGAGTCGGCTGATGGGCTGCATGTACTTTGGCCTCGCACACCAACTCTCCTTTGGTGAAGAATTATCAACACAGAAAAGTGAAGTGGACGTTTTCTAAACGACCGGAGCCAGTTCTTTTCACACAGCTAAGAATGGCTGCTGTTGGAGCGGTGTGCGAATAAGCTTGGCACAGCAGCTCTCGTGTTCGCTGTTTCTCTTTCTTTCTTTTTCCTCTCCTTCATTCTTTCGTTTCCTCAAAATAAGGGGCAAGGATCTTACGCACACCCTGCGGCAATGCTGTTAGGGATATTCTCGGCACCTTTGCCTTGAGCATGGACTCACGAAATATTAAAAGACATTTTTGTTTGTGAGTTTCTGTGTTAAAAGATCTGACTGCTGAGTTTTGAAGGTATTTTTGCAACTTTTACAGCTAAACTCTCACTGTCTTTCTCAGCAGACTCAGTCCGTGGGCAGCAGGGAGAAGCAGTGGGCCAGCTAATCATTTGCGGAATGTGGCGTGGATATAAGATAGGCCCAGATTGGGAATGCACGGAGCCAGAGGAATGGTAATTACTGTGGAAATCAAACACCATCAATTGTGAGGTTTTTCAACATTTCACAGCGTCCCTCTCTCCCTTTCCCTTCCCAAAGCCCCTTCTCCTCTCGCTCCAACTCAAACGACCCTCACTGCCACTCCCTCAGGCCCTCAGCCCTCCCTCCTGCCCTCCTTGTTTTTTCCACTATTTTCCACCCTATTCCGCTCCTCTACTTCTACTTGCCTCTCTCTACCCACCCATTTATTTTCCTTTAATTTTTTCCTCCTCACTCCACCCTCTCACTTTATCTATCTTCACTTTGTTTTTCCTGTCTCTCGCAGTACACCCATTTATACCTAATCCCTTGGTCAAAATGGCTTTGTTTCCCATCCTATGTGCTCCGCCCACACTCATATGCACACACACACACGCACGCAGGCACTCACACAAATGACCACATAAGACAAATGACCCTCATCACTGTACGTCTGGAATGTAAAAACACTGAAAAACGGCGCCCGAAGCATTTGTTGTACATTCCAAATGCTTTTAGAGACTCTCACTTACTTTGCACTCTGCTGTCTAGCAAGAAATTACAAGCTAATACTAATTCTCCATGCACTTGTCTTGTGACTTAGATGATAAATGAGTTGTAGTATTTCTTTCTTCTCATGTGTCTGTCTGCCTACCACACACATGGTAGCGTGACCTCAGAGGTAGTTGGAGGATTGTGGGGTGACAGGTGATTACACAGGTCGGTTATAAAGCCTCTGTTCCCCTGTGTGTAGTTAGACTGTCGACCTCACATAGACCCACACTGGGGTACATGACACTAGCCAGCCTTACTGCAATCAAAGACGCTTTTTGACAGTCTGCTGCATGCTGTTCTTGAGCATGCCCACCACTTTGTGTTAGGCTCATGGGTGCAGATATCAAAGTGCTGTTGTTACATAACGCACACACACAGCCTCTGTCCTGTCCCTCATCGCGTCATTCCTTTCGTTTTTGACAAAGAGCAAATGTGAATTGGACAAATAGGGCCTCTGTCAGGGGTGACTCCCAGGGAGAAGAAGGAGAGGGTTCCTGAGAGGGAGGGAGGCGGAGGTCGGGGCCCACACTTCATCCATCTTTACTGGTGTGCCCGCAAACCCCCCACTGCAGCCTCCTCCACCCAGTTCCAGTCGGATATGTAATGCTGTAGATCACAGACCTCTCTTGATAGTCTTCAAGTAGAGACTCAAGTCCTTACTATTGATAAGGTGTCCATTATGATGCTTCTCCATGCCAGAAATGTATTACATTTTATTTATTCCTGTCATTTGTTCCATATGCATTTACTTTCTATTACTAGCTGGAATGATGTTTGGTGGTGTAGAGGTCTAGAGAGGTTTTGAAAACATCTGAGCTGGATGACCTGGTCAATGATAGGAGTGCTTTATGAGCGCCCTGAAGCTTATCTCCCATGAGCCCCCTGTGCAAAGTCAGCCACCCGTCTGTGAGAAGACAAATAGATGGAGGAAGCGACGCACGGGGGCAGGAAAACTTGCACAGACACACGCACGCGCGTCTGCACATTCGCCGGGCAGTCCAGACAGCAACAACGCTCTTTGCCAAGTGTCACCGGGCAGTGTTTGTCAGAACATAACATTCACGCTGCGCCATGGCAACAAGCACTTCCTGCTTCCTGCTCTCGCTGTGTGATGAGACAATCTGAGGAAATCAATTTTGCTGCAAAGGTGCAAAGCAGAAACACAAACATGCACATGCACAAAATGCATGGGTGTAATGGCATGAACTGAAGTAGTCCCACATAAAACTGCACTGATTGATGACATTTTGATATGAAAACATTATCCTAATATCACATGATTGACACGGCAAAACAATGGACTTTCCATATTCAGTATCAACTAGAAAAACCCAAACATCGTCTGATAAAGAAACTGGGAGAAAAAAGAGCTTTCACCACATTAAATGGATCCAGCATCCATGTTTCATCGCTTGGAGGAGCAAGCAAGTGTATCAAAATAAATCATGCATTTGCATACAATACTGTTGGGGGAAATGTTGTGGAGGTCTAAACAAATCATAATCAAAATAAACTGCACTGTCGCTTGGGTTAAAATGCTTCCTGTTTGTGAAAGTGGGCCTATCATAATATCCTGTCAGCACTCAGGCGCAAACAGCAGATTGGACATTTAGTTATACAAACATCTCAGAGGCAAAACTGCTGTGGAGGCTAAAGCGATCTCATTAGTGGAGATATAACTCAACAGGTGGATCCAAAGTATCATAGCTTTTCAATGCAAATTTGCTAACTGGCTAATCTTATAGGAAAAGCAGAAAGTAAAAATACTAATCTATGGAAGAAAATAGAAAAAAGAAGACAGTAAATAAATGGAAAATGTAAGTTCTGCTTTCAATTGTTACCATATAATTCACAAGCGTGTGGCTAGTATCTCTTAAACTAATTAAGTAAACTACATAAACATGGTGTCAGATCCTTATTTTTAGTTTATGTTAGTTTTTAGGCCCCTTAATATTTGCTAACACCTCATTTTCCAGCTCTCATGTTCATTGAGCTTCAGTCTTACATTTTCCCAAAGTCTTTTGGCACTGCCAAGTGATTGACAGATACAGTAGATAGTTGCATTCAATTAATGTCTGAATTAAAATGACTCTGTGGCCTGGACGCCTTCCCCGTGTTAATCTGATGAGAAATCTCATTTTTGTTGTCCTCCCAGTTGGCAGTTAGCTGAGGCCGCAGCCTCTTTAAATGACGTAACTGACATATGACATATTTCATGGTGAAGACCATGAATGTTAACTGTAAAAACATTTGGAAACTGAGGGTGTTATTGCCACTGTTGTTAAAATATTTCAGTAATGTTTTCTACAGCTTTGTTCTTATAAAGCTGCAAAGTCATTTTAAGTAATTTTATTGCCCATGCCCTAATCAGGAGTCCCTGGTTTTGCAAAGAACTTTCGCTGCAATATTTCTGAGGGGATGCATTTCACAGGAACACTCACTCAACCCTCTTAGGACCAAACTCTTTTTTTTTTCTATATGTGAGCTTTCTTAGTCTTAGTGCACAAACACAGTAAAAAGCAGGTGGTGATGCTGAAAGCTTTGTGGTGTAGAGACTACCTGCAGCAGTTACCAGAAAGGAAAGCTCATTTCGCAGTGAAGATTTATATAAATTTTAATGGTGCAACACAACTGATATAACATCTTCCTCTATTTTAAACTCCATTTCCATAAAGGTCCATAAAGGTCAGGATTGTAAAGAGGGTTTGCAATTGGTCAACGGTGCCAATTTGCATGTCAAAATTCACCAAAGTTGAACCCTACAGAAAAACAAAATTTGCAGCAATTCCACTGAAATGAATTAATATCAAGCTAATTATTTCAAGGTCTGGTCACCAGGCAACACCAAGGCACCAACTCCAAAACAGCAATACTGAGCTTGTTAAAGACTTTGGCCCATGTATTGTACAAACCACAGCATGCAGTGTGCTGTGCAGTGTGTGTCATGAGTGGCCAGCTCTGTACTCTGTCACACACTAAACGTGTGATTAAAGAAGCCAGAGGGCTGCGACTAAAAAAAAAAACGTAACAACGCTCTAACATGTCACTCAACTTTTATGGATAACATTCCACTGTTAAATTAATCATCGAGGACGCAAGCACCCGTGAAGAGAATCGCCCCCAACACACACACATGCACATATGCACACAGACACAGAGGCAAACATAAGGGAGCTAATAAAGGAAATCAAAGCAGAGAGCTCCACTTGGTGATGACAGAGTGCCCCAGGCCTCCGTCACACGACCCCCGGACGGTCTGTCTGCTCCCATGGTAACCCCTGTGCTCTGATCTCATGTCGCTCATAAACAACATTCGATATCCTAGTAAACACAAACACTGCAGCCAGCATCCATCATCCAGTGGTCAGAACACACTCTTGATTTACAGTTTATTGCTTTGTTGGCTTGTTTTCCCTTTTGTTCCCAGAATTCCTCTTTTCCGTTTGGTTTTGCATTCCCATGTTATGACCACTCGCTGCGTTGAAAGTTTTGTGTGCGTGTGATACTGTGACATTCATTGTGATGAATGCCTGACACCTGGGACTGACTGATATGACGAGAGTAAACCCACTGCGTCGTAAATTCTGCGTCTGATTTATTCTGGAGTTTAGTGATGTATTTCTTGACCTCAGCAGCATGCTATCAACACAAACGCAGACAGCGATAAGGGAAAATGTCAGTGTGTGTGTATATGTCTGCCTCAATCCCTCATGCAGCAGCTTCCCTTGCACTCAGAGGTCAAATTTTTTTAATTCATCCATCTTCAGCTTCCCACAGTTTTAAAAGATTAAACAAATACGTGGTTGACATTAGAAAAATGTACAAACATCTATCTGTGAAATGGACCATTTAGAAAAACTACATGTTTAAGTTAGAGCTGAGAATAAATGAAAAAAATAAACCAAAGTGGGAGTCAAAGGAATTCAACTTACTCAAGTAAATGTGAAAAGTGGCCACTTAGAAATATTCCATACAATTAAAATACAATATAATTTAAAAGAAAGTGAAAATAAGAGAGTAGAATTCAAAGAATTCACTTATGAGAAGCACGCTCTGGTGAATTCTGTGGTGGAGCCCACAATATACCTTGAAATACAACATTTACACATATTCACATGACTTAATTTCATACAGAATCTTGGCAAGCAGTTCACCCACCCTATGAGGTAGTGCAGGGCACCTTTTCAACAATGCACATAAAGTCCTCTCCATTAATCTCAATTTGGATGTATATAGCACCGTCACTGTGCTCCCTGCCCATTAATCACTGGAATCATGTGCAGAAAGCGTAAGGGATCATTTCAGGAAATCTACTGCGTTTTTTTCCCCCTCAGCTCTGCCTCTTGTCCCTCAATCTACGTTTCGCTCACATCTGTCGCTCCGCAGTTTGTTTTGCCACAGGAGCAAGAAATGCTAGATTGTGGAATAACAGTCTACATGACATGGTAAGAAACAAGACAGGTCACACAGCACTGCAAATCGAAAACATGTGCCCACCGTATACTTGGTAATAAATGTCCTGCCATGTATGAAGCCCCTTCTCCGTAACTGAGTTTTAAACTTCTTTCTAACTCACTTTGGCATGTCGCGCTATGGAACAGTCTGCAGTTGTTTGCAGTTGTTTTAGCAGCACACTAACACTAAACTGTGACCATTTATTTTTTAAAGTTGAACTGAAATTTGTCTTCTCTTCACTCTCTGTAAAGAAATATAAACTATAATGATAATGTGTCTTTTGTGTATAATTTTTAATTTTACAAAACATATTTCCACATATTTGTGGAAACAGCCTCTAAGCTTCAGGCCTCTGGGTGGGCATTTCCCATGGCAGCAGTTGACCGACATCTGAGAACCGCCAAAGCTAGGACACCCGCTGTCAACTTCCGTGGTGTGCTACTGACTGAGTCTGTAATACTGTAAAGACTATGAACATCGATAAAAGGCATTCACTTTCTTTTTTTAACAAATTCATAGTGTTGGTTATGTACCGAGAGCAATTTAAGACGTTTGACCTTTACAACATTCAACATTAGGCTGGACCCGTCATGCTATTAAGTTTTTACTCAGAAAGTGGAAGCTACCAAACTAGGCTAACTAGCAGCTGGCACACACTCAGTGTTGTGTCCGTCCCACATTATACAAAGGAGGGGGTCTAGCTAGCGTTAGCTGTGTCCCTGTCAGATTGTGAAACCTCACAGCAACAAGTAGCCCTGTAACCTCAGTACTCTGTACTGTACATTATTAAGTGATTCCAATCACGATCACAGAGTATTGAATGAAGTCATAGATCCTCATAAATCATAGATCAATCATTAATCAAATTACAGTACCGATAGTACCAAAAATTCACACCCTGTGGAGAGCTATCACCTCAGAAAAATGAATGAATAAATAAATAAATAAATATTTCTTGGTGAAATTTAATTTCAGTTCTATTAATCCTGGGTGATAAAAGTTACACAAAAACAACCAGGCCAGTGACAATATTGGGTTGAAATGTTGAAATACTCTGGATGAAGGCAAACCTGCCCAAAATGTACCCACAGTGGAAAACATTGCCACACAGATGTGTACACTAGCTCCAGCTTTGTTTTGTTTGCCTACTTGCACTGTAAGCAGTGAAAGGACAGGAAATTGAGACATTTGCTCACAAGGCAACACAAAACTGTGAAAATTGAGACAAATCACAGAAAATCACGCATTGGTGGTTGATGTGCAAAACATTTCACTAGTTCAGCCAGGAAGTTTGAACATCCCACAACGACCATAGCAAACAAGGCACCCGTGTGTTTGTATGAGCCAGCCAAATTTTAGAATCTGAATCACAAATCAGCCCAAGAGTTACTACATTTTTCAGAATCTCCTATGGGAAAAACACAAAGCAAAGCCCCATGTTCTGTACTGCTACCACGATTTTAAAGTTATGTTAACAAATCCGAATTATAGAGCAAAATCCATAACACATGAATAAAACAAATCATCTGGGGGCTGAGGTAGTGAACACAAACAGCCTCTTCTGTTCTTTTTCTCCATATAATAAATATTTATACCTAAATACTGAGAAAATACACATGCAAAAAGACAATCACCTGGCTCGGCTCACACAGGCCTTGACGCATGCCAAAGACTCAAAGCTTGCATGAGAGTCTTAAGGCTGCGGCGTGTATGAGTCGTTCTCTAAAAGCTATCACTGCTGTTTGTGGACCTTGGTCTTATCCTGGAGCTAAAAATAAAAGAGACTGCAATGTATAGTTCCCCCATATTGGCTGTGTTTAGTTACCCAATATAATATTAGTTCTGCAGGACCTTGGAACGGTATGGCAGCTGTATAGAAGTAGGGGTGACTGGGTTCATAAAGAGTGACAAATCCACCTGTATTCTTCAAATATGCACGCAAGATGTATATGCACACACAAACACACTGTAATTGCGATTGTATAAAGCTGAAAAAAAGCACAGTGTACATGGCGAGACATAAAAGACATCCATCCATCCTTTTTTATAAATCACTTATCCTGTTCAGGGTCGTCTTATCTTATAGAGCATACATAAACACACACACATCCCTATACACACACACACATACAAGATGTTGAAAACCAAACAGTGCCGACGTTGCCTGAAGGAGTGTTCAGCTGTGGCGCAGATGTGCTGAATAGAGTGGATGGACCTAGTACACAACATACACACGTGCACATATTCACATGGACACCTTTGCTTGCCAGCGCGAGGGAGGTTTTAGACAAGGTAAAGGTTCAGAGGGCGAGAGATAAGCATCATGTACCCTCTTCAACCAGGTAATATATTAAAACACTCTTATCAAACAGAGAATAAAATAAAAACAAAGGAAATATCCTCCCAAAACAGCTGCAGGGTCAGGAAGAGAGAGTAAGAGGAAGTTGGAATGAAAGAGAAAAGGAATGAGGATGGTAGCGAATGGAACCAAGACGCCAACATGCAGTTCAGATTATGACTCGATGCCATTAACATCCTAATGGGAGAGGCCGTGTGTTGATCCAAGAAAACTGGCAATGTGTGGCTGGAGGTATTTGAAGGGGCATAAGCATTCTGGGACAACAGTGCGCAAACAGCGCAACACAAAGTCATCGCGCTGCCTCAATCCAGCGCTGTAGAGAGAAGGGACGTTTGTTTCCTGTGGCGAACCATCTCGCACAAACAACATTTACACGCTCAAACAAAACCTGTATACTCCCCCGTCGGCCATTCCTTTCCCCATTGTGTTGCACAACGTCAGCATGCATCTGACTTTAAATAAACAGTTTGGAAAAGCCAGCTGTCATCTACAAACAGTATACACAAAACAACATGAAATTATTCATTGTTTCAACGTCTAATTATGTGTAATCAAGTCATGTCAATTAGGCAACGGAAAGGTTGCTTTCATGGTTTTTGTAACTTTAAAAAAATAATAGCGGCTTAAGCACACCTCTTCCTGAACAAATTCTCCATGTTTTTGTTTCTGCGGTCTTAATGCACCACTGATAAACAGGTAACAGAGACTAGGCACAAATTCTCATCTTGAAGTAATCAAAGCGAAGTAGTCTCTGAATTTGTTCCTAATAGGGGCCAGGGTGTATGCGGGCTATTACGGGGCCTGTTTCTGATCTGCAAGAAAACAAAACAAAAAATTCCACAGAACTCCAAGCAAAAAGGAGGCACCGGCAACCAGAAAAGGACCACCAGCATCAAGTGGACAAACAGACAGGAAGTTACTATTAGTGTGTGTCACAATAAAGGACATGCCCAGAAACCCACACCCTTAGTAACACAATTATGACAACAGATTCACAATGTCTAGTATCATATTTCCAGTCAACATACTTAATCTTAATCATACTTATCTCTTTTCTTATATTTTACTAAGATAACCTCTATCCCAAAGTCAAAATTTCATGGTTTCTTTTGGAGTGCCTCTTGGTATTTTATCAGTTTTTCTTGGCATAGTAAGATACAAATGATCTGTTCTTGTAAATATTAGGTCTGATCATGGACATACCGGAATACCAAGAAAAAGACCACTGTCATGGAGGATGGTTATGACTGAACATCAAGAGACACAGGTATGAAGCAGGACCCTTCAGCCTCAAGCTGCTCTGCACCCCTGAGGGGCATTAGGGAGCCAGGCGGAGACAAAGACGCCACACACATTTGGATGGACCCCACTATCCCACAGATATAATCACCCCTGGAAGAGTCTCTGCTAGTCTGTTTCCCATTTCAAACCTCAATGAATCCCATCCTCATCCTCTAAAAGCGCACAGGCACACACACACCATGGCCTGGAGAAATGGTTACACTCTATGTCGACTCAGTGGAAAATTTCCGAACCACAGAAACAAAGGCATTTGGTAGAATTGGGGAATAGAACTCAAATATATCAAGTGATTGGTCCTTGAACAATCATTATTGAAGTAGAGGTTTCATAAACTCCAACTAACACCAGCTAGAAGCTCATTTAGGAACATTTTTTTTCATAATAACTAATAATTTTGTTCACAAAATCATAGATGGACGTGCCAATGTCCTGATCATCAAGTGCAATGTGGAAACCAGCTCAAAATCTTTGAAACTGACATCTCCTGGACTGATTATCTTGTATAAAACAAATACAACTGACTGTTGGTTAATATTAAGTGTTAGAAAAACATTAATCTCAGAGATGCAAAATAAAATGGCCTTATCAGTGTTTTTATGTTAATATAGACAGACCCCAGAAGGGATTTTTGAGCACATCATAGACAAAAAACACCAAAAAATTGAGGAAACGGTGCAGTAGTCTGACAGCCAAGGGTGTTGTTTTCATGACAGCAAAGCCTCCAATGAGTTGTATCTGAGGTGATCTATTTAAAGACAGTCATTAATAGTAAATCCTAAAGTGCTCTGCTCTTTCCTTTTCCATTCTGTATGTTACAAAAAGGAAAACGTGTTTGTAAGTTGTAACATTCACTCATATGCGCTTGTTTCAAAAATGGTCTTGGCCGGAGCCTTGTGTTTCCAGTGTGGGTTCTGAGGATCAAAATGGAAACATATTGAAACCATGGTACAGATCCAGCTCTCTTTTAGTTGTGTACATTCTTCATCGGCAGCGAGCACTGCTGAATCAGAAAGAGTTACATAACAAAAGTTGTGAAACCAAGAGGCTCAGGGCAACAAAATGCCCCAGGTCGTCTCTCTGTTGTGTGACGGCCTTGCTCTGAGTCCAAATGAAAACACGCAGGTATTCTATTTCTTTCAGCTGTGAGAAAACCTGTGCATATTTTTGGAGCTCTCCATTTCAGAAAGCTTGAAGTACCATTATCTGCCTTAATATTCTGCTCCTTTTAGGGAGCTTGAAGTGTATAATTAAGGTCTGGAATTGGCCCTAAACCGCAAGTTTGGCTCTGTGGACCCAGAGCCACAGTTGGACAACGACCACTTCTTGTTGCCTTCCCATGGTAATGGTGAGAATGATCAAAATATTAATGTCCACTGTATTCACAATTCAATTCAAAAGGGAAGGGAGCCAAATTGACCACAGACTGTGCAACCCCAAAATGGGACTACATACAAGCATATTCTGCTTGTCTCTGATTAAAATCAAACCATACAGTCAGAGCAAAAATGATTTTACCATACAGCAGGATCACAATGACACATGTCTCATTTTTATACCCTCATTCATCATGGGAGTTTATATTGCATTCAATAGAGGATCCATGGAAAATCAGGGGTTGTGTATAACTAAAACACACTTGATGACTGAGGACCAGTAATTCCTGTTATCATTGTTGTCCTTATTGTTTATTTTAAGCCATGGTAGTGACATGGCTCTAGGGATGCAAATATTGGTTTGTTGGTTGGTTTACCACTTTGGTCCAAACTTAAATATCTCAACAGCTATTGGATTGTCTGCAATTTTGTACACACATTCATGGTCCCCCGAGAATGAAGCCTACTGATATTGGTGATCCCCTGACCTTTCCACCAGCAGGTCAAAGTTTTCACTTATCCAGCAAAATATCTCAAGTTCTACAAATGGATTGGTACAAAGTTTGGTGTAAACATCAATGGTTCCCAGTGGATGAAGCCTAATGACTTTTGAGATCCTTTGACTCTTCCTCTTCCCATCATGAGGTTGACATTTGTGGTGAAATGTCTCAACTATTGGATGGATTTCCATGAAATTTGGTTCAGACGTTCATGATAAACTGATATAATTTTGGGGATCACTTAACTTTTCCTCTAGCACCATCATCAGATCAAAATGTTAATTGGTCCAGTACTTTCATGACAAAATACCTGCAAAATTAATGACATTCCCATCGGCCTTAGCTGTTCTTTGTGTTTAGTGCTAATTATCTAATATTAGTGTGCTAACATGTTGAACTACAAGGCAAGCATGATAAACATCATGCCTGTCAAACATCAGCATGTTAGCAGTCATTGTGAGTATGTTAGCATGCAACATTTAGGTCAAAGCACCGCTGTGTGTGTAAGTGCAGCCTCACAGATCCACTAGCATGGCTGTAGACTATTAGTCTTGTTGACATAGCAGGCCTCTGATTTTGCCATGCCGCATGTTGTGCAATGACTATAAAATACTTTATAGTAAGCACAAATTGATAAGAATCTGTGTTGCAATAAATTGTAAAATCATTAACAGATTTTCCTTCAGAACCTAATTTAAGTTCACGTTTATGACAGCGTGTTGAGTCTGGACTCGTTTTATGGATTTTTTTAATAATTTTATTCTTCTTATGTATGGTATCTATCAAAGCGAAAACATTTGGATGTGTAGACCTGATGTCAGAAAAAAACTAAATGGTAATATGGTGCAAATTTTGCCTGGTTAAATGTTTTCATCCACAACCCTCAGGGCAAGCATGACAAATAACGCTGAAACTGCCTGTAAATATTCCAGTGTTATAATAAAGGACAAGCTGCCATATGTCATGCTCACTGGTCAGAAAACTATCATAAAAACATTTAAAAATGAAAAAAAGTTCAAAGTGTGCAGCAGACCAAAAGAAACATATGAGGCACATATTTGTATATAAATGGTTTTTCAGGTTTTTATTAGGAACATTCCCCATTGGCCCTTACATTTGAGAGGCCGAATCTACAAAACATATCAGCTATTCGAAGAAAAAAAAATGTAAATCAGGTCAATGTAGAGTCTCTCCAATTAGGGAATAGAAAACATGTGTATTAGAGGCAGGTTGCCAACATGTAATCTGTAAATAAAAAAGATCTGCAGACTTCAAGAGTGAAAGCTCACAGGACTGCTGTGGTACGCACATTTCCAAAGAGTAAAGTTGAAAATTCATGTGTCTTTCCACTCATACACACAAATGCACACACGCACATTTTTGTCCATTCAGATACTGTGGTCACTAGAAGCTCGGCAACTCTGTGGAGTTCAGCAGGTAGGGCAAATACTCTTTTAGGACCCGCCACTGAAATCTCCAGGGCTTGGAGCGCGTCATTGGCCCGATGCTTCAAAACACTCCCCAAATCCTGGAGATCACCCTGAGAGGGAACATCTGTGGGCTGGGACGGCCTGCAGATGAGAACAGACTGCGCTGTGTGTGTGTGTGTGTGTGTGTGTGTGTGTGTGTGTGTGTGTGTGTGTGTGTGTGTGTGTGTGTGTGTGTGTGTGTGAGAGGCTCTGTTTGAGTGTGTGTGTGCATGTGTGTGAAAGAGAGATTGTGGTTGTGTGTGGTTGAATGAATAGGCGGGTAGGTTATGATTTATGTCAAACAGTGTTTAAGTTCATGTATGTGTGACATGTATAGGTCCTTCTGTGGACACCTAATTACTAGTATTACTATGTATTACTGTGTGTCGCTCTGTGAGTCAGTGAGTGTGTGTGTGTGTGTGTGTGTGTGTGTGTGTGTGTGTGTGTGTGTGTGTGTGTGTGTGTGTGTGTGTGTGTGTGTGTGTGTGTGTGTGTGTGCCACACACACAGTTCTGACTCCCTAAAATCCCACAGTCATCAGTCACTGGGGAAAGTAATGCTGCTCGCAGGGTATATAATTCTGTAATTGGGATCATATGCGTGAATAGACCAAGAGGAGGCATGTGTGTGTCCATGATGCCATGAGGCAAGCTACTGTGTATATATATATATATATATATATATATATATATATATATATATATATATATATATATATATATGTTATATATGTATTATATATATATATATATATATATATATATATATATATATATATACTGTATGTATATAGCATAATTCAAAGTGCTTTACATAAGACATAAACACATTAAGAAAAGATAGAAAAGAAACTCAAGGCAATATAAAAAGACACATGAATAGGATTAAAAAAGAGTAAAATATAGGACACAAAGAAATAAAATAGGAGTGACATTGTTCTGGCACTGTAATGCTTTATGTTTCTTCATGAGAATGTTTAAAAGAGACACTTTTAACCTGTACTTGCAACCATTAACATAGATTTTCATGTATTCATGCCACTGCCCTTAATCAAGGTACAAGGGAGCAGTCCTTACCAGTAATAATATGCATACAACAGCTAAGATGACTGACAACCGTTTTTCTTGCTTAGGTATGAGAACTATGAGGACATAGTGACACGTTATTTAATGCACATCAGTTGACACTCATACCGTAGTATACACCAGTTGCACCATATAGACATAAGACGTAGTCAAGGTACAGTAGCTGGGAAAAATGAGTATGATAGAACTGCTGCAGAGTTGACACTCATCGACGCAGGGAAATAGGACAGTGTACTGACGTGCTGGTGAGCATCAACTCGAGATGATGCAGGTCAAGAAGCCGCCGGTGTGCGGGCTTACATAGAAAACAGTAGGTGTGGGTGTTTTGACACACGCCAAATGTTGCCAGTGTGTGTTGCCCTTATGTACACATAATTCACACACAGTGCAAACACACACTATAGAAGCACACTGTTTGTACTACATGGACTGATCAAGAAGCTGATAAACCCACACAATGCACGCACTCACACAACATACCTAAACTGCACACACAATTGACACACACTGCACATACATCACACTCTACATCAGGGTTCGTCAACTGGCGGCCCGCGGGCCACATCCGGCCCACCAAAGCTTCCCATCCGGCCCGCAGAATGAATATGAATACAGACAATGCGAGGAGGAAAAAAATGCGCTACGATATTTGGGATAGCGGCACGGTGGTGCCAAGCTGTGTTTGCTTCACTGGTTGTGCACTGAATGGAGCTGGATTGGTGAAGCTGAAATGAAAGATTTTATTCTTCTATGAATTCTTTTATGTATGGAATGCGGCTTGTGCCACATTTTCACACAAGAATGGGGACAAACTTATAGCTCTCATTTAACATTTCCTTTTATTTTTTTCACATGCTCTTATTTAACATTTCATTTTATTTATTTTTTTCACATTGTTTTTGCGGGTCTGACAAACAATTCAAAAGGCTTTTCTGCCTGCTTCTTGCAAGCATTTTCCACCAATCAAGACACTGATAGCGCCAAAACCGATTAATATGTCCTGCTAATCAAGACTGCATTCTGCAATTGCATTTCATATGTTAAGTGTCTAGTTATCTTTATGGATATCCCATGTTTTTTTGAAGTCTGTTCACACTGATAGGCTGTGATAACATTAATGTTGTAAAAAAAATAAAATAAATAAAAAGTGAAAATATGAAACAATAATAAGCTAATTAGGCCTATATATATATATATATATATATATATATATATATATATATATATATATATATAAATCTGAAAATCCACACCCCACATTGTCTGCTTTGAAAAATTTGATGACCCCTGCTCTACATAATCACAGTACATCCAGATGAAACACAAAATCCCTACATACATTCTGCACCCAAAAAACATGTGCACATTACAAACACACACTGACACACTGTAGATCCATTGCACAAACACACCACCCACACATGCTGCACTTGCAGCCAAGACCAACTGACAGCTTAAGCAGATTCAGCCTATCTGTTCCCATCAGGTGTGACGACTGGCGGACTGAGGGGTTAAACCCAAAACTCCACTCTAAACAGAGAAACGGGCGTATGTTTAAACAGGTCGTTGCCAACTAGCCAAGGAAAGCAGGAGTTTGTGGCCTCCTCAGCAAACAGCTCAATTAAAAGGATTTACTATTGATTTCTTGGTTAAAGTTACAGTGGAAATATTTGGACAAAAGGCCGCTATCAACATGAATTACCACTGACATGTTTGCACATTTGAAAAAGAAAGAATGCTAAACTTGATGAAACCTAAGAAAAACAAGAAAGAAAGGGAGAAAGACACAAAGAAACAAAGAATTACATAGTGGAGATGAAAGTGGGGTGCAGATTTTATGAGGGGGCAGTAAACGTTCCTGATGTGCGTTTCTCTGTGGGAAGCATGTTGGAGGCTGGGTACACTCTAGTATGTGGTTTTCCCAAGGCCAAGCAGATCCAGCTCGACCCACATCTCTCTCAAAGACACATAGAGTTACACACCACTACTCAGAGGGAGGGAGAGCCAGGGTTTTCCTGTTCATGTGGAAAAAAGGAGGGAAGAAGGGAGGGAAGAATGAGTGGAGGTAACCCTAGCCACCGAGGTGGCCCTCTGGTAGGGACCAAATCCTACTATTCTCCTTCCTGAATCTTTCAGCCTCTTTCACACATACGAGTGAACTGAACACATAGGGCGAGGCAGCGTGCGTGGACGGCGGCGGGTGGGGTGGGGTCTGGACACAGCTAAAGCCTCTCCCTGTTTTTTGACCACAGTATCGTTACATGCCAGTGGGTGTCTGGTTAAGAAAATAAAGCAGTGCGTGGGCCCAGTCCAAGCTAGTATATAAAGCATATGTCTCCAAACGCAGGAATCCAAATTCCAAAGGCAGGAATTTAGCAGAGCTCTTTAGTTCTACTTCACTGCAGCGTGGAGCTCTTTCGATCCAAAATGTGATTATCTCCCTTACAAATTGTTTGAAAATAGCAAGAGTACAGGGCCTGATTTGCAGCATTGCAGGGTATTGGATGTAACTGTCACTGTCAGACACAGGGTTATTTGTCTCTGTCTATATCTGGGTTTCACCTCCTTTCCGCTCTCTTCATCATTGTGTCCTGTTCTTTCCTCTTCACTCCATCTTCCTCTTTCTCTCTTTCTGTCTCTCTCTGGGGGACATTGCGCAGGCAGACCTCCGTATTACTGCTCTGATCCCATAGAGGGCCCCGCTGGGGAGGGATATGGATTCCATAAAGCACTCAGCTCTATAAACGTCTCCCAATCCACATTAAGCACCTGGCTAAATATTATCCCAGCAATGCTCTGGTGACATCCTCAGAAAACTGTATTGTCTGATGACATATTCTCTGTTGTGATTAACGATGTGCTGCTCGCTGTGCTTCTTTGAACAGCACATCTGCAGTTTACAATGATAACGGTGACAGATGAAATTCTTAGTAATTTTTGAAACATTGGGTCCTTTATTTCACACAGAAGTAGACAAAAGCTATTTATAGCTCAGCTTATCAGCTGTAGATATAGCTAGCTAGTTAAGATAACGTTAACTCAAAGAATTGGTTGAAAATTTGGTCTCCGGTTGACTTTTTTAATATTTCCAGCTGACTGATTTTAAAATGTGAGCCCCATATAAGGACTTTTAAGTATGTACTTGATGGATACATACATGATATCATGCATACATGGTCATATTTTCAAACAGTATGTTTTCACTTTGAACTTTAAGAGAAAAAGATTTGATGTATTGTATGTAAGATGTATTTGGCAAATGTACTGCGAAAACATTAAAACTTTCCCAAATTCAATAAAGAGCAGGACAGAGAGGCTAACGTTATCCTAAACTGTAATAGCATCCAGATTAGTTAATGATGTGCTCCTTGGCCTTGGAAGTTAAGCATGGTTAATACTAAAGGTAGTAAATTCGAGATAATCCAAAACTTGACAGGGCTGACGTGCCTAGTTATGGTTGCTAAGCTATGATTGGACAATCACTGTTTGGGGGAAGGGTTTAGCAAAAGGTCAATTGTAAGTTTGTAGAGTAAGTGCTACATCAAGGGCTGAAAACTGAGTCTCAAAACTAAGTATTTTTGAATATTTCTAAAATGAGAAGATGAAGATGAGTAGTTTAACTGATGGAGCCTGAACAATGGATATTATTGGACAACTTCAGGGCTCTGGTGGTTTCGTTTGAGTTAGGAATCCAGTGCTGACTTGGTGCTCTCATTAACCACACAAAAAGACTGCATCCACAAATGACCCCAAAAGAAAGTTCACAAGCGGGACAGGAGGGTATGGTACCTCATGGCTACCCTGAGTAACAGTTCAGCTTCCTGTCAGCATACCAAACCACTACGAGAGTGTTTGTGAACACCTGTGTCTATACGACCTCTGATCTGCTTATCACAGTACATCTGGTACAAAGATGGATCACATTTGGATCAGGCTGAATGTCAAAAACATCCTGTTCCTTATTTTGATGGGCTTCAGTGATGTAACAAGTTAGAAACAGCACATTAAGACTTAAATGAAAACACACTATTTAATGAGGATCCTTGGCTACTGTGCATGGGAACCAAAGAGCTGCAACAGAAGCATGTGACACTTTGAGCCTCGGCAACCCTCGCCTCCACATGGAATGACTTATATTCAGTCTCTGACTGCCAGAATGCTTAGCATTTTGAAGTACAACCACAGTCGTGTTTTTATGATTTTATGATGAGTCTTAACTGCACTGTTAAATAATAACTTCAGGCTTACTGGAGAGGCAGTACAGGCCAGGGGTTAGAAATGGACAAAGAGAAAAACAAGAGGAATGAGACAGAAATAAAGGAGGGGAATTTTTCCCATTTGCCTTGATTGTTCAAGTATCTATTAATTACTGTATGACATAAATTAATAACATTTCACTGGCTTGCAAATGAAAGCCCTGTTAACAAATCGTGTTGCAGCCATGTTACCTTACAGTCAATCCAAGCCTGTCTAGAAATCTCACATGAAGTCAACAGATCTCTATCTAGATTCGATTTGATAAATAAGATTGTCCCTTTAGTTCAATCACAAAACCAGGCTCAGATATCAAACATGCTCATTTTTAATAGGCTTTGGCGGCTCAGAATTACAACAGAAAGCTCTCGGGTTACCACAGCTGCACTCTGCTCGGTTCACAATTTGGGAAACCGATTTGGAGGGATGGATCCAAGATAGAGACGGGATCCAGTGGACTTGATGCGACCTGGACTACCTCAGCCAGTGCACACTGACAGTGATGGAGAAGAAAAACAAAGGGCTGGAGGGAGGGAGAGGAATTGCAGAGGAAATGAATATCTTACAGTAACACATGGTGTGAAAGAAAGAAATGTCTCTCTCGCTGACCTTCTTGTGTTTTTCATTCCTCCCCCTCTCACCCCTTCCTCCTCCACCCCTAACTTGCGCTCCATGCCGATTGAAATATGCAAGCATAATAGTCTGGGAAATAGGATCGAGAGGTTTATGAAGGAAAGTGTGTTTGGGCTGGGCCTGCTATGCGGCGTTAAGTCCATGTTGAGGACCAGTGAAAGAGATTTATGCTGTGTGTCAAAAGCATGAAGGTAAAATTGGAATTATCACTTTGAAACCATAACACCATGAAAAGAAAATGATGCAGAGGAGGAGCTGAGTGAGTAGGAGATGCGGATGGAGTGGGATATAAAAAATAGGAAAATTAATCAGCATTTTTGCCAAAATCTGCTCAGGAATGACTTAATGGATACGTGGTTTGCTGTGGTTTCTCTGCATGTACAGAGGCCAGACATCATCCAGTTTAACTCTTTAATCCACCCTCTATCTACAATTTTGCCAAATTATTTTTTAATCTCTTTTCCCATATCTGAACCCCTCAGCTAGCCAAAAATCTTCCACAGCATGGGATGTCCTCTCCAATTTCACCTCAAAAGTGGGCAGTGGGATGACCGTTGTTCCCCTCCTCTGCAGGACAGCTTTGTTTGCCCTCACTCATCCAGACAAGGATAATAGAAGCCAATTATCTCGCGCCACTGATTTCATAATTACTTTGGAGGGTCTGTGTGACAGATCCGTTCCCACCAATCAAGACCCTCAATTAGATTTGATTGATAAACCTGGCAACAGACACTGCACTAAAATCACTTTTTCATTTTTCATCAAGTGTGATCCTCCAATGCAGATATTTGGCTGGATGAGGTTTGCAACACCTCCTGAAGGCAAAACAGCAAAGGCACCAGTATGCTTAAACCAAATCGATGACTTTTTGTAAGTACTAACGAGCGCAACACTACGAATGTCTTCAAGGCGAAGCATTCATAGCATTATCCCCAAGTGAAAAATGATCACATCTTGCCCCGTATCTATGATGAGAGGCTTTTCATGCCACCTTCGAGTGTGGCCGTTCAGAACAGCTATAAATGCTTTTGCCAACTACTTTTGAGCATACCCTGGTCTTAAGTTTAGCTGTGACAGAGCTGTCCTTCTCATCACTGACCATACACAGATAACAAGTTGTAACAATTTCTTAATTGACATTCCTTAGTTATGATAAAGTGTAACTTTCATGCAAACCTCTGGGCATAAAGCCCTATATCATCATCTCAATTTGTCAATGGAATGGTAACTTTTACCAAGTAATAGTGATTTGGGGCTATTGTAAGACAGACAGACTGACCTTGCCTGACTTGGCCCCAGATGACGATTCACATTTCCTACGCCCAGTTGACAGGTCAAACAAGTGCATCCCACTTCCTTTTCCTACAGTGACCTCATCTGTCAGTTGTGGCAGGCATCGACACCCCTCCCACCTCAGTCTCTGGGTGCCCTGAAATGGGAACATTAGACAGGAAAGACTGTTACCATCCCACTGTCCTTCCAACATGTAGATGCCTCTGTTTGCTTATATAAAGTTAACTGATGGTTGCTTGCTACAATATACATCAAAAGACGCAGATGTGAGGTATTTGATCTTGAATGATTCCATATTACTGACAATCCCGGACACACTGTACACACACACACCCATACACACAAAAAAGAGGACATATATGGATTTGAGCCCTTTCAGTAAATGGAAATAATTATGCATTTCCTTGGAGCTGCTGGTTGGTGTTACAGGCCTACTTGGCCTCAGGAGACCAGCAGCAAGGACGGGTCTACAGGTGGTGTGATGTGTTCAAAGACACAACGCCACCTTCATTTTGGTTTTAACCCTGTCACACACTTTACATAAGTGTCCAAAATGTGAAAATGGAAATATCAGACGCAGTTTTCCAAGCATGTTACTCGCACCTATTTTTAGGTACAGTGTACCTTTTTTAAAATTAGGTACACAACTCTATAAAGAGGTGCAAATGAATGACTCACATTTCATGGAACCCTCCACTACGCCTGTCATTCTTTCCTTGCCGATTCAAGTGTCCACACATACATATCCGCACCACTGACCACAGTCATTCTGTTACTTTCATGGCAGCCAAATATATCGGTGGTCATGCTCACTCTCTCATTTTCTAACTTCCCTGGGTTACCATTTGACAACCCATTCATCAATTCATTTATCACTCTTTCCAACAGCATTTCACTGTGATTCCTATTCATGGACTTAAAGGACCATACAGGTGGCTTGGGGTGTATTATTACGTTAGCTACTAATCACATTAAATCTCTTCCTTCCAGGCAGCCTCTGGTTTCCTATTCATTGATGTGCTATAATATCTTCTTGCTGAGTCTAAACTTGCTTGATATAATCCAACAAAGTAGTTGTTTTGTTTTTTTGTTTGATTCCTGTTCATGGACTTAAAGATACCATTCTGGTGATTCTGGATGCATTAGCCTTAACTAAACTTGCATAATACAATTTTTATAGCCACATTGTTGTTACAAATTAATCTGTGAGCAAAAACCTTCAGGGCCTGTTGTAAAAACATTTACATGATCACGTGTTCAAGGAAGCTCCGTCCAAGAGTTAAGATTAATTCGCCAAATAGCATCACCTTAACAAGATATAGTGTCAAGACCAAAGAGGACAAACAATAAGCAAAAGAGTTATGTACATTTTTTGTTGCTTTTGTACCAAAACATTTCCGTGAACAGGCGCTGCTTGGAATGGCATTATTACGCCACGCAACTTGTCAAAATAAATAAAGAAATAAGGAAGACAAATGTTCACTGTGAGAAATTATCCTTTCATACACAAATTAACTGAGACCAATGGCTGGCTCTATGGTAGAAAATCAATCTGAAAACATATGAAATGCTTTAGAAAATTACGCAATATATGTGAAACCACTGGCACAGTCTTTTAAAGCAAATGAACCTTCAGGTGTACATGTGTGTATCTGGCTCTACAGTATATGTACGTGACCACCATACAGTATGTTGAGTATGAACGTGTTGAGAGGTACCTCATGTGCCACAAGGAGCACAGTGTTAGTGTTGTGGTGTGTGTGAGGGGGGTCAGGGGTCACTGAGGTGTGAAGGAGGAGAGGGCGGCACTGGTTGAGGGAGCTGAAACTGTGATTGACGGCACCTTGTTATAATTAAACACTTATGTTCAAACCTGGATTTCTTTCGAACACGTTCACCCCCTGGGTTATTATTTTAGTTATTTTCCTCTCCTCTCCGTTGTGTGCCAATCTCAGTTATATCCTCCACTGACATGTTTTCCCAAAGCTGGTGTTATTGCTAATACGGTTAGTGCTGGAAAACCAAACAAAGCATGACACGGCACTCCATCACCTGGCCTGATGATGTCATGATATCATAAATACCATGCTAAATCTGCGGCCCCACCTTCTTCCCGGCATGTGTCGACGATTGGTGAGCCATGGGCAGGTGTGTGTGTGTGTGTGTGTGTGTGTGTGTGTGTGTGTGTGTGTGTGTGTGTGTGTGTGTGTGTGTGCAAATCAGAGACGTTTTTTGGAGGTTGAGTAGTGACAGGGCATGTTTTTAAGACCCCCACTCATGTTGTAAAGTTGAACCAGACCATGCAGCACCGGAGCTGGGTTGTCAATGGGGGGTTGTGTGTCTGAACAGTCCGCTCTTTGAGCTTCCATAACCAGGTCCACCCTAGCGGATCGAGCATTCATGGTAGAGGTGTCGCCATCAGGATGGTTGGTGCCTCTGGCCTCAGGTGATTTAGTATTTCAACCGAATTGTGGTTGCGGGACATCCCGTTACTGCAAACTATAGCAACATCAGCAAGATCATTTATGGTTCCGCCTTAACCTTTAGAGTTTTGTAGCTGCTATAAAAAAGGATTTTACAGTTGGGATGTTGGATTGTGTTACATTGTTTAAATTACAAAATTCATACTAATCAAATGTTTGTGACACAAGACAAAAGCTGCTCTGTTTAGTGCTGCAAGTAGATACTGTTCACATTTTACATTAAACAGATGCCCTTGATATAGTTAAACAAGACTAAGAGTCTACAGTCACACCAGTGGCTCTGTGAGGCTGTACTTAGGCACAGCAGTGTTTTGAGCTAAAAGCTAATGTCAGCAGGCTAACATACTTACAATGACAATGCTAACATGCTGATGTTTATCAGATAATGTTTGCCATGTTCACCATTTTGGTTTAGGGTATTAACATGCTAACATTTGCTAATTAGCACTAAAACAAAGTACGGCTGACACTGATGGGAATGCCATTAGTTTAGCAGATATTTGGTCATAAACAAAACTATTGGACACATTTAAATTTGGACATGATGATGGTGCTAGATGAAAGGTTAATGGATTACCAAAGTGATTACAATTCATCCTGAGGGGGATATGAGGGTTTATACAAAATTTCATGGTCAATAATCTAATTCAAACTACAAAAGTGAACATACTTTTAAACAGGCTAATCATGTGTTTAATGCTGTGATTTGTGGTAAGAACATCAGGCGAAAATGTTTGGACTCATTGCTGTTTGGACAAAGACATGAACTGGTTACTTGTGCCAGATAAAGGTACTGCTCAAAAGAAAGTGTCATCACTTTCATCTTGGCTGAGGCATGTTCCTCATTTTTATCTATTTGCACTCATTCACACCTGCCAAGAAAACAGAGAAGGACAAAGGAGAGATAAAAGTGAAGAGAAAAAATGTGAATGTTGGACGCTCCCTTGAAGTTTGAGTCATGCTTTTGTCTTCCAAAGCACATCTCTGAGGACATCGAGGTCTCATTCACTCAGCTCCACTGGCTTTTATGTCCACTGAAAATGTCTCCATGGTGCGTGCTGCATGCCGAGTGCAAAAGAAACCAAATGTGGTATTCTGAAAACAGATTGTTTTCAGTGATTATGTTTCACTTTCCTTTGTTTTGTACATATACAATTTTGGTTTAACTGATTATGGTTACATTTCTGAATCAAAGAAACACTTTCATAGAATTAAAGAAGGGGAACTAGGAAATAATTACATGGTCTCACAACATATTAACAACAAAATCGGTTCATAGTTACTGTGAAACATAAACCATAGTGTGCTCAGATGACAGTGGCTGGAAAGACTAACAAACACAAAGAGAATCTCACTTGGTGACAATCAGCTACCCGCTGTTTACTAAAAACAAGAGACCCTTCTGCCGACATGAGGCATGCTTCTGGTCCAGTGAGTCCAGAGAGAAAAAGATTTGATATTTGCGTGTGGGGCTGTTTGTGGCTGCATGCATACGTGTGTGTGGTTGTAACATGGCCACAGAGATCAGAATCTGTCTGGCTTTTTAATTTTTTCCTGCATGAAACCATATGACTGTCCTTTAACTGGCTGACTGATGTGGATGCTGACAGTCAGAGGGCCAGACGCTGACCTGCAGCAAGAGAGGCCCGGAAACCATCGGACAAAATGCTACCCAGCTTTTGACAGCTTCCCTCTTCCTCTCTCTATTTGTCCCTTCAGAGCAGGACCCAGTGGGTGTTTTGTCTGGGTCAGATTTACAGTAGATCTAAGCACCACTGAGCCCAACCTGGCCAGCTAAATGGAAAAAGGTTTGCGAGTTATGAGGCCCGCAGAGAGCTCTTTCAGCACCTCCACATTGAATGAGTAACGAAATCACACAGGGAGGCACATAGGTGAAGCAGATGCACACATGTACACGTGTTGTAGGGAGAAATCCTCCACATTATGTACGTACGCGCACACAAACATCACATATTCAAGGCCATAAAATTAAGAAGAACTTTTGGCGCAGTGCTCACATTACTGAATGACATGAGCGCGGAAATGGGAAAGGCAAAAGTTGAACATTCAGCTACACATGTTTGGCACGAACATTGCCATTTGAGAATACACTCCCATTATGCATCCCAAATATGTGTATGCATGCGCTGTATTTGAAGGATGACAAATACATGCAGGTATACGTCCTCTTGCACTCTTGCACAGAGTACAAGTACAACTCCTTTCCTGCATTTAAAACATCCTCTCTTGTGCTAATGGGCTGCTCAAAAACCCACACTGTTAGCATAAATCATACTGTTGTTACATCTTGTTATAGCTGCATGTTTCCCAAAACTGTACATTTTGTAACGTCATATAGGACTTTTATGACAGGCAATGAAATGGCAAAGAAAATTGCTCCTGCTGTACTAGATGTGTGAGCACTACATCTTTCACAAGCAATTTTAAATCTACTGTGTCTAATCTCATTTGACCTCTGATTTTCATTATGGATCAGTGAAGAGGCATGCTCTGTGCATTTTCGCCTGTCCGACGAATACGGCCCATTACATAAATCTCTCATCACCTGGAGGCCTTTGTATCTCTGCCCAGCAGGTGAACAAGAGGTCTTGAACTTGGCAACAATAGAAAGACTTTGAAGGCTTTACAGTTGGGCAGACACACCACCACATGCTCCAGCAATATTGGGATGGAGAAACACTACACCTGATAGAAATAATACCTGGAGTGACAATGTGAACAATCGTCTAGCCTTGTCATTAATGGCAAAAGGTTAAAAAGCAGAAATTATAAAATTGTACCTTTATTAGAAAAGTACAGCCCTAATGCTCATGTGGGAAACCATAGCTGTGTCCTTTTTTAAAATATTCTCAAGTGCATTTTTTTCTTCTTATAATAAAAAGCATGAAATGTCACCAGCATTTGTTCAGTAATGAACAATAACTACTTGCCTGAAACCATGTCTTCAAAGCCTTTTTGCTATTTTGCAACTGAATGTGTTTAATTGACATTGGTAAAGGTTACGATATTAGCTTTAATGGAAACATAATTAGCATCTTATTTGGAAACATTTCAAAGATTGCATAAAATTTACACAACACTGGAATGGAAATATAGCAAATAATGCCCCATCACGCATCTCCCACATTGGGACTTTTTTATAGCCTAAACCTCAGTCCACCAATCAGATTCCAGTCAGTCTCATTTTCCAGTGTGACAGCTTGAGGTGTTTTATATGGAAAGTCATACTCACAGACCTGAAATGTCTAGCCTGCATAATAGGACATCCAGACCCCTTACAATCACAATGACTGGTGTGAAAGGTGCTTGAAGTGGGCGGATAATAAATGACTTGCTGAAGACATAAATCCTTGGAGCTGGTGTCTAGATTAATGCTGTAATATTAGCTCGGATATCATGCTTTAAAAGTTAGATAGATGGCCTGCTTGGGAGACATGCGTCATCAGAAGTACTTTACTCTAATCAATGTATGGTGTGTGTTTTGTCACTCCAAGATTTTGATGTGACACACACACACACACACGGTCAGTTCATGCTTGGCAGTGGTGAGCAGTGATATCCCGTCCAGTGCAGCTGGTGTGCAGCCTCTAGGCAGCCCTGTGCTCTGGGAGGGAAGCCTGGTTTGATTTTAGTCCAGGGCAAACCAGGACTTTCACATTCCTGCTTTTCAATTGGAATTAACGTATTTGTTACTGCCTGCAGACTAATATAAATATATGCTTACATATGTGCATATGGAGGAAAAGGCTCTAAAGTCTAAGGTGAGGTGTCGTTTGCCCTCAGGGCTAGCCAGGGTAATATTACATGACACTTTTCTTTTTTCTTTCACTCCCACTCATTCTCCTCGCTCCATCTTTAAGTGAGGCCGTTCCAAGCTGGAAAGTTCTGCCGCTGTTACATAAACTCCAGCTCGAACGGCTGCGGGGTCAGGAAAAAGGGAAGAAAGGAGGGAGAAAAACAAGACAAAAGTTGAGTTGTATTGTGGGAAAATGAGGCACAACGATAAAGAGGATCTGGAACGGGTAAAACCTGTATCATCAGGAACGTCTAAAAACTCCTCTTCATCAGATCCTGGAGAAAAGAGGAAGAACAAAAGAGCAGGAGGAAATTGGAAGCAGAGTGAAGGCAGCTTAGCAGCTCCCATCCAAAAAGCCTGGAAGAAAGGGAAGGGGGGGAAACTAAAAACAAGGCATTAAATAGCTTGGCGGCGTCCAGGGCTGCGGCTAAAACCCTTGTGGAACCAGTCAGGTCACTGATACAGAAAGGAGACCCAGCTTTGGACCAGTTTCAACCTGACATGTCTTCCTGCTCAAAAGATGTTTTCTTTGTTAGCACGAATCCCTTGTGACACTGGTGATCCAGGATTTTATTGTACGGATTAGCTGGATCTGATCCATGCTTTTATTTTTGAGCTTGGAGAGGTGTGTTTTACTAGTTTTGTTTCTCATTTCGCCCTTCCTGCCAACACCCCTGATGACCCAAACATAACTTCTGGAGGCCTAAAAACTTCTCACTTTCTATTGGATGTACGGGACATGCTAAATAGTTGAGCAAAGCATGAGTTATTAGATTTATAGGAAGTGCTCAACAATTTGTCTGGAAGTGAGTGATGATTCATATTCCAAATGGCTTGCAGATGCTGCAGCAGATTTCAGTGGGTACATACTATGACTGAATAACAAATCAACTCATAATTACCTCTCAAAACCACATCCACGTTTATTTACTGAGGTGTTTATGCACATAAATCCCACACGAACATCCACCAAAAACCGCTTAAATCACACTTTCACCAAGAACGGTGTTGTTTTAGCAGACAAGTGTAGATCCTGTGAATTATGTAACAACAACTCTCGTGTTCATGTGAACATCTTTTCAGGTGCGCACCAGAGACACGCTCTCAACCACTTCTTCCCACCGCTTCACTGCCCGGGAACATTATTCAGCCTGTCTGGGATTTTTACCACGCACACACTTGTTTGCTGACTCACTGCATTCTCTCCTCAAAGAGTGCTGTCCATCCTGCTGTCATCTGCGCTCTTTCCACTGACCAGACGCAAAACACACACTCCGGAAACCCTCTGGAAATCCTCTGCCTCTTCAGTCAGCCCTTACCTCACCTGAGAGACACATTTCCCATCAGACGCGGGACATTCCCAAAAGGTTGACTTTCACACATCCTTTCTTTGATTTAGAGACCGCTGGCTTTCCTTGAGCACATCAGCAAAACATTAACAAAGCTAAGAAAATGGGAAAAAAGGGGGGGGTACTGAAGCAATGAAAAGGACTGAGAAAAAAAAGTGGGAAAACTGAGAGAAACAGTGGATGGAAATGGATGGAGTGGAGGTAGAAGAAAGGGATGCGGTATTCAATAAGCGCAGGTCAATACCAGGCTGCGCGCTGGGCTTTACTGTCACAGCGTGCCTTTCACCATTTGTTTCCCATAAAGGCCACATGGAAACGTTTAGCTGGCTTAAAGCAGATCGGCGCACGTTGTCTCAGGCCCGCAACATTTGCTACTTGTTTTCCCGGTCCGTCCTAATAAAGTTTTCTGAAAAATATAGGCAGCCGCAATAAATAATATTAATGACAATAACATAAACTAAACTGAAATGTAAAATAAAAACAACGCGTGCGCTGATGGACAACAACAAACTGTGTCTGAGATATGAGTGACGGGAAACATCCGTCTCCCAGAGCGCATGTGTGTTTTAAACAACTACGAGAGAGAGAAAGGAGAGCGGGAAAAAAACAACAGATAAAAATAGCATCTTCGGAGCAACTCCTCATGGCTTGGAGAGAGTCTTAAGTGCCTCAACAACAACTTCTTTTTTCTTTTTTTTCTCCTTGTGTTTTCATTCTGCAACAACATCTGCAGTCTTGCAAAGGGAATAGAAATCACAGATGCACAGGTTATGAGGAGTGAAGTCATAACGGAGCGATAGTTAGTTTGTAGTCTTCATACTTTCTGGTAACTTAATGGGAAATCAATCAACACAAAACTCTCACTAGGCATATTGGTAGAACCTTTAAGTGGTGGGAGACAGAATATGGCCTATTTGCGTGTTTGGACAAGGTCCTTCTAGTGTGTATTAACACCTATTTGTGAGTACAGTGGTTGCAATAAATTCATCCTCACTTTGGCCTCCATGTAGGCCTACAGTATGTGTGCATAATGTGTGTGTTTGTCAAGTCAAATTCCTGTGAGCATATGGCAGAGTAATACAGGTTTTCACAAATATACAAACCCAGCTGTCCATCCATCCCCCAGGTACACGGCTCCAATTCTGCCAAGTCATTTACATTGAGCTTCTGCACAAAAGCTATTTCCTGCCCGCTTTCCATCCAACATCCACATCACACAGCTACAGGGTGCATAGATATGTGCACGTAATGTGTTGAGAGCTCGCCTAATGGACCGCCGAGCTTATTGGATGCCGACGGCCGTCGTGGTGCTTCCACTTTCCATTCTTTACCCTTTTAAATGAGCACTACCCCAGACACAAGTGGGCAGAGGCTTAAGACAGTAAATAATACTGAGAAATCCCTTCCTAATACATCTTCCTCGGCATTATGAAGTACAAAGACTGCATGTTGTCATCGTTTGTCTAATCTCCAGCCAAATCAAAGCTAGAGTCCACATATTGGCAGCAGCAAGTGTGCTCAAGTCCTGCGAATTGTCTGCTCTTCCCATATTTATAATCTGAAAATGAACCTTTTATTTAAGTTTTCTGGCAGCTCTAGCCTTTACTCCCACAAATAAGGAAATGTATTTCTCCAACAATACCCATCTTTGGCCAAAAAATGCTAAATGTACATAACTAAAGCCTTACACTGGGAACAAGGCTGCCTGCAGCTGAGGAACGTAATGTACACAGCAACCTCTGGTGGCTTCTTGGAGAATTTGACAAATTTTAAGTGCCTGAAAATGAAAACTGTAAAAGCAGAAATGGGTTCATGTAATAGCAGCTATAAAATAGGATGTGTAGAGCCTGAAGGTTTCCAGCAGCTAATAGCTTACAGATTTCTCCAAAAGGAAATCCCTATCTTACAATCTCATCCTATAAGTGCTTTCAGCAGGCTCATGAGTTTGGTACTAATGGTATTGTTCTGTTACACAATAAAACGTAAAAAGACAAAGAATAAGAAAAACATGGCTAATGGTCTAGTGGTACCCAGACCAGGTTTTTGCATCTAAAGCAACACCAGGAATGATTTGTGTGTGTGTGTGTGTGTGTGTGTGTGTGTGTGTATGGTCGCCTGTGTTTTCAGTTATTGACGAGGTGTGCAGTGGGTCTAAATGAGAGGTTCTGTTCGTTATTTCTGGGTTATGTAAAGCCATTCACAGGTGTGACAACCAGAAGCAAGCACTGGTGAGTTTTAGTAAGGCAGCCAGTCCTTTCCTGTGCACACACACACACACACACACACACACACACACACATACACACACAAGCACACAGATTACTTCCATGTACCCTGAACAAACATAAGAGAGGCATTAGGTCTGTTATTGTTTGCCTTTGCACAGCGGCTGCGGTACTCCAAAGGAATAACGCTCCCAGTACACTGAAGCAGAACTGACAAGGTGGTACAGGGGACACTGTGTGTGTGTGTGTGTGTGTGTGTGTGTGTGTGTGTGTGTGTGTGTGTGTGTAGGATCTGTGCGACTAGTTAAAACTCTTCCAGGTTGCCCAACAGGCATATTTTAAGTGTCAAGTATCTCCACTCTCACAAACACATCATATTAAATACGTCGCTTTTATTTGACATAACCATCTACATAAATTAACATGCCATATAATTGGCAGCAATATAGAGTGTGATTTCTTTAAAAAAAAAAAACAAGATAAACATAAAAACACTATGATGTAAGGCTTTCCAGCCATGCACCAAAAACAACAAAGAAAGAAAACATGGACAAATGAAAAGATGTCATTGTTTCGAGAAACAGGACAGATACCTGAAGAAGAAAGTGACTCCATGAGGGATGATGGCAGATGAATGATGGCAGATGAATGGTCAGAGACATTCTCTTCTCCTCAACAGCAACAGCTATCATTTAAGCACAGACCTACAATAACTTTTCCCTCAAACCTGACCACAGATCAGTGCCAAGGAATTCTTCTGATTCAAGGTAGCAGGGCCATGTTATAATCTTGTGTTGTGTTTTAATAGTGTACAGTGTTTCTTTTCTCTGGGAATCTCAATAGTCTCTTCTAATTCCTAGCATTTCTTCTCCTAACAACACAGATAGAAAAAAAATACAGGAGATGAAGATACTAGAAACTGAGGAGTGTTTTTATAATTTCGGACAAGTTGCAAGGAAAGTAAACATCCTTTGGGCCATTCGAGATATGCCACCCATCTTGAGTTCATTCATCCTTTCAGTCTGTGTGTGAGGGTGTTGCTTGTATGATTCATTCCTCCCCAAATGAGATACAAGAAGCTGAGGGACGGATCTTTTCGGTTTCCATCACTCATCTCCTGCTGGGAGATTTTCTTCGATCCTCTTGATGAACTTCATGCGGATTTCTGTCACATTGTCCCCTCGCAGAGTGTCCTGTACAAATCTCACATCCACAGCCATCTGGACCTAAATCAGATACAAAATCACTTACATTTCTGTGCACAAACAAACAAACAAACTTGCACAGGAAATCTATTGACGATTCTATTTTATGACAACCATAAATTTACCTTAAGCGTTAAGGTATAAATATTGAGTATTGTCTTTTTTATACTATAAGTATCCATATATTTTAGCAATATGTATCTTATAGATATTCAAAATACTGACTCTTACACTTCAGAGAATGATGCTCTTCGATGTCCTCCTTAAAAATGGATGTGTAACACGTAACTCTTCATTTAGAGTGTGTAAAAACCTGCAGTGTTAGCCTTACCATTTCCAGGGCTCCTCTGAGGACCCCACACAGCAGGTTGGAGTAGATCAGCGTGCTGTGGTTATCCGGCAGCTCCACAAAGTCCACCAGCGGGTTGTTCTCAAGGATGAGGGAGAATTCATCTCCTGCTGGGCTCCAGTTGGTCACACTGGGGGTGACTCCCAGGTACATCTTGAACGCAACCTAACAACACCCACAACACGGTGAAGAGTGGATAAAAAAAGAAAACAGTGCATTACTCAATTGAAAACAGTAATGTTTGATTGCTTTTGAGTAATTTAGCTGAAGCAGATTCAACTTTGACATCTGTGACACTTGTGGCAGTAGGTTTTTCAGTTACTCTGTCTGCTATTAGTTACAGTGCCGACAAAAATATATTGGACAAAACATCAAATGAACCGCAGTGTCACACAAACAGGTGTTGAACTCTGTCAGTTCATATTTAGCATTACCATTAATCATTTACTGCAAGTAACTTAATGATGACCATCTTCATCTGAGTTCAGTGTTATCTTGGGCTCAGGAGACGCAGGTGGAACAGGCCTTAATGTAAAGGGGTGATTTCTTAAATTTGCTTACAGCATGCAATATGCTCTGTCTTTTCCAAACAGAAAAATACGATTACTTTATGTGTCTTGGTGGACTTACCAACCCAGTGACCGTCACCCAGCAGTTCCTACAGCTGCTTCACAGTAAAACCCATTATCAAATCACCAGAAGGCTTTAACTGTGATGCACCTGCAGAAAGTCTTAAATATGCACTACAGACATACTGACAGTAGTACCTGCACACACCTGATTTCTGATAACTGCTGTCTGTTGCTTCCTTTCTTCTGTGTCCTTCTTTGTCCCTGTGGTGTCTCACAGGAGGGTCGGCACACTTTCTCAAGCACGCGCAAATCAAAGTTCGTTCAAGCTAGACTGAAATTGCAGTCTCTAGAGAATATCTGTTAACAGCACCACAATGTAGGTGGTGTGATTAAGTCTTGCCTTCCACAGAAACCATTCGTGATCTAAAAAATCTGTTTCTGAACAAACAACAGACCTCCTCCACATACATTCAACTGACTGAGGTGGTTTCAGAGTTTAGCTAGAGGTCACGTGATATCCCCAGGCAAGGCTATCACTGCACCTTCCAAACCACTGTCCCACAGTGGTCCTCCGCTTACAGACATGACCCTTCTCTTCGTGACCAAGAGCCAGTTCCCTGAGCTAGTGTGGGGTTACATCTGTGGAATGACTCCCACAGCAAGCAGCAGTAACACCTTGAAAACAGCTGGAGTGCTGAACACACAGTCAAGCCTTCATCGTCTGCCTGCGTCTATCTTTCAGTCATGAGGGGAGTCTGACTTTTGCAAAACGAGACAAGGATATGTTAAAAATCCACAGGCCAGGGATAAATACAGAGAGGAAGTATCACATCAGTAATATGATCAGCCAGGTGATTCAGTAAGAGTACTGACTCCTTTCAACAGAGACACATTAACATGTACTATAGTGGTTTTAGAGCTTAACCAAGAGTACGAGGACAGTAAAGCTGAGAAGGGGTATCAGTGAATGTGCATCACCTTTCTGAAGGATGAGATTACATTTCATTCCACATGTAAGTTTAACAGGATGCAGACTGGGACTTCTACTCAGTCACAATCAATTTTCCCTACCCCTCCCAACATCTTTCTCTTCTGTCCCTCATAAATTGTTAGGATATTTCATCTCTCTCATCTTCTTTTTTCTGTTGTCTGTGTTTTTTGTGCCTTCCCCTTCTCCCTCCCTCCATCCTGGGACAAGTCCACGGTCACGCTCTGATTGGCCTGGAACCTTCCATTTACCTTAGCAATGACATCGGCTGTTTCTCGGAAATCCTGACACCTGCCGATGCTGGAGCGTGCCAGGAAGTCCTCGATTAGACGCACTCCGATGTTATAACCCCTATGAAAGAGAGGAAGAGAAAGAGAGGAGCAAGAGAAAGAGAGACGTCATTCTTCCTCTTCACAGCAGAGGAAAAGTACTAAAGAAAAATCTAAAGAGATGGAAGTCAGTTCCAAATGCAACACATTTTTGGGTCATACACTTGTATGTACAAATGATGATTATTGTAAGAAGGTCAAGTCAACTTTCTTACTACAGAAGCTGAAGCCAACTGATGCGTCCCAGTCCTAACATGGTCTGCCTTCTAACCAGTTGGCTGGCAACTAGCAGAGTGGGCAGTGCAGACTCACTGCCTTCTAAGGCCAGGTAAGACAAGCCTCATCATGACTTAGCTTGGGGAGAGCTTAGGGTTGCCGCACAACCAGAAAAGCAAAGTACATCCAGTCCAGAGTCCTGTCAGCGTGACAGGATGTTTTGAATTTTTGAGTCATAAACCCATCGATTTTTCTTAATCTTATTTTGCAGGAGAACTGTATCCAGCATTGCCTCCCAGAGATTTTTTTCTCTCTCATAAAAACACACAGCAGTGTTCTCTCAAAGGCACCGCAAGTTTGAAGAAATTTCAAGAGCAGAGGGGAAACCTCTGACACAGAAGTGTGAGAAATAAAACCTGATAAAGTCATCTAGTTTGTGTTTAGGTATATTATGAATAAAGAGGCAGCAGAATGTGTCAGAGCAGTGTGAAGGTGTGAGTTAAAGGGAGACATCCAAGAGGCCAGAAAAATCAATTTTCTTCCCTTGGTTAAACAAGCAAAAGATTAACTTTAACATGTTGAAGCAAAGCAACTTCGTTTACGTACAATATGTTCAGTACTGTATGGTACTTTGTTATTGGTATGGTATGGTACTGGTATTTAGCTGGACATTTAAAAGGTTGTATGTGATGTATATTGTGATGTTGACGCTGTGCTGTTACACAATGTACTGATAACAAATTCCACCAGCCTAGGACCTTAGTTATTAAAGTCAACTGCACTACCATACACTAATAACTGATATAAGACTAGCCTATAGCAAATTTTACATTAACCCTGTTTGAAATGATAAAGGCCAGGTGAAAACAGAGCTAAATCAAAGATCCATGCAATTCATAAAGAAAAAGAAATGATGTGATAAGAAAATAACCAGCAAGTCTTAGCACACTTTGGCATCTACAGTAAACTATAGTTCAGTGTGAGCACAGAGTAGCCAATGACATTAGATGGGGATACTTACATCTTGTCCAGTTGTTTATTGACTTCCTCGTCATTCTCGTAGTCTTTACAAAGCTGGGTGACCAGGGCCCCGTAAGTCAGAGTGAACAGCTCAGAGTTCTACAGCAGACAAAACAAGAGAATTATCATATTAATTGTGCTGCTCAACATTAAATATATCATGCTGGAATAAGGGCATAAAAGAAATGTAACTGATAAAAGTAGTATAAAAAAGCAGGCCTCCTCCCTCCTTATTAGATGTGGAAAACTACCTGGGGTAGTCCTTAAATTACCATAACCAAAAACCTACATGTACATCTATAGTGAAGTGACCAGAGGGTAGCAAGCTTTTATACAAACAGGGAATGACCAAATCAAAATCAAAAAATTATAATGACCAATATATTTAAATTCTTCTTTCATATCAAAACACTAAGCCACCCTCAGTGATATGCTTGGAACAAAGCAGGAAGCATCTAGGTAATATTGAATAAAACACATAAATAGTGGCTGGTGGTTTGGTGATAAAATGATGGCAACGTCCACACTTTTTAAAGCAGTGTAGCCAATTACACTGCCTCGCTTAACTTCAGAAAACACCCTGAATTTTGGCATAGGCCAGGTAAAAACATAAAATAAAAAGACCTTAACATGCCATCTATGAATTCCCTCAGTATGGAGAGAGGCCTGCAAACAGATACAGGGCTGCTTTCTGCCCCACAGGTACAACAGCTCATGCAACGGACAGCTCCTGGTGCTGAAGTCAAGTCTAATAGCAGTGACAAAAACAAGGTTTTAATACATAATTAAAGTGAAATATACACTGAGTGTTTATTAACGTGATGTATGATTATTTTTAGTATTCACACCGAAGGCTTGTGTCTTCACTGCAGCCATAAATAAACACTGACCCGTAGCTGAACATTGCTCAGATAAGAATGCATTTCGGCAACATTTGCAATAATCGCACACTTTGGATTTAATTTGGAAAGTTATCTTAACAAGTGAAAGGGCTAAGCGAGGGCTAGCATGCGTGCTACGACGAGTTACATTTCACGTCACGGCCAGTAATATTAAACGACGAATGAAACACTCGTCCAGCTGGTTCAAATCATTGTCATGTATCTGGCCACACCTGTCAAACAAAGACACACGACTGACACGTAGCTCGGCTCGCAGAGGTTTCGTGTAGCCAGTTGTTAAGTTAGCCATTTGGCTACGGTTAGCATTTTGCTAGCTAGGCTACATCGGTTTGGCTGGTGTTAATCCTGCGGGAGTCGCCTACCATCTTCTTGCTGTCTGTTGTTCGGTTGGACTGCCTGGACATTGTGGACGGCGTTGCAGGCTTACACGGGTGGCGACTCGATATTAATCCTTTATTTATTTGATTCCGGCTAAGCGGCTATTTCCGTAATCGCCGGTTTAGTCACGCACTTCCACCAGCGTCAAGCCGGATAGATTAAGACATAAACTTCCGGTCGTGTTTCAGACTAAAACAATCATTGAGAAGATTTCCTGAGCAATACGAAGCACAGAGATGAAAGAAAACAATATATTTGAGAAAAATAACATTTAGCAGACAAGAAAAAGCTATTGTCGTTATCGCGTCCTCGCATGTAGAGTTCCCGTTTTACAGTAGAAACACATCGTACACTTTATTTTGAAGACAAAGTCATCTAATTTCTGGCATTGCTTAGTTTACTCTTTACTAGCTTGGTGTAGTCAGCTGTCCCAACCTTTCCTCGGCTATTTTCCTCTTGACACGTTGTTTTATCGCCGTCCTGCGTCCTGGAGGGGAACAGAGGACCACAGGGAGACCTGCTTCTCAAAAACCACTTATGATTGACCACAGGATGGCAGTATACGTAATTTATTGACAGTCAAGCAAGCCAAACGACCTGGCGTTTTCTTTATAAAGCAGGAAAACACCGCTTTAAAATATATTTTGTTTATTACTGTAGTGACTATTCACGCTTTCGCAGCTGTTTTTGTTTTTTTTATAAACAAAGTATCATAGTGTGTGTGTGTGTGTGTGTGTGTGTAAGAGAGAGAGAGAGAGAGAGAGAGAGAGAGGACTGTCTAAGAGCTGGGGGACTCGGTACCAGTCTGTGAGAGGGTACAGATGCGCTTTAAAGTCCACACTACATTTTGAGTCTTAGCGATCACATGGTGTTTTCCTCCACGTTACGTCTCGATTAAGGTATCTACATCTCGATTAACCCTCGTGCTGGTTGGCTGAAAGGCAATCATCCCATCGTGGTGAAACAAACTCGCTTTATATCGAGGAGGAACAGGAACCGAGCGCATCGGCTCTGCACACGCTGCTTTAATTTAGTCAAATAAGAGTCTTTTTTGACAATAGCCGGCACTGACTGTAGGGGCTGTGGAGGAGGTGGACCAGTGCAATGATGACGGGCAAATCTGTGAAAGACGTTGACAGATACCAGGCTGTCCTCAACTCTTTACTGGCGCTGGAGGAGAATAAATTCTGCGCTGACTGCAAATCAAAAGGTAGGTGTTTGCCGATGTCTTCATCCTGCCCATGCCTGCCCATGTTCAGTGCATGAATCGACCCTCTTGCTCATTTACTACGCTAGGAAATGCGGCATTGCATTCATCATCCCTCGACCAATTACGTTGTACTATGGTGCAGGACACGGGGACACATCCTCACAAGGCTGGATGGAGCATGGCTTGCAGCTACATCGTGCCAGCTCCCCAAAGTAATAGGGTATCCATAATGGCCAGGTAGCCACAAGAAACTTTATTACAGGATGAAATTAGTAAATGTGAACATAAGTGAAAATTACTCCAACCACTGGGACTATGGCAAGACACCTGAGGCTCCCTGAACCCCAGTATGGAAAACACTGAGGTAGCAGACATAGAGATAGACATAGAGACACTTGTAGTGACTTTGAGTCACCCTGAACAGACTGTTCCTGCAGACTGAGTGCAGATGGGGACACAGGGAAGCCTAACTCTTAATCAAAAGGGCACTACAATAACCCCACTTTATAATGTCATTATAGGGAAATATTGTAAGTCTGTCATCCTCAGCAATTATTTATAATGCAATAGTTAAAGTGAATTAAGGAATTGGTTGTAATGACGTCATACTGCCCCTCATGTTTTTTTGGGGAGATGTTGGTATAGTATCCGTCTGCAAATGCTCTAAAATGCATCATAGATTTATTGTATATACTGTATCTAAGAGTCACCATAGCCAGCCACTCTGATGCATGTGCACTGACCTCCTTCAGTCTGTTTGTAGCCACAGTGAGGCCTTGAACTATTTCATCACCTATGTTGAACCTGTTTTGCCACACTGGGGTGGGTAAACACTGCTGTTTTGGTCACATAGACACCGAGTTGGAGACTGAATCAACAAACTGATTCTCCCAACATTTTGTCTTTTGTTTTTAGGATAAACTGTCAGTAGGTTGGTAACATCTGTGACTATGAAATGCTCACAACATACACGTGCCACTATAGGTCCACACACATGATAAAGTGTCATGCACACAAAACCACTTCACTGCCAGCGTTGGTTACCAGAGACAAACCTCAGGTGTCAGTGAAGAACTCTTCTGTGTCTATTGACAGTAATTATATTTATTAGGAAGTTGTTTCATCTTTTTTTCAGCAAAATGACAAGTTACGTCAGGTTTTACAGGAAACATATGTATTTTTAAAAAGATTTGGAGCTGATACCCTGTTTTAGTATTAGCCCATTTGATACCAATATATAGTGGTATGTCCTAAACTAGATTTCTAGTTCTGATGTAACTCAGTGGCACTGTTAGTGTTGAAATCGATGAGATGGGAGTTTCCATACTGTACCTTGTTCGAGAAATGATTCAACAGTGCTGCTGCATATTTCACTTCCACATGGCTGGCGCTGCTCCCACCTCAGTCATTAATTCTCAAGTGAGAGCCCTGAATGTACGTAAATCACTTCACTCTGTCATGCAGGGGACACCCTTGGGATTCCATATGAAAACTTCATGAATGATATGAGTAAGCGACTTCCCATATTTAACAGGGATTAAGATGTCTTCTGTAGCACTGCATTCAGGTTCAGATCTGCGTTTGCTTCCCTAACAGACACAGAGAGACAAACAAACAAATGGACAGGCAAAAAGCATCAGGGAAACACAAAGTGTACAAAGCACTCTCGTATTATCTCAGTTGTGTTGTGGCTTAAACATCCAGATTTAATCTGTATCTGCGCCTGCATGTACGCCTCTGCTTCATGACAGAAGGGGATGAAAGAGTTGAAATCAATAAGTTCTGGTAGCTTCTCTCTGGATTTATGTACTGGACTGTGTCATAACTGAGGGAAACATTTCTAATTTTTGGTGTTGGACAGACAGACAGGTTTTTTGGGGTTTTTTTTATCTCTTTTGGGCCGTCACTTTGCAAGTCTTCTTTCTGTGTCTCTTTATATTTCTCAGTCTCTGTCTGCCTCTGTCGCTCTGTTCATTTACAATACTTAGTCTGCATCTCTTTCACATTGCTGCCAAATGCAGGTAAAAATGATCCGAGCTGCTGATGCTGACATCACAAATATTTCATAAGAAACACTAAACGAGTCGGGTGGCTGCTGAAAAAGAAAACAACCATCAATACGGATATAGAGAGAATTATTTTTCTTTGGACACGCAACATTACGTAACATAAAATAACATCATTACACTGATACGAATTCAGTGTCATAGCCTACTATTAACCTCAACAAAAAAGTTAGGTTTTAGCTAAAGAAAACTTTAAAAAATGTATAGTGAGCCTAAAGGCTAATTTCAAACCTTGTTTATAATCTGAGTAATCAAGACTTTTAGAGACATCAGTAGCAGATGTGAAAGTGAATCCACTATACATCATCTGCCCAGTCTTTTCTTGCTTAATTTTCCTGTTAAAATGCAAAAATCCAACTTCCCCATTAGGGGTGAAATGAAGTTTCATCAAATCTTGTCTTTCACACGCACACAGAACATGCACAGTACTTAGACAATGGCAAGATTTGTACAGTCCTTTGGTGAGATGACATGTGATGTCAAGGTTGGATTAAAACCGGAGACATTACCAGGACACCGTGACTGCTTAGTTTTACAATACAAAGTTCTGTTCCTGTGCATATGGCCTCTGGATGGTCTTTTTTAATAAGATATAAACAGAACTGCAGACGTTGTTCGACTTCAGGCAAACACACTTGTGACTGTTCAGAAGTCAATTTTAAAAAAGCACACAGTGATCAGACTCTTGCAGCTTATCTAAAGACGCGACTGTTCTAAGACTCGTCGACGAAATCACATAAAACAAATATTAAGGCAACATTTTTGCATTCGTGAAGCGGTGGACTTTTCGGGACCAAATTGGGGACATGTGGAGAGAGAAAGTTCATTAAAGTCATTTAGGTTTGATTGTTGTTGATATCTGTCACACACACTCAAACATGCGGCCATCGAGCATGCCTGTGCATTGCTTGTGTGATTGGTGTGACTTAGCTGTGTGACAGACTGGTCTAATTAGACTGCAGATAGGATTAGGAGCTAGGGGAGAAAATAGCAACCACACACACATACACACACCAAGGATGCTGAAGCTCTAGCTTTAATCTTAATAAAAGTGACCTTTTTTCGGTATCATTTAGTGGTCTTTTACTGGAATCTAAAGCATGTTTTCTGTCAATTATGCAAAAAAAAAGTCCTGCATTTATTATTTAACCATGCAATAATATACATTATGGCTCCATATTGACTGAGGTCACACATCACTCATTTCCCACCTTTTTTCATGTAAATGTGCTAATGAATAAGCTGACACTGAAATCTAGGCTGATACTCGAAGAGAGGTAATTATCCTCCAACCTGATTAGCACATTTTCTTGAATTTGTAAGTGTTACTCTTCTGTGCATTAGATGACAAACACAGACTCTCACAAAACCACACACGTGCACACCTTTAAAGCATTTGTCCCCTGCCCTTCCTTCTGTCAAGTCAGTCTTTCGGCCATATGGTGTGTGATGAGGTTTGGTCTAATCTTGTTTGCTTTGACAGAGATTACTGTGCGTTTATCACCTTCCTCCGTCTGGGTGATTGAAGAGGAAGTGGCGAGATGTATGGATCCAAGTGAGCGCTCACAGCAGCACATGAAAACACACAAAAACACATTAACGGGTCTATCAGGCCATCCCTATCTATGCTTACTGTACAGATACCGCAGCAATGAAACAGTATCTCTGCTTTTTGACTGCAGTTAACTGCCTGTGCTGTCCAACTTCCTGTCTCTCTTTTCCTCTGTACCACATGACGTTCTGCATTATTTGTTTTGTTTTTTTCTCACTTCCTCACAATGTGACACTGCTACTGTAAATCCTCAATACTGCCAGGAAATAATGAAGAGATGGGGGAGAGAGGGTGAGGCAGGTGCATAATGTAGTCAACACTTCTACTTCTGGCTTCAGTCTCAAGGGGCTGTGTGTGTGTGTGTGTGTGTGTGTGTGTGTGTGTGTGTGTGTGTGTGTGTGTGTGTGTGTTTGCATAAAAGCCTTCCTCCCTTATTGTCTCCATTGTACTTGTGTTTACGTACACACCAGGCCCCAGTTGCCGTGGAGATGTCACCTGGCGATATCATGCCTTATGCCTCCCCCCCCCCCCCACGCCCTTTAATCTCATCCAATCAGAAGCCAGCAGGGATTTCCATTGAAACAAGGAGGTGATTTACTGTTTGTGTCCCCTGGCTGGCACAGAGTTCACAGAGTCTCACAGCACCAAGGAGAGGGTGACACAGTGGTATTCTACAGTTGACTGTGTGTATATGCTTCTCTAATACATTGCCATGGCCAGATTAACCTGCTAGGGGCCCCCTGGGAAAAAATGATCTGCTGGGTCCCTATTAACACCCCCAATCCACCCACTCTGTGCGCAATGTGAACAATATTCCTGGAATATTACATGGTCCCAGGTTTGCATTCAGCATTAAGAATATTCAACATGTAAGCACAGCATCAGCTAAGGGTCTTAAAACTAGATTTTGACACAGAGGCCCTCTATAAGAAAGGTGCTGAAGATGAGGGAATAAAGTAGGACCCCCTTAAGGCTCTTATTCCCATATTCCCAAACAAAGTTACAAATTAATCAAATTACCGCACATCAGTTGCCACACAGTGAACCTTGGGCAGAAACAATGTCAGAAATAGGATAAAATGAAGCATGAAAGCAAGTCTAAAACTGTGTTTTGAGAAGAACCTAAAGCTTACAGTGATGGAGTGTCTTACTCATCGTTTGATGTTTAACCCATTCAACCTCATTGACTCACCTGCAGGATCACAGTCGTGACTTTCTCATTGTAGCCCAGATGGTTGGGGTGTATTAGTAAATTATCAATAGGGGTCCATCTGCTTAGCTCAGACTGGGACTGGGTCACTGGGTGGCCTCAGGGTTTCTGGGTTGGTTTAGATGCTGAGGGGCTGGAGGATGGGACGAGTGCGTGTATACATGAGTGTGTGTTTGTGTGGTGGCGTAGGAGGGCGTAGGATCCACTGATGACTGAGGCTCTGTGGGATTAACTGGATGCATGCAGAGAGCAGCATTTATCCTTGTGGGATATAGGCTACTGAGCCATATGCACCTGCTTGCATGCAACACTAGCTCTAGTGTGGTTGGCATCGGTTTCCCCAACCCAAACCCAAAGGTTGTCTTTGAGACACTCAGGGGCTCTTCTGTTATAAATATTATGTACCACACTGAGTTGAGCTGTTGGCCCTGTTGGAATTGCTTGTTTTCCCAAATCTTTAAAGGCATGTGTAGATTGAGTAGTAAAAGCAGTCTTTGACATCCTTCATCAATTAAATTAGCTTTTCTAGCCAAAAACCTAGTTCTGTTGTTCACTTTCCCCAGGTTCTTAAATGGTAATCTCTCTCTACTAAGATTACTGTCTGACTCTGTGTGTGTGTTTGTGTGTGTGTGTGTGTGTGTGTGTGTGTGTGTGTGTGTGTGTGTGTGTGTGTGCATGTGTTAATGCATCACAGTGGTGTGTATCATTCTATTTCCATATTTAAGATGATTAATATCCTCATAAATTTGATAAATGACAGAAATTCTTCCCAGTTTCAAGTTACCTTCCAGGCAACCATTGATTTCCATTTATTTCTGCATGGTATGAATATCTATTAGGCTCTTGAAACTTACTTGATTTGTATAATTCATCATTGTGAATATTAAGTCTGTATTCTTTTTTGACAAAGTTGCATTGTCATTATGAGGTATTGAAGTTCACTGTTTCAGTTTCCAGTTTTAACACACAACATAACATTGACTAAAATGTACGCAGCCTTATACAGCTTCACAAACTTGTCTCAAAGGGCTTTAACTTAACAAGTTTCAAGAGTTTGCTAATTGGTTTTCATACTATATGGAAATGAATGGTAATTAATGGCTACCTAGAAGGTGGATAAAATGCATACAAAATCTGACTGAAACTGTATAGCATGCATTCAAAAATGGTCAGTAAAAATGTAAATTATACATAGTAGTTATGTGGATAAAACTTAAAACTTGCAAATACACTGGTGTGGCCCTATTAATTTAACATTTTATTTAAGGAAAGGATTAAAGTTAGAAGTGTACTGGAGGGAGAAATGTTTTAAGTTGAGTGGGTATAAAAATTAATGTGGCCAGTAAAGGTCCTCACAAGTGCTGTAATACAAATGAATGTGTGGGTGAGTGACAGAGAGGTTCATTATAGATCTCTGTTTGCACTTGCTGCTCGTCATACCCCCTGTACATCCCAGCAGGTCATCAAACAGCTGAAGTCCACCATTTGATGACTATAAAAATCCCCTCTTGTTTGTCTCTGTTTTTGGCTCTCGCCCCGGCTCTGCCTTCTCCTCCCCTGATGTGCTTCAAGCTGCATGTTTGACAACCACAACCACAGTCTGTTTTTGCCAGGATGATTCATCAATCTCTGATGCAAACCCTCTACTTTTGGGTAGTTTGTCCTATAAAAACTGAGGACAGTTTTATTAGTCAAACCTAATAAATATTTAATTATACCTCTAAAGAAGGTGTTGGCATTTGTTCTTTGATTACAAAAAGAGAAGAGGAAGCTTACTCACCGCTCTTACCCAACAGTGGGGAAATGCAAACCCTGTAACACAGATAATCTGATTTGTAGAGATAGTTTGTTCAATCTTTCCATCCTTTTTTTAGACGTGTATTCCTCCTACTCTCTTCCTACTTTATCTGTTCAAAGTACGTGGAGGTGTGCATTGTTGCTGGACAGACATACTGTATATGAGTTCTTACTCAAGCACTGCATTGATTGGAACCAAAGAGGCTATACTGTAGTGCAGTGTGCAGGTGTGATTCAACTCTGTCCTGCTTCCTCTTCCTTGGCTCACCTGATCAGGACACTCCTGTATACACCTGAGCACCAGGACTCCAAACATTCACAATACCCTGCTGCAAGCAGATCAGACCTACACGTGTGCATCTGCCAATGGACGCAGGAACACACACAGTTTGGAAAGAAAAATATGGCAGTGTATGGAAGAGACAGTCTACAGTCATGCTAGCAGCTCTGTGAGGCTGTAGGCTAGTTAGGCACAGCGGTGCTAATATCAGAATGCTAACATGCTCACAATGACAATGTTTATTTGCTGATGTTTAGCTGGTATAATGTCTACCATGTTAATCTTAGTTTAGCATGCTTACATGCAAACATTTGCTTATCAGCACTAAACAAAGTGCAGTTGAGGGTGGTGGGAACTTAGCTTTTCAGGTATTTGATCGTAAACCAAAATGTTGGACATGTTGGACATTTTGTTGAAATCTTAAGGGATCACCAAAGTGTTACAATTTATCCTTAGGGGCACATGACTGACTGTACCATATTTCATGGTAGTCCATCCAATAGTTATAGAGACAATTCAGTCAAAACTACAACGGTCAACCTCATGGTGGTGTTAGAGAAAAAAGCCAAGGGATCACGAAAGTCATTAGGATACATCGTCTATGAACCGTGAATGTCTGTACCAAATTTTGTGAAAAACTTTGACCTACTGTTGGCGCTAGATGAAAAGTCAAGGAATCATTTGAACTCATCCTCTGGGCACCACGGATATGTACAAGTAGTTGTTGGGATATTTCACTAAAAACCTGAAATGTCAAACTCATGGTGGTGCTAGAGGAAAAGTCAGGGGATCATCAAAGTCACCAGGATTCATTCTTTGGGCACCATGGATATCTGTACCAAATTTCACAACAATCCATTCAATAGTTGTTGAGACAACAGACGAACATTGCCATCCCTAGAGCCACGCCATTAGCCTGGCTAAAAGAGATATCAGTACAATATGTAACCCCAGAAAATAAGGGTGGAGAATGTCATACAAAGGGAGAGTTAGAGCTGTGAGCGAGAGATATGGACAGACAGGGGAGAAGAGGAGGGAGGCACCGGTGGCGAATGAGAGAGATAAGAAATGGCGACCAGGACAAGGAGGAGCGTTAGAATGAGGATGAGGAGGACAAACTAATTCCAGCGTTCAGGGAGTTCAACGCAATTGACAATCTCTTTCTTTCTCTCTGTCAGTGCCAATGTTTACAGCGGTTAATCAGGCTTCGCAGAGTAATTCTACTATTATTAGCCGGCATAACAGCTAATGCTGCAGCCAGATGGTGAGGATGATGGGCATGCTCTGTCTGTCTGCTGACCCTGTGTTTATGTTTTCTGGTTCGCTCTCTGTACTTTTGTTTGCATTATTGCCCATTGGTGTCTTTCCCTTACCTAATTTGAAAATGTAGCCTGCAAACTGGGCAACCCAGAAATACATGAAAATACAGAGCCAGTCTTATGATTGCCTTCTAATGATGCAAACACAATAACCCTTTTAGCATGCATAATTCAGGATGCAACCAAGACAGGAGACTATTATTTGACTCTGCACCCAGATGCAGCGTTTCCGCAGCTGCCGTTAAGAGGAAGGTTTTGCGTGTTTTGTCTTCTGAAACTCAACTTCCTCTTTCATTTGCATAGAATGGCCTTTCTTAAACACTGCTCAGCGACTTTGGCTGACAGGAGAGTCCAATGAGAAAACCCAAATCGAAAGCTGCTCTTCCACCTAGTGGCGCAAAGGCCACAGTGCATCAACTTGTGGCAAGGTTGCAAGCAAGGTCTCATAACGCGGGTGAGTGGAGAGGTGGAGAGGCAGACCGGAGTGAGCAAGGGAGGGGGAGCAGGAAAGAGATGGAGGAAAGAGAGGAGGAGGAGGGGCAAGAAGAGGGAGAGATATAGGGAGAGAAGCAGCAGTATTCTCTTTGAAGCTGACTGTATACTCTGAAGAGGACGGTTGCATAATTTTTGCAGGAAAATAGCCTGACAGTGTTGTTTTTGTTTCCCCCCTCTCAGAGTTGTCTGTTCAGGCAAGGATCCTGACAGCTCTGCAGATAGAAGGAAGATACACAGAGGCACATACAACACTATATAAAGCTTAAACCTATGAAGCATGAGGGTGAACAAGGGGGGCACACAAATGCAACCATTGAGACACATATGGCGGTAAGATGGACAAAATGGCCCACTCAGACAACCACACACCCACACACACAGGCTCATGACCAAATGAGTAATCATCCCTGCAGGTATCCAGGCTCTGTGTGTGTGTGTGTGTGTGTGTGTGTGTGTGTGTGTGTGTGTGTGTGTGTGTGTGTGTGTGTGTGTGTGTGTGTGTGTGTGTGTGTTTGTGTGACTTACTACTCCCCCTCTCTCCTCTCACTCTCAGCTATGTAGGCTAACTTTCCTATTGGATCCCATTATGTGTCAGGACACCGCATGACTTACATAGGATTAGCTGTGTTCCCAGCTGAATTCAACCTCATAATTGAATTTCAGGCTTGTCTCTCTGTAATGGGACTAAAATTAATCAGAAGTATAATAGAGAGGTAGAGTAAGCAGGCGAAAGGCTGCTTACTCTACCTCTCTATTATACTTCTTTTGTTCTGTTGCCCAATTACTTTATTGGCCCTCTCTAAAGACCCTCTGCTCTAAATATTAAACACTACCTTCCTCTCTCTGCCAGGTCCAAGATGGGCTTCCTGGAATTTGGGCATCTTCATCTGTATCCGCTGTGCTGGTATTCATCGAAACCTGGGGGTTCACATCTCCAAGGTCAAGTCTGTCAATCTGGACCAGTGGACGCAGGAGCAGGTCCAGGTCAGAGGTCACACTACATAAAGTACACTTTCTTGCAAATAGTTAGATGAGAAGATCAATACTACTGTCATATTAGCTTAGCATTAAGACCGGAAACGGGGAAACAGTTAGCATTGCTCTGTCCTCTATAAAACCACTACTTGTCATTTTGTCAAAATGTCAAACTATTCCTTTAACATTACTGGACAAAATCTTTGGAAAAGTACAATGTTTAAATTTAGGGCAGATTTTCCCTTTCATACAAAACAACTCTCTTTGTTCGCTACTTTGTTACTACAGCCTTTTCTTTTGCAAATGGTGTGCCTTTTTGGTAACAAGACTATCGGGAACAAGAGAGTAAATTGGGCATTTTAGAGGAAAGGAGAAATAAATTATAGTATTTTTGTTTGGTATAATGGATTTTGTATGGTATAATGGATATGCTGCCAAAACAGCAGGGAAACCATAAGGTAACGAAAGGGGCTTTAGAAAAATCTCTTGAAACTCAGATGGAGGGATTATTGAAGAACATATCAAATATATGGGTTATGTTCGCAGAATGACAACAGGGGTTCTCACCAATGCAGGAGTACAGCAATGTAGTTTTAGCGTAGTAAGCTCGAAGAAAAGGGGCATAAATCTTTGAATAATGGGGGCCTTGTCAGTCATTTATGCCACAGCAACATAGGTTAAATATTAGCGCATAGGCAATACCATCTTTGGAATGACTACAGTGTAGGGGCTGTTCCTAATAGTAATGGATTAAGTACAAGAAAAACAAATGCCCTTGCTCTTTGCTCATGGCAGTTATTAGATAAGGCGCCCAAACAGAAAAGCTGCTATAGAGATATAGTTGTTATAGAGGACCAGCTCTAATGTCTTAATGAGTATAATTTATTTCTGCTTTCCTCTAAAATGCCCAATTGTTACTCCCTTGGTCCCCACAGTTCTTCCACTGTACCTACATTCAAGTACCAATAAGAGCTGGTAAGCATTTAATTGGTACCTGATTATAATGTGTTGTTTATATTGTACCAACAGTATTATAACATGAAAGCTTGTGTCAGAAATTACCAGTTGTTGGAGCAATATTTCTATATTTGACTGCAGGAAAAATAAAAAAACGTTTTGGTTGCTGCAACTGTATCTGTCTGGGATTTGGAATGATTGATTAGGAAAGACACAGGACATAATATTAATACTTGCATGTGAACATACAGTAGAGGAAGTACACTTTCTCATGAGTATGCAGTTCAGCTTGTCTGGGTCTGATAGGCAAGAAAGTCAGCATTATGCTTCCCAGTGTGATAACTTTCCTATAGTCAGCGTCTTTACTTTTCTCTTTTCTCTACATCCACAATAGGAATTCACACTGTTTTATTATCAGGACTCCAACACACGCAATAGGAGTAGGACCTTGGATATTGTCTCTTTATGAGACTGCTTAACACTATGACATGGTTTGTTGTGTTTTGGTGTCACCAGTGTGTTCAGGAGATGGGAAATGCCAAAGCCAAACGTCTCTACGAGGCTTTCTTACCTGAGTGCTTCCAGCGCCCCGAGACAGACCAGTCTTCAGAGATCTTCATCAGGGACAAGTATGATAAGAAGAAGTACATGGATAAGGTCATTGACATCCAGATGCTCAGGGTGAGTCCGCACACCCAGGCAGAAAAAAAGCTTTGTGCTTGTGTCTCAAACAGGAAAAAAAAAACAATGAATAACATACTTTCTTGTCTTGTCTCTCTTTATCTACCACTGTCACGATACTGTTGAGCAAGGCCATTCCACCTGAAGTGTCTGCTTGCTCAACAAAACCATTTGCTTTCTCTGTACAGAAAGAAAAGAGCTGCAACAATATACCCAAGGAACCAGTTGTGTTTGAGAAGATGAAATTGGTGAGTACATCTTTTCATGTTCATACCGGTTATAACACAGCATTAATAGAACTGATCTTGTCCTCAAATTGTTAGATTTGAAACATTTCACTGATGCTCTTATGCAGAGTTAGGAGCAGAGTGCAGCATTAGGCTGAGCTGGAGCACTAGGAGAAGTCAGTGAGGAGAAGGTGACACGAGCAACATCTTGAGGAGATGAGTTTTTTAGCCAGCAGGGGAAAATTGGGAGTAACTTTGCTGTTTTGACCGGAGTGGCGAGGTCATTTCACCACCAGGGAATCTGGAGAAAAAGGATACTGGATTCAAGCTCGTTTATCAATGCAGACACAGTGCATTTATTGTATCGACTTTCTCTGTTGTGACAGAAAAAAGACGTCAGCCCAAAGACAGATTCCCAGTCTGTTACAGACCTGCTTGGATTGGGTAGTGTACCTCACACACACACACACACACACACACACACACACAGACTAACACCCATTTACAGTACAGTATAATGCTAAGAACTATATGATGGATCATTACTAGTACATTTGGTTGCCCATTGGTTACCACAGCCACATTATATATTATATAAATATTCAAATGGATCCTATTTTTCTATCAGTTAACATCAATTGTAGCTTAAGTAAAATTGTAGGTTGACAATTTGAGGTTTGATTAGATTGTATCTCGTAGAAATAAATGTGTTATACTTGAAATAATCATAACCATGCCTCTGCCTACCTTCTATTAGATGCCCCTGCTCCAAGTCCTGTGGTGTCTAATGGTGGAGGATGTTTTCCAGACAGCAATGAGAGTCCAGCAGTGTCTAATCCAGCTCTGGCACACTCTGCACTGGATCTCTTCAGCACCCTGCCAGCACCCTCCTCTGCTTCCTCCAGTAAAACCACGGTAGGAGTTAATGCACTGTACATACTGTACACTGTCTGCTCTCCACAGAAGCCTTATGTTTTGGAATGGCAATGTCTGTCTGTCAGTCGGTCCACCACTTTCGTTCAGACTGAAGTATCTCAACAACTCTTGAATGGATTGCCATAACATTTTGTACAGACACTGATGGTCCCATATGGTTGAATTCTACTGATTTTAGTGACCCCGTCACCCTGCTTGCATCCTTCCACCGTTGATGATAACCTTCTCCTACCTTCTCTCTCTCTCTCTATCTTGTTCCTCTCTATCCATGCCACCCTCTCGCCCACCCTCTGCAGCCTGTTTCCAACTCCATGCCTCAGGGCAGAGTGGCTGCCTCTGTGCCTGAAAACCTCAGTCTGTTCCTGGATCCAGCGCCCAAAGCAGACGAAGGCACTGTCAAGAAACTGTCCAAGGACTCTATTCTCTCCCTGTACGCCTCCACCCCCTCAGTGCACGCCAGCAGTATGGCTACTCACGGTGAGAACTGGAGAACCTTGATGTTGTTTTCTCCATGTGTCCTTAAGTCCTAATTTAATTGCTGAGTTTCATCCAAGAAACTAGAGAATTTGCATTATTAATTTCTTACCGATTGCCAAAATGGCCGCTTTCTATCTGTGATTATCTTCAGCAGGCTTGTACATGAACCAAATGGGATACCCGACACACCCGTACGGTTCGTACCATTCTTTAGCCCAGGCAGGTGGAATGGGAGGCGCCATGATGACGTCACAGATGGCCATGATGGGACAGCAACAGAGCGGCATGATTGGAGTTCAACAGAACGGCATGATGGGACAGCAGAATGGCTTAATGGGTGGCCAGGGTGTCATGGCTCAGCCTGGTGGCATTATGGCATCACCCTACATGACGGGGATGACCCAGGGCGTGATGGGACAGCAGCAGAGCGGGATGATGGGACAGCAGCAAAGCGGAATGATGGGACAGCAGCAGAGCGGGATGATGGGACAGCAGCAGAGCGGGATGATGGGACAGCAGCAGAATGGCATTATGGGACAGCAGCAGAATGGCATTATGGGACAGCAGCAGCAGAGCGGGATGATAGGACAGCAGCAGGTTGGAGGTTTGGCAATGTTACCTCATCAGCAGGTGTATGGAGCGCAACATGCCCAGCAGCTACAGTGGAACATTACCCAGGTGTGTGTGTATGTGTGTGTGTTTTGGTCCATATGAATTTTGAAAGTTGTACAAGCGCTGTTAATAACAAAGTGTGTTTCGTCACTTTCAGGTGACTCAGCACATGGCTGGCATGAATCTCTACAACACCAACGGCATGGTGGGATACAGCAGTCAACACATGGGAGGCTCCACAACTCCAGGCTCAGCACGCATGACAGCACACGTTTGGAAATGATCCCATCTATCCAAGAAGTGATGTAACGCCAATAACCCACAAAAGAGAGGGGAACTGAGTTGTAGGAATCTGTGGATTGGACTCTCCATGAGACATTTTCTAATGCAAGGGAGGAGGAGGAGACAGGTGTGAAGAAGAAGAAGGTTTGGGAAACCACTACTACCTCTCTTTCTCTCTCCTCTCTGCCCATGCTTCCTCTCCTCGTCTCATCCATGGTCATCCATGTTTTGCATATTTCCATGCTTGCCTTCAGAACATTTTCGTATAATGACGAAGACAACAGGGTTCAGAGGTTCACTGGTTAGGACTAAACATCTTTCTTTGTACTCAGCCTGTATGTGAGAGTGTGTGCACGCACATCAGCTGTATGTTTGGTTTTTGGAGAATTTTACAGTTTTTCTTGCTTACAGAATCAAAATCATAAAAACGCAAAAGGTTAGCCTAGCTTAACTCAGTTGGTTGATGTGCTTGAATATTGACATTTATTGGAACAAGAAGCATTTCCCCTAAAAGGAGGGAAACATACCTTGTTGCAAGGTTGAAGGTTTAATACTTTTACATTTGTTAAATAGATTGACGTTTTGGGAAATACGCTTACTTGCCTTTTTTCGGAGAGTCAGATGAGAAGATGGATACCGCTCTTGGTATCCATCTTCTCATCTGACTCTTGACAAGAAAGTGAATAAGCGTTCAGCTTATGTCACATACAAACTGTCTAACTATTCTTTTAACCCAGCATGAGCACTGTTTCTTAACGAATCATTCACAACAGAATCCAACAATTAGCTTCATTTTAGCCACAACCGTATTTGTGAAGGAGCAACTACAAATGTTTTTCCAGCCAGCTTTCAAGCGCACAGGGGTTAAGAGTTTGATACCTTAAAGTTTTTAAGTGACGTATCATTTTTTAAAATTATTCTTACCCTTCTTGTGAGAGGAGAATCCAGCTAGGCTAGGCTAGGCTAGGCTAGGCTAAGCTACGTGTAAGTTCCTAGATCCCCACTGTCAAGTTAGAGCAGCTACAAAACCTACATAAACAGCCCTTAATTATGATGTCTTCTACTCAATTTACAGAGGGCTACTTTTAGAATCAGTATCTAATCTCGACTTTAAGTGTCAAAAGTCCTAAACTGGATTTTGGGAGACCAAAGATCAACGCTAGCTTTATTATGGTTGTACAGTATTCCAGTGCTTTGTTACATCTGTATAGCCACTTAACTAGTGATTAGTAGAGAATTCAATTCAACAGTCCTTTAACAGTATGTTTGGTCATACTCGCTCAATCAATTCACTGTGCTATTTCCTCAGCAAGGGTGGGACACTTAAAAAAAGTCACTTGCATGCAATGCTATCGTGTAAATGCTGAGTTAGCGCTCACACACCTCAAGTTAATCTACCTTGTACAATAGAGGCCTCAAATAATGTTGAATGTCCGTAAATACGAGAGAAATAGAGAGAGAGAGGCGGGGAAAGAGGAAACTTTAAGGTACAGATGTGTCGTGTTTCCGATTGAATTGCACGAGGAGAATGTTTTTCTAGCTCTGATTGTTTGTACCGTATGTTTATTAAGATATCCGAATGTGTATCTCTGAATGTTTCTCTCTACATGTCAATCAGTCTCTGACCAAGACCAACAAAACAATCTCAATGAATGTGTTCACGATTGTACTGGACTCGTTTTGAATACACACGCCTGAGCATTGCTGGGGTATGTGTTTGTTTTTTGATATTCTATGACTCTGTCAGGCAAATGTACACTTTTGAATGTTCTGTGGTCAACAGCGTCCCGTCTGTTTTTTTGGTGAATTGCTGAATTCAGCCAAGTTTTAATGTAACTGTCTCACCGTCAAGTTAGGAGCAAATTGTGACCAGGCTGATGCATTTTCAGGTCACCCGGGGGGGCGTTTACAATTTGGCCAGACCACATTGTGAAGCGAAAAGTGATTGTACGACCACAATCTGTCACCTCTCAATGTTTCAGTTAACCCTTCTACACCGCTCCCACACAACACCGACTTCTGTGTCCTGATTTCTCTGAAAGTGTTTCTAAATATGTCCATTCTTATAAGTGCATGAAGCCATTAGTGTAAATAATCTCAGTCTTTCCATTTTTTCATAGAAGCACTTTGGTGTTATCTTGCCATTATGAATGTGAGGAGTAAGAATGTAAAAGGAGAACCTAAAAGAGAAAAACATTAACATACTCCAGCATAATAATATTCTTATTAACTGCTGCCAATAAACAAGCAGTACAGCCTTCACAACTCAGAAACTCGTCTTTTCCTTCCAGGTATTTCTTTCCATTTTAGCTCATTTGGTGGCAGTTGAGGCAGCAGTTGAGGCAGCAGTGTGACAGCGGCAGTCACCTTATCTGCTGAGAGCAATATCACCACGAGACAATGTGTCGTCTCTGCACTGTAACAGCAGATTTGTCAGCTAGAGATGAGAAAGTTTCTGGAAAAGCAGTAACAATCCATCTCTGCAGGCGATGAGGCTTCACCTGAGCTTTCTCATCTGGGATTATCTTTAACTTTAGGTTGCTTGTAATCGGTTCCTTTTTTTTTTGTCCGGTATATTTTCTGTGAAGTAAAGAGCAAATGAAGGAATGTATCTTTTTATGTACTTGTCGATCAAGATATTGTGTACTTTATTCTTTATCAGAATATCTTTGTATATTATGTTTCTTAAACGAGATTGATGAACATGTACTGTATGTGAGTTCTGCGCTTTCTCACATGCTTTGCCCATTTTGATTTCATGTTCACACAAGTTAGTCACGTACATTTGAGAATATGGATGTAACATACAATACTTGTCTCTGTGAAAATATACAAAATAAATTGTTTTGATTAAATTCTATATCTTGTATTGATTTAAAATGTTTAACCATTCATGTGCCTACTCTCAAATGCACACTATTAACCCTCGCAGTCCTAGCAGCATTTTTGTGTTTATTAATGGTCAACTCTGCAGTTCCTCTCAGCTCTGCAGACCTTTATATCAACTTTCAGCTCATTGTTTTGGCTTTACGGCCTGCAACTTTACTGCTGTGGTTCAGGCTCCCAAAGCATCATTTTTGACTGCAGCAGGCAGCTGTTAGCTAAAAAGCTCTAAAAACCCACTGTACGCTACCTGTCCTGCACCAAACAGCAGACAGACAGAGTTAGCGACTAGCTGGTGAACACAGTGGAGCCTTTAATAGACGATTTTCTTCCTCAGGAGTTGGTGGAGACCAAAAACAGAGCTAAAAGAGAGGGAATATTAGACTTTAAATAAAATGCTAATGCTGCTCTGTATCTGCTGGATGTGTAAATAGGATACTGTCTGCTCACAAGTTCACCATATCAACTTAAAACGTAAAAGTATGTCAGAGTTGTGTTTACAGCTTCTTTCTGCTGTGGCCCAAGTGGCCAAGAAATCAACTATTGCAGGTTTATGAGGCAGATTAATGAAAGATATAAGAAAACACAAAACAACAAGCCCGGGATTTAAAAGGTTAAAATACACACCTGACAAATGTTTGTGATTCAAATAAACTTTATTGACTTTGCGTCCAGTTGTCAAAGGGCATGCAAATACAGGCTTCTGAATCCGAAATTGTTTTTTTTATTCCTCAGTTTGGCTCTATTTTCTTACAAAACTACGTGCACCTTAAGTAATCAATTCTGCAGCGTACAAACCACAAAAATACCAGTTTTACATTATCAAATACTGCACATAGAAAACATTTACAAAGCACAGGTATAAAATTACAGCTCCCTTTTTCTTATTTGCCATAAGCCGCATCCTTTCATCTGCTATGCTTTGTCCTTTACAATGTACTCTGTGAACACTCCTCGGTGGAAAGGTTAAGGCCGGTTAAGGAAAGACAACCGCTCATCTATCAACACCAGCAATCCAATTTAACTGGGCTGAATGTTTTGATACTCCCATCCATCTTTACCTTCGATTCCAAGACGTCAATCTACGATATGTGCTTGGGAATGTCAGTGGTCCATTAAATATAATCAAAACCTCACTAATAAAGATTTACTTTGAGGTTCCACATTAAGCCATTAGTTTAGATTGTATTTGTGGGGTTTGTGCTTTGCCGGGCTTGATAAGATGAAGGTTGTCTTGACAGCGGGGGAGGGGAGCTACAGTGGCCTTAATATAGTCTGACAGACAGCTAAAAGGACAGGATGGCTACTCAGGAAACTTGTGCGACTGTGATTACAGACATTTATAGATGTGGATGAAGACAAACTGGCATATTCAGCAGCAAAAAAACTCCCAATTTGCCCATCAGCCCCGAAATAATGTCTGCTTTGTTCTCGTTGACAGGTGCTACATTGGCAAACAGACATATGGAATGCATGCGTCGTTAGAAAATGAAAGTAAAAAGTAAACTCAAAGATACAAATTTGCTGCTCATGGGGGCTATCATAAAATAGCAGTTATTCACAATGCATTGCATGCTCTGTTGAATTGCTTCAAGTGCTTGAAGATGTGATTGGACTCCATTTGTCATCATGGTCAGCTGATACAGATTCAGCCCGAGGTTGCCATGACCCTGACTGTAATGAGTGAGAAAGAGGCCGAGGCCAGTGAAGTGAAGGCCCCAGCAACAGTAGTGGCTACAGCCAATGGTTATTGCCAGAAGTATTTCAGAAAATGGAAGGCTAAGTCCATGCTACTTTAAGATACAGCATTTTTGACAATTCACTTGCATCTCAATGAATTCCCTTTGATATTGTACTGGGTCTAATTGACTTCCTCAACATTGTCATAATTATTATCATCATAATCATACCACCATAAGGATTAAATACAAGAAAATCGTCAGAGTAACCATGCGGCAAACATTTTCTAGTTCAAAGTACAAAAATTATAACAATTCCATCAGCTTGATAGATTGATCGATAAGTTAATCGGTGCGGGGGGGGGGGGGAGCAATCCTTTCGGTTTGAAACCCATCGTGGCGATTTAAATAAATAAAAAATGCATTTCGCCAGACAGATTTCATGCTTGTTTCAACCACAGAGCTGCTCTTTTAAATGAACACACAAAGAAATAAGACTTACAGTATACATACAGGACAGTAAAAGTAGGGGCTGCCTGAGCCAATGCAGACGAGGTCCCTGGAAAGTCCTCAAAGAGACGGTATAGCAAACAAGATGACAAAAAAATTACACTCAGTTCTGGTGTAAGGATTAAGAAATACATTCATAAAACTATAAATATACACATATATAACTTCAGTACAATATTGCAAGCAAAATACATTTGTCAAAACTTTCAGTTGTGTGCTACAATAGTGAAGCAATGTCTCCTACACAAAATAAGGCCATTGTAAACCGAACAAGCCCTCATTTTCGCAAAAAATCTAAAAGGCGGGTTTTGCCCACGCCGCCTCTCTGACTCTCTCTCCTCCTTCTCGGATAATAATACCTCTCTCCTTACAAAAATAAAATACATCTTCAACATAGCACGATTCAGATTCAGGTTGATTGAAAGATACGTTATAAAAGTTGGAGAACGCTCAATGTGGATTTTACAGGGAAGCGAGCAAGCGTATGGGTTTATATTCCAAGCATCCACAGCCTTTATATCCAAACCTCAGCTGAGCCACGTTGAGATATGCTCTGACTCGAGCTAATACTATCTTTACCTCTCTGAAACACAGTTTACCAGGCTCTACATGCTCTGTGCTGTTTCCAATAAACTGCTCCTAAGTGTCTATAATGGACACTGTGATTAATCTGAAAATTTAGCGACCTGCTTGCATGCATCTACCCTAACAATTGCAAAAGTCTAAGCATCGCTCAGCTTCTCGCAACCATTAAGACTCTCTGACAACCTGCTGTAACTCTGCCCTGCCGTAGATAACCCTGCTGCTTGTGAGGCTTCGACCTCTCTTTAAACATCCTTTTTCGACTCACTTCAAACTGTAGAGTCAAAAATAAATAAAATGACCATGTGATGAGACAATGCATGTTGTGATACTACAGTACGTTTCTTTCTAATCTATGGAAAATGTCATGACGAGAGAAAAAGGGTGTTAATGTTCATATCTGAAAACACTGATCCATAAATTCTCTTCACAACTTGAGTTTAACAAGTGGCTTTTTAATAAATATCTACACTTTGAAATCTCTCTCTCACTCACATCCTGCTGCCCTGCCACTCCTACAATAAATGCACCTCATTAAAAGACTCACCACACTTTGAAGAAAGGCAATATTTCAACTTTTCCTTTTGGTTGCGGGAATCAGAATTTGGCAAATGCTCTCTGCTCTCAATAAAAACACTTGTTATAAGGATAATTATACATCTGTTTGCATCGTCTCTTTGTCTCTACTTATAATCATTAGAACTGTTCATGTTTAGGGCTACTCAATACACAGCAAAGGGACATACACAGTCTCATAGAAGCTCCAAAATATTGGAAATCACATGGAAAAATATTAACAGTATTTTTAAAGAGTTTACCAAGGACTAAACATTCAGTAGGGATGTTATACAAGTCAAGAAATTTCTTTAAGGTTTCTTCTATTTTTTTTTTTTTTATATATATATATATATATATATATATATTCTTTCCGTTTATTTTCTCTCATCAACCAAACATTTTTTTTTGTCTTCAAAAAAGGCGCACACTGAAGAGAACGTCTGCAAAGTCCTTATTTTTACATCATGCCAGCCGTCCACAAAAAACAGACTGATACAAATTAATAAAGGTAGATAAAATTACTTCCTATACATGACCATACATTTACAGATCCAGCAAGGACTGGCTCCAAAACGTACAAAGAAATTGGAACCCAGACCTTGGTGGTTCTTCTAAAAAGGGTTGTATACATGATGGGGGGGGGAGGGTCATAATCGACCAACATCCTCCTCCCAGAAATTCAAGAATGCCAGAGAACCCTTTATCCAAAGTTCAAAGACCGTTGAAATGTGAATCGTGTTGGTCTGAGGTGCTGAGAAGACAATAATGCCTCAGAGTTTCCCTTTTTGCGAACAGATGAAGAGAGGAATAAGCTAGCAGACGACAGAACATATGGTGGTGATAAAACCAAATGTGAGCTCGTAAACACGCACAAGCTTTTAATAGCCTATAGCTTGAGAGTGTCATGGCTCCTAACACTACAGAAATACGACAGTCTTTAAGTGTCTTTATCCATACGCAAAGGTTTGGTGTTGGTCTCAAGACAGACGGATTCAAAATAGTAAAACACTGAAGAGAAAGATGACAATTACATCTCAAAGAAAACAGTAAACACCAGTAGCTCGGTTTGCCCCGCCACTCCTCTGCCAACCACTGCGCATTTTACTTGAACAGCAGACAGGTCAGTCTCACCTTTTTTTTGTGTGTTTTTAAACGCAAATAAAATGCTTCAAATAATAAGAACAAAGTGGCGCTGGTAATTGTGCAAACTAAAAGCATCTGTTCTTGTTTCAGCAAAATGTCAAAATTGTCAGTTGACTAATTTCTTTAAATAATACAAATGTAACTGTTTTGACTTTTTAGGACACATGTCTTTATCCTTAAAGACGTAAGATGTAAATGTAATTTAAATGTACTACTTGCACAACATTTTTTTATGTTTTTGAATAACCCTATGTTGTACACGATTGAGGTTTTTGTAAATAAATGTTATGACTTCTCAAATTAAAGTCTTAAATCCGTGGCAGAACTGACCTGTTTCAGCTGTCCCAGTGGGCCTTTACACTCAAATTCAAAATACACTCGAGTTACATTTCCATGCTGGAGTTCAATTAAAAGATTCAGAGGTGCACACTGCAGCGTGACCAAATAAAATAAAAATAAATAAACAGGTGGTCAACCGCTGCGTGTTTGAAATTCAAACACAATATATATTTTACATTAAAGTGCCATCTTAAACACAAACACGCTGCCTGACAGGAAATATGAAGAGTGACATATTGCACCTGAAACAAGTAAAACTACAGGCCCTGCTCGTGAAGTAATACTGGCGTAAATAGTCAGATATCAAAAAAGAAAAACTCGTCTGGAATCAAATACATGTTGACACATTTACAAGAGTTTTAGTTAAAGTCAGTGTGACAGAAAGGAGCGACCAAAGAGAAAAGTAGGAGGGTTAAAGGTTGTAGGTGGTACCAGCTGTGTGCGTCTCTGGCTGTGGTCTGACCAGATGTGGAGAGGGAGACAGAGGCACGCTCGCCACCTTCCAACCTCCTTCATCAGATTTGGAAGAGTGTGAAAACAAAGACGACATCAGGGAAACGGGGAAATCAACAGGAAGTCCAAACAAGTCTAGGTGCTGGTATACGGAGAGAGAGTGACACTGTGGCACCCCCTGGATGTGGAACACAAGAACCCCAGACACATGGAGTCTGGACACATTTCCCACAAAGCCTTTGTGCTGAGTGCCCTGTGTGGTACAACAGTCCTTTATTCTCTAAAGATGAAGGCAAGATCAGAGATGTGTTCATCAGCGAATGGGCAGCTGGCCGACTAATTTGTTCTCTTCTTCTGCTGATGGGGAGGATAACGCTCCCTCCCTGTCACCAAAGCCCCAATCCTTCTCCCTAACTCAGTGCGGTGATCTTCTTCTCAGGACGGATTACAAAACAAAGTGGCACTATACTCCTCTTACATTGGTCAAGGCAAGCTAAATAAAAAGATTTAAGCACTTTAAAATGCCTCTACAAAGGGTTTCAAGCAAACATGCAGAATGCAGCCAATACATACATGAACACAAATAAGTATTTATCTATTTATATATATATCTATATCTATATATAAACTCTGCCCTGTGAAAATTATAGAATAGCAGTGTTGCTACCTCACATAATAGCCATTATGTGAATATCCAAGCCTGTTGCCCAGGTATGTTTATGTGTCTGTCCTACCGTTCTCAGCTCATGTGTGTAAAATGTATCTTCTTTTTTTGCATTACATCTAAGTCATTGACTCTGCTACATATCCATACTTTATATTGTATACTAGTTCACCTACTACTTATAGTAATAATAACAACAATAACAATTGCTTTGGTTTTAAAAAATAAAGTTTTTTTTTTCTTAGTTTGGCATAGAGAGTTTAGAAACTGGCATCGGGATGGCCCTGGGATGAGTCGTGCCACAGAAAAAAATCTGGTATCTTGGAATACAGAATATGGCACCCGGTGGATCGCTGTGTCAAGGTGGGAAATGGTGAAATGGGAGGTTGAAAAATGCTACATGTTCTGGTAAATCAGGTCTACTTCAAGTTGGATTTGCTAACAGTTTTCTCAACTAAAAACACTGATCAATGGGTGTGAATATGGACGTAGTGTGTAATGTCCAGTAAAGGATATGGCAGCGTGTCAGTGTGTGTATTCATGTGGGTGAGATCAGGTATTTGCACCTATGTGTCTAATGTGTCTTCCTGCACAGATGGGCATATGTGTGTGTGTGTGTGTGTGTGTGTGTGTGTGTGTATGACTACCTGTCTTGCACTTCAAATACAGTCGTTGTGTATTTACAGTACGTGTGTCCATGTCTGCATGACTCTGCCTGTGCCCGTGCATGTGGGTGTCTACTGGGTGTCTAGGTGCACGAGGGGCTGGTGGCGCTCTCCAGGGAGGACTGGGAGAGGCGTCTGGTGAGGGGTCCGATGCTGGGATCTGCCAGAGAGGAGGTAGGGAACAGCTTGTACCAGCCGCTGACTGTGGCAGACAGGTCCAAGTCCTCCAGAAGGATCTGGGCCATTCCCATGAAGCACTTGTGGTCCATACGCCCGTAATCCCCCCACACTATTACCTAGAGGAGAGATGAGAATAAGATATTCACATTAATTTGAATTATACAATTTCACATATTTTAAAGGCCCTAAAACTTATTTTCTCAGTCAGCTTCATTTATGTAATTGGATCCTACATGAACTCACTATTATTTGCCAAAGTTAGAACAGTTTGGGTTATTTTACATGACAGACGTCTCTGGTTTAAAGTGGGTGGGGCCAATTTAGAAAAAGAGGCTGTCACGTGCTTCCGTGCGCCAATCGGGGTTTAGTACCTTTTGAATCTGAATCTGATGACAGTTTTCAGGAGCTTCAAAAATCAACTTACTGCTCTTCCTGTAAAGCATCAAACCGTTTTAGCTGAATGCACCTTGTTCTCAGGGGCAAATATAAACTTTCTTCCTTGCCAAAGCCATGTAATGGAGCATGTTTTTACACATTTCTAGAAATAAGGTCAATATCTTGAAATAATAAAGAGCAAGGCACATAACCCTGCTACAAGAACATGTAATCAAACTGAAAGAAAATCCTTCAACCAAGTCACTTTGCTTTGACAGGATATGAAATTCTCTCAGTGGCGGTGGGAGATCTTTTGACAGGTGAGAAAACATATTTTAACTGCCAATAATAACTGAAATGACAGATGGTGGACATCTATTAGTGTTAAGTTTGTGTAGAATAGATAAAAAGTGGAAAAAAGGACAGGGAGGAACACAGAGAAATCACATACCTGTAGGACTTTGCCCTGAGGACTCTCATCAAACAACAGAGCCTGCTGGTAGGTGGGGTCCAGATTCTTCTTCACTACTTTGGTTTTTTTCTTGGCCAAGCACATGCCATTCTCCAGCACATACACCTTCACATAGGTCGCTGCAGATAAAGCAACAAAAATTACAGTGAAACTCCTACAGATTGGACAGATAAGTCCATACAATTTCACTGCAGTAGGTGAAGTCAGTTCAGAGTACCTGGTATGTTCTTGGAGCCCGGTTTGGGGGTCAAACCTCTGGCCTGGTTGACCTCCACCTCCAGCTGCCCACCTCTGTCCACCATGCCTACATGGACATCCCCTGTAGAGGGAAAAAAAAGACACAATCTCTAACAATCCAATAGAAATCTACATAATCAGAACCAAAAACTTCAAACACTTAATCATGTTTTGCTTTAAGCTTTGGTTCACTGAGGCTGCAATGGCCAATGTCTAACTGCAGAGGGCGACACAGAGCTGTGAGTCTGCCTTCACAACCAGGTATGGTTGCTCTGTTCTGTTGTGTTCCACAAGCAATGACCTTTGCATGAAAGATTTATACCTCATGCAAGAATAACTTAATCCGTGCTGAGTGAATACACTAGTATTGTGTGGTATTTTTAGATGCTGCTGTGCGTCTGACAGTTTGTACGTTGGTATGTGGCTGCATATTTTTGAATTTGATTCTCCGTCATCCTACGGTCCAACAATATTTAGATACTGTTGTATTACAGCTTTAATTAGCTATGATATGGTTGCTAATGAATTAAAATGGATGATATGTGATGTGCTGTTTTTCCATTGTTTAACAAACCTATAACTTGCTCCTACATGAGTGCAAAAAATGCAATCAAATGCTGGCAAAAATAGCAGATGAGGCACCTTATCCGCTTAGTTTTGAATCAACTGCAAACAACAGCAGATGAGAATGAGATGGACTGAACAGGAAAAGATGGCGTTGTTGGTCTTCTTCATTCTTGGCTTACCCATGGAGGGTGTAGCTAGTGTTTGCCGGCCTACAATCTGAGCGGGGCCTAGTCCATCCAGAAAGTCACTGAACTGGCTCTCAGGCCCCAGGCGTGTGGTAGGGAAGACAAACCTGAGAGAGGGGAAGCAGAATAGTGATGGATGCATACTGTACATGGACGGAAGGATGGACGGATGAGTTGCTGGTTGGATACTCACGTTCCGTCAGAGCTGTTTGAGTTGGTGCTGCCGTCAGTTGAGTCCTTGCTGCCCTGCCGTGTCACCCGGTTCCTCATCTCCACGGCGATGCCGGTCTCTGTGCTCCGTCGGATGGTGCTGCGAAGCTTCTTCGTCCCGCCGTCTGAAAAAATGCAGAGGTCACAGGTCCCTTATTTTGGCAGGATAATCCACTGAGCATAATCAGAGACAGTCGTAGAGCTGTCTGATAAGGAAGGCAGGTATTACACTGGATCAGCACCTGCATGATCAGCCTTTCATGGGGACATGATGCCTGTACATTTAGGAGTTATGAAAAGATCGGAACCCCTACATATCTTGTTCTGCACTGGCGAGATTTATATAAGCTCTCACAGTTACTGAGTTTAGAAAAACAACACCTGAAACAGACAGAGGACGGATCTTTCTGTCAAACTTTTGTTATGTCTGTGAGCCCAGCTGTACAAGAAATATCCACAATGTTTGCTTTTTTAAAACTACTCACTAGAAATAAGGAAATATTCAGGTTGGCCTTGAGAACACCCATTTCTCCACTATTCATTTTGAAGCAAGCTCACTTGGGCGAGAAGGCAATCTCACCTAATTTCCACTGGGACGTCCCTGCACTATTGGAAAATCTCTCCACTTCGCAGGTATTACTACGGCCCATTTTAAGCAAGTAAAGCCCATTTTACAATGGCTGTTGTGAGAAGGGGCCAATAAGGCTTTAGGGGGACTCAAGAGCCTGACTTGCGAAGTAGAAACACACACAAATTGCCAGCTTGAGGAATGTTGTGAGTGGCGGGCTAGAAAGAAAGTCGAGAGGCTGAGCTGAGAGGGGGGAGGGAGGGTGGTGGCTTTACAGCTCTGCTGACGCTAGGAGAACGGGAGCGAGCTGGAGAGCTGCTAACCCCAGAAGAAGCTTTCAGGCCATCATCCCCTGTAATGACACACTGTATCTGTGTGACTTGACATGTTGAGTTCAAAGTGGTAAGGCACAGTGGAAGTGATTTGGGCTTTAGGATAGAACATGTGAGGTTGTGCACTAGCAGACAACCCTTCCCTTATCCCTTCTGTCACTCCCATCTTTGTCTCGCTATCCTTCTCGCAACATTACCCAGAGTTCTCAGGGTCCAAAGAGGCAATGCAGGCTAACATCTCACTAATGCACTTCACGGCACACAAACACACAGCCTAATACATATATACTAGACCCGAAGAAGTCAATTAATCAGTTAGGTGACCGACAGAAAATTAATCAGCAACTATTTTGATAGTAGAGTAATCGTTATTTTTCAAGCAAAGGTGCCAAATACTCTCTGGTTTTTCAGATGTGAGGATTTGCTGCTTTTCTTTGTAATATATGATAGTAAACTGAATATCTTTGGGTTTTACACTGTTGGTCGGACAAAACAAGGAATTTGAAGACATCACCTTGGACTAATAGCATGTTTCACAATTTCCTGACATTTTGTAGACAAAATCCTTGATCGATATTAAAACATTCAAGTCTAGAAGCTGGCAGTAGAAGGGAGGAAAAAAAGAAAGAGAGACCAATAAAAATTAACACTTTCACTCTCCCTGAGGTTCCACTTTAAACAATAATGAAATATAAAAAATTCAAACTCCCAAATTTATTTCACACAGTATAGTCTATAGAGACACGTGCACACATTCACACACAAATAACACTAGACAGCATTAGTGTCTGTACATTCACACCTCCGTGCAACATTTACACTCTCGCACACAGTGTTTGCACGTGAGCAGCCTGGGCTACAGGGTGACAGTTTAGTCAGACAGGAGGATGAGAAAGCTGCTGTGAGTGGCTGTGTTGCCAAAGCTTGCTTTATAAAGACCTCTACAAATCTCCGACTAATTTCTGGGACTTCCCTTTGACAGGGGCTTTCTAGGCTGGCACATTTTTTAAAAATCCTGCAGAAGGGATTTAAATTCTTTCACGTCTTAAACCTTTTACAGACGTCTCTAAGTTTTCCCCTTTAAACTAGCTAAAGTGGAGGTAAATCACTGGTTAACAAAGCAACAACAACAGGAACAAAGTGATTAGCTTCCTCTGTTTTAGTGCAGCATCCGTGCAGCTCATTGTGACTGCAGTTGTGGTTGCCGTAGAAACTCCTCTACAACCCTCCTCTACAGGAGCCCAGATAGTTGAATGGTGCAGTGGAGTCACCAAAGGGGACTTTTAACAAGCGGTTGCTCATTGTTGCCAGTTAAGCGCACACCCAGGTACAGCCGTCCCACTTCATTAGCCTGAGCAACTCCAAGCTCATTAAGCATCCTCGCCATGCCCATCTCATCGCCATGACAAACACAGACACCCCACATCATCACCATCACTATGGGGATAAACAGACAGCAAACAAAGCCACTTGATGAGACTTTTTCTTTTTTCTTTGGGGGGGGGGGGGTGAGGAGATTTAACAAGAGGATGGAGGGCTTCTAAAGAGGGATGTAGAGTGAAAGAGAAGAGAGAGGACAAGCAGAAGAAAGTGTTGAGGAGAAATGGGTGAAGAGGAAGATGAGAATGATGGGGTCCCATGGGCGTCGGAGATGAGGAGAGGGGTGCTGCCTTCTGCTGCCTTCTATTTATAATCCTGCAGTCAAGATTATTTCCAACAGCCAGTGTGTGTGTGTGTGTGTGTGTGTGTGTGTGTGAGAGAGAGAGAGAGAAAGAGAAAGAGTGTGTGTGTATGTGTGTTTGCGGCATTCACACCCAGACAAACTCCATGTGCTCCTGCTGCCATGACAACCCCCGCCCTCGGATCTGGACCCAGACAAGGCCACCTGAGACAACTGGCGCCATGCTCACCCAAACCCCCCCCCCCCCCAATCACTTTTTGTTTTTTGAAAATTAATCTATCGAGGCAACATTTCACAGAAACTCCTGCACTTTAGACTGAAACATGGAGCCTGCTGGTCAAGAATACAGCTGATGATGATGTGTAGCATCATGACGGTCAAATGTGTCTATAACGATGGTGAATCTGTCAAAATCCCCTTAAGAGTGAGTTCATACACACAAGTGGGACATCTCCACTATAAAGCCATCTTTGAACTATCAAGTAGCTCTTCATTTAACTTCATATCCACACTTGTTACTCATTTGTCAGCCGGCCCCTTCCCTCCCATCCAAACAGCCCCCCATCCCCTCACGGTGCGAAGCAGTGATCCTTCCTATTTAATCCCCTCCTCCTCGTCTGCGCTTTCCCTCCATTTGTTTCCATGGCAATGCCGTCTGCATTGCACCAAGAGCCCCGGCCCGGCGTGTTCGCTCATAAGCCTTTCCCCTCTCTCTCTGTGTGTGTGTCTTTCTGCGCTTGTATTGTCCTCTCCACGAGTCTCACTCCTTAATCAGGCGCCACTTCTTATTCTCTCTCTCTCTGTCTTTTAATTGTATCTCCCAACACTCTTCTTCTATTTTATTACTGCTCTTTATCTCCAGCTCTTTTTCTCCCCCTTGTTCCCCCTTTTCCTATACATACACTCCTTATGCACTGGTTCCTTTATTGCATTTGCTTTATCTACATTTCCAAATCACCCTCGTTTTCATTTTTCCTTTTCTGGTAGTTCCCCAGTTCTTTTGGCCTCTGTCCATCTTTATTGCACAACTCTTTATCTCTTTTCCCGGTCCATCCCATCTAAATTATTTAGCGTATTTTCTCCTCTTCCTCTGCTGAGCTAACTTTGTTATACAGTGTTAACATCAAATGCACACACATCCTGGAAGAGGTAGTTAGAGGTAGTCTGACATATATGCCGTTTGAGCAGCTAAAATAACAACATTACATAAGCTGTTGTGCTTTACCGTGCAAGAGGAGAGCGTTTCTTGGTCTTTGTGTGCTACATGCTGTTAAAAGTGTCTCCTGTTGGCTTCACTGTGATGAGTAACACCTCGTCCCTGAAGATACACTCGCAGAAATGTGCAGCCCAGGAGAGCAATCACAAACTCAAAACTTTCTTTGTGTGTGTAAAAACCTAGGTATTCGTTGAAGCTACTAATGCAAGCCACGTTTTATAATCACGATATGGCAAGATCAAGTCACGGGGAGGGAGATTAGGGTGGGAGAGTGACTGAAGTGGTGGGTATGGAAAGAATTAATAGCTTCAGTGGAAAGAATTAATACAGTAGAGAGGGGAAATAAAGAAAGGTGGGATTACTGAAAATGCCAACAATGCAGAAAGGAGCCACACACTGTGACTGTATGCACACTCACACACGATATATAGCTTCTGTGTGTGTGTGTGTGTGTGTGTGTGTGTGTGCGCGCTCAGTAGATCATTAAAGCTGCTCTGACATTTGGAGAGAACACTGATGAAGCCTTTCTCATTATATGCTGTAATATAGAATGCTGTTTTTAGACTCCCTGGCTGCGCCGACATGCCTATTGGATGCACTGGTGACGGCAACGATCCACCGTGCATAGCAACAGTAACCAAGCATGAGTGTTGGAGATGAAAGATCTGTTGTGGTATCTTTACCGCCGGACCCCTTCTAAATGTGGAAAAAAGGGGAAGATTCAAGGTAGAAGCTTAAGTAAGACGAGAGATTATATATATACAAATCTGTGACTCAGAGCCATATTCATGTGTCATACAGTTACATAAGATTACAGCCAGTGATTCAGTGGTTAAAACACACACATGTATATATATATATATATATATATATATATATATATATATATATATATATATATATAGATACTAAACTATAATTATCATACAAAGCTTCATAAAAACAGATTTACAGTGCTTTCTAGGAACAACAAGGATTGTATCAGCCTACAAATTACAGTAAACTCTATTCTGCAAATTAAAAACTTATGTAGATGGAGTGTAATGGCTTTACCCTCCAGGACATCCCTGTTTAAAACATAATATAACCCTGTAAACACATTAGTGTGAAAGATCAGCAGCCTTACTGTTTCAGTGTTTTGCTCAAGGGCACTTCAACACCCTGAATCTGATGACAGTTGGCAGGTTGTTTGGTCACTGTCAGTCCAGTCGATTGTTAAAGGAACAGTTCGACATTTTGGGAAATACGCTTGATTTGTTTTCTTGCCGAGACTTAAGACGAGAAGATTGATGCCACTCTCATTGCTGCATCATGTGCAGCTTAGCTTAGCTTAGCATAAACACTGGAAACAAGGGAAATAGCATAAAACCTCTTAACACTTCAGGTAGTTAGGTTAGTAAACATGACTTGTGAATCTCTAAGTGGGTTCTTTTTGGTTGTATTTATGTCTGTGTGCAATCATATGACTGTGTTTTCTTTCCCGGCTGCTTTGTGTGTGTGTTTGTGTTCTTCCGCAAACCTTTTTCTCTATAATTCAACCATTTATGAGACACTGCCTGCCGGTCCATTTTTCTAAGACAGTTATTTAACTCTAACAGAGCGTGCAAAAACAAATAAATGTGGCGGAGAGTTAAGTGTAGCCTAGTATGCTAAGTGTTACTCTGTCTTTAATGATAATACATGGGAGTTTAACAAAACTAATCTCCTGTCTTGTCTTTGTGTTTGTGCACTGTCAGTGTGTGTGTGTGTATGTGAGAGTCACATTAACAGCTCAGGCAGGGACATAAGCCGGGGAGCGGTCAACGCAAGGCGATTAGCCTTTCTCAGCACCATGTTGCATAGGAAATGATTTCTTAATCTAAAACCTTCATGTATGGCAGGATGTCTGTCGGTGAGTTAATATGCCACACGGGCTCCTGTCTAATGACAATTAATTACAACGAGGAAAGGAGTAATCCAATTCAGATGTAATTTCCTCTGGATTACTCAACTCTGCAGCCGATGAGCGAATGATTTACCGGGAAGAAGCAGATGACATCAGATGGCTAGAAATTAACAATTTTTTTTTAAAAATTCACAAAACCTTCCGTAGCATGCTAAGCACTGACCATAATTTTCCACTAACTAACGAAGATGGTGTCATGTATTAAGTCTTAAAATCGAAATTCTGCCAGAGGAAGATGAGGCATTTTAATTTCCTTCTGATCTAATTAAACTGTGTTTCAGGTAACACGGTCAGTATCTTCACTTAAAGCTGAGTAATGAAGCTAATTCCACTTTGTGTGAAGAAAATCACCCTTAGCCTAGGTCAAGAAAAATTCCCCAGTCAAATCGATTTACATTGAGCAGAACGGAAATTATCTCACCATCTTGGCAGCTTTGTTTGCTCTCTGATTTAAGAGCAAATAACATTTTAAGACTCAAAACTTCACAACATCTCTCTCAGTCGATGATTCCTGCAGTGTTGCAGCAGCCTCACTGTGCCATGACACAGATTTAGAAATCATCCTGTATGTTCGCATTGAGAAGGAACTAGAAGTGTGTGTGTGTATGTGCGTGTGTGTGTTGCTCCTATGCACCAAAAGCTGCTCTCCAGTCCACCTTTTCTTCCACAGCACCATTCGGCAACAGGCTTGTGTATGTTCTGTGTAAGTATGTGTTTACAGCACTCTGTGTCGAGAGGAGTGGCAATGACACCCTGATTATAGGTCTTTTACACACAGACATTCATACACACACACACACACAAACACACAACATGGTGACTCACCTCACACACTTTTGAGCTCTGTGACACTTTACTGCCTGTTAAAGCCTTGCTGGGGTGCCGCTAAGTGCTCTTGCTCATTTTCGACCCGGGTCTGAGACCTCTTACTCTCTTAGTTACCAGATCAGCTAAAAGCACCCAACATGTATGAGAAATGACACCTCAGCCTCTGCTGTGTGAAAACTCTGACATAATGTATAATACATATAAGAAGACAACAGAGCACAAGCTTTGAGATGAGAGCTGCATTGTTGTTTAAGGGATAGTTTGACATTTGATACCACTCTCATGTTTGTACGTATACATATGAAGCCAGTCAGAAGCAAGGGGAAACAGCTACCCTGGCTCTGTCCAAAGGTAAAAAAAATCAGCCAACCAGCCTCTCTAAAGCTCACTGTTTAACATGTTATGTCGTTTGCTTAATCCGTATAACAACCGACGTGTAAAAACGACAAGTTGTGGTTTTACGGGGAGTTATTTGGGGGATTTTATGTCTTGGCCCAGGCAAGGTAAAGGCCAGGTTGCACCAGAAAGTGGCTCAGTGAAATGAATCCGCACGTCTTCGCAGAATATGTGGTTCTAGACCCTTGGTGATACAGAGGCCACTCACAGGTGGTAAACTACGGTGGCTGGCAAGCTAGCCGCTAAGACACTAGCCAGCCAGGACATGCTCAATCACAATAGTATTTTTTTCTCCGGATGTACATCATTTCATTCATTCAGCATTCAGCTCCCTGTCTCACACCTGTCTGCCTCCTCTGTGGAGTATAAACTGCAGCTCTGTCAAGACTTGCTATTGGTTAACGGTGCAAATTTGCAGGTCAAAGTTCACTAAAACTGAAAAAAAAGAATTGCCCGAAAAGTTTCGCCTTCTTAAAGGCTGATGTGACCAGTCCACTGGTTGCCTGGCAACATCCCAGTGACAACAATACTCCGGGAAGTCACTTCTTACGCTTTAGAGGTGCTGGTAGGCGCGTTTTTGTTACCTGATTGCAGGTGAAGTGCTTTACAACTGAGATTACACTCGGTTGAAAGGCAGTGTTTTACATGCAGAAGCTAGCCACACACACACACACACACAATAGCAGGTATACAGGTACAAAGACAGACAGATTCACAGTTGAATGGTTCACCAATCTGTCTAGCTAAGAATAGAGTGTGGAGCGTGGAGGAGTCGGTGGGCGAGATTGGGAAAACATGATAGACGCTTTGAGTGAAAGTGAGAGCAAAAAAAGATGGAGATGAAGGGAGGAGAGATAAAGGAGAGGGAAAATTAAGATGTCAGTGAACTGTAGGAAACACAAAGAGTGCGACGAGGGAGCACGGCAAGTGGAGAGATGAGAAACAGAAAGGGGAGAGAAAGTGATCGCCGGTCAGCCTAGCTGGTGTTGGGTAGCCTCTAAAAGCACCGGTGGGGAAGAGAAAGCTTTTAGAAACATGAGTAAGGTTTCAGTTTGTGTGTGTCAGGAGAGCCAGTGACTCAATACGCTTCAAAGGACAAATGAGGTGGTGAAGCAGGAGGAGACAACAGAGCAGCAGTCTCACCTGAAATAGCAGCTCAATAGGCACAAGGAGGATTTTTCTATTAGTCATAGGGAATATGAATAGCTATCATGTGTAGTCATCCTGTGAAATAGCTATTATTATGAAAGGGCAGTTCAAGTGTTACCACACTTCAGATCGCTGCTGAGATTCAACAACTTCCACTGTTACTATTCAAACAGTTCACAAGCCTTTTCGGAGCTCTTGATGTATAAGAATTTCTTTTTCAAGAGTGAATTTTCCCTCGAAGGATCTGATCACCGTAAGCTTTCCAAAATGTCTGCCAAAATTCCTAAAGTGTGTTTCCTAGCTGTGACTCAGGAACAGAGCTAGAAGTAGGGCATGAGTGAGTCACCCCGAAAACACCCTGAGTATAAAATGCCAGGTCTATTCTCCGGTCCACTGTAACACAGGCTAGAAGACATGTAGAGGCTAACTGGGTTTGGCCACTCTCTGTGGCCTTTTACTGTGTTATTGTTGGGTTTTCTTTCTCTTGCCAAAACATCCCTGATCACTTTCATGTGCTTAAATATCACAAAACCACTCAAATCATTTTGAATACGGTTGTCAAGATATAGCAACATCCTGATCCAATATACAAAACATGATGCACATCTTCAATAATGAGGGAGAAAAGAAGCTGGAATTGAAAGAAAGCTGACTATTATGAAGGAAGGAGACTTTCAGCTACAGTATATACTTCCAATGTTACATGAGCGACAACGAATAAAGAGAAGATCTGCACACACATGGCATAATACTGTTCAGAGAATGGTGTTTTTAGGTAGTGGTTAATGGTATTGAACTGTGTCTCGGAGAACAGAGACAGACAGAGACTCCTGTGTTATGTTACCCATAGCTATCTCCCATCTGCATCACATCAGCCTGTCTTGCAGAGCTGTCTCAATGTGAAAGTATTCAGGAATCTACAAAGACATTTTATGTTCACTGTTAGTTCAGGCAAACCGATCAAAGCAGAGCTTTACCTGCTCTTTGCTTATCAGTAATAACCGGAACTGCAGGCTAACATCAACAACAGCTTAAGACAGGAAAGTCTGAAACACCACAGCCATGCCTGTTAATGTTAGCTTCGCTTAAATGTACTCGAGTACAGAATAACACCAAATAAAAACCATAATGTGCGCTCATCTGTAGGCTATCGAATTGTGGGGGCAGGTTGAAAGTATAACGTTAACTAGCAAACAGAAATATTAGCAAAAGCAACCTGGCCAGAGATTCTCTTTGATACATTTATCTAGCAGCACATGTATAAACAGTGGCTGACAACCTTTTCATTAATCAAAATCTACTACAAAAGTACCACAAATATTAGCTAATGAACCAAACTGGCTAGTACCACAGCACTGCACACTGGTGAGGTTACAGTATGTCACGAAGTTGAGCGCAGGCTACATTAGCTGTCCTCACGTTAGCAGAAGGTAAAATCTAAGAGTTTGACTTTGAGTTGCCATAGACTTTCTTATGCTCTGGTAGTAAATATGACACCTCTGTCCTTCCTTTGGTTCTTTTGAGAATATAATCCGCTTGTCTTTAAGTGACTTTGAACTCTTCCTCCATCCTCTACTGCAGTAAAACTGTCACTGCCATAACTGTCAATGACAGAATCCTAAGGCTAACTAAAGTCACAAATCATGACTTATATTGTAACCATATAGTTTCCAAAGCAGTTTAGGAGGAGTTTCTGTAGCTGTGAAAACTGCATAGCTTTAATTAATTTAATTTGCTCTACACAGAGAAACAAAGGTTTCTAAAAATGTGATTTAGAATTGATGGACAGGTACTGTAGTTTGTTAGCCTGGGACACAGACGAATCTGCAAGCTCATGTTTTATTTGCTCTGACAGATTTGCACGTTTGCGAATTGGTCTGGCGATGTCAGGCTAGTAGTTTGTGACACTGAATCACACAGTTCTATAGCCAGGCAAATTAAACAGAAACACCTGTGTTATTTTATTGAAACAAATAAAAGAAACACATTTAAAAACTGAGTCCGAAGTATGGGAAATGGGTTTCTTAACATCGCTGGCAATGGTGAAAGCCCCTTCACATATCTTCATTCCCAAGTTGGAGCTGGAGTTTCAGTCAGCCAACTCAAAATTATTTGTCTGACAACAGTACATCCAGAAATGTGGCTGCTAGTGGTCTCAGAACAAAGTTGGAAGCAATTCAATAAGCAAACTAACAAGTATTCTCTTCCTGTGTCAGACATTTTTCCTTCTTTGCCTCTGTTTCTTTTCTGTGTCTCTGGTGTACTTCCAACAGTGCTATCTACAGCACCACAGAAATAAACACGCAGAAGACGGGGAGATTTAAATAAAGAATAGTTAAAGGAATTGAAAGGCGAGGTTGAGAGAAAGAAGAGGAGGGGTGTAGAGTGGGTTGAGAGAGCTAAATGGAGCAGAGAAGAGTGAGGTGATTGAGTGTGAATGTGCACCAGCCAAATACATGCGCACACTTGCACATGCACGCACACACACACACACACACACACACACACACACACACATATACAAACTGGGAAGGGGGGGGGGGCTAGTAGTTGAAGCCTTTCACTGGGAAGCTCACCAAAACCACACACAAACAGGCACACATCCACGCCTGGTTTCCTTTAATCTAACTCTCCTGGTGCACTGCAACTCATCAGTGGCGCTTGTTTCTCAGCAAGCCGCGTCTCTCCGTGCAGACCGACAGTGTACTGGGAGCCGCTCCGCTGGCTCTGTTTTCACAGCCATAGATAAACCTGCTCAGGAGATAAGCCCGTGTTCGGCGGAGGAGTGACTCACCCATTAAACCTGGGGAGCCGTTTGTGTGCGTGCTTGCGTGTGTGCGTGTGTGCATGTGTGTGCTTTCTCCTCACCGATACTAATAATAGCAGGTGAAACACAGAACACAGACAGAACCAAAATGCCATCCCCAACACTCGCCTGTTACAAAACCTAGAATAATGAGACAATGGCACAGTGGGAGTTGGGGCTATGAATGGAATTTCATGAGGAAAACTGAGATACGTTATGGAAGAAAAACACACACCATGTCTGAAGGAATTCATGAAAATAGTATCAAAGATAAGGTTCTAAATATGGAAGCACACCTTATACAACAACACCAGTTTTGTGAAAGTGTACTGTACGTCAATACAACATGAAGGAATGTATCTAACCTTATCTTCTACGCTACCTGTATTTTATTAGTGCTCATGTTCATAAGGTTTGTCCTTTAAATAAATCTGATGAGTTATGACTCCCTAAAGTTTCACATCTTTGTTCGGAAACACCAGAGGGCACAATTAATGGCATCCATTAACACTAAGAACTGTCGGAGGCCTCAGCTGCTGTCTGGAAATGTTGACAAGGCTGTAGTCTTAAAAAATGTCCTTGTCCTACTTTAGACATCTAAAATCAGTTTGTGTGAAGATGTTTAAATCGGGGTTTGTGGCCAGTTGACATGTGCAGAACGTTGTGTCAGTTCAGACATTTACTCATTGCATTCTGCACTAAAACCAATTTTGAGCAGTGATTTTTCATTTTCCTTGTGCTGTTACCTTGTTGTGGTGGAGAAGCTTGTATGTCTCAAAGACCTTGAAAGCTATGCCGGTGGGAGTTTTTGCTCCGTAGATGACATTCTGTCTATGCTCTTTGCTACAAATATTGTGAATGTATTGTTACACCCTTAACGATGACTACTGTAAAAGGCCAGATCATTGGATGGTAATCACGCCAAAGCTGCCAAAAGTTTAAAGCGGAGAGATAACGGCTGCATTTTGATATAGACAACAGTAATTCTTCTTTTCAAATAGTTTTGAACACCTCTGTTCTCCAGAAGATGCAACACTTGCCTTATTTTACAGTTTGAAAATTATGTTGGAAATGATGTCATTTTGAAAATAACCTGCAATTCTTGCTTGGACACGTCAACAAAAACACCTTTCGCTTGCATAACAGCTTACCGGGACAGATTCTGCTGATAGTTAAAGTGATAGTAAATTGACTGGATCCAATTCGCAAAATGGAGCACGGCTAGAACATACCCTGCAGAAACTCTTGACACAATAACAACGCCATAACCACATTAGCTCCTAATAGCGCTTTAATGGTGAGACGCTGACGTATTCCCCCACTGTCTCTGTTCACTTTGTCTTTTTTACATCTTTGTGTCTCTATCACTTTCTCTATTCCCATTTTTGTCATCCACTATAAATCGTATTATTTACAGTAGAAAAAACAAACAATAGAAACAGATTTTTAGCCTCTAGATAGAAGATTGCTTATGATCTGATCTTAAAAGTCATAAAAAGGACGTGACACATTTAGAATAATGACTGGGAAAACAGAATAAAGGCATTTATTAGATTTTGTGGGGTGCTTTGGGTCTCCTGTTTTACCTCAATGTCGACTTTGCAACCATCACAACATACATGAGCAAGATATTCAGTAATATCAGGTGTCAATCAATGAATCAATAGCCACAAGGCATACGGTCAGTTTGTCTGTTGTTTTGCAGAATGCATGCAATTTATTTTTCCCGTTTCTGCAGCCAAAGTCCAAATTACTTCCCTCGCACATTCCCTCTTCTCTGGGGACCAATTCAACCTGTGGCTTATCGGTTATTAGGTGACCAACCGAGCAAAGCGCAGGGGGGAGGGGGAGGGGGCACCTGCGCCGACCCGCCCCATCAGCCAATCGATGCATGTGTCACTCGGAACATGGAGCAGTGACAGCTGACCAGATTGGGCCGTTAACGACCGCCAGGAAGGAACACAGAGAGGACCCTGATCGAACATGACCGAGCGAGGGGGAATGTTTGCCTGTCGCTCCGTTCGTCTGTCTGTCTGTCTGTCTGTGTGACCTTCTGTCAGTCTGTCTGTCTGCACGGGTCACCCATCTAATTACATGCACCCATTTTTCACCTCTAGCTGGTGTGAATTATGAGGTAGGGAAAACAACAGATTAGGGTAGCCCATTTCGGCCTCGCTGGGTAATTGAGTAAACAGCCTTGTTTGTCTCCAGGTTTCCAGACTCAGCCTAGTAAAGAGAAAACGGCCAACTTCTAACAGAACGGTGACATAATCTTGTCGTTGGAAGGATTTTACGTAAAATAATTTACAAAAATAAAAAACTGGATTGTGATTCAAGTTACACCTAAATCAAGTGAAACTTTTTTTAGCCTCCCCCAATACCGATTCTGATACCTAAACTCAAGGTATCTGCCAATAATAAGTACTGATAAAATACCAGTGCTCTCTTTTACCCAAATTTAAAATCTGTTTAACATATATTGTCCCACTAAACTAACATTACCTAGCTCCTCCGTAATGTGTTTTATAGCAACTAAAAGTTTGGTGCTAATAAGATATTGGAGCCGCTCTTCTTCCTTGACGTTTGATAAATATGTAATAAAATCATAAATTACTGCATCCATGCAATGTTTTAAAACGACTTTCTGATAAAAAGTGCAAACAATTTACTATATTGCGTCAATTTATGGTAACCTTAGCTAACCTCGAATGGCACTGGCAACACTTCCACTTTCACAGTGAAGGCCTACCACTGCCCTAACATTAAAATGCATTTATTGGTAAGTACATCCAGGACATAATGAGTAACAACAGTAGCTTAACGCATCAAAATAAGCTCACCACAGCAAATGAACACAGCCGAACAGAAAATATTTAAGTATTTATTGTGGATCAGTCAAGTCTGGCCCACACCAGATCCAATCAAAAAGTCCAGTGTGTTGGAAATGCATCTCAAAACCTGTTGCGGCCGCCACAGCAAGAAAACTACCGGGCAGGAGCTGAGGACGATACCGCTGTAGCGAGGAGAGACGTGGTATATATGCAAGAGGAAGGAGCAGTGCGTGATACTGCGATTTTGTTCCAGGCGCGATGTGTTCCTCTGGCAGCTGAGAACATCTAAATTTAGACACACCCCTCGTCTCCCCTTCCTCTTCTCTACATCCTCAGCCCCTCCTAAGCCTCCTCATCCACACTTTCCCCTTCATTGTGCTCTCCTAATCACCACGAACACAGAGACATGAAAGCCCCTGTGGTGAAAATATCGACAGCTCTCCCTGCGTCAGACAAGTGTCAGCTGTGCATGAGTGCGCCGAGCTCTTTGTGTGTGTGAGCGTGTGTGTGCGTGTGTGTGCGTGTGTGTGTGTGCGTGTGTGTGTGTGTGTTGTGTGTGCGTGTGTGTGTGTGCGCGCGTGTGCGTGCGTGTGCATTGAGTACTGGAGCAACAGCCATCTCAAACTGACGGGTGCCAAAAACAAGTAATGATACAGGATTTAGGTGAGTGTGTATGCACGTGAATGACTGTGTGTGTCATCCTGTGTACACTGTTCATTAGCCATATGGTGACCGTGTCAGAGCCGGCATGAAAACATGTGTGAAGTAAAACTCACACATTTCTTTTAACTTCTTTTGTTTTTAAGGTCATGCTTTCGTCCACATTCCTCTGCTGACCCTCCAAAATGGTCTCTTTCTTCTCGCTTATCTTTCAGAGTTCACCCATCAAGCCACAGCCGTCATTGCCGAGAGTAAGAGAGAAAAGCAAGCCTGCCTGGTCTTGTTATATTTACTTAATACAGTCACGGTCCAATGAAGACGTGTACATGAACTGAACATCCCAGAACTAAGACAAAAACTGTCAAGTATTGAAAGTAGGCAATGAATGCTTTGTCAGATTCTAAGACTTGTTTACTTATTCTTTGATAAGATATTTTCTGATCTCTGTCATAACTTTGCTAATTTTAGATTATTTTATTCAAGCATACTGTATATATTGTATTAAGACACCATTAAATACTGATGCGTTAACTTTGCCATATTTGGTAAATATTTGTTAAATTACAAAAGGGACACATATATGTATAAGCTTACAATTCTAGTTATAATTTGTATTTTTTATTTGTTTTTTTGGATGTTTGACTTGTAGTAATTTTACTGATATAGTATAAGTATTTATTGTGTTGGTTTGTTTGATAGTATAATGTCGCCTGGACTCCTCCATCTTTACTTTCTTTACATCAAGAACCACCACTGAAGTAAGTCTTGTGTCCCCATTGACATTTTTGTAGTTGTGTGTGATTTACTGCTGCAACAAACTGCTGATTATTTTCATTATCGCTTAATCTGCAGATGATTTTCTCAATTAACCGACTCTTAGTTTAATCTATAAGACATTAGAAAACAGTGAAAGATGCTCATCACAAGTTCCCAGAGCCCAACGCCCGAGGTGACCTCCTAAAATGTTTTGTTTTGTCTGACCAACAGTCCAAAAACCAAAGATCTTTAGTTTAATATTTAATAAAACAGCAAATATTCACATTTGAAAAGCTGGATCCAGTGTATTTTTTGGCATTTTTGCTTAAAAAAATTACTTAAATGATGAATCAGTTATAAACTATTCATAGAAAAACATATTTAGATACACCTCAATCTTAGTAAATTAAGAAAGTATCATTTTGTTGCCGGTACAGAAACTCGTATCCTAATCTTGCTGCACAAAGTTGAAAGCAACAACCCTCACATCCCGGAAAAAGACTGAACGTTCTCGCAGAATTACACGCACATACTGTACAACCACAAAGCGAGCAGGCGAGCAGAAAGACACGTGCTATTTAAGAAAGGGTTGCAGTTCAATGTACTGGAAGGAGAAACAGAATGTGCTTAGAGGATGTGAGGAGATGAACAACGCGTTTCTTATCGACGGAAGTCTTTACCAAGCCTCGGTGTGAGACATGTTTTTCCTGTTTCCCACAAGGAGCGAGTGCGTTTGTGTTCGACGCTGAGGCGCAAAATGAGAAACACTATTGTTGCAGCTGCACAGCATCTGTAATTACACCCCACAGGACACATATAAGAGCACAGCGCCGCTATCATTGCCACACAGCCACCGTGCATACTAGCTGCTACTGCTGCAAACCCACTTGAACAGAGTTCAACACACAATGATGCTCACAAAAGTGTTGCAGGCTTTTAAAAAGGGCTCATTACAATGATAATACCACAAAAGGTAAAGCCAGTGAGAGCTTGTTGAATAAGATATTAGACATATTATAACTGAGGCAGTGCACCACCAAATACCCATTGGAGTGGATTATGCTAATGTTATTGTGCATACACTAAAACAATCACTGCTCTGTTAGACCAGTGTTAGCCTCTGTTTAACTGTGTGACTGCAGCAGGAAAGCATTTAATCATTGTAATCAATCTTCATTTGAAAAGGATTACTCTTTGCAGCTTTAAATCTAAACCCGAAATTGCAACAAAAGATTGATATCCCCTTGAACAAAAGCAAAGAGAGGCCTGTAGAAGCTGAAAATTGGAAGGAGCGAAGAAAGGAAGTCACACTGACCTAGCTGGAATGGTGTGAATGGAAAAGGGAAAAATATACCTGGGGATGGAGAGAATTTGATGAAAGAAATGGGGGCTCAAAAGTCATGTAAAGGAAAGACAGAAGAATGAGGGGGAAAATAAATTTCACTTGCACTGGCAGTGGAGCTTTATCTAAAGAGCTGACATCCAACAGAAGCATTTCAAACTGTAAACTGACCTTGCTGGTTGAGCTGCTGCGTGCTCTTGCTCCACTGCGACAACCCCACAATGGCCACCATCTTGGCGCCCAGACTGGAGCGCCGCTTCTTGTTGCCAGCCAGTGATGCGGAGTCCGGGCCCCCGCTGCCTGGACTCTTCTCCAGGCTGTACATGGCCCCCGAGATGCTGGAGGAGCGCACCACGTTCCGGGCCGCCGCGCTCAGCCCGCTAAGGCCGCTCATCCCGCCCGGGCTGGGCACCTCCACAGAGCTGCTGAGCATCATGGTCCCGCTGGACTGGAGGGCCGATGGGCTGGGGCGGGGGCAGAGGGCCGGAAAGTTGGAGCGGGGCTGAGGGAGGAAGATGAAAGAGGACAAAAAAAAGACGGTAAGGTGAGGGTGGAAGTTATAGAGGAGAGGTTGAAGGTGGGAGGGATAGAACAGCTCAAGTAAAAGGACGTCTAGATGTGCAGTCTGTCTGATGAAATACAGAATAATAGCTTGTCTTACAGCTCCCAGTAGCTCCCCGAGGCTGAAGGACACCGAGTTTAAATTTCAACCACAGTTTGGTTTTCAATTAAATTCACAACTTTTTCCAGAGGCAGCAGAAATGACTTCCTTCCCCATAAAAGACAAATAAAAAGTGAAAAGCTCTGGAAAGTCTTTTTGATCTCCACTAGTTTTGCAAACTGAGAAAACAAAGAACACAAAGGTCAGCAGACGAGGACGGTGCAGATGGCAGCAGACTGTTCAAGTGAGTTAAGAAATATCTCCAGTCACACACACAAAATGTCAGGGCTGGCCTGCTGTTGAGGGGGTGACCCTGTCAGCTGGTATTTGTCTCTGGTGGGGTTTTTTTTTTTTTGGAATCTTATTCTGTGTCTGACCTTAAACAGTGACAGATGATAAACTCTGCAGCTCAAGTCATCACTGGTATATCTAACGCTTGCACGCACCACACTTTGGTTGCAGAGGTACAACTCCCACTATAGGCATTTTTCACAGCAGACATTTTGACTTAGGAAAAGCACAGGCGTTACTAGCAACATTAACGATGGCTCTGTTCTATTCAAGTGTCCCAGTAAGTCATGACAGTGTGACGGCGAGGCAACATGCACAATACCAGGACCCTGAAACTAAAGGAATGGAATTCAGAGATCATTAATTGAATTATTTACACATGCTCTTCCTACTGTGACATGTCAAAATGTCTTCTGTGAAAAAAATACTTCTATCATTCAGCATCTGTCAGGCCATATCTCTCTCCTCTCCTTCACTCCTTTCCTTCTCTCCTTTCCTTTTGAGGCTAAACCGACAGCCCAAGAGGACATTAAATATGTAGATGCACTGTGGCCAACATCGTGCTTTCACACTCCTTTTTAATTTTTCTCTTTCTTCACTTCTCCGCTTCCATAAAACTTCTCTTTCCACCTGCTTTCTCACTTGGTTAATCATCACGACCCCTGCTGTATTTTTTTTCTTCTCATTTTTTTTTATTTTTTTGCTGCACAGAAAGTACAGCAATGCAGTCTTTTGCTGTCTCAGAACCCACTTAATAAGTGCCTTGCAAAATTTAGTTGATGCCACGAGTCCAGCTCAGGTGGTTCAGTACAGTAGCTTCAACACACCAACACATATGCATTTAACCAAACGAAGCATCTACAGTCATGTCACTTTGAGCTAAATGCTAATATAAGCATGCTAACAATGACAATGCTAATATGCTGATGTTTATCAGGCATAACGTTTACCATGTAGTTTAGTTGCTACCATGTAGTTGTGCTAATTAACATTAGCACAAGTTAGAGGATCACCAAAATCAGTAGCATTCAACATCTGGGGACCACGGATGTCTGCAAATTTTATTATTATAGTTGTTGAGAGATTTCAGTCTGGATCAAAGTGTTGGACCTACCGACCGACTGAGCAACCGACATTGCCATCTCCAGAGCCATGCTTCTAATGAGACTAAAAGACATCAGTTTTACATACTCTGATCGCAGAGAATGGCGCACAGATTCTTTATGCAACTAAGACACTCACTCCCATGACTGGAAATCATTAATAATACATACACAGTACAGTGAATTTGCCCTTAATACATCTTTTGAATTGAAGACTCAAATGTCAGTGCCCTGTGCTTCAGATGTCTCTGTAAATCATCATCATTGCCCTGCTTTGTCACGCCACCACAGTCATGATGCTTACAGCCCAAAGTAATTTGCAGACCGGCTCTTTTTGTAGGGATGCATTCAGCATTACCACAATAACCGAAGTGGGTGCTATTGAGGAACAATGAACTGATGTAGCAAAAGGGCAAATTTTGGCATTTTGTAATGAAACTCATAATAATAGCCAAGTAGGTGGAGGTGAAAGACTGCATGCTTTGTACAGAGCTACTGCAGTGACATTTGTTATGACCGGAAAAGGGTACTGAGGGGGAAGGAAGAGGGACAGAGGGGAGTTAGGGGCTTGAAATATGAAATTCAGGTGAGCCTATATGCCCGTATTTTCTTCCCCTCTCTTTTTCCTCTTTCCCTCTCTTCCCCGCTCACCCTCTCTTTTCTATTCCAGCCCATGCGCACTTCTCTTTCAGAGCAGGAGAAAACGAGGATAGGGGAGGGAGAGAGAAGGCTGCTGGGAGAAGGGAGATAAACAGAATAATTCTGCTTTCAGAGAGCCACGAGGACAGAGACGAACAAGTGAGGGAAGATGGAGGACAGGGAGACAAACGTGGGAGGAGAGGATGCCTCATAATGAAGGGACACAGAGACAAACACTGCAGGAAGTTGGGGCCTGATCTGTGAGAAGTAATGGAGTGAAAGCCGGAGAGGGAGAAGAATATGACACTGATAGTGACAACGACTGAGACATGCATCCATTCCTCCTTTCCTCTTAATGATGAGATCCTCAGTCTCTGTGTGTGTCTGTCTCTGGCTGAAGACATGCTTCAGGGTTGTACTGTATATACAGTATCTTTTGCCCTGAGGATATCTACACTGACAAGTGACACTGGTAACTGTTGGTTTCATATCCGCAGAGCTAAAGTTTCACTGCTTAGTTGTGAGTTTCAAATACAGAGATTCAGTTAAAGGAATAGTTTAACATTTTGTGACATATGTTAATTTGCTTACTTATGCTATACCATGAAGCCAAAGCCAGGAGACACTTAGCTTAGCATAGCATAAAGACTAGGATCAGTGGGAAACAGCTCGCCTGGCTCTGTCCAGAGGTAACAAAGTCCGCCTGCCAGCACCTCTGGTTGTTTCCAGTCTTTATGCTAAGCTAACCACGTTTAGTTGCCTAAACTTAACCAAATATTACCCACCGATCAGAAAACACTCATATGAAATATTTCTGTAACGGCCATTTGAATGCACAGACAAATTACTGTGTTGCAGTTGACAAAATCTCAACTCAAGGTCTACTGGCTTGCTCATTGTGGAGCTTTTGACCTTGTAATAAGATTGTGCGTCATGGTCAAAAGCTTTGCAACAATGAGTAAGTAGCCCTTGAGTTGAGATTGCTGTCTAGGTATAAGGATGTGTGAGAAGGGGCTAGTTTTGAGTTTATGTTTATTCTTGAGCAGCAGAGTCAGATGAGAAAAATGCTGAAAACAAAACGCTGAGAAAGGCAATTTCCCAATCTTAACAAGCTTAACAAGCTTTTGGTGTTACTTTGTGACTTTGTGTGTGCCTTATTTTTTGAAGCAGTTTTTAAAAAGTTTCTTATCTTGTGCTGTGTGAACTGCATAAAAAATTATATATATATATATATATATATATATATATATATATATATATATAGTATTTAAAGAGGGGCATGGAGCAGCCTTGTCAATATTAAGTAAAAATAAAGAAACATTTCAGCACATATGTATTATCTGTTATTTATGCTGTAAATTTCCCAAACCCACACCTGCACTTAGGAGTCTTTCAGTCTGTAATATCTGCAGCTGAAGATGCCACCACCTGTCCCTGCACACTGGACCTAAAAGGTACACCCGGAGCCCATCTATCTTCATCTAGGTGCCAGACAGCTCTCCTACCGTATGTCTCTGTGCTCTCTAACTTCTCATCTCAGAGCTCATTTATTTCTCCTCCCGTCAGCAAACCCCCACCCGCCCCTCCACCCAGCCTGGTGGCTATCAGCTCATCCTCCGCACCTCGACGCCACCTGTCTCCACCCCGCACCGACCCCTGCCATGTAAGATCTGGCCTCTTAATTTGTATAGTTGTAGCTGAGTGTTACACCGTGTCTACACTGGAGGTGCAGCGTGAGCAGCACGTCAGCAGCAGCAGCAGCAGCAGCAGCAGCGGCAGCTAAGTCGTCCGTCTGTGTCTACACAGGATGCCTCAGGCTCAGTACTGAGTGTAGGTCACCCGCGTTTTGGCAGCACTCAGTATATAATAAACAGAAGAAAATAGACTTGAAGCGTATGTAGATAAACACACTGTTAGTGTTTGAGTGTGAGTCAGGGCAAGCGAAAAGAAAATGAAAGAAAAGAGACACTTTCTTTAGGTTCATTGTTACCTCAAGATGCTAGCACACACACACACACACACACACATTCAAAGACACACAAACAGTACTCAGTTTTGTGGCCATTTAAACTGTACAGATTCAACAAACATGATAAAACGCGTTTAGTGTACTGAGCTTTAGAGGTGCTGGTAGGCGGATTATCCCTTTGTTCAAAGCAAGGCTAGCTGTTTCCCCTGTTTCCAGTGTTTGTGCTAAGCTAACTGGCTGCAGCTTGATATTTATCGGACAGGTATGAGAGTGGTATCGATCCTCTCGTGTAACTTTCGATAAGGGAGTGAATGAGCAAACTTCCCAAAACTATTTCTTTAACAATTCACAGATGATTTTTGGGAGACATCAATACTTCACGGATGGTTTAAAACTACACCAACTGTCTAGCAGAACACTCTGTTGGCAAGCTACAGCGTAGAAGACCAAAGAACATGAACTTCAGTGTGATTCAACTGAGCGTGGCTGTCTGCGGTCAGTGTTAGCTGATGCAGAGCAGCAACGAGTAAAAATGTGATCTCTCCTTTGAGCTTCTTCTCCCATAAACACAAATGCCACAACCTTGTAATTAGACATGGCTGAGCGACCCATTAATGGTCTCTTTAAAGTTGCTCTCTAATATGCAGGCCACTCTGCCACTGCTGGTCACTTAATTAACCCACAATTTAGCTGCAAAGTAGGTGGCAAAGATATACAGTAGGTCTGAGTGTCTTGTAAACACAGACAAAACCAACAGTATAAAGCCAAGGAATACTGATAAACCTCAACATGAATTTGAACCAATAAACAGTCAAATCTGTCTTATTGTCTTTTTTTTCCCTTTGCTCTTATTCATTGGTTTCCCTATTTCTAATTTGTTTTTACTTATTGCCTCCACTTATTGCTTTTACTACTGCGTGCAACTTTTTCAAATTTTTTTGTGTTTGCTGTTGGATGAGCCTGCTTTCATGTGTTCCTGCCAATCGTTTTTGGCTGCAGCAAGCCGAATTTCCCATGTGGGACAGTAGAGAGTGAACTGAGCTGAATCATAGCTAAATTAAAAAAATAAAAACATCTATCAGCAATGTACTGTTGGTCATTTGTCATTGTTCAAATGTCATCAGCATGTCACTCTTCATTTGATAAAGGCCATCCTGAAACAGGATACAGTATTTTTTATTAAATTAGGGAGCGGATATGTTTGTAACAGGCCAAGTGTGCTTCCTTCATTTCTCACCGGTTCATTGGTATCAAAACTGAACTATAGGATACAGTACATGTAATACACTGCACATATTAAGAAGGATGATGTTGAATATGATCAATAAAAGCTGAAAAACTCTACTGAGTAGACTGTAAATCTCTGTTTTGTCTTTGCAGAAGAAAAGCTATAAGAACATGACCAAAGGAACTGGTTCGATGAGGGTCTCATAGAATGTTACTCAACTAGGATGAACTGACACTGGAACAAAGGAAGTGGACCGGTATATGCAGGGAGTGGCTGATGAGGGAATGAGCTGCAGGTGGGGAGATGGGCGGGGAAGCTCAGGTGAGGGGAATGAGATGATTGCAAGGCAGGTGGGAGTGGCAGGATCTGGAATGACAGGGAAAAGTCTGAGGGCATCTGGTGGACGGCTCGAGGATGACAGGTCTGGGGAGGTGCAACTTACAATGAGTGCAAAAGTGAAAAATAGCTAGAATTAAAAAGAAATTCATGATGAATAATCACACCGGCAGTGCACAAGGACAGGCAGGAGCTGTAATGAACTTCCTGCTGAGGCTACCATGGAAACTTCCCAGGTTATGATGCTGCGTGTGTCGGCCCAAGCGCCTGCTGCCATTGTGTTTGGCCTGGTGTCGCGTTTGTGTGTGTGGCTGAAGCATCTCTCTGATCATAAGGGGTCTCTTAAAGCGAGAAAACAGAAGGCTGGTTTTGCAGCTATACACACACAGAGACAGAGTACCGAGTGCCAAGCTGTGGGATGACTGTGAGCCAAATGGATCACACACAAAACCACACACAGAGAAACCCAGCATAGTGCAAACACACATATGCTGTACTGAATGTACGTGCCAGAGTGTGGCAGAGGAAAAAGCCGATATATTGAATGACAGGGGGCACTGACACTGGTGTCTTGGCTGATGGACTTGAGTTAACATCCAAATCTTATGTAAAACACTCCGCTCCGACACGGATTAGATTCCTTCAGTATCACACTGACCAAGAGAGTAAAGTGTATCAGAAAGAAATTGACCAGATAAAGTCACAGCGGCATTAAATATTCACAAATTTCCCATTTCACACTTTGCAGAGCAATATTATGCCTGGTGCACACACACACACACAAATCTGAAACAAACGCTAACAGCCATGAAATGAACAGAAAGATCATAAGGGGCTTTCGCTTTGCCTCTCCCATTGGCCCAATCAAATTTTTATCCAATAAAATCTTTAATGAGGTGAGTCATTGAGTCACTCCCTCTACATCACCTTGTGACAGCAGACATAAATTCGATCCTTCACACCATGTTTTCACACAAATTGCCTGGATCATGTTGAGTCAGCCGTGGAAGGGAAGCAAAGGTTTACATTTTCTCTATCAGGGGGACAATTAAAGGGTCAAATGAGCCCGTCTGAGGTTGTTTTAAATGTGATATAGTATTGAAATGCTCAATTAAAATGTGCAGCACACATCTGTGACCAGCGATAGCAGTAAACAAACAGATGGAAGCCATTACGTCTTGTTATCATAAGGCAAATCCATATCCATGACAAACATCAACTCTATAGTTTATAGTATAGATTATAGTATTTATTCAACGCATACTTGAATTACATAAGACACTATAACTACTGCTGGCTGTGTTTGCCTGCATCCACTCAGCAAAGATGAAGGAGCACAAAAACCACGGCTAATACTTTAGCATGCTAGTTTACGTATATTGTGTTGTTATATATTATAATATTTGACAATGCTAACATTTGCCAACAAACTTATTGTTGTTGTTAGCCTCCAAAAATATTACACATGGGCAGTTTCCACACTATTATGCTAACATACATATTTGTGTGCTGGGAAACATATTAATATTTTGGTATTAATTTACATAAATACATACTTTATTATCATTTTCACAGTGCTGGCTGTCATTACTCTGGCGTTTAGGAAAATATGGTACTCACCTAAGTTACTGTGGAGATCTGGGGAGACGGCAACATTGCTACAATAAAATCTGATGGTGCGAAAAACATGAGCGGCCAGACAAGACAACAAGCGAACGGTTCAGCCCGATTATAAACCACTGAATTTGTAGGTAAAACCAAGTCCACCAGCAATGTTAGTAATAATCCACTGCTCAAGAAAGCTGTGTGCAGGCATAACTACGGCAAGTCTGATATATTGAATCTGAACTTGATGGACAATTTTACCACCCACCTTCTTTTTTTTTCCAAATAAGTTTGGCTAACATGGGGATTTGTTTAAAACCTGTCTGACTGCTTGTGTTTCTTCCCCTATCGGACCTCTTTTTTAGCGATGTTGCTGCATCCCAAGATCTCAGCATTGAACTGGTGAGTAGGCTTCAATGTCGAACTGATGGCAAGACCTAAGTGAATAAAACCTGAGTTGTAATAACCCGGTATTGTCCTTTAATATACTGAACTGTGACAGAGCTGCACTACTTTCTCTGCACCATATTGCACATGATAAACGACAGGTGAACTGAGCTGAGGCAGTTTTACCCACCGCCTCTTTTCTGTTCATGGGATGCTAGTTCATGAAGCAGACACACAGTAAACACACACTCACACTTGGGAGGTAGGTGGTTACCTGTTTATAACAGTAACAATTACATGAAAATACTTTTGGCATTAAGCCACATCGATAACCATCAAATCACTACCCTGTGGAGTATCATTTCAAATGTTCAGTCACTCGTCCCCAGCTTCCCCCGTATTCCACGCTAATCCCTCCACAGCTGAGCTAGCAACACAATGTTTTCGTCTCAGCAGTGAATCAAATACCTTGTCCAGGATTTGAGCCAGCAGACATTTGGAGAAGTGAGACCTCTCTCATATCGTCACTTATTACCCCACAGCAGTCTCAGCAGCTCGCAGGGTTTCTCTCTACACACCACCACGGGGAATCTGGTGTTGAAAATGAGACACACTATGTCACTGTGTTATCTTCTTTCTCTCCCTACAGCGACACGGACTTAACAAACTGCCTCTTATCGTTATATTTATTTGCTTCAAATGTAAAAGTTGTTTGGGAAAAGAGAGTCTGTTTCCCCTTTGCTTCACTCCAAAGGTTGACCCTAAATCTCTTCTTGCTCTCATCTCTCGCCGCAACCTGCAATCGGTCCAGCCCCGAACCATTCTCTTTGCGCCCTCTTCTCCTTTCCATCGCCATCAAAAGAAGGATGGCAAAGTCACTCTGTCAGCAGCAGGGGGATGGAGAGCTAGCAGAAAATAGAAAAATAAAAAGCCGGAGTGGCTGGACTGGAAGGAAAGTGGGTTAAGAGGGGAGTGATGGATGAGACCGGGAGCTTTCCTGACTCATGGCCTGCTTTCTCTGGTGACTAATGTGGTCAGTGACATCTCTCTCACTACCCCTCAGCCACCTCCACCCCATCACTCTATCCCACCTGGGATGCTGGTATAACCAGCCCGGGGCGGAGTAGCACACAGGATCTCACCCCACTTACCAAGCCCGGATCACCAAGTCCCAGCTTAGACAGCACGGGGCTGGGGTCAACCAAAGCACGCCTCTCTGTCTTATTTACGGCTACACGTCTGAAAGGGATGTGTGTATTGGAACATAGTCAAATCCTGCGGGAGGACAAGATAAGAGCTGTATATTTATCTCCCTCCCCGCTTATGTTTTTAAGACTTCTATCACAGGCTTTTAACCCATTTCTCTCCCATCTTCCTTTTATATGTGACCTCATTTTTGCGTTGCTAGCATGTTTGAGTGTTTGGATAGGATGTGTGTTAGGATATTAGCTAGTCAGCGTTATATGCCATTAATATAATGGTTTCGACGCTTTAATTGTTGTCTACCATTGTATTCATATTGTGTTTTTTTTTTATATTGTGAATCGTAATGCGCAATTATGTTGTCTAAATTAAAAATAAAAGTAATTACCACATCAGATTTCTTCCAGAATGACTTGTTGCAAATGCAGTTTAAATTCTTATTATCATGCAGTCCATTGTGACGAACATAAACTACACAAATTGACATGCAATTACCTTAACATAGCTACAGATATTGTGACATATACTAATGGTGAAAGGTCTTCTTATTATTGTCATTTCTCTTTTCTTTGTAGAATTCCAATCTCGATAAAAACCAGTCTGATTACATTGTTGATGAAAGATTATGACCTGCATAACTCTAATGTTTGATGGTAAACTCTAGTTTTACTTATTTGGTTTATAATATTATCATGCTGTCTCTGTGTCTTGGTACAGAGAGGTTTTGTCACCCTGCTAAATGATCAAATTGGCAGTTTAAGTTTTGAGGCATAATGTGCATTTTGTATAAATATGGCCTATGTCAATGAATAATTAATTTTCAGGAAACTCGGAAACCTATGGAGTACTACAAACACACTGCCCATGTTTTATATCCTTAGACACTTCTTTTAGCATTGAAGCATAGAAGATGTTTGTCTCCTAGACAGGTATTAGGTTAGCAAGTGAGTAACCCACGTGCATATGATGGAGGTCACCTTTGCTCCTGCAGCAGCCTCAAACACATATCAGGTGTTGAGTGGAATTGATTTTCTGAGTCTAGTATAGCTTGGAAAATGTACAGTGGCTTTCAAATGGATGATCACCTGACACTGTGTAATGAAAAATACAAACTTCAAAAATATGGGTCAAAACCCATATCTGCATCCGTATCCGTTGAGCTCTTGTGTGTGAGTGTGAGTGTGCAAAATAACCTTATACAAGACTATAGTGTCTCATTAGCAAGTCCAGTTTGAAGTGGCAAGTGAGGCGCGATACCGACCAACCATTCATTGTCAGCCAATCACAGCTACTCTCTTTGATGATACATAGCAGTTGGTCAGTGAATTGTGCCTTACAGATGCTTGTCTACAAGTGTACGCAGCCACATAAGGTGCAGTGACACACACACACACATAAAGATGCACCCAGGCGCACACACTGAAGCCTGCTCATTACTATGATAAGTGTCTGCTCTGCCCCTTGGTTGTTTTCATTTTATTTTCATTTCAAAGAAGACCAGGACCAGCAGCTGCCAGCTACAGATCTGAAGTGTGGTCAGATGTGTCAGTGCATATGTGAGAGAGTGTGTGTGTGCTGCACTAGACTTTGCCTTTACCCTTTCCAGTTATCAGTTCTGAGAAGTGCGTGTGTGTCTGTGTGTGTGTGTGTGTGTGTGTGTGTGTGTGTGTGTGTGTGTGTGTGTGTGTGTGTGTGTGTGTGTGTGAGCAGAGACTCTTTGATGGAAGATGATACAGTGCATAACGGTCAGGCTGGCCTTCTGAGTAGCCAGCTTATCTGGTACTATCTCTCTCTACTGCTAGATACATGTAGACACTCACACGCACATACAGTATATTTCACCCTGGTGAATATTTCAGAAGAACCTGAACTCTGAACTTTTGTGCCACACATCTCAAATCTGCTTGCTAGCCACACCCATCCAAATGTGGAACTAAACTTTGACACAAATTCACGAATGCTTTATAAACAGTCACGTGAGCTGTGCGGCGCAGCTGTTTGAGGACGTAAAGCGGGATGGCAGCACTTGCGGAAAATGGCTTCTGCATTTAAATGTTTGAGTTAGGTGTAAATGGAGCTATAGAAACATGGCTTTCCACAGTACAGGGTGGAGTCTCTTTCCAGCTTTTACTGTCTCAGTTCTGTCTCAAAGGATTATTCAGGATTTCAGGAGTTAAGCACATGGATAATTATTCTCTTTCTCCTTAAAACGGGCCAAGGAGGGCCCACTCCTTCAGTGCCAGTTAATGTACTCACACTATGCTTCACACTGTTTAACACTAACAATTACGCATGTCAGAAACATCAAACAGCTTTGAGACTGGTCCTCTTAGTGAGATTTGGAGAAAGACATGGGAAGCTCTGGAGCACCATCACGTGTTTCTGCCCCCATCCACAGGTGGGGAACACAGTTGCTGTGTTTGTGTTTGTGTTTGTGTCTGCGTGTGCGTGCGTGTGCGTGTGCGTGCAGCCATCTGATATAATCTCACACCTCAGCATGCACTTGGCCTGACCTGAGTGCTGGCAGAGGACAGGCATCTCAAAATATGCTTATGCTCTCCCCCACACTCCCTGCCCCACCCCCTACTCTTCTAGCAGTGCAAAGCTGACTTATCCTGAGGCACCTTTATGGCTTTGACCCCATGCAACCCTGCCACAGATCACCAGCAGAAGTGCAATGTCGACCTCTGACATGGTTGTCCTTACAAGGCTAAATCAATAGAGACGATTAGTTCCCCATTCCTCCAGCAACGTTGTTAAAAATCCCAGTAGAACATATTTAAATGTGCAAACATGCATGGGCTACATTTGAATTACTGGCTACGTTCTTGCCAACTGAAAAAAATAAATGAAGAAAAAAAAATATATCTATATGAGTATTTAGGTCACATTACAGTGCCACAGTTAATTAGATTGACTGAAGTCGGAGAAGGCATGGAACTGTAAACTGTACGCGCATCTTGGCATTGCTACGCTTATAATGCTGCAAAGATGAGAGTATAAAAGAAACTACTCATCTAATCTAGTGCACATTGCCTCTACAATATGCCTATATACGTTGTAATAATAAAGATAAATTCACCCGCTCTGCTATTAATTGCATTATTCACACTATACCAGTCGGTTGGCGCTATCAGTGCCCTGTGCGGAAATTGAGCACTGCGAGCCCTGCAATTAAAAAGGAATCAAGAGCACTTACCACTTACAGCGAGGAGCGGCGAAGGCAAGGTGCGGGGTCGGAACTTGTCAAATAATTGTTTGCTTTTGTCGTGTCTGTGAGAATGTCATCGTTTTGGGTTTTATTTTTGCTGTGCTGGTGTGCTGACGGCGGTTTACTCTGGACGGTTCCGTTTGCTCAGTGCTGCTGGTCACACGGCATCCAAGGCGCGGTGAGAGACGCGCTGCTGTGGAGAGAGGAGAGGAGAGGAGAGGAGAGGAGAGGAGGAGGAGGGAGGGCAGAGGAGAGATGAGATTAGGCTCTGTTGCATTCAGCGGCATGGCAAACAGCGACAACGTGTGGCTTTGCGAGGGAAGCGTGATCTGTCCTGTATGTGTCGGAGATGGAGAGATCAAGGTGCTGGAGTTGACCTGGGTCGGTTCACATCAGCCAGGTTAATTGCGCAGTGCGCATGGATGCCTGCGTAAAAAAGCCTGGCAAAAACAGCTAGGCCTACTCCACAGAACCAAAGTATAAATGAAGTACGTCACAGAGGTGCACGACCTGCTTAACCCTCTAGGTGGCCCTGGGGCAGAAATTAGCTGTGGGCCCCTATTTGGGAGGATGCATAGTGTAGCCTAAATATGTGACAGACCATATAAGCTAAAATGGGTTGTTAAAGCAATTTTCCGACATTTTGGGAAACAAGCTTATTTGCTTTTTTTTTATTTTTTTTATTTTTTAGATGAGATCGATATCACTCTCACATCTAAATATGAAGCTACAGCTAGCTTAGCATAAAGACTGGAAGCAGGTGAAACAGCTATAGCCTGCCTGTCCATGGGTAAATAAATCCACCTATCAGCAACTGTGAAGCCTCTAAAGGTCACTAATTAACAATTAACATTAAAGTGGCTATAATCAATATTTTTCAGTTTCAGTTGATACTCTGCTCTAGTATGTATATCTGATGAAATCACAGCAAACCAACTGAAACACAATGGGCCCGAAGGGTCTGGGGTCCAGACAGAAGCCACAACATTTAATGTACACACCTGCTGATTATCAGCATACAATAATAGTGTTCTAAAGGTGTGAAATGTCTTCTGTTAATCAGCAGGCCTGAAGCCATCTCCAAACATCCAAACATCTCATCATAGTCTGAGTTTTACAGGCAATGCCTGCAGTCGTGGCTACATTTCCTCAGTAGTCTTTTGCAGTTGGATGCAGAACACAGATGCATAAAGACTGTATTTTGCATGTTTTTTCTCCATTAGGGAGCATGCAACACCGTCTGCATACACAGATGAAATTAATGTAATGAATGTAATGTAACGTAATTTTCTGCCCAGCCTCTTAGTGCCACTCCTGTTCAAATGATCCAGGCCTCGCCCACTCTGGTCTCAAATACATGATTCTCTGCACTGACAGTATTTCTACTCACTACAGTGTGTTAATACTGTCAGTGTGTTAGAGGAATGTGGTGCACTGATCCTAATATGAACCCATAAACATCTGCAGCACAGAAACCGAGGTCCACAACCTTGCAGGTGAAATATGTGCCACTCAGTCACCCATGCGGCAAGCCACTCAAATAGGCATAAATCACAGGCTTTGGATCAATGCCCTGTTTCCCATAGGCGAACCGCTGTGCCACAACACAATCAGTTCTTGTTCTCTGCTGCAACAGTAAGGAGGGTGGACTGGAATCAGCTCCCATCAAACATTAACACCAGCACTGAATCCAAATCAGCTCATTGGCATTCTGTAGAGAGACGGGATTCAAGTGGTGGTAATGGCATCTGTTGCTGTCATCAGCTGATGTAGAGACCACAATGGCTGTGTAGCCTAATTGCAATGAACACAATGTGCATTTAGGTACTGTATGTTGTTAAAACATGCTGATCTGGAGCCAGCCAGAGGATGAATTTTGATAGCTGCAGACAGAAGTCATAATTCAAAGGATTGATCTGTCCCGACATTCATACACGGCTACATGGTAGGCTATAGGCTACAGTCTAAACAGTGAATTAGCAAGCAAGACAGACAACCCCTATTACCCCTATGGACAAGTGTGTTGAATGTATTAGAGCACCATATAATGTATGTCTGGTCCATGTTGCTGGAGTCAGGTCACAGTTAATTGAATTACAGTACGCACCGTAGTCATGTGACCGGGTTTGTGTAAGGTATGACTTCACAGGAGGGTGGGGCAGGTTGGGATTAAAGGAGGAAGAGGAGGAGGAGCGTGCGCAGTAGATGACAGGTGCGTTTGTGCGTGTCATCTCTCAAAATCCAGGCTCCCTCTTGGGAACAGGATACTGAACAATCCCCAGGAGGGAAGGAGAAGGAAATGGCTGCATTCATAAATGATATCCATCACAATTAAACACAACAGGTCAAATGAGTGAAATGTAATAGTTTCTTTAATGTAATATAATTGCGCCTTGCACCGTAATTATACAGGTCTTAATGTACTCCGGAGTGATTAAATGTTCCCAATAAAAACATTCTGTCTGGCTGTGTGTGTGTGCAGGCATCCACAGACTCATTCCTCATCTTTAATATAGCTCGGATCTACTCTCTGCAGCTCATGCATACATTAGATAAACACGGGCAGACTGGCAATTTGATGCCGCAGCAGTTAGCGATTAAATCTGCTTATATTGCTGTTGGGGAAACAAGGATTCACAAATACCCACATTTCTCAGATGTATTTAAGAGTCGCCGGATGGCAATTTAAACAAGTTTCACTCAAATGAGCATGCAAGTGCCTTTTCATGAGATTCATCGTTCATTAATGTGTTGAATTATTTATATATTATCTGCTAGCAGGGGGCAGGTGGGAGGTTACCGCTGACAGACTGAGAAGTAGGCCTAGGAGAGAAAATTACAACTGTGTGCTGCACACTGTTGCTGGCAGTTAATGTTGCGTTGCCATTTATAGGTATGCATTAAATTGTATTAGTTATATGCACAATGCCTTTGACCTGGCCAGATATTGAGTTGGGGTGATTTCACACACACACACAGGAGGCAGCTCCCGCTCAGTTTCACCTCTTGCCGATATCACAAACTCCCTGTCAGCTGAAAATATGCTCCAGTCAGCAGAGCCGTAGCCCCTACAGCAGCAGAATAGCTTATTGCTGTCTCTTTGTCGCTGTATTCTTCTTCTTGTGGTCCCACCGGGTGCTCAACACCTAATGAATACGTATTGAATAGCTTACTCACTCACTGTCATCACTACCACACTTCCCTCTCTTTTAGTGGACCTAGGCCTACGGGCTGGTGTGGATGGATGGTTTTAGACTGATGGGCCTGTCTTCAGCAAGTGTCACATTACTGTCTGAGTAAAAACATAAACAGAGGAAGAATAATACCAAGCCGGGGGCAACAAACTACTACTTCTTTTCTAGTTAGCCTGAAGTTACACAGCTGTTTACATTTGCCTTGTATCTGTTGGTGCTTCACTAACATATTAAAAGGCTAATGGATTTTTTAGCTTGTATTCTGACACCCTCTGGATGGTTGAGTTGTGCAATTACAACCTTTATAAATGCAGGTAAGATTACAGCATGTCAATCACAAGGAAATGCTATTATAGTCCAATGAAGCATTACGTGAAACACATTTATATGCAAGAGGCATTATGTCCGGCTTGTTGCAGGAGTTTTGTGCAGATAACAGTTTCCAACTGAGATCAAGGCATGTTTTTTATTGTTTTGATTATGTCTGATCACACAATAATGCAAATAAACCGTCAGAAACTTTTCTCATCAACTGATCAGTTTACGGTCAGCATCTCAACAAATGAGAGGGGTAAAACTGGCAAAGCGATTCAGAACAATCCAACCTGAAAGACATTCAATCATCTCAAAAATAGCACTTAATAATACAAAAGCCATAATCTAAAAATACATACTGTGTATTGTGCAGCTGTACATAAAGCATACTTTGAATCTTAAATGGAGCCAAGGCAAGGTTTCCATGCCAAAATTGATGTTAAGTATTTGAATATTAGCCATGTCTTAAAAATGAGTATGATGACTTTGGTTTAAACAGAAGCACTATGCAGAAGAAAATCTTTACTTTGTATAAATTATCTCTTTATTTCAAAAATCTTGTGGACTTTCCCCACAGCATCATACCACCAGCATGTCAGCTGGGGGAGGCTTTAAAGGGATCTGGCCTAGAGTGAACCTCTTAGCCTTGAACTGATTCAGTTCCTCTGGAGTCAGTTGGCTCTCAGATGAAAACAGACTGTCCGATGCCCCACCGGCAGACCCGGCTCCTGTTGCAGGTGTAGCAGTGGTTGCCCCAAAGCCTCCACTTGTTTGTCCAAAAATACTGCCGCTTCCTGCTGCAGCAGGTGCTTCAGCCCCGAAACCGCTCTCGGATCCTCCTCCAGTGTTTGCTGTTGAAGAGAAACTGAACCCTGAGGCAGAGCCAAATCCTGAGGTGGCTGCTGGCGTGTTGGTGGTCGGAGCACCGAAGGAAAAAGAAGCACCCGAAAGAGAAGAGGAGGCTGCAGAGGAGGAACCAAACCCAGAGGAAGGTTGTGTAGGAGCTGCTGAGCTGCCAAAACCTGAGGAGGATGATGGTGCAGCTGAGGAACCAAATCCACCACTTGAAGCAGCAAAGCTGAAAGTGCCAGCCTGGGCTGGTGCTGGAGCCCCAAAGCCTACATGGTCAGAAAGATTTAGAATTAACACAGGAACAATGGCTAGTATGGATTTGATTACCTGATCAGTATATTCAGACAGGGCAATATAAATGTTTCACAAACTTAAATTTAGATGCATTCATGTCCTTGACTTCACACCAGCCACTTGACCGAACTCTCAAACACTATGGTACGTGTAGTAGAATCATCTGCTCACGCACTGTATTCTTGAGATGAGGAATACTTTGAAAGTAATTGTTCTTGCTTGCAGAGTGTTAGATGATGCATATGGGTGTGCACATCTGTGTTAAATATGACGCTACAGCTAGCAGTCGGCTAGCTTAATTTAGCACAAAGACTGCAAACAGTGGGAAACAGCTAGCCCGGATACTTGCATTAGTACACTGTGTACACTATGTACTTACTTGCGTAGTGCGTGAATTTTGACATAGTAGTGTTGTCTCAAATCGAACACAGCCATTTACCAGCCAGCCAGCACTTACCGGAAATGGCGATTGCAACACTTGACAGCTGCTTCTTCTTCTTCTTCTTTTTAATGCTGAACTGCAACCCGGGGGAGCATTTTCACCAACATTTGACCGCGATAGTCGCCCACCAAAATATCTGCGGGCTAGTTTGCTCACTTGACCTCAATTCAATTTTATTAAAAATGAACATGCTTTTACTTTTAGTGCTGTGTTCACCATAGCAATCGCAACCGCTGCAGCTTCCTCGGCAGCCATTTTCATAGGCTGGTGGTCCCTACCCTTCTGCTACGTGGCCAAGATGGCGACCATTGAGGGTGAGAAGTGACCACAATTGCCACAATTGTCAGTGGGAACACACTTATGCACTCAAAATAGCAAGTGTAAGTACAGAAGAATGCGAATTGAGACACAGCTCTGATGTTCACCTTTGCTTTCAAAGCTGGATGCAGAGGACCCAAATCCAGTCGCTGTCGCAGAACCAAAGTCACCTGAAGATGCCTGAGGTGCTGGGTTGTTTAACTCTGCGAGCTGCAAGGAGAGTAAATATAGTAAATATCAAATTATGTTTATTGTATTTTAAAAAAAGTCCTTCATAAAAATAGATGGTAGTACTGTTACAGTAACCTCTGTGTGTGTGTGTGTGTGTGTCTCACCAAAGCTGCTCGGGTGGCTGGATTCATAACCTTCAGTTCCTGCACTCTGCTTCTCCACTGGTTGAGCAACTGATTGATGCCATTAACCTAAACACATGAAACAGGAGGTTCTTAAGACTCGGACACATTTAAAAATGTCTGCAATTCATTTTAACAAAAAACACACTAGACTAATTCAAGATTGTGTGACAAAAACACTGAGATTTCACCTGTCATCTGAAAGGAATACTTGTATCCATGCAGACGACAAAGAGTTAAGTCTCTTCAGAAATTCACAGAAGAAAGTACCCTCTTTACTTTTTCATATTAGGAATCACATTAAAGAGTGACACGACACTTACATAGCTCTGCAGATCTCCTGAGGCTTTTGTGGAGTAATACTCCAGCCTGAGCTCTTCTGGAGAGAGATCAGTGAAACCTGTAGACAAGAAATATCAAACATGTTCAGGTCTAGTGTCTTGGTGATTGGTTTAATAAACCCATTGTTTACAATTAGTGCTGTGACTACAAATAACAACAGAAATCCCATCATGAAATGTATATTAGATACAGACCAGATAAAGGGGCCTTGAAGCTAGAATAACACGAGAAGCCCCACTGCCCTGAACTCTCCCAGCTCTCCATGTCCATCTGAATGATCTCCCTGGGTGACAATGAGACAGACATCACATTGATTAATTCCTTATGACAACAGTCATTTTAATGCCCCACAATTTAAAAAAGAGCAAGCAGACTCACAGTTTTTTATCATCATCTTCATCACCAGCTGCCACCTGCTGGCCTCCTCCTCTTCCTCCCCTGTCAAAGGTGCTGGGAGTAGCAAGCGCTGAAAATCTGTTTTGAGCGGAGAAGCTGAATTCGGAGCCCTTCACATTATCTCTTCTCCCTCCACCTCCTCTTGCCCAGTCATTCCCTCCTCCTCCTCGGCCCCAGTCAGCTCCTCTGCTTCCTCCTCCTCCTCCTCCCCGACCCCAGTCAGCTCCTCCGCCACCGCCTCCTCCTCCTCCCCGACCCCAGTCAGCTCCTCCGCCACCGCCTCCTTGACCCCAGTCAGCTCCTCCGCCACCGCCTCCTTGACCCCAGTCATCACTTCCATGAGAGGAGAAGGACGAAGGCTGGATGTAGCCTCCTTTTTGCTGGGATGGATTCACCCAAACTCTGTTTCCAAACCCTGAAACCAACATGCACAACAATACCAGTCAGTGTTGAGGGGAAAAAAGGGCTTGATGCTAAATCATTGCAATCATTCTGTTTGTCCATATTGTAATTCTACGACTGCTCCTTCTGTCTACTCCGTATGTATAGCACCTAGAGCAGGGCTGTCTGTCCTGAAAGAGGGGTCCCTCCTCTGTTGTTCCCTTGTTTCCTTATCAGAACGGAGGGTCTAAAGGTAGAGAAGGACCTATGTTGTACACATTTTAAGGCCCTTTAAGACACATTTGTGATTTTGGCATACATAAATAAATTTGACTTGACTTGATCTACAGTCCCTCCGACATTATATTTGTCAGTAGAATAACAGCAAACATTGTTTCCTTCGACTTTGTTATTTTCTATTCTCCCTGTGATGCTTGCTTGTCTTTTGGCGACAGCACTGCTGGGAGTATGTTACACACATACATGCAAATCAACATCAGATACAACAGTGGACCTGTTCGCTGCTGAAAATTAAAGACATTTCAGCTGCCACTTTGTGAGACACACGTAGCTATAAATCTAATGCAGTCTACTACAACAGCCCTGCAGTGAGTCCTGCCTTCATGGGGGTTTTACAGAGACGTTGATTCGTCTTTCTGCTCGTTTTGGAGGATGTTTGTTAAAGTCTGGAGGGGCTGCTGAACTGCACTGCGTTATACCGGTAAGTGTTTTCTAAAACGTCGTCTCACCTTATCGACACAAATTAGTTGAGAGTAAATTCAAATAAATGCTTGAATCGACTAGCTAGCTAACGTTAGCGCCTAGTTTTACGGAGAAAAACAAAAAAAAAACGCCACAATGACTCAGAAACTAAAGTTAACTGGTACGTAGCTTCGCCAGTAAGCTAACCAACGCAGTTTCCATACAAGAGACCAGCTACAGAAATACTTTGAGACGTTCAAGTTTAGTTAGGGGTTATATTTATTTCTTCTTGACGTTACCTCCTCCTCCTCCTCTAGGCTGCTGCTGAGCAGAAGAGCGGTTATAGTTGCTGTTGTATCCTCCTCCTCCTCCTCTGCTTCCTCCCCTCGGGTGCTCATTCCAACATTTGTCACCGTAACGACAACGGCCCTGGAGAAAGAAGCTGCACACCGTCATGTCCACACGGAGCTGGTGGTGTTGAACGCTGCGCTTCGTCTCTGAGCTCCCAGACGGCACTGTTGTCGTGCGACTCACGAAGAGGCACGACCTGGTGTCGCGGGAGATTTACGTCATCGCTCCCTGTAACTGCCCACCGGCGACAACAGCGACCCCACGTGGCAGCTGAGTTCATTTTCAGTTAGGTCACAGCTGGTTTGTACGGAGCCCCTCTGGGGTCATATGGTAGGAAAAAAAACTCGGTGTGTAATCTGTTCCCTCAGATTTGTAATCTGTTCCCTCAGTCTTGTAATCTGTTCCCTCAGTCTTGTAATCTGTTCCCTCAGTCTTGTAATCTGTTCCCTCAGTCTTGTAATCTGTTCCCTCAGTCTTGCAATCCGTGCGCTCTGTTTGTGGAGCGGGCCATTTCACACATGCATGCACTCCCCTATGATAAAATTGAATTTACTTCAGTTGCAGTCAGGATGCTCCATTGGGGAATGCATGCATGTGTGTAATGGCCCGCTCCATTTGCTGCTGTGTAGAAAAAAAGCGCAAACAGAGCGCACAGATTGCAAATCTGAGGGAACAGATTACAGAACTGTGCGCACGGATTGCAAATCTGAGGGAACAGATTGCAAATCTGAGGGAACAGATTACAAATCTGAGGGAACAGATTACAAATCTGAGGGAACAGATTACAGAACTGTGCGCACGGATTGCAAATCTGAGGGAACAGATTACAAATCTGAGGGAACAGATTACAAATCGGAGGGAACAGATTACAAAACTGCACGCAGATTACACACCGAGTTTTTTTTTTCTACCATATGACCCCAGAGGGGCTCTGTAGTTTTGCGTTAGAAAACGCACACTGAACTTTCATTCAGCATTTCCTCCATTGGCCGCAATGTTTAAATGTATCAAAGGCCATACTTAATTCCACATAAGACATAAAATGTGACAAATTATCTGCTTCACAGGCTGGCAGCGTGGGCTATGTTTTAACATACAGTAGGTTAACCCAGTAACATTGGTGTGGTCATTTTTCTATTTGGTGTCAGCCAAAAAATATTTTCTATTCTATCAAGAAAAAACATCTTGTTGCAGGCCAACTACACACCACTAACAGGCACTTTGAGTTTGATTAAAGGTACTGCACACCCACACAGGTGGTTGCAATTATTCTGGCTGATTACACTTCTTAAATTGGGCAGAGCTATGCTGGAAGATCTCTGGGGTCACCAAACTCTGCACTCACAGTCGCCAGTTTATTAATGCAATGTAGATACACTTTGCTAGCATGGCCGGATTAAACTGTTAGGGGACCCAAGGGCAAAAAAAGTGCTGTTGGGCCGTTACACATCTTTATTTAAAAATATGTATCATGACATGACAATGATATAAACTAAAATAATTAAGGTCTTCAAACACAGCACAAGACAGGGCCAAAAGATAAGGTAATAGTGCAGATGACATTGTAATTTAGTGGTGCAAACATTTGCTTCTAACAAATTAAAGAGTTAATTACATTTTTCTAAACTCCAATTGACACACAGTGAATTTGGGGCGTCAGGTTGCCCTTGGTGATCAGAGGCCACAGGATAGTTGCCCTCTTTTGCTCCCCATTGCTCGTTACTAATTGTATCCAACTTGTCATATGCGTGATAATGAATTTGTCGACAATATAAAAATCTTTAAATGAAATTCAATTTAATTTAAATTGTTTATAGTTTTTCAACAAACACAGGGGTCAACCTTCCAAGAAACATGAATACAATTTCTCATTGTGCATCTCTGGGAGTTACTGTTCATGCAATATAAATAGCTTTGCCATTTCTGTAAGACTAAATTATACACTTTGATAGAGCAATGACACACACTTAAATGCAAAGATTTGTCAAAATGTATTAATATAGTATAAAGTAATACATTTTATTTTCCAAACAACAATAAATGAAAACGTTAAATGACAAACAGGAAAGTGGCAGGAAGGCCATGACAAAGGCAGCTTCATAAAACTTTATAGCTCATGTACAAATAACATATAATGTTATATACTTTTCTTGCTAAATAAAATTGTTTAATAGCAAATCTTGCAGCAATAGCAATAAAATGCAGCCTCATTTAAAATAAACATCTTGAAGAACAATAGGCATGCAACACAGCTTTCAGCATACCGCATAAATGTATAAATGTTGTCAATTTTGTTGGCATGCATCAAATTTTACATTTTGTTATTATTTAAAAAACAAAAAAGACTGTAAACATTTCTTGAGAAGAAATCAGAACAGTTTTCAGTTCAGCCACTATCCATTTTCAGCAGATCCGGTCACTGAATTTTCTCAACCCATTGATGAACATTTGATTTCATTGTGAGTTAAAAATGAATATATAAAAACAATACTTTTTGTAGGACGGATTTATGTAAGGTTCACAATCAAGTACCAAACTCCTTAATGGTTTACAAGCTAACAAAGAGTGAGACATGTCTATGAACCATGTCAGAGCTGCACCAAAGTGTTAATATACATAAAATATATATATTTCCTTTCATATAAAAAATATTGAGTGCTTAAGTAATACAAATATACGTAGGAAAAACAATATCAATATCAATAAAATACAGATGTGTATGATACTGTAAACAATAGTGAACAATGTGAACAAATCAATAACAATAATATAAAGATGTTATGCTATAAACTATATTAAGTTTAGTCCCAATAAACTTTACAAGAAAGAAAGAAATGGACAGAATACAATCCACAAAAAAGTGCACATGCAGACACTACCACTACTGTAGCCCTTTGCACAGCAAGGACAAGCCTTGTATGCTGAGACAGAGGACCAACACGGGAACTCCGTCTTCATTCCCTGACTCCATCCACAGCCGGTCGGTGTCTCTCTTCAGCTTCGCATTGGCGGAGCTGAGCAGCTGTTCTGCCAGTTGGAAGGCCTGGTTGTCCTGCAGCAGGACCGGAAGACGGTGGATGGAGAGAGGCTCGCCGGTCTCCTTTAACCGGCACATCTAGTGAGATAGATAGGTCGATAGATTGCTAAATAGATCAATAGCTCTTTCATGCAATGTCGTCATTTAAAGGTTTAAATCGTACTTTTCTTAAAGGAATAGTCTGACATTTTGGGAAATGCGCTTATTCGCTTTCTTCCCGAGAGTGAGATGAGAAGATTAATACTGCTCTCATGTCTGTGCGTTAAATATGAAACTACAGCCTGCAGCCTGTTAGCTTACAGTAGCTTAGCATAAAGACTGCAAACGGGGGGGGGGGGCAGCTAGACTTGCTGGAGTCGAGGACTCCAGGAAGCCAGGGGAAATGTTGTTTTTTGTATGAATTAAACAAGCAAGATATAATGTGTTGATTAGTGAGCTTTAGAGGTGCTGGTTTGTGGATTTTGTTACTTTTGGACAGAGCCAGGTTAGCTGTTTCCCCCTTTATGCTAAGCTAAGCTAACCAGCTGCTGGCTGTAGCTTCCTATTAAGTGCACAGACATAAGAGTGGTATCAACCTTCTCATCTAACTCTCGGCAAGACACTGAATAAGCGTATTTCCCAAAATGTCCCAAATGTTCCCAAATTATAATAATAATATTTTCCACTGTATAACAATCAACAGTGTAAAGATCAAATCAAACAAGTTAACTAACCAGTGTGTCAAAGGCCTCCAGAAAATCAGGACAGCTCTCACTCAAGAGGCGTAGAGTTTCATCAGGCAACTCTGCAAAAACAATACACAAAACCACACACACACACACACACACACACACACACAACAAGATTAAACTGTAGAGAACCATTTCTTGAGCCCTACTTTGTTGTGCTCAAAGCACTGTGGGCGAAAATGTTTAAAGCCCTCTCACCTTCCATGGCACTGACCAACAGGTGAACTGCTTTTATGTGAGCAGGGATACCACACTGGCTGTTCTCAGCGGGACCGTCTGTGCCGGCTTGGTCCAGCATGGCTGGCACTGTTTTTCTCTGACACTCCGACAGCTCCTCGTGCGTTTCACCACTACACAAGTCCTCCAGCTAAGCGCGAGAGGTACAGAGAGGGGTTAGAGTGGAGAAAACAGAAAACGGTGGTGGTGGTAGTTCAAACTAGCATAGTAGACAGATCTTTGAAATAATAAAGCCTTGTTACACAATTATCCACGTCCGCTGCAGAGATGAGCCACTAGCCTGTTGGTGTTGGGATCATGTTATTGTGTCACTCACCACACACTGCAGACATGACAGAGCGGTCCTGTCCCTCAGAGCCTCTTGGAGTCTCTTGAACAAGGCACATCGAGATGAGTGGGGGAGCTCTGCCAGAGGAGAAAGGTCCATGTCCTGTGATCCTGTGAGAGACAGAGAGAAACTGCATCAGATTTCAAACTGAAGCCACAACGACATACAGAATTTGGCTGGTACTAGCCTCAGTCATCCACCTTTGATACGATGGATGCACTTTAGGTTTTTGCGCATATCTCCTGAACTTTGAGACAAACAAAAAAAAAAACTATACATTAGGTAGATAGGTGTAGGTGGTGCTACATTTACATGGACCTAACTCACTCTCGTCATGAGTCTGACGCACTTGAAATGTTGCACAATTTTATTCCCGTACACAGCCCTACTTTTCCCAAGATTTTGTTGTTCTCTGAAAGTCAGCATGATGTTGATTTTGATGCAGACCACAATCCACAATGCCATCTGCATACGAAAGAAAAGGGAACCTACTACAGATCCATCATTTCTCAACTGCGTTTCACTTCCTCACAAAAAAAAGAAAAATGCAGTAATAGTAAATGACAATAGAATAACTGTTATTTCCCATTAATGCAAATGCAAATGCATAATGCAAATGCATAAATGAATGCACACAAAGCATTTTACAGTGAACTCAGAGGTACTTCCTCTGGAACTGTCTCACCGTTACACTTGCTGTCCACCCTATTCAAGGAATCATGGGATGACCAGGACATTAAATGCGAGTCTGCCTCAATGCCTCCTATTGTGCCAGGCTGGAGGCATATATCTGAAAACGCACACATCATAGATAAACACACAGAGGGGAAAACAACCCAGAATGGAGAAGTGACATTGTGATTCACACTTTATTCAATGTTTGTTTTTACCACGCATCTCAGTTTGCTTCTCTGTAACGACACACCCACACACTCACCATAGTGTCCATTTTTTTTAATCTCCAGTTCCAGGATGCTGTACGCAATGACTGTACCAGATGGGATCTCCAAGGAAACATCACTGTCCACCTCAATGTTGTTGCTCTCCTTCACACACACCTGAGAATACACATACACACACACGTGCACATATGACTTAAATGTGGTGATTTCAAACAGAAATAATTGAATATCTGATATTTGTACTGCTTAATGAGAATTTAACCAAGCAACAATTTTACCAAACAAAAAACAAATATTCAGTCTTTCCCCAGAATGTGACACTAATAACAATGTTAATGATAACAATTGTATCTGATTAAGATGTTACCTTAGAAGTCATTAAGAAATGACCATAGCAAACCAGTTAATTATTGATTTTACCAGTTGACTTTACCAAAAATGGTCATCACACTGAAATAGATCACTGGCTAATATCTGATTGTCTGATTGTCAGTGTCAGGCCAAGTAAATGTAGCAAACTATCATGTACACTCAACCCCACACACACCCACCTTAAAAGAGCTCCCCACCCTGCTCACTAGCCCGAGCACCCCCTGAACGATGCACTGCGTCTTCTTCGTCTGGGTGACGGAGCAGGAGTCAGCGGTGAGGATCCTCTCCTTCACCACTGCCAGCACCTCAGCTCGCTTCTCCAGCTGCTGCACCAGCACATGCTCCATGTTCACCAGCCTGATGCAAGGAGAAACGGATATCCAGTCACAAGACACATGGACAGTTCCGGTGCAGTATCTAAGTAAGATGACACTAATTGATCTCTGTGGTTGTGGTTAAGTCTTTGCATGCCACTGGCCTGAGGTGTCAAATGTCTGATGTCTAAGTACATTTATAGAGTGTCCATCTTATCAGTAATGAAGTCATTATCCTGTCACCTTCTGCTGATGAGTTGCAACGTGCAATCAGTATAAAGAAAGGAATTATTTAACACCTGCTGCTGGAGTCGCGTAGCAGCTTCTTCACATCCAGTTCCTCTTTCTTCAGCTTGCCAAAACATGACTGGAGCTTGGAAGAGCCTTGCCCCTCCACTGTGACGCTGACAGAGCCAGCCTCGGTGTCCAGCTTCCCAGCGAGTTTGTCTCCAAACATCCCCTTGTAGGTGAGGAATTCTGCCTCGGTCACTCCTGACAACACATGTGGTGTTAGCATATGTATGGATGTGTGTGGGAAATGCTTCATGCTCTGTGAAAACATCTACTTGTGTGTTACAAAAGAGTAGCTGGCATGGATAAAAAATATTATAATCATATAGCTTGAGCAATTTCTATTCACTTTGCTTTTATTTTTCCCCCACAAACTGTCTGTGTGTGCACACCTACATACCAGGACTGAGCACCTCGTCGCCCTGCAACAAGTCGCTGAGGGTGAAATCCGTCGGCTGGTACTTGGGCCTCTGCCAGAACCAGGTGCGGATGCGTTTAACAACCAGTGCCATGGGAACCAGTTTGTGTGAGTCATTTACTCGAGACACGTGGATGAGGCTTCCTTCGGGGTCAATCTGACAGACGAAGTTGGCGGTGGCTTTGGAAAACATGGCTTCAGCAGACGAGGACTGCAGACAGCTGGAAAAGAGAGACTTTTTAAGGCTTCAAAGTTGATCTTATTTTGTGCACTGGAAGGCACTGAGAGCAAAGACAAGAGCTCTGATGTGCTTTTACTTAACCACTAAACCACTAAGAGTAACATCCAGTTGGTATTCTCCCCAATTTTCCCCTCTAGATGAGGTCATGTACGTTTGAGAAGTCCCAGTAAAGCCAAGCAGACCCTGTGTGGGTGTTTGTAACCTCACACAGCTGAGTCCTGCAATCAATAGGCAGTGACTCACACAAGGCATGAGGGAAGTCCCCTGCATGTTGTTAACATCCAGTATTAGTGTGACCACAAACTCACTCACACACACACACACACACACATACCTGCTTGTGAATTCTGCTGGCTCAGCTTTCATAGCTTAAATATTTAAAGTAATCAGGTGTAAAGGGGGATTTGTGCCGTGAGGGAAGAGAGGGAGAAAGAATAAAAGAACGTTTGAGCTGTGTCCCTGTTGGTTTGAGGAATGTTAAGAGTTAACCAAAAGGATGCAAGGTTAGCTGGAAGACAGATAAAGAAGCCAGTTAGCGGAAAAACCTGATAAACAGATGAGAGCTCAGGCCTCTGAAGATTTTCCCCTGAATTAAAATTAAACCACGCTCTCCTGCTGTGAACAACACAAATTCCCCTTGACTCAGTGTGTGTGGAGTCAGTTGGTCTGAATCATTAAAGAGATGTCGTAACGTCAGTGGGGACCTTTCTCTAACCCCAAACTCCAATTCCAAAAGCTCAAACATGCTGTTTCTAAATATTTTATGCTTCTGGTCCAAGGAAACAAGAGAGGGGAAAAAGACATGAGAACAGGAATAACCTTTAAACGTGTTTTTTTTCCCCACTAAACGTATAGTTCAGGTTGTTAAGGTGGCATGCGAAAAATACCTTCAGTGGCTGACCACCACAAATCCATACCTTTTAGAAAAGTATTACCCATGGTACATAATAAGTTACTTTTTACACTATCAGTTCACTTTACTGAACTTGAACTGAAGTCTATAGTAGAAAAAGTTTAAAGAAAAGTAGAATAGACTATAAATCTTTGCCAATATAAACAGTCGGTAAAGCAAATTTCAGTGGTTGGCGCCCCCACAACATTCCTGCCGCGTGTATACAAGTTAAACCACACACACACACACTGCAGTGGCCGAGAGGACGCATGGTGGGATTATGAGTGTTAAATCAAATAAATGAAATGGGGAAAAACATGTTCTGACGGAAAGTCTTAACGAACCGCATACATTGGTTATCTCAAGCAGACTAGACTGAGAGTCGAGCCCTTTTACTTGTTTTCTGTCTCCATAAAAAAATACCCAAAAAAACAGAAACAGATAAAGGATTAAATGAAGCTTACCTCAAATTAGCTTACAAACAACTGTCCAAATTCAGGATTTAGCGTCGTACGTGCAGAGCTCCCGTTCGTCCAGTTGTCACTACTGGAATATCACCGATGTTGCCATGCGTAAAAGTAGGCCACGTTGTCCAAACGCGCACAAAAAAATAGTCCTCTGGGTGTAACAATGACACGCCCCTCTCAGTGCTAAAGAAAGAAAAATGAATAAGAAATCACTGATAACAGCAGTGCTCGTTCAGAGCTGTGGCTGAATGGAGGGATAAGTATTGACTGTACAGTTATAGCGCAGGATTAAGACCGCCTTCTTCTCCGGCTCTCACTGGAGAGTTAATTATGATCATATGAACTCTGGTGTTTGTGTGTGTGTGTGTGTGTGTGTGTATGTTTGTGTTTCAGGACATGAGCAGACTTGCCTCTTTTCATTGTATTTTCATCGGTAAAGTCTGCAAAACGGTGGCTTGTAAGTAGGCTAGCAGAAGTTGGTTTATGACACATTACCACCAGCTACACCGCATCCTGTCGAATAAAGAACATCTGTGCAGTTTAGTGAATTAATTTATAGTTTATTTTCTAGAAATTAGACAGAAAGCTCCTGAATTTGTAACTTTGCGACAGGGATGAAAAATCATTTAACTGTAAATCACACAAATAGCTGTGTAAGTGTAATACTAGGTTCAGATTTGAAGTGAAATGATCTAAGGACTGGGGTTAGAAGCATGTGTGTGAGTGGTTGGGTGTACTGTATCTTGGTTTGTGAAATGCTTGCCAGTGGTGATAAGTAGTAACTTTCTAAAGACTGACAGGGAGTTGTCACTCAGATGTAGAGATAATGGTCCTCTGTCCCCTGAAGTATGGATGCACCCAAATGCACAAACACTATGTGTTCATAGCTGGTTTAAGACTACTGACTGCTGAAATACTGTGCAAAGATTAGAGTAAATGTGTTTCAGTCTCTGTATGAAAAATGTAGCCAACTTGTAGAAAATGTGCCCTAAATTTTGATTGAAACTGCGATAACCACAAACTTTGTTATGACAGAAACTCAAGGTTAAACTCAGTTACCTCACTACAGTAACTTCATGATGTAGCTTCATGTTGCACCCACTGACTATACCCCGCTGGCTAGGTGGGAAGTAATCATGGTGTTGTTACCTGACAAGACAAGACCAGTTCAGCCGAAACGACTGCTCTGGTTTCTGGTAATCAGGAAGCTGTTTGCAAACTGCTGCGGGACAAAATTGGTCTTCAGAGGTAACACGCCACCTAATAACATGCCACTGTAAATACGATTATAACACAGTTTGCTACAGAAGCTGCAGATAGGCCTTTTTCACAACAGACATTTTGACTTAGTGGGAAAAGCACTGGTGTCACTGAAAACATTAACAACAGCCTCTTTTCGATCACAAAGTTCCAGGAACTATGGAACCAGAGGTACTAATCTCAGGGACTAATGTGGGGAATTTTATTCACCAAATGTGGTATAATATTGATGTATAATGGTGAATCAGTATTGAATCATTGCAGGGTAAGGTCAGAGAGGTCAAATAAGTCATAATCAATATTACAGTATTAATATATTATATATTAATATATTAAGTCAATCAAAGTCAACCATATTGATAATGGTCAGGTAGTCAGGTTCAGTCAGGTTCAGTCATAATCATGATGTAGTCATGTGTTGTTGGATGTGGGCATAATCATAGAAGTCTTGTATTTTTAATTAAGTGCAGCAGCTGGCAGTGGGAGGTTAGAGTATATCAGACAGTGGGAAGAAAAGGGAGGAAACCGTAGTGTCTGGCTCAGAGCAGGTTGAAAACATCACAGAAAAAAGGCCAAGGTCAGCAGCCCACAGAAGGAGGGTGAAAGGGGTGGCTATAAAAGAAGACGTGTGCATTGGATTGTCAGTTACTTCATGGACTGACTCAGGTCTGTGTGCGCTCGTATGCTTAACTGTTGGTTGCTCCATGAACTAACTCGGGTTTGCTGTACTTGTTGATTTATCAGTAAACTCTATTCATATTTGAACTCTTTTGACTCAGTTGAATTATTTTTGAGTATTGAAGTGCTTATAGTGTGGGGAAGATCCTGAGGACATCTGGCCCATCTTTGGGATTTTTCTCCCACATCAAATTGGCGAGCCAGCCAGGAGAGGCTGTGGGGCCTGGGGCTTGGACGAGGTCACTGCAGCTCTAACAACAGGGGCGCCCCGATTTACAGGTAAGCAGAGCCACTTTAAAAATCTGCATACACTTGTTGTTTTGAGCACGGTGTGTCCTCGCCCAGGTCACAGACGATACGTTGCTTCTCCTCCAAACATCCTAGATTTAAAGTAAGAGTTCAGATGTGATTTGTGTGTGTGTTGACTGACTTGACTGACCAGACTTTGACTGTATTTTGCTTAGGGAGAACAGAGGCCAGCAAGGCTTAGCATTAGCAGGCTAGTTTGGCCTGGTAGCTTGTTAACTTAGCATAAAAAGTGCACTAAAATACAAATATATATATATATTTTCAGAATCGGGAGATCTAGCTGATACTGAAAAATATTATAAATAGCTTGTTAGATGAAGAAAATTTTATAGTATAATAGTCTGAGACTTAGAATATAATATAGAAAAGTCCTGCGGCTACCGCTTCTCTGTATCAGAGAAGGTCTGCACGGGTAGGCACCTAGTATGAGTTAAAGTCTTGTGGATACCGCTGCTTTATTGAATGATTTGAAGCAGGTCTGAACGGGCAAGCATAAGAAAACCACATCTGAGGATACCGCCTCTGAGACGTCTGAGGGTCTGCACGGTCAGATGATGGGAAAAAAACACCTGTGGCTACCGCTCCTAGGTAGGAGGTCTGCACGGGCAGGTTGTTAAAAGATTAAAGCTGTGGCTACCGCTCCTAAGGTTAGGAGGTCTGCACGGGCAGCAAGAGAAATAGAGTAAAGCTGTGGCTACCGCTCCTAAGGTTAGGAGGTCTGTACGGGCAGCAAGAGAAAAAGTAAAAAGTAAAAAAGAAAAAGTAATAGTTCTGTGGTTACCGCTCCTAGGTAGGAGGACTGCTCGGACAGGCTATAAGTAAAAGTCACTGAGGTCAGTGACAGCCGGCTAGGGGGGTGTGAATGCGACGTCGTGTATAAGAGCAGTGTGTGTATGAGAAAAGTGTGTAATCAGAGAATGGAGTGACAGTGAATGCGTGCGTGCATTAAATCAGCTGATTAATTGGCTTGTAGAAAAATCACTGAAAACACCAGTGATAGCTTAAAATCATAAATTCAAAAATTAAATTAGTAACTGTCAACAGTAGAACAATTGACACTGATGTGAGAAAATATCACCGAACGGAAAGAGCTTGCTCAAAACCAAGGCTGTAAAGGAGCCCTGAGTGGCTCGGCTGAGGAAACACCCTGTACATATGTAAATAATTTCTTTCTCATGATAAGAACTCACCAGTAAAGCATGGAATGAGTTATACAGTGATTCACAATTGATCAGTTTGTAGCAATTTTAGTGTTTTAATCAAAGACTGAGTGATTTCAGTGTTTTCTAAGGAGAAAGAAAATGGGAAACAAATTGTTGTGCAGAAAAATACACAAAAAACACAAACTAACACATTATATTTTTTGACCAAGGTACGCAAAATCACAGAATGCGTTTTGATTGGATTCGGATCTGGATTCCGCCGCTCCTCCTCTGTATGCTTTAATTCATCCTGTGTCAAACTGAGGACTGGAGGCGGGGGGACGGACTCCAGTGATGAACCAGCCTGCTGCACACACAATGTTGAGTGAGTCCCAACCTCAAACTGATTATGACAGAATAAACGAAAAAAAGGAAAAATAATAATGATAATGATAATGATAATGATAATAATAATGATGATAGTAATAATAATAATAATAATATAATAATAATAATAATAATAATGATAATAATGAATTGTATTGTGGAAATTTAACAACACCGATAAATATATATGGGAGATCTATTGGTTTTACAGGTTTTGGGAAAAACCTGGAAATATAACTTTGATTATTGTAGCACAGTAGGCATTTCAGTGCTGAATTAAATTGTTGCAGGATGCAATGACTGTATTACAAGGGGGAATGTCAAACTCGGAGACAAAGTGCTCTGATGAAGTTGTTTGATTATCTGTTCAGATAATTGATTAAAACATATAAAAAGTGGAGATTAATAACATCAACAAAGGGATTGGTAAATTCTTAATAGTGTGAAAATTGATTCTAGCAACAAGTGGAAATGTTTTAAACTTAAAGTAATAGTAACAAAAATTAATTATCAGACTTTTTTCAAAATGGGATCAGGTAGCAGTAAGATAAAAGAGGGAAAGAAGACGCAAGGCAGGGACAGGAAAATCTCATCTGTGTCTCAGTGTCTCAAAATGCAGGACTCTGACCTCGACTCAGCTCCACCACCATACAACTCTGCTCAAGTCCCAGTGCTCCTCCAGCTGTACAACCAGATCTCAATCTCCTGGGAGCAACAGGGAGATCGGACAAAGACCTTCCCCTATCTCTGCGCTGCACCCGATCAGGACACAGACTCGACAAAGAATCAACGACAATCTCATCACCATTCAGACCTGACAGACGAGGAGAAGTTCATGAAGTGGTCTCTACGCAGAAACAGCTTCATCAATGGACTGAAACCTGAAATTAGCAACGTGCTGAAACAAACATGCATTACACGGGATTCAGGAAAACTGTCTGTCATCAAAGCACATGCAGTGCATACTGAGAAAATCGTCAGAGAGACCAAGAAGAAGAAAGACAAAAAAGGAGAGAAAGATCTACAAATGGCTGTGATGATAATGTTCCAAAGTCACACCAGACGACGTGCACGCAACAGAGGCATCAGGGGCGTGGAAGAAGAGGAGGACATGAGCGCTCCAACGCAGGCTTTGTGTGCGACAAACATGGACATCGGGCCAAAGCTAGTCCTGAGAGGAAGGACAGAAATCAAGCAGACTGATGCCAGGTGGAGCCTGAGGAGAGGGAGGGGTTGGCATCAACTGGTTCACTGACGCACAGTGAGGAACATCCTACACATCAGGAAGGTGATAACACCCAACACACACTTTTGAAGAAGGCAAGCACATATTCAGAAAAGACACCTGAACAACAATCCACACCACCTGTCGGTAACATGTTAAATACATATCAGAGGCCTTCATGAATATGCCTACACACACTTTAGTAAACAAGTGATTGCGCACACTGAGGTTAAACAGAATTAGAAAGGTCAAAAGGAGGGAACGTGCTAAATTGGGTCACAAAGCATATAAAATCAGGTTAGAGTTAATACTACAGATCTCAGGGCAAGCAGTCACGTTTTTAGTTGACTCTGGGGCTACAGAGTCAGTAATTATGGGAAAAGAATTTGAAATAAAACCCAAATTAAGTGGTAAATATATGAGAACATGTGCCTCAAGAACATCAGTCTTAGAAAAATATAATGCCCCATTGTCCTGCCATGATGAACTAAAAGTAAACATTCATTGTTGCTGTCACCATTCTGCCCCATTAATCTGCTCAAAGGGGATCTGCTGTGTAGATCAGGCATAATTTTGACCTCAGAACAGAACTAATGGTTAAATATAATATTGTCCAGATATGTTGCTTTACGCCTATGAGTGGTGCCGGCCTGATGCTGCAACAGGTTCTATAAATAACCAGTTAGTGCAGGAAGCACATGAACATCACACACACACACACACACACACACACACAGACTGCAAACCACAAGACCTGCGCTGCACAACACACATATCTGAAGGGAGAGATGAGAGTTTTGAAGAGCAGTTGTCTGAAGGAAAGGTTCATTTTGAGTTAAACTTAAACTTATTTTGAGTTATATGTATTGGCATTAAACCAGTTTTTGAATGTCTTGTTAAAACAGGCATTATTGTTTGAAAGCTCAGACGGTTGGAGAAAAGTCTCCTCTAGCTATCTGTATGGGACGCCCTACACGCTTCTTAATCATCACGATGGATTCCAAGCTAACACGAACATCGAGGTGCTGGTAACCTCTCGTGTTAGTGGCTCTCAACGACACGCAAAGTGCCTGGGCTGAAGACAACAAAAGCAACCATATGAACTTTTACTGTGATCATTTTTACTGCCAGATTATTCTTTAACACCTGAAGAGAGTTTAATGTGTGGTTTGATGCCAGGTTCCTTTATAACACCTGCAGGGGTTTCTTCGCACCCATAATTTTGATATTCATCACAAGCCAGGATTTCTTAACATCCTGATGCCAGATTTTCAATAATCTGAAGAGGTTTCTTAACACCTAAGCTGTGTATCTTTAGACAGTGGATATTTTTCTTATGAAACCACTAACATTGTTTTAAGTAGCACATTTTAAGAGTATGTCAAATCATCATACAGATGGGTCACAGATTAGGTAATACAGGGTTTGAAGCTCCAGGTCACAACGGATGACCTGTACAATGGTATGTGACTGTGACAGTGTTCAAGACAAATTGCTGCAAATACATGCTAATAATTACTAATACACTGAATGTTTGTGAAATATTGTATGCTAAGGCCTAAGGGTTTTCCCTCTACTGACTAGGAGGTTTTCTCTTGGGTCTTGGTAAGGGAGATAGGTACAACTTGGCTTTTACTCGCTCCCCGCAAAACAGGGAGGAGAGGTTTTCCAGGTTGTACTCCTGTGATGGTGGATTTCACTCTGGATCACACCCTTATTTTGAGCGTGTGACTAAAATACCCGAGACTTGTTGCTCATGGGTCAGAAAAACTCCGCTGTCACAGGAAGAGGGATAAGAAGTGTCCTGATGTATTCAAATACTGTGTGTTTACAATATAAGAGTGTGCCGATATGTTATCTCCAGACTGTGTGGTTTTCAAAACTATCTAACTTTCAGGCACCTCATGTATAATTCAGGTACTCAGTAACGATATATGTATTTTAGCCTCCCTCTATGGGATGATTGGGACTGTTTCAGTCCCAAAGGGGGGATTATGTGGGATATTTTATTCACCAAATGTGGTATAATATTGATGAATCAGTATTGAATCATTGCAGGGTAAGGTCAGAGAGGTCAAATAAGTCATAATCAATATTACAGTATTAATATATTATATATTAATATATTAAGTCAATCAAAGTCAACCATATTGATAATGGTCAGGTAAAGTCAGGTTCAGTCAGGTTCAGTCATAATCATGATGTAGTCATGTGTTGTTGGATGTGGGCATAATCATAGAAGTCTTGTATTTTTAATTAAGTGCAGCAGCTGGCAGTGGGAGGTTAGAGTATATCAGACAGTGGGAAGAAAAGGGAGGAAACCGTAGTGTCTGGCTCAGAGCAGGTTGAAAACATCACAGAAAAAAGGCCAAGGTCAGCAGCCCACAGAAGGAGGGTGAAAGGGGTGGCTATAAAAGAAGACGTGTGCATTGGATTGTCAGTTACTTCATGGACTGACTCAGGTCTGTGTGCGCTCGTATGCTTAACTGTTGGTTGCTCCATGAACTAACTCGGGTTTGCTGTACTTGTTGATTTGTCAGTAAACTCTATCCATATTTGAACTCTTTTGACTCAGTTGAATTATTTTTGAGTATTGAAGTGCTTATAGTGTGGGGAAGATCCTGAGGACATCTGGCCCATCTTTGGGATTTTTCTCCCACACTAACCTCCTCTGTTTTCACGGTTGCAATCACGGTAAATGTTGGCGATAATGCTCCGCCCAGTTGCAATCCACCATTAAAAAGAAGAAGACGCAGTCAAAGATTGCGATCGTCATTTCCGGTAAGCGCACAACAGCAGTATTCGATTTGAGACAACACTACTGTTAGGGTTAGCTATCTAGGTAGCAGGGGAAGGACCCAAATGCAGACAGTCGAGGCTCCAGCAGTTCAGAGGTTTATTTCACAAAAAAAAACACTTACAAGAAATTCGGGAAACCAGGGAACGACACACAGGGAAACACCAGGAACGTGACAAGGAGAGACAACCAACAATCAACCGACAGAGAACAAAGGGAGAAGACCGGTATATTTAGAGAAGGGGGTTAACGAGGGAAACAAACAGGTGAGAAACTAGGCACAGGTGAAAACAATCAAAACTGGCAGGAAAAGAACAAAGACAGGAAATAAAAGGCCCACAAGAAAACAAGAACCAGGATTTCAAAATAAAACAGGAAACAGAACAAAACCCAACAGGACATGACAACTACCCTGTCAAAATTAACGCACTACACAAGTCAGTACATAGTGTACACAGTACACTGCATGTGTGTACTAACAGAAGTACGTGATTTGAGACACAGCAAATGTGATCCCTCCATTACTTTCACATCACTGCCGCTAGGAGTCTCTCAATCAAAACAATAAAAGATATAGTTTGATGATGTCGTGAAGTAGCGTGGGATCATGGGAGTTGTTGTCTTCATGGTTTAACACCCACCATTGCTGCTGAAAATCTATCTGACGTGACCATGGATGTATAAAGACAACAGGACGTGACAACAGGAAGTTTTATTCACGATACGTTCAGTCACATTTGTTCACGTTATTTCATTTCATTCTAATGACGCGAGTAACATTAGCTAACGTAACGTTAACTTGCTAACTTACCAGTAAATCATTGCCCATTGACTACCCATACAGCTAGTGTAGCTAACCTTATGTGGTGTTCAACACGCTCATAAAGTTATTTTTAGTATGATTGTTTTGACCACGGATAACAGCGCTGGGCTCAACTTTTATATATATATATTTTATATGTATATATATATATATATGTGTGTATATATACTGCAAATAGACAGGTGTTCACAGTAAAGCAGCAGTAAAGCAGCAGTAAAGCGTAACCTTTGGGAGGAACTTTCGAGAAACACAGTATTTCAATCTAACAGATTCTAACAGTTTAAGCCTGACATGAAGCAAACCCTGAAACCTAGCCTGACCAGGACCAGGTTACCCTGGAGGGATACGTTTCCATTGTAACTGACTGTAAAACTAATTTTAACCTCCTGTATGAAAAAGAATTTCCTGAAAATAAAACTGGTTAATCTAAGAGGTAATCTGGCTTTTGTGAAACACCCTTTTGTTCTATTGGTAGAATTCCATGGACATATGCTGCCCACTGTTGGTGGGGGTGCCTAATACAATTATGAGAGCACTATCCAGAATGGCTGCATTCTGGCTGCGACATGGCTGCTGGAGCTGATGTGGGATATTTTAATCATCAAATCTATCATTTAATGAAGAATCAGGCTTTAATCATGGAGGGACAGGTCAGCGAGGTTAAGTGTGTTATAATCAATATAAATAGACCAGTACAGTCTAGACATGAGTCTAGACTTATCATGAGGCACTCATGTAATGTTAACTGTAAGCACAATCATTAAAGTCTTATATTTTTTTAACAAGAACAACTGACACTGAGAAACAATGGAGTATGACTAGGGGATGACCAGAGGAAGTAGGCCTTACCTAATCTTTAAAAGTAGACACGGTTGTTTACTGTCCAAGGGGCAATATGGAGGAAGTAGGCCTTACATGACCTTTGGGTAGACACAGTTGTTTACTGGCTAGGGGGAAATATGACAAAAAAGAAAACAATGGTGTCTAGACAAAGATGAGTGAAAAACAACATAGAGATCAGGTCAAGGTCAACAGGTGGTACCAAACTTTAGGCCCACAGAAGGAGGAGTAAAGATGGGTCTAAAAATGAAGATGTGTGCTGTGTATTGTTAGTTGCTCCATGGACTGACTCGTGTTTGCTGTACTTTTTGATTCTTCAGTAAACACTATTTACATTTGAACTCTTTTGGACTCGGTTGAATTATTTTTAGTATTGAAATTTACTCATAGTGTAGTGAAGATCCTAAGGACAGGTTTGGGATTTTTCTCCCACACTGATTGCAACCACTCTAGACAATGTTGTGATTCCACCAGACGGACCGCAGCATGTTTCAGAAGAGTCCCAGAAGGGGCTCTCTGCTCTGCTCTGCTTAAAATACACGCCTAGTCTATTTTTGACAGAAGCTGCACAGAGCAGATTGAGCCAAGCAAAAATCTCATACATTCCGATAATTGTGTTTTGCTAAACTTACCAGATGCACCCAGACCTTTTGAAATACCTTGTCATAAGTACTGCAGCTTTTCATTTGCTCCCTCAAGTGGATGACAAGATTCATTTTTGATCCAGTTGAGTCAAGGCCGAAGTGCTTGACATTAACAACCAGATAAGCTGTTACGGACAAACTTCAGCAAAATTCTATTCAGTGTTTTACTTTTAGTTGAGTCTGTTATATTATGCATGGTCATCTAATAATAGGTTGAGGGAAAAATGTTTTAAAGTTAATCTCACCTTCAAATTCATTATTTCATTTGTCAATCTCTCCTCTGTGATGTCCATCTCTGCCTGCTCTATCAGGTTTCATGTATTCGGTGTTGAACACAATGTTGTTGGCCCTGGTCTGAGAACCATTCTTAGGTGTCCATTTATGGTACGATAGGGATACAACACATGGATTTGCAGCATTACCTAGGCAAGAGCCAAACAGACAACACAAGCAAAAACACTAATGGTGGCCAACATTGTGTATATAAGGCTATATACTGCAGATAATACATAGGTACATGCACCGCTTATCCTAGCAAATCCTAGCATACACAAAAATTGACAAATGCCTGCAGTTGGATATATATCCTCCACTTTCAATTCCTCCAAGTTGAAAATCTGCCCTTACTCTTCACAAAGCCTCAAGAAAGGATTTCTTGGCTAACGGAATGTCAGAAGTCTTCAGTGTCGACCTGGCCATCAAGTTCAGGTGGTGGTTCTTGGAGGTCACTCACTGATTGGAACAGTTGTCAAAATAACAGTTGTCATTGTTACCGACCCCATAAGAGATGTAAAGAAATAAGCATGCTGAAGACTTCCATCTAGTGCAAATCCATAATCACAATGGGCCTCATGCATGAATGTTTTAGTTTTCTCTTATATTTGTTCTTGCACAAAGCAATAAGAGGAAAATAAGAAAATCTTACGTGTGATTCATGAAACGTGCGCTGACATCCAAGTCTGTTCTTACCCACCTGAGTATGTTGATGAATTGTGTTTGATCTTAAATTGGATGCGCATGCCAACGATTTTTTCCATTAGCATAGGGAAACGCCCCAATAAACCCATATAAGGGCAGCACACTTGTGTGCAAACCACAAACCAACAAGCCACTGACATTTGACAAGTAACGTTTGTAGGGGAACCAGCCCTTGTTGTTCCCAAATTGGTTTATAGCCACATGGACTGGAGGTGAGTGGGTGGAAAAGGCCAAAAAGCAGGAACGGTTTATGGTCCTGAAAAAAACAGCCTTTCCTGGCCTTCTCTGAATTTGTAAGCGGACTTATCACTCCCCAACAGTCCATATGTCACCCTGACACCTCCCAGACCTGGGAACTAGACTTTCTGACTCTCCTAAAGGTATATTGGTATCATGAGAATAAGATTGACTTCATGACTGGGAACAGCCAGACCCTGGCTTTAATTCATCTGATAACAAACAACAAGGAAAACCTAAAACATCCCGGACAATCAAAGGACTATCTTCTCTGGGGACAGAGACTGGAGTTTACCTGTAAAGACTGAATAAAAGTCATACAGACAAAGTATAAAACAAAGGAGCAATCTGCTCTTCTTCTCTGCCCCCTTTTGCTTGGGACCTTCACACCTGACGGATTTAGAATTAAGAAGAAGTTTAACAGAGCCGCTATCCGACTCCAGCTGCCGTCTACGGACCAAGAATCACTGCACACAGCGCTTGCCTGCCGGCTGTTAAAACAATTCCTGCGGCAGCGCTTGCCTGAAAAAGACTTTTGCATTCCCACGCTAGTGGGCAACCTAAGACCACCAGAAATATCGCTGTTTGAGCCAGCTCGCTCATGGGAGGCTGTGAAGTGAAACCAGATCTAAACTGACAGTTTGTGGTTCTCCTGCCAGAAGACTTCATCCGCAATCTTCAATCTGCAAAAGTAGGCAAAATCCAATTTGTGAATGTGTCTTTAACAGCACTGCTTTCAATAAATGTGTTTTTTTTGCCTCAAGTAAATGTTGTCTTTTCCCTTTATTTTCTTCTCAGAGTGCACCAGAATGCTTCATTTACATGTTAAAATACCCACAAAATTCTTCTGGGGGAGGATGCCCCCTACAGAGGTTGACTTTGCAAACATTTACAAATATCACCTTTTTCACCTATTGTGAGTTTGCAGGTCTGTAATGAGTGCATTGTTGGGAGAGGGGTACCACCGTGCTAGTCATTTCTCCAGCCCATTGGTTTTAGATGCATAAGTACCCACCACAGGTAGCCGCTGAGTTGATACTTTGCATTCCATTGATGTAAAAGAAAAATCATAATGGCTTGTGTTTAGGAATTATGTTTTATACTATTTAATTAAATTTCAAATGAAAATTAATGTTTTCAGTAGTCATACAATGCAGTAAAATTAAATTAAGTTTAGGCAGTAGTAGAACAGCAGGGACCCTCAAGAAAAATTTGGAGCCTATCCCAGCTAACATTGGGCGAGGGGCGGGGTACTGTAGTTACAGGCCTGACACAGAGACAGGCAACCACTCAAGCTCCTTTACACCTATGGTTGGCAATTACTGTGCATGTCTTTGGACTGTGGGAGGCAAACTGGAGCACCCTGAGGAAACCCACACAGGCACAAGGAGAACATCTACACAGAAGAGTCCCAGCCAGTTCAAACCCAGACTGTCTTGCTTTGAGCGGACAGGGCTAACCACTGCACCACCGTGCCCCCCGTTGAATGAATAATGACGAGTTGAAGACATTTGGCTTCTAAAATGAAATTATATAAAGATCATCCTTACCCCCCTCTATATTTGTTCAACTCTAAAAAGGTCTAAAAAGCTAAAGGTGAAACTGAATGTATACAGGTTGTTGCTTTTCTCTGGATAAATGATACACACACTGCTGTGTCCTGAACAAATTGGCCTACCTGCTTTGACAGAGGCTCATTTCCCAGAAGTCACCTCTCTTTGACGTATGGCCAAGAGTACAGGGACACACACATGCGCATATGCTGTATACACAAGCACACATGCAGAGATACAGTGTTGGGGGAACTGTAGCTCCTGAAGCTTCTCTTTAGTGGAAGTAGTTAAACTACAGAAACACTGCACTTTTATTTAAAGTAGCAACTACACTACAAGCTACTGAGAAAAAAAACGTACCACATTGAGGCTATTGTATTACACAATTACCAAATAAAATTAGGGTTTAGTTTTCTTCTTTCTGTGTGTGTGTGTGTGTGTGTGTGTGTGTGTACAGCGGGTAAAATAAGTATTGAACACGTCACGTCTCAGTAAATATATTTCTAAAGGTGCTATTGACATGAAATTTACACCAGATGTTGGTAACAACCCAAGTAATCCATACATACAAAGAAACCAAAACAAATAAGTTCAAAAATTAAGTTGTGTGTAATAAAATGGAATGACACAGGGAAAAAGTATTGAACACGCTTACTGAAATTTATTTAAGACTTCGTACAAAAGCCTTTGTTGGTAATGACAGCTTCAAGACGCCTCCTCTATGGAGAAACTAGTCGCATGCATTGCTCAGGTGTGATTTTGGTCCATTCTTCCACACAGTCTTCAAATCTTGAAGGTTCCGTGGGCCTCTTCTATGAACTCTGATCATAGATTTTCAATTGGATTCAAGTCAGGTGATTGGCTGGGCCATTCTAGCAGCTTTATTTTCTTTCTCTGAAACCAACTGAGAGTGTCCTTGGCTGTGTGTTTGGGATCATTGTCTTGCTGAAATGTCCACCCTCGTTTCATCTTCAGCATCCTGGTAGATGGCAGCAGATTTTTATCAAGAATGTCTCAGTACATTTTTCCATTCATCCTTCCTTCAATTATATGAAGTATGCCAGTACTGTATGCTGAAAAACAGCCCCACACCACGCCATGATGTTCCCACCTCCAAACTTCACTGTTGGTATGGTGTTTTTGGGGTGATGTGCAGTGCCATTTGTCCTCCAAACATGGTGTGTATTATGGCATCCAAAGAGTTCAATTTTGGTCTCATCTGACCAGACTATATTCTCCCAGTATTTCACAGGCTTGTCCAAATGTTGTGCAGCAAACTTTAAACGAGCTTCAACATGCTTTTTCTTCAGCAATGGAGTCTTGCGTGGTGAGCGTGCATACAGGCCATGGCGGTTGAGTGCATTACTTATTGTTTTCTTTGAAACAATTGTACCTGCTAATTCCAGGTCTTTCTGAAGCTCTCCACAAGTGGTCCTTGGCTCTTGGACAACTCCTCTGATAATTCTTTTCACTCCTCTGTCAGAAATCTTAGGAGGAGCACCTGGTCGTGGCCGGTTTATGGTTAAATGTTCTTTCCACTTCCGGATTATGGCCCCAACAGTGCTCACTGAAACATTCAGAAGTTTAGAAATCCTTCTGTAACCAATGCCATCAGTATGTTTTGCAACAATAAGGTAGCGAAGGTCTTGAAAGAGCTCTTTGCTTTTACCCATCATGAGATGTTTCTTTTGTGACACCTTGGTAATGAGAAACCTTTTTATAGGCCATCAGTTGGGACTGAACCAGCTGATATTAATTTGCACTGACAAGGGGCAGGATTGCTTTCTAATTACTGATAGATTTCAGCTGGTGTCTTGGCTTTCCATGCCTTTTTGCACCTCCCTTTCTTCATGTGTTCAATACTTTTTCCCTGTGTCATTTCACATTATTACACATAACTTAATTTATGCACCGCTTAATAATTCATCTATAGTTTGATTTCTTTGCATGTGTGGATTGCATGGGTTGTTGCTGACATTTACTGAGAAAAATGGTGACGTGTTCAATACTTATTTTACCTGCTGTGTATATATAGGTATATATATGTGTGTGTATAGGTGTAGATATACTGTAGTAAATAATGGATTTTCAAACAGAATATCAATACATGCAGAAAATCCATGCAAAACAAAATAAAACGTGGCCATTTACAGACTGTGGTTTGACTTATCTGTAGACTAGAGAGTATAAATAGCCTACAGAACATAGTTTGTTAGGAATATGTAGATGCTTGTCAAACTTAATTTTTAAGTAGAGACATGCAGCTATTATTTTATGTTCTGTTTTTCCAAATGGGAAGAAAAAAGAATTGCTGCGCTGGCAGGAGTACTGTACTGTGTGCCCCGGGCCCAGATCTAGGCCGGTACTAGCATCGACATTGGTCCATAAACACTGTGCTGCACACAGTACATCACACTATCTGCGCAAACATAAACTCCAAGGCATCAAAGATGCTACAGAGCTATTAAAGCCGACTGACAACTGATCCAGCTGTGATCCAGCTGTGCCTTCGTCATCAGAGACTGACTGACTGACAATTAAGGGAACTGAGATGTACCCATTGACAGCGGTCTCCCATGTCTATAGGTACGCTCACATTACATTTCCATTCGACAAAATTTCCATGCATGACATCCAGAAAAAGGATGTGATGTCATGTTTCTGATGTGGGTAATAAATTACTATTGATCAGAGCAATCACAAACTATAAACAGTTGTACTCCACAGTGCAGCAGTGTCTCTGTTGGCCGACCGAGCAATGAACTCTGACCTGTGAATGCGCCTGAGCCAGAGAGAGCTCACACCAAACAACAGCAAACGCATTTTTGAATGAATCCATCACACAGGCTTCAATAGAAGTGAATTGGAAATACAGTGAATATTTGTAGGATGGACATACGTGTAATGGGACCGCACCATAAGGTGACCCATCCCACTCAGTCCTTCTCCCTTGGGGGCACTAATAACTACATCATCCTTCTTCTGCCTTTTTTCCTGACAGACAAGAAGTATAACTCACACAGCCACAAGAGGTCACTCTTCAAGAGGTGATTTTTCGCTCAGATTTGGCCATAAACTTGATGAAGCGTTGAAGTATTGATTCCTTTGATTGATTCCTTGATACCCTGCCACACACCCACTGCAGATGTGTAATAACTGGCTGCATTTTTGGGTGGGAAATTTTCTGAAGAATAAAATATAGACTCTCCCCTGCTCCTCTTCGCCATTCTCCTCATCTTTTCTCCTCATCTCGCCTAAGCCCCATGTGACACTCAGAATGCTGACACCTCCTCTCCTTCTTTCTCCTCTCAGAGCCTGGGTCAGACTGACAACATACTCATACATTCTTTCATTTCCTCTTTCCTATTCTCTTTCCTCTTCCCTTCCACTGCTTTCTTTTATTGTTCATCGCTTTTTTTATTGTTCATCGCTTTCTTCTCATACACAGACACGCACGTGAGCACACAGACGCACACACACGCATACTCATAGTTCTTTCCTCAGCAAATTGGCCACCCTGCCCTGACAGAGGCTCATTTCCCAGAGGTCACCTCTCCTCTCTCTGTTGTCTAGCTAACCGCACGAACACACACACGCACACACAAACAGAAAAAGCTGGCATCGCCCTACAAATCTCATTTTCTGAGGCTGAATCCTCCTATGCACTTGTCCAAACAACTACAGCCTGTTCTGTAGGTAGGAAGAGAGACAGAGAGAGAGACAGAGAGAGAGTGAGAAGGGGAAGCAGAGTGGAGAAAAGAGACAAAGACAGAAATAAATGAAGAAAAGACAATGACAGGAAAGAAGAAAATGGCAGCCAGTGAGTGCAAGTGCTCCATATGAGCCCGAAGCAACTGCATTAACAGGAAAATGCTACAAAGTCAAAAACATGTAATCCACCAAAACAGCTACAAGTAAAAGCTGCATATTCAGTGACTAAAGCACACATGCTGCAGGCCACTTCCTGTTACTGTCACAGTAACAGGGAGGGAAGACCTTTAGTATCCTTTTCATTATCACTTCTTTTCATTCACAATGAGGCCTGTTGTCTGTTAAAGAATAATTTAATTTAGATCTTATTTTTGTAATTTTGACATCCTCTCTATCTGTGATAACTTTGTCCTTGCCAATTGAATTGCTGAGATCTGGGAACGTGGTGACATCGCTAAGACAAAGTCCAACAGGTCAAAAAACACAGATGATCAGACAAGTTGGAAACAAACCAACAGTTTCTATCTAAACCACTTTATTTGGACATCACACTGATAGTGATGCACACCTGAAAGGTCACTAATAAACTGGGCACACAACCACAGTAAGTACAGTAGATCAAAGTTGAAGCAGAAGTTTTAACATTTTTTAAACTGTAATGGATGACAACAGAGAGTTTGGGTCATAGTTTTACTGTTCACCTTCATTTTCTCTTCCAAAGAAGTTTGTCAAACTTGTTGGTTTGTTTCCAACCTGTCTGATTGTCTGAATGCTCGTGTCTCTTGACCTGTCTGACTTTCTTTTTTGTGATGTCACTGTGTTCTCAGATCTCAGCAATGTAATTACAGTATTACTGATAGGAATGATGGCCAAAGCTATGAAAAATAAGATCCAAGTTGTAATTATCCTTTAATGGTCCTAGCTTAAGTATGGGAAAGTATTTTTTTATTAAGATTTAAAGTTGCTAAGTGTTGTTTACAATATGTTTCTACATTTAAACATTTTGCACATTTAACAACTGATTAAATTGAATTTACAGTTTTTCAGCATCGTTTGGATGCTTTTACTAATGCAAGTTTTGAGAATAATTTAAATAAACAGCAAAACAGTTGGCAAAATAGCAAATGTTCTTCAATTCTTCATTAAATTTGTTTCTGTTTATTGTTTCCAAAACTCTTTGTACAATGAACACAATCACATAATGCCGTCAAAAAAGTAAATGATCTGACTAAAAAGCTTACCAAAAAGAGCAAAAAGAAAAACAAGCTTCTTTTTCAACACAGTACAACAAGTTCACACCTGCAATCATTTAGTGGTGATAAAAACAAAATGTAATTAAAGCTGCAAGCAGCGATGAACAGGCCCTCGCACCTTCCCGCACGTCGGCGGTCATGGCCGGACACTGGCTATGGATTTTTGCGACTGTCGGCAGACATGACATTATGCACATTTTCTATCAATTCCTGTTTCCACTATGTGGTGCTAGAGAACACACTCTAAACACGCATTATGTTGCTGTATGTGTTGTGTGTGTTTGTGTTGCATTGCGCTGTGTGGACCGCACAACGTAAATTTCATGGAAATCGGATGATGTTTGTCACACAAAGCTTACTTCCTGGTGCCAGTAGGTGGCGCTATGACAAGAACTCAATATTGGCACGTAGATGTCTTCAGGCCAGGACTATTATCAAACATGTTAAGTTTAGGACAGATTGGACAATGTACATTTGAGTTACAACAACTTCCTCTTTCATGGCGGAACATGGAAATTCGACGCCACACCATGGGCACGCCGTTCAACGAAATATCAAACTTTTAACAACTTTTCCTTGTGAAGGTCTTTAGATTGCACTGCCCAAATCTGAAGACTATCTGATTTATTCTCTGGGAGTTTGTTAAAGTACAAAGCATGCAATTGACAAAAAATGGCCTAAAATTCTAGAGTGTCTTCTCTCAAGAGAACACACTCTAAACACGCATTATGTTGCTGTACGTCAAGTGTGGACCACACAACGTAAATTTCATGGAAATCGGATGATGTTTGTCACACAAAGCTTACTTCCTGGTGCCAGTAGGTGGCGCTATGACTAGAACTCAATATTGGCACGTAGATGTCTTCAGGCCAGGACTATTATCAAACATGTTAAGTTTAGGGCAGAGTTACAACAATTTCCTGTTTCATGGTGGAACATGGAAATTCGACGCCACCACGGACACGCCGTTCAACGAAATTTGTGTTCGAGCATCCCAAGCACTTCAAAAATGCGTTACAAAAGTATAATAATAATAATCATAATCCTTCCAAAAACAATAGGTTCCTTGCACTTTCAAGGAAAGGCCCTAATTAAAAAGAAAGCAGGTAAAGATGAAGTGCTTAGTGTTGCAGAGAAAGCAAGTCATTTGAAAGATCAACTAATGAAAAAAGGCATTTAAAGGCATAAAAGGTCATTTAAAAATAGCATGTTGGACTCCGTGTGAAGCATGCATATCATAAGAAGTGGTGCTAGAAAAAGATTAGGTTAAAAAGATATGCTTTTAAGTGATGTTTAAAAAGTTCAACAGCCTGTCTCTCTAATATCTTTGGGGAGGCTGTTCCACAGTTTGGGAGTATGGCTGAAAAAAGCTGCCTCCCCAGTTTTCTTTTTGGTGGGGTTTTGAGTAACTATAAAACCCGCAGTAGAGGATCTAAGGGCTCATAAAGGAACGTAAGACAACAGGGAGTCTGTGATGTAGGCCGGTCCTAAGTCGTTGAGAACTTTGTGCACAAGTAGGAGGTCCTGTAGAGTGCCATGTAATGCTTTTATTTCACAGTGAATCTGAGGAGATTCTGAACTTGCAGTTTGTGTGTTTTGACCTTTTCAGCATAGTGCTTTAAGTATCATTTTTATATGAATGTTTTTTTGTTTCTGAGGTTAAAGCAGGTTTCTCCCAATGCCGTTGCTTTGGCTCAGTGTGTTTGCACTTGATGGCCACCACAGAAAGATACAAAAGGAGAGAAAGTTGTTAGAGAGTCAAAGCAGCAGGATGAGTTTGAGAGAACAATTCATACGCAGTGTCCTGGGAACAAGCTTCATTGTCATTTCAAGTGACAAATGTCACTCATCAAGTGTCTCATATCCAGATGAAATCCAGTGATTAATTTAATACTGTAATTTGCACTTAGATTTTTGATCTGGCTAACAGGGACTCATGTGGCTGAGTTTTTTGCATCTGTGTTTACTTTTCCAGCACTAGATGCAAATCTGGATAAGCCCCACCCCAGTCCAGAGTTGGTGGTAATACACCTGAAGCTGTTGGTAAGTGCCAAAAAACCCAAGCACTAAAATCAATTTAGCTGGCTAGCAAACAACTCTCCATCAACTAACATGAACACGTGGTACCAGTGCCATAATGGATGTTTCTTACACAGCTCTCTCACCCATGTAGTTAGGGTTAGGGTTAACCCTGCTCTTTTGCCCACACAGTTGGTTGCACTCATCTCTAATACACACTAGAGGCAGATGTGTCACCTTCCGGCTCCGTTGCAGCTGCTGAAGACAGTCCATTCCATCGCATGATGGTCAATAGATGGCTTGAGTTTGTTCCTTACATAATAACCTGAAGCAGATGATTTCTTGTGGTGTGTTGTCGGGAACGTGCAGCACCGTTGACTTAAAGTTAGACTTTAGCGCATTCTTGTGCTTCATGGATTTTCTTTATCTTGCAGTCGTGTTTCAGTTGTAAGAACTGTCGTGCCTCTCCCCATCCAAACACACCAACTAAGTGCATAGGTGTTTTATGATGTAGAACAATAGTGAGGGCCATCACAATAATCAAGTCGTTGATGCTTCCTGGAAGGTGATTGGTTAAAGGGTGGCTGTTTCAGGGATATAAAACTAGCTTCCACCAGCTCCTGTGGGCTATCCTCTTCCCACTTCCAACCAGCAAGGGTCCGGTTGTCCTCTAATATTTACTGTATATTATATTGTAAATAGTCTCATTCATTGACTTACTGTATAGCTGTCCTGGGATTTGTAGGGGTGGGTAGAATTTATGTTTGTTTACGTCAGCAATTTTTATTTGGTTTACTTTTTCTTTGTTTGAATAGGGAACTAAATGTTGGTTTAATTTGGTTCCAGTTTGTTTGTTATATTGCTGTATCCCACCATGAAGCCAGATTTTCCTAAAAATTTGAGTAACAAATACTTTGAGGTTCTTTGTTTCTTGATTGTTCTTGGGAGCATTGAAAAGGGTGTCTAGTTTTTATGTTGCAGCAAGGTTTCCCATAGGCAACAATAACAGGGTCAGAATTACTAAAAACGTTCTATGCAAAAACTCACAAGCTACATCAGCTACAGCGACACTGACATCAGTGAGCGTCTGAGTCAGACTTTTGTGACCAAAGGCAGGAGGATGCCATCAGATGATCAGAGGGTGAACCTCACCATGTGGCTCAGCATGGTATTAATGGTGTATCATTTAATTGGAGCCTCCTGTTGAAGACATAGCAGCTCAGTCCCTTTCCAAATCTCAGAATGGTTTTCATAAACTGGTGCTGATGACGAATTGTGAAGTACACCAGAAAGACAATGAAGGGAAGGTTGTACCTCTTAAAGCAGGAGATTTCTCCACAAGCAAATACAGCCAAAGGGAAATTTCAACATGAAAATCATCCAAATGTGTTTCTATATGAGGGTAAACTATTTGTGCCTCCTGTGTGCTCCACAACATTGCCCTACAGCAGCACTGTAACCAAAAACAGGTGAACATTTCCATATGGCTCGCTTCCATAACAGAAATATTAACCTCATGCCACTAATGCTCATCTTTTTTTTAACCCTGGAGATGTTTTATCATCATGTGAATGGAAGTTGAGGCAGACACTGGTCTATAACCCATGTTTCATCTGTCAGAGGGGCTGTTTAGTATGTGTCTGTCTGTGTTTATGTAAATGGTGTAGAGGAGCAGAGCCAATCGCTGTGTGCCTCTGGCAGAGTGACGGCTATACTGTGGCTTTGCTGCAAGTTGGAGAACTGACAGACAGGAGAGACATGTAGCAAGTGATGACAAGGAAATGTCTTGTTCCAAAATAATGAAAGTTAAAACAGTTTAAAGATGTCAGCAGCAGTGATGCCATTTACTCAAGTACTGTACTTAAGTACAAATTTGAGGTATCTGTACTTTACTTCAGTAATTCAATTTTTATAACACTTCTACTCCACTAGGGGAAATATTGTACTTTTTACTCCACTACAATTATTTGAGTGAATAAGATGCATCTTCTGATGTTTAGGGCACATCATCAGTGATGTACACTGGGGTCATTGGATGTTTTGGGTCTCGCAACATCAGACACTCTTACCCAGGCGACCCAGAAGTTGATCAGGCCTCAACCTGTGCCCTAGCAGCAATCTCCCACAGATCTGCTCTCTTTATTCCAGAGCCACCAAAAGACTTTCTCTGTAGCCTCCGTGCTGCTGGCTCTTCTCCTCTCCCCTGTGATGCCGAGTGCAGCATTGGCTCTGCAGAGGGACTGTCCTGCAAAACCTCTGCACCCAAACGCCACAGGAAAGCACCTTGCCCTCCAGCCTTGTCTGTGGCAGTTGCTGATTAGGCCGTCGTACAGTTATAGTTATTAGTTACTTTACAAATCAAGATTTGACAAACAAAACATATGAAGAACCTTTAAAACAATGATGCATTATAAAAAATTTAACTACCCAGCAGGATATAAAATTTGAGCTTAAACAATTAGTCAATTAATCAGTTAGTTGGTCTGGCAATTATAAAAAAAAGAAAAAAAAGCTGTCACGGCTCCACCGTGCTCATTAGTTTTCCTTATGTTTCTGGTGTTTTCCCCTTCCTCTTGTGTGTTGTGCTGTCTCTCTCTCTCTCTCTCTCTCTCTCTCTCTCTCTCTCTCTCTCTCTGTCTACCGGGAAGGCGGGGCTGCCACCTCAACCACACCTGTCATCCATCAACTCATCAGTCTGCAGTATTTCTACCCCGGTCTTCCATCCACTCATCGCCAGATCATTGCTTCTGTTTGTTTGGTCAATGTCCTCTTTCTGGATTTACTCCCTTGCTTGGTCTCTGCGCTCTGCCTTCGTGCCTTTCACTCCAGCCAGCCTTGCCTTCCCCGCATCTGCCCTCCACCCGTGTTCATTGGACCTCTCCCCGTTTCACCGGCTCCCCTTTTCATCGTCACCTTCCTCTGTGCAATAAACCAGCTTGTAAACTGTTCCCCCAGTGTCGTGTCTTGCACTTGGGTCCTCTCGCTAGTATGTCACAAAAGCGACTGATAAAAAAAAAAGTAACTTCTAATGCAAAAATGCCTGACCACTCCATGGTTTCAGCTTCTCAAGTGTGTCAATTAAAAAAAAAAAAAAAATAAATTCTGATGTGAAACACTGAGTACCTAAGGGCTCTGTTCTTGGCCCTCTGCTTTTCTCTCTTTATATTTCACCTCTTGGCCAAATTGTACACAGTCATGGAATTAATTTCTACTGCTACACTGATGATATTCAGCTGTATGTGCCTTTAAAGGCAGATGATCATTACCAAATTATTAAATTAGAGGCCTGCTTGTCTGCTGTATAAATCTGGATGTCACTTAATTCCCTACTCCTAAATTCTGATAAAACTGAGATGCTGGTCATTGGCCCTGGATCTGGATCTTCGTCCTCCAGGAGATTCAGCCTCTCCTCTTCTCTCTCCGTTGTGTGCATGTTGTCCTTGTCTCTCTCCCCCTTTGTGTGTTTTTTCTATTCTCCTACCTGTGTGAATGGTGTATGTGTACTAACCTTGAGTATTTTCATTATATGCCACAGTTCCTCTACTGTAGAAATGCCCTAATAATAACCACAAGGATCTCAGTCTTGTCTTTAACTGCAGAAATTTTGGGTCATCGAGTGTCTAATGTCACTGATACAGTTGGTCATGTGCTTCTGTATGATGGAACCAAGTGGCAGCATATATAGATTGAACAGTAATGGGCCTAGAAGTGAGCCTTGTGGGACCCCACAACAAATGTTAAAATTGCCAGCTTTAAAGTTGTTAAGAGACGAAGGGAGCCAGATAATGACATGGCTGGACAAGCCAATTGAATTTTCTAGTCTACTGATTAAAATGTTGTGGTCGACAGTGTCAAAGGCTGCAGTTAAGGCCAAGTAATACTAAAATGTAAGGTTTTTTTGCAGCACTGTTAATCTTTAGATCATTGACTACTTTTATGAGAGCTGTTTCAGTGCCGTGGTTAGTCCTGAAGCCAGACTGATACAAATCATATATTGTGGAGCGATAGGTAACTATGCAGCAATTTGTAGACAACCTTGTCAAGTATTTTACTAAGAAAAGGGATATTGTAGATTGGTCTGTAGTTGCTTATCACAGATGGGTCTAAGTTGCTCTTTTTCAGTAATGTAATAATAGCACGCTTAAGGGAAGAGGGGAAGAATCCTGATTGTAAAGATCTGTTTACAATATAAAAAACATCATGTTACAGACAGTGGAATACACGTTTGAAAGATGTTGTTGGAAATGGGTCAAGGGAGCAGGTGGAGGAGTTTAGCTGCTGTATCACCTCTTCAACATCATTAGAGGTAGTAGGTGAAACATTATTAATTTTGCCCATGGTGGTATGATGATGTAGGGGCAGGGACATCCAGATCCATTAGTACATGAAATAGTTAGATTTTTTCTAATATTAGACTTTTTTCCAGGAAGAATGTAGCACATTCATGACATTTGATTAACGAGAGAAGCTCCGCAGGAATTGATCTTGTTGGGTTTAGCAGTTTGTCAATAGTGGAGGATACAAATTGAGCATTGTTTTGGTTATCATGTATTATCTGAGAAATGTAGGATTATCCAGAAAGTTTCATTTCTTTCTTATAGCTCTTTAGTGCATTTTTAAAGATTTTAAGGTGAACCAGCAGCTTGGTCTTCCGCCACTTACACTCTTATTCTTACCCCATTTCTCCAAGGAGCTTTTGGTGTTATAGATACGTTTTTTGTTTTTTGTGGGTGCAATGCTGTCAATAATTTGACCAAGAACACAGTTAAAGTTAAGCACCATGGCATCGCATGAAGCCAGGGTGGGGGGTACCATGTCAGCATACTGACTGATAAACATACCTATTGCATTTTCATGGGAAAAAAAACACTTATTTATGGTTCTGACTGCATTGTCGTGCTTAGGTAGCCAGGTCATATTAAAAAATATGCAGAAATGGTCAGAGATTGCAACAAATATTCAGACTCTTTGAGATTACCAGGTCAAGCGTGTGGACTTTTTTGTGAGTAGGTCCAGTGTTTCCCACAGGTTGAGAATTTACTTGTGGTGGTGAGTATCCTACTCTGAATCACTGTAATTCTCCGTGTTTGTTATGACACTTCCACTTTTCAACGTTCAAATCAAATTTCTCCCAACTTTATGTCCCGTCTGCCTATCCTTTTTCCCACTCGGAAATATGTCACGATATGGAAGCTAGATACTCTCTAAATGCCGTTTTATCTCGACTTTAAATGATCAGCATACAAGGTAGCATGAGAGGTGGAGAAGGAGAGGTGCATGAAGAGCTTATCCTTCTTCCTTCTTCCTTCTTCCTCTTCCTCTTCCTTCTTCCTCTCGCAAGCGAGGGGTGTCTTCAGTTATCTGTGAGTAGACGGCAGACAATTCTCACCCACACCCATGGTCAGACAGCCGGCTAGCCTGGTTACCATGCAGGCTAAAGACGAGCCTAGCCAAGCCAGCAGTAGCAGCAGCAGCAGTAGGTCTAAAGCAAGGGGTGTATATGCGATCAGTCTCTCAAGTGGCAGTCCACGACTGATTAAAAATTGGATCAGAGCTGCAGGATTTGTCCAGGAAACCACTATAGTAGACAGCTCAGGAGTTGGTTTACTAGCTAGCTAGTTAGCTTCTCTGCTAAAAACAGATAGGGTTAAGCTAGCAGTGTCAATCCACAGGCTGTGTATTATTTTCTTAGACTCTGTATCAGATGTGGCCGACTAGAGGATGAATCCAGTGGACATTTGTCATCTGTGTTAGCGGATGGCGGCTTCCCAACTGCTTCTTTGCTGCCACTGACAGATCTAAAGGGAAGACATCAGAGAGAGGAGCACTGGCCCTATTTTCACTGGTCATTTCAGGTGTCTCATATCTGGATAAAATCCAGATGTGATTTAAGACACTTTGATTTACACTTTGCCACATACATACTCTGTTGGTCAGATCACAATCTGATCGACCATCTTCATTTTCTTGGCTACATGTAAATGAGGGTCGACCCTCCTGCAGTCCAGAAGAAGGTGATAATGGAACCCAAAGATGTTTGGTAACTGATAAAACCCCAGAAGGATAATAACTTCTGCACTTTAGCAGTTTAGTTAGAACAATAACAGTTTTGCTAGCGTTAGCTAACAACTATCCATAAGCTAACACAAACACATAAATGAATTGTATTTATGAACTACAAGCAAGACAAAATTTTTATCGTCTTCACAGCTCTAACTCAGGTCACTCCCTCACCCATACAGATTAATACTCTCTCACCCACACAGATAATTCACTGATCTACAACAGCTCAGTGTGCCTTGTATTTGACTGAAGTGTTGAAATGACTGGAGCCATTTTTCTTTTGCTTTAATGAGACAGAGAACGACAGCTAACTTCAACAAGGACAAAGGGGGCGTGTCGTGGAGAGATGGATATTTACACCTTTTCAACATCTGAGTACAATGCATCACAAACCTCCTCTAGAGGTGGTTTGAACAATCGGACTTCAATCTGTCTTGAGTGCTTCTTGGATGCTAGCCATGCCACCCAAGATGCATGAAGCGAAAATGTGGTCGTTAAAAATCATTCTGTGTGGACCATGAATGTCTGTACAAAATTGAATGACAATCCCTCTAATAGTTGTTGAGATATTTTGTTTTGTGCTTGGCTGTAAAGATGAATGGAATTGACAGAATTGACACACTTACCTTGTTAAGGAGTAATTCATCTTATTAGATACTGGCATCAACAAGTGTAAAAGTAAGAAATTGAATGCATGTTTGAAGTATTCATAGGAATTGTATATCAGAGTAATCAGTAACTAATAGATCAGATTAAAAGTTGAATTGGGTAATCTGTATTCAGTAATGAATACATTCTCTATAAACTTTTCCTGGAGAGGTGCTGGTTGAAGGAAAGACAAACAAAGACAGAACAAGAAAAAGAGGACACATCTATTCAAAGATGAAGTAACTTTTAATGAGTCAGAATCATACATAGAGCCGCCTTAAAAGTTCACCACATCTCAGCTTTTTAAAAAGACATTATATAAGTTGTCAAATTATTCTAATACATAGAGTTATAAATTATAGTATGGAGACAGATATACAACACGTTACCCAGAGAGACAGAGAGAGAAGAGAGAGAGAGATAGAGAGAGAGCAGAAGAGAAAGACACTGACTTATTATTGAGTAATGATGGTTTTAACATATTCAGTTTAAATACATTGTATAGGAAACATGATGCAGGAAAATGCTTGGGGGGGGGCGGGGGGGGGAGTACATGAGCAAGTCAGACTGAATAAATAGCATGGAAAAAAGACCAGGTGATTATAGAAAGAACAATGATGCTGAAAAAATTAAAGAAAAAAGTGTAAATGTGATGTCATGAGCTAAAAAACAACCATTTCCTCTCACACTAATGCCATTACAAGTACTAAAGTATACATTTGAGACTCACTCAGTGAAAAATTAAGGCTGTGATCATACAGGACACATTTAGCAGCGTGATGAGTCTGTTTTCAATATTTGAGAGTTTGAGGTGTTTTGCGCACTGATTTTGTCCTCCAGGAAGCTTGCATGTACTAGCACAGCATGCTTATAGTGCTGTAGAAAGAATGTGTCCTGCGCATGTTAGAAAGTGTCCTGAGCAGCCAAAAATGTGTCAGGTCTGAAGGTCTCAATCAGAAAACTGGTTGTTGGTGGTTGTTCCCGGTCTGGCTGCCTCATTTAAAGTCTAGCCTTCAGAGTCCTGAAGGACTCTAAACCTCCCCAAACAAGACGGTCTACAGAGGATTCATCCCACCTCTGGCCTCACAGAGATCAAACCCTAACAACGTACTGGCGCACTGTAGATTTTGGGATGTTGGTACACCAATTCCATGCTCCATATTTGGGCAAAAGAAAGTCCAATTCGTAAGCAGACACCAGACAGAACGTTTAATATTGAATGATTCTGCAGAACCCTGGATTACGTTCACTACCAATATTTTGCAACTTTCAGTGCCAATTATTATTATTATGCCTGCACATGGCAACTTTGATGTGGTTAAGGTTAGGGAAAAGATCATGGTTATAGTTGAGGTTAGGCAATCAAAACACCTGGTTTGGTTAACGTTAGTAACATTTCTTGGTTACAGTTAAAGAAACAAAAAAAACAAACATTATTTACAGGGGACGGGACACAAATCCAGAGCCCTGCAAGACAGGTGTGCTACACGTCAATCTACCACCCCTCTCTCCACACCCTGACTTTCGGCCACACTAAGGGCAATAAGGGCACACTACTCCCTGCACTGGCCCTGAATGTTGGCACTGGATCTACATCTTGACCAGGGAATCAACCAATATGATGCTGTGCATTTAGGGAGACTTTTAGACTGGGACACCACTGTTGACCCATTAATATGTACTATGTCTTCTAATAATAAGCTATAACTGCTCTAACTGACTGACTGAAAGGATGCTTCCAGCACTTTAGGATGTTATGGCTCCTCAAAATGAAAGCAGGGCAGTGTGACTGGCCTTTCTACGTCTACAAAGCCCGTCCTGTGAGAGTAGGCCCAAACTTCTTAAGCATCGGGAAAAGCTGCTCAGGGCAACATCAGCGCCCAGAAATCCTGTCAGGTGAGGTCACTGACCAGCATCTGGCAAGTCATGTTTACCAGCCCTGAGGTTTGACAGGTTTTACTATACCAAAGGATGTCCCAGGAATGACAGACCATGAAATTGGTGAGTCTGAAGAGAGGAGTTTCTCAGATTAGATCTTGCTCTCAACTTCTAATTTGTCACTTCCTGTCTACACAGAAGATATTCCGCCACCAACAGTACTGACAGTACAATTTAATTTGACAAAGGAAAGGATTCTAACTCACTGAGGATGAGACACTCCTCTCTGTTGCAGCCTCACTTTGTGACTGAGACTGATGACACTGCTGGGATTTTACATTGCGGTCTTCCTTAATGCAGCTTTAAAGTAAAATAAAATGAGAATTTCCATGGTAACCACTGTAGGACTGTAAATATATCTCTGCTACGTCATTGCATTGACTAAATGAACACAGGAAAGACTACCATGGGGTACTGTGTTAACTTTTTGTCTTTTTTGGCATTAGAATAAGTTCAGTGATATATTGAAGTGAGAATCCCATGGAGAATATTTTAAGTACATACTTATGCTGTCCAAAAAGCAACATGAAAAGGTTTTAGACTTGAGAAAATCCTTGTCACATTTACTTTGCCTCTTACCAGCAGCCGTGTGTGTACATTAGGATGAATTCACATTGTGATGCTAATTTTGTAAATGAAACCCAGAGCAAAAACACAAAGTATTCTGCAAATATACAGCAGGTTGACACAATACAATGAACACCTGTGAAACACAATGCAATCGATTAAAATAAACTCACTCACAATAAATAGTAATTTTTGTGATGCTTATGGATCAATACACACAGTCTCAACAGAAAATATGTCTGTTAAATGGCTACTGCCTTGAATTGCATTTTGTCTAATAGGCATTCATGTTAATGTATCCACTCTCTGTAGGCGCTCAATTTTTGTTGTATGCTGGAGTGAGAACACAATTCAGCAGAGTCGCTTAGCAACAACGTGGACTGTACAGTTAGTATGAGCGACAATGTATGGTGGATATTAATGCAGTGTAGCACATACTGTTAGCTGATTGAAGTATACACCATTGGGCTGGTTGCACTCAGATACTGGTTGCATTGATCTAACAAAGAGTCATACTTCAGACAGAAGTCCTAGTTCATCAGGGGCATGAAACTGGCCAGTTATTGAGAATCATAAGTAGGACTATGTAATATGTATAAGTAGCTATGTATTCTGGCTAAATTACGACTATTTCAAACTACAATGTTTCAAACCAAACTGGTCTTCATCATCCAAATTCAGAAAAAATCCAAAATTCAATCATTCAAACGTTTGTACAGTCAGTACTGTTTGGGGCAAATAAATATGAACTGCAGGAACACTCCAGCAGTCAAATTCTAGAGAATAATGCACGGCAAATTGTTGCCTCACATTCAGCCTGAACACATCTTAAGAGCAAAATTAAGAGCGGTCCAACATATGTCTGACAAATCTTTGTACACCAAGGGTGTGAGCAAACACTGAACTACCATTATGAAAGGCCCTTAGGGCTCTGTACCACAATCACAGTGCATACACTTTTTCTAAGCCATGTCCATGGAAAGTACTACACATGAGCGCATAAACCCATGAACACACAGAGCGAGGTTCTAATGAAGTTGCTCCTCTCAAGCACCTATAGACCTTATTGGTAAAACATGACTTCCTGGAGGACATTCAGAAAAAAACATTCACAGTGAGAGAAAGATGCAGTATACTGTATATGCCACAAAGTACTGATCCACCAGATGTGTTTTTACATTCTCGTCTCTTCCACGTTTCTGCACAACAGATTCAGCAGTAGTTTGACATGACATGAAGCCATGAGTTGCACATAGGACTGAAGAGCTACTGTAGCTTACAGGAGTTTCCTGTACCTGCTAAAACTCCATCTTCATAAATATTCATACTTGTGGAATATAACCGTTTAATGTTGTTACAGTTAAATCAGAAAACAGCCAATTATGATTACACTAGTAATGGTATCATACAGTAGTTCTGGAAAGGGCTTAGAAAGTAAGAGGCTGGAAAAGTTCACACACTGGGCGAGGTTTCACACAAGCACCTCTGCTGTAGGACAACTATTTTATCCTGGTATTGTGGTTGTAATTTATAAATGAACATATTGTTTAGTAAAAACCCAGGGCCACACACAGGTGTTAGCAGAATTCAGATGAGCATTGGGATCAGATTTATCTCCCCATCTGTTCAATCTTGATACATTTTTATTTCCATTACAACTTTAATGCCAGGTAAAAGTTTCATTATTTTAGCGCAAAGGTGCTTTTGAGAAACTAGATCTTAGACAACAACATCTGATACATGACAATCAAACATCAGTACACTGAATAGTATGACGTATGATGGAAGTGGCTTACATGTAGATATCTCACAGCTATCAGACCATGCTAAACCTTTCTTAATCTTTTCACCCTGAGGGACAGAAAAACTGTGACCCTGTCTTTAGACAGATGGCACATTAATACAGTTATGGCTATCATTTAGGAGACAAATAGAGCAAATGTTTGTACAGTTTAGTATGGGTTTTGAGTGTCAAGCTAATGGACAGAGTGCTGCCTTTTGATTGTTGGTTTGCGCTACTGAGTAAAAACAGATACAATTTTTATTGATTGTTTCAAAATGTCTGAGCCAAGGGTTCACTGACTCAATGTTTTGCCTTTTATAGAATATCAACCGTGTAGAGCATGTCTAGCTAATGACCCCATGCCCTGATTTGTCATTCCTGGTGAGATTGAACCAATGGCATTGTCCATAAAAGGGTGTATTTAAAATCATGATTATCAATCACCTGCAAGTGTAAATCTAATAAGTATGTAAGGATGGAGACAGATATCTGGTTGCTCAGTTGACTGAGGCTAACTATATATATATATATATACATATATATATGTGTATATATATAGTGTCAGACCTCTCAGAGTAAAAGTGCTTTTCTGATCATAATGGTGGCACACCAGGTGGCAAAACTGTGTTAGGTGGAAAATAAATTTGAACATGAACAATAATAGGCATGGTAATAAAATTAAAAGTTAGAGAGAAAGGATCCCAAAATGGCCAAAATAAAACAGACATGTTGAGTATTATTTCTGGAACTGTTTGACAATTTAGGAAATTTTGCTAGCCTGTGTAAAATCCATGCTCAGCTGATAAGACAGTTTCCCGCTGGGATTAATAAAGTACTCTATCTATCTAAGAGAGATTCAGAATTGTTTGAAGGTGTATTTTTTCACTTTTGTGGGAGCTAGGCTAGCAGTTTCCCCCTGCTTCCACTCTTTATGCTAAGCTAGGCTAAACACACCATTAGTGGACACACATGGATAAAAGTGATATCAGTCTTTTTATCTGACTCTGAATGGCGAACGGCAAACAAAAGTAAATCCCAAAATGCTGAACTTTTCCTTTAAGACTGAAGAACGTTTCTGATCCTAGAACAGTACTTGCACTCTGAGCAGGTTAATAAAACACTGGCCCAATAACTTTACATCTTTCGTCCACTGTCCTGACTCATACATTACCATCAAATGATCAACTAAAAGTACAATGAATAGAAATTTTTTAAATGTAGATTATCTTGTTAAAATGTTGAAAATACATTATATGACTAAATAATAACAGTAATTACAGCTTGAAAGAAAGTTTATCAAAATATCTATTGGCTTTCACTGAACCATATACATAAACACATCAAGAAGCTAAAAATAATCAAACTCGAGAAAGGAAATAAGTTAACATATCTCAAGACGTAGAGATTTACAGTATATACATTATTTTTAAAAGTAACACGAGTTTGTTCATCAACTGGTCGCTCTATCGTTATCCTTTCAGTTCCGACTTTCTGTTACCATAAAGCTGTTGTTGCTCGATTGTGTCCGGGATCTGACGTCAGAGTGGATCCAGGTATATCACACTACACAAAAAGGCTTCTTTTTAAGTAATCCTTAAAGGCTACCTTTCAGCCTATTGTTTGTCTTTTAATGGTGAGCATTTTTTTCCCTACCCAGTGGTAGAATATTTCAATGGCTTTGGAGCATGGCAGAGGTCCACTATTTCATTTAAAATAAAAAAAAATAAAAAATATATAGAATATGTATTTATTTAAAAAACAAACAAAATGTAACTTCACCTTGGGTAGTATGACGTTCTTGTCAAGCTGCAAACGGTACAAAAAAGCTTTTTTTTTGTTCATTTCTGCTTTTCCCCGCAAGGGTTAATTTTTTTCTATATCATTTTTATCATTTTATTCCTGTTTTTGAGGGTTTTTTTTGCAATACATAGAGTGCTGAAAGTAGGTTTGTTGGTAAGAAAAACGAGGAAAGTTTACAGCTAGTGTACATTTTTAAGCAGGTAAACAAAATGTAAAAGTGCTCTTATTTTGAAAGACTATTTTGTTTTTGAGTTCCCAGTGTTTAGAAAGAAGTAGGAGGCACTTAGGTCCATCTCTGTGGTGACAGACAGTCACTCAGGCCACGCTTCCAGGCTCAGGATTGGAAGGTCTGGTCAGGTTCTTGCAGAAGTGAACAGCTCAGTGGGCTAACATGAGACCAGGACTGGAAGGTGTATATATGAAGGCTTTGCAGATGAAAACATTGAAGCGTGCTGACTTTGGACTAGCACTTAAGAACACAGTGGCTGCTGTACATGACATGTTTGATTTATGCAAACTGTCCATTCTTGTTGACCCACTTCCTCAATGTTTCAATGAATAGTGTCAAAAAATGTAATCTGTCCTACAGATAGTCACGTGAACAGTGCATTACCTTAACGTTAAGCCAGAACTGCCTGGTTATTCTTTTATTGATTGTTGTCTAGAATCAGGTGGTTTACTTTGTCAGCATTTTGGCCTCTGTCTTTGATGTTTGTATCAGGACAATTCTGATTACAGCCACAAGAATGCTGCTAGTTTCAGGAGTAGTCATGCCAACGGAGGTTCCGCAATGAAAAGATGTCACACTTTAGTTCCTCTCTTCATGGTTTAACTAAGAACCACCAATCAAAGATTATGATCATCACTTTGGCATGAAAGATTCCATCAGAAGCAGACAACTGTTTCACACCCGACAAGTAGGTCATTAAATAGAAATGGAATGTTAACCCTAACAGATTTAATGTCTAGTATTCAAAACTGTACAGAGTCATCATGATGATATTATGAAGATGTTCCAGAACATTTGCCATAAGACATGTAAAATATAATCTAAGACAGGATATTTGAAATATAGCCAGGCTGAGTCAGGCTCTACCAAGCTAGTTCAGGCTTCATCAAGACTTGGATAGAACCAAAGCTGCACTGATTTAGACGGGGTGAAATGAGGATGCATAGGCTAGGAAATGATGGTACCTAAATTATCAGGATAAGAAAACCAAAGCATACCAGACCAGTACAATCAGGTTCATCCAGTTCAGTCCAGTTTGATGCAATCCATAGTTCATAGTCAAGTCTTTTTAGTCATGTGTTCATTCAAAAAGGAGCAAGACTGGACCACACAAGCCCAGACCCGACCATTTAGGTAAGGTCCAAGACATTTCCTTTGATTATAATGTGACACAATGCAATGTAATCCAGTTCATTCCAGTCCAGATAAACACGCATCACTCCACTTTAGTTAGTTCACTCCAATCCTATTATGTCAGGCAGTTGGATGCAAGGTACAGTCCAGTTCTAATCCCAATTCACATGGTTCCATCACAGACTATGCTGTGAGTCCAGGCCAGACTTGCCTCCAAGGCAATCCATTTCCTTTTGATCCAGTGAACTCATTTCTACTCCAGTGATGATCTAGTCCAACCTAAAATACATCCCATTCCTTTCCACTTGTATCCATTTCTATCCCAGTATGTCCAGATAGACCGGTGTGGCTTTCATCAGAGTAAACAGCATCTTCTGAATGTCCTTAATGTTGAGGCGCTGTTGTGGCTCCCTCTGCCAGCAGCCCAGCATCATATCGTAGACTTCCTTGGGACAGAGCCTGGGGCGCTCCAGTACCCTGCCCTGAGTAATGCACTCTATCACCTGGGAAGACAGAGAGACACACGATTAAACACGACATAACATATTGCCTTGTTCAAGAAAAGCTTTGGTTATGCAAGTATACGTAACATGTAAAGTGCAACACACATTGGCTGCGTCGCAGAGCGCTGTCTCATTTGACGGGCGGTGATTGACACACAGCACACACTGGATGCGTTATACAGACAGAAGAAGTAGTCACGGTACTGTAGTCATGTAGTCATGTTATAAAACTGCTGCTTTTCTGGAGAGGTGACGCACATCGACACTGGGAAATAAGACTGTAGCATATCTGGACACACTGACATCTGTGCATACATAAAAACAATGGATGCAGGTGTTTTGACGTGTGTCATACGCCACTGGTTTTGGTGTGTGTTGCCCACTAAGGTACACTATGTTGCACGTGCAGTGACACCATTTCCAAAAAAAAAAATGACTATAACATCAAAGTGCTGGATCAGTCATAAGTTTATTACAAACCCACTGTGAATCTGTCTGTTGAGTTGCCATGCTTTGTTGTTCACACCTAATCAAACATTGGGGAAATGATGGGCCACTCTTTGCCCGTTTTAGCACAAGAAATCAATCAAGACAATGTGAAACCTGGACCGGCCTATTGGCATAGCTTAGCTATGAGATGACCTAATAAGTCAAAATGTTAAACCCTACATTTGTCCTATGTTTGTTCCAGATGACCAAAAATTGGTACATGTCTACCTATGCCAAACAGCATGGCTGGATCACTCATTTAATAAAAATCAAGTCAAATCACATCAAATTCAATAAAAAGTGCAATGGACTTTCTTTTGAGTTGCTCCACAGAGAACATTGCATTTTTTTGTTTTTGCTAAACATTTGGAAGAGACTGTTCAAGCAGGACTTCTATACCCCTTTCCTTAAGCCAGTGGCAAGGACATGCTGAAACTGCAGGTTCAAGATCTGTCCAATGCATACATAAATATAGTATTATAAATTGATGCTTAAAGCCACTGTGTGTCCATTTTTTTATGCCATTACCACGGCTTCAAAAATGTTCTCAAGGCATCCATTTTTGTTTGTAAAAACAATCATAGTTGAAATTGGTGCTTGTATGTTTTGCTGTCAGCCGCTTCATCAAAGTGTATCCTAGCAGTGTATCTACACATAGCGGCTTTAAAGTTACAAGAGTTAGGGTTAGTAGTGTATGAAATTTCCAGTTACTTGCCCATAAACCTCAGAATTTGATGTCAATACAAAAAAGGAAAGGCCTATATGGATGGATGCAAATAAAGAACCCCACATTCACCTAATGAGGTGTAGCCTTTGGGTTTACTTAACCCATCTGCTGAGCGCTTCAACTGCTGTTATGATGCAGTATCATCATTAGAATTCACTTGGACTGAGAAGGTTCTATTTAGATCTTAGATCTTAGATATTTTAATTTAATTATGTCCTCATGGCCTAAACTGTTTATTTTGATACATCAATTTAAATAGTGATGGTATATCTGTATGAGTAACGCTTATGTATATTTAATGTGACCAATGATAAACAGATGAGTGTATTAGTTGTATGTATTATTTATTGTATATTGTAGGGGAGAAATTGTGGCTTAGCAGCTAAAAGATTAATATTGTAACTGTTAATCAAACAGTACTATCAAAATACCAAAATACACAGCCGCCAAACAGCGCACGTCAAAACAGCTGCCCCTATTATTTTCTATATACAACCCCACACCGGCGGTGACTAGGTGCACGCCAAAGCTTGACGACACACTGCGACACTTCACGCCACTGTCCCTCTCCACCCCTGAAAAAACATATTTCTTTTCCAGAGAAAAAAGAAATAGCTGTTTCACTCTACTTTTAACAATTTCACTTGTGCTGCTTGTACATCCCAGCTTCTCGTTCATGTGTGTGGTTGACATGCTGCAGCGCGACACTTCCTATTGGTGCTAGCGGCGGCACTTGACGCGCTTCATGAGTATGTTTTTCACTTTAGTATTGAATATTACTGAGTTCCAATAAGTAACAAAGTACTGTCATGTGAAAGTAAGTGTGTTTCCTCTGAGAAGTCAGGCAACAGATACTGTTATAATATTTCACCTTGAGCTGGATAGATAGCAAAGCCTATGTGTGTGTATGCAGCAACCGTAAGAACCAGTTATTAAGGATGAGATTGTCTCCAAATTATGTGAAGGTCAAGTTGGTGTGTGAGATGTTTTCACTCATTATAAAAAGGATGGGAAATTCCTGAGGGACAGAGACAACTCAGAAAGTGCTAATTTTGCTGTATGAGTCCTTCCTCGTGTGCACACAATAAAGGAAACTTTATTGTGTGCACACAATACAGATACGTTGATTCAGTTTTATTGAGAACCTAAAGTAGACTAAAGATTTCTCTACAACAGTATATCATTGGGACTTTTGATGTTCTATGTGAATGTGATACTACATGTGGTTGAAGAAAAAGTTGAGATTTTTCCTTTAATTTTGGCTATACTTCCACACTAAAAATTATTGTAAACGTTTATGCTGTTTTAACATAATCTATATATTATTTAGTATATTGTTGCTTTTGTGTATTATTTTACTTAACTGCTTTACATCTGCTTGTAAACTCCAATATTGTGCTTTGGATACTGTCTAGGGGAAAACAGAATTGTACTTTAACTTCCTAGTCATGAGAGCCCCCGTATACAGGGGCAGTGTAAGCAAACGCGTCACAGGGCATTTAAACATGTGACAATATAACATGACATACCGTTTTGACCAGAAGGAGCTCGATCTATGTCTCCATTTAGTGGTTGAATCGTAGTATTAACACAGATTTACCCAAACGTAGTACTTTCTAGAGGTCCCGGCCTTTCAATAGAGGGATGACCTGTCCAAATCGACCAACAGGTTCCCGAGATATTGATGCGCGTCAAGACAGTATTGTTCAGGTTTGCTGAAATCATTACGCAGCAGAGCGCAGAGCACACAGTAGCAACATTATACATTCGAAAACAGTACATTCACGTTCGAAAACATTGTAGGCTACGTTCTTTGACAGAAGTGAAAGTGAAAGTAAATGAGTTTTACCATTTTTTATCATATAGACCTTGTAGTTTCAGAGATATACTCTTTTCATTTTGGGCATGTCATTTTCGAGCAGGGGCCTGAGTCAGAGGCCTAGTGATTAAGGGGTTAATTATATTTCCCCGCTGTGGGACAATAAAGGCTTATCTTATCTTATATCATACCCCTAACCCTAACCCTAACCAACACTTGGGTAGGCAGGTTATGCGTAAATGTTGGGTGGGCTATACTGAACATAGGTTACATCATTATTATGTCATGTCAGTCAGCAGTAGAGGGAAGCAAGACTTTGATTGTGCTCTGGTACATGTACAGAAACATGTAGTGGCAGTTTTCAGGGCTGAGGCATACAGTAAATACCACAGAGGTTATGAGGCAGTTTCTTCCAATTAAAGATATTTCACTGAATTAGACTCTTGATGTCCCAGAAACAGCCTCAGCTATCCCACACTGAGCATCAATTAGACCTGTACTTGTATATCTATTACTGGCCCAAAGCTGCTAAGGTTCAAGTGAACACATACAGCTCATGGTCCACAACACCTCAGCCAATTATTTATGTCCTTATTACCAGTATCAGCAAGAGGAAGCTAATACGATGTTTGGAACTTCAAGCTCCAAACAGTCTGCAGGGTTTTAGAAACTGTTCAGTACCAGTGATCACCATTATCACATCAACCATCACACTCTTAAAAACACATTAGAAGCAACTCAGGGTCCGAAGTGAAGGGGAGTGTGGCATGTGACAAGACATTAACATAATAGAATTATATTAGTGATGCGCAGATACTGACCAGATTAAGTGGATCAGGTATCATCCGTGATGTGACCATTCCATGTTAAATTAAGTGTCTTTGCCAATGTCATTACAAACTCCAGTGTTTCTGCAATCAGTTCGGTTAATTTAGTCACAGTGGGCCACAGCAATCCCTGGCCTAAAGTCACCTTACATTAAAATGTAAGGTGATTTTAAGTTAAGAAGTTAAGTTAAGGTATACAGATTTTAAAGATGTTGGAAAAAGAGAGCACTAGTATCAGATCGGGAGTCAGTATCAGTATCGGAAAACACCACAAAATCTTTTTTAAATTTTCCTTAACAGCACAGAGTACCAGGCTTTTATTCATCATTTCTCAGTTTTATTGGTATATTTAATTATATTTTACTAATGTCTCCATGTTTTCTGACCTGGTCCTGCTTTGATTTGCTGTTGATGTTGTTCATTGGTAAATTCAGTATTCAGTAGTACGGTGGCCCTTGAGAGCTCAACTGCACTGCAACTTAAGAAAACACGTGCAAATAGACCAACAACAAGCAAATGAAGGAAACATCTTCATCAACTTGACAACACAATTAAAAAAACAAATACACAAACACGGTGCAAGTAGCACAGATGACAATGGACAGTGTTTTCAGAGGACACTAAAAATAGGCAGCATCATGATCACATACAGATGTACTCAGAAGGGATTATGTTGTCTGTATGGGGATTATTTACACCCACAAAAGATGTGATAATGTGTGATGTGTAACTCTTTTAACATGAAGCTGAAGTTCATTATCATTACAATGCTTAGCCTACTGTTCAGATTCAGATACAGACAACTTTATTGATCCCAAGAAGTGCAATTCATTAGCATCTTACTCAGTCCATACCCAACTCCAAAACTCACAGGACAAGTAATTGTATGTCAAAGTCAGATCAACATACATGGGTAAATACTAGAAAACAACGAGCAGCAGCAAATAAAACAAAACATTGTGTTATACTTCATATATATAACAGAGTTTAAAAGAATGTAACAAAATAATAATTAAAATGACCAATGTCTGTGTTTAGTAGCCTGGTAGTGGAAGGAATGGTTTGTTCTCCCTGAGGGGCACATTATAACGCCAACCTGAGGGCATTACAGTGAATTCAGAGGACAGAAGATGGTCTGTTTGGGTGATAATTCCTGTTGCTTTCTGGGCCACCTGTCTCTCCCAAGGGGAGCACAAGTCTCTTTGCTGGACTCCAATTATCTTGGAGCAGACCTTCACAAATGAAGGAATGATCTTTATGTCTCATTCATTCACATCCCTCTCTCTCTCTGCTTCTCTTAGGCCGAATTCACACAGAATCAGGCGCTGCGGCGAAAACGCAGATTTTCCCATTCATTTGAACCAGGGTACTGCATTCAGGCTGTGGCGGTGCGGGCCGCAGGGGGTGCCGCAGAAAAACGCAGCGGCCTGCGGCGAAAAAGCTGAAAGAGATTCAGCTTTTGGAGAAACGCAACCCGATGTCACGCTGCAGCAGCCAATCACGCCGTGGTCAACAGGAAACACCAAAATAAAACAGGATGTAACAACATAATAAGGAGGACTGAACACAACCCTGGGGTGAGACCATGGTGTTGGACATATGTCCATTCACAAAAACCTGCTGGATTCTGTCCATTAGAAAAGCTGATCAGGTAATTTAAAATAAGAAGCAAGTCGCTCAATCAAAATATGAGGCTGTATCTTATTAAAAGCTGAAGAGACATCAGTGAATAAAAGTCTCACATGAGATGCACGCTATTGAGAATAAAGAGTTTTGCATCCTCCACACCTTTACCAGCCTGGTAAGCAAACTGCAAGGGGTCTAATTTGCCATCAATCAGGAAGACAACCATATCTTATAAAATCTTCTCAAATTTTTTCATGACAAGGGATGTAAGGGCAACAGGTCTAAACTAATTTAGTTCCTTGGGATTTTTTGATTTTGGGATGGGTATTATAGTGGATGTTTTCCAGATTGTAGGTATCTGGCCAAGTTTGGCACACATCTGGAAGAGTTTAGTGAAGACACTAAGCTCATCAGCACAATAGTACAAAGTGCGCCCACAGATGGCATCAGGACCAGCAGCCTTCCTTTTGTTTACCCTCTTAAATAGGGCTGTGACACATTCCTGAGATATCACAATATCATTCTGAGGTACAAGAGACCTTCTAAGCATGGAAACATATTCAGAAAACTTAGATCGTTCAAAGCAAGAGAAAAATGAGTTGAAAGTGTTCGGCAAATCAGAATCATCCACTCCATTTACATTGATGGATTGTTTAGTCTCATTTGCATATTGATTAATGGAGGCCAATGTTTTAATCCCTTGCCAGGCTGCTCTAAATTGCCACTGCTATATGGCTATATTTTCCCTATACTTCATTTTAGCCTTCCTTATTTCATCAGATACTTCTCTTGAGACAATCTTTTTCTCCAGAGGATTGCCAGTATAATAGGTCAATTTCTTCTTTTTTTATTTTTTATTAATAACTGATTTAAGCTCTTTTGTTACCCAAGGCTTGTTATTTTGATAAGTAACAACCTTTTTAGTTGGGATGACTGAGTCGACACAGAATGTAATGTATGTTGAGACAGTGTTAGTGGTGACCGATCCAGCCGAAATCGGCTACCAAACCCACTTACTTACTAGTCCTCGTCCCAGTCCGATTTGCTGAGCCATGTTTCATTGTAAAAGCAAGAAGACAGGTTTCCTTCCCTTCGCGTTTAAGCTTAGCCCACGCTTCCAGCTCATCTAACTTGTCGCGGATAGACTGCATGTTAGAGAGAAGGACTGTTGGTAGTGCAGAAAGCTTGCGGGAACACTGAGACCCGTACTCTTAAGTCTACGGCGTATTCCACTCCTCCCCCCTCTTTTCCGACGATTAGTCTATCCGATCTGCAAAGCTCCGTAGGAATGCTCACTGGCACAACGCCATTTGTTGAAGACTGCAGGGATAGGAGAAGCTCGCGACTGAGGGTGATTCTCCCGGGGATAATGCCATGGTATAGTATAGTACCATGTCTACAGTATAGACTGGTATAGTCTGTATCACTTGATCTTTGACATATAACTACACACACACACAAGATTTTGCACATAGGATGGACGTTAAAAACAACAATGACTTTACTAGTGACTGGTCTTTTTATTGTTCATTCTGGCCACACCCCTGGATATTATTTAAATACTGGTTTTTATTTGAGAATTGATGGTAAGTCAAACTAGTTTCTATGGGGGGAAAAACAGAAGAAGAATCACCCTGTCTGCTTTTGAAAAATAGATCATACATGTCCTGAATATACAAGACAGAGACATGTACTCTTTGCTGAAGTCACAGAGGTGAATCCAGGTAAAAGCTCTTATCTTTACTGATTTCCTTCATGAAATCTATACAACTGACAAAAAAGTGGATTTAGACACATAGAGACAGACCAATAAGAAGGGGATTCTTGGGGCCTCAACACAATATCAAGACTTCTGCATTATTTTCTTCCTTCAGTGTGCTGTTCAGTTTTCTGTGCGGGTGAGAAATGAGCATTTCTGTTATTTGAATTTTTGTAATTTTTTTCTGCATACACACAACCCAACCCAATTCTCAAGTTCTGTGGTACACTAGTATATCAAGATGCAAAAACAGAATCCACTGAGATGTCATTCACATTTTCAAATGCTACAGCAGAAGCCAGGGGGTGCATCAATCAGAACAGAACCTATGATGTCTGCAAAGGATAGACACCTCATAAAAATCTGATTTTACAAGAGTGTGTGTTTCATACTCTAGAGAATAGATAGTTTGTCAGGCTGATCTCCGTGGGATTTCTCCATGACTCCAAATCTAAAATTGACTTTTGCTTGAAATTACAACCTAAAGTCCTTTTTTATTTCCCCAGAGTACAAACAGACCATAATGAGTCTGCAGGAATTTAACCTTGTTGATCAATACCTACCGACTCAACTATTACTACCAGGTGCTGAGCTTGCTGCCTTTCTAGCCCATCCTCTGTTTTGACAGGTAGACAGAATTGAATAAAGACTGAAGTCAGAAGTCTAAATGTATTTTATTATGTTGTATGTTAAACTTGGTGTGTATTCTATGTTTAAATTGGATTCAAGCTTGGGAACAATAAAGTTGAAGTTGAAAAACTGCAGCTACCTAAGAAATTGTTGACTAGCCACCAACCAAACTCTGTCAACTTTTCTGAGTATTTAAAAAAAACTGTCACTGTCAATTATTTAATTCAGCTTTAGTTTAATTGATTTAGTTTATTTTTGCATAAAAAACACATTTTTAAATATTTTGTCGAAAAAGCATCAAAATCAGCCTTAACACGTTGACTATGTGTTTAATCTTAGAATGGAAACTACTCTCTATGCAATTTAACACCCCAAATTCCCACAAATATTACCGAGGACATGACCTCAGTGTCCTCAATGGTAGCTATGGTCCTGCTGACAGGTCAAGACCATCAAACTGGGTAATGTTATCATAACTAACGTGATTCTTCCACCAATCTGGAAGAATCACGTTTAGCCTGGCAAGATAGTCTTAAAATTTATAGGAAGGCCCTCCGTAATGCCAGAGCAGCTTACTACTCATCATTAATAGAGGAAAATAAGAACAACCCCAGGTTTCTGTTCAGCACTGTAGCCAGGCTCACAGAGAGTCACAGCTCTGTTGAGCCATGTATTCCTATAGACCTCAGTAGTAATGACTTCATGAGCTTCTTTAAAGATAAAATTCTAACTATTAGAGAAAAAATTCAGCACCTCCTGCCCTCAGTTGGTACTGACTTATCTTCAAACGCAGGAACCTTAGAAACAACTGTAAAACCTGTACATTTAGACTGCTTTTCTCCCATCAGCCGTAATCAACTAACTTCCATGATTTCCTCATCTAAGCCATCAACGTGTCTTTTAGACCCCGTCCCAACTAGGCTGCTTAAAGAAATTTTACCCTTAGTTAGCACTTATGTACTAGATATGATCAATCTGTCCTTATTTAAAGGCTGCTATTACAGTCCTTTAAAGTAGCTGTAATTAAGCCTCTTCTTAAAAAGCCCACTCTTGATCCAGGGATTTTGTCAAATTATAGACCTATATCTAACCCTCCTTTTCTCTCTAAGGTCCTTGAGAAAGCAGTCGCCAATCAGTTGTGTGACTTTCTACACAACAAGCTGTTTGAGGATTTTCAGTCAGGATTTAGAGTGCATCATAGCACAGAGACAGCACTGGTGAAAGTTACAAATGACCTTCTAATTGCATCAGACAAAGGACTTGTCTCTGTACTTGTCTTACTAGATCTTAGTGCTGCATTGATACCATTGACCATCACATTCTATTACAGAGACTAGAACATTTTATTGGCATTAAAGGTACTGCACTAAGCTGGTTTAAATCCTATTTATCAGATCGATATCAGTTTGTACACGTTAATGATGAATCCTCTATGCACGCCAAAGTTAGTCACGGAGTTCCACAAGGTTCTGTGCTTGGACCAATTCTATTTACCTTGTATATGCTTCCTTTAGGCAATATTATTAGGAAGCACTCCATAAATTTTCATTGTTATGCAGATGATACCCAATTGTATTTATCTATCAAGCCAGATGAAACCAATCAATTAGCTAAACTTCAGGCATGCCTTAAGGACATAAAGGCCTGGATGACCTGCAATTTTCTGTGTTAAACTCAGACAAAACCGAAAGTTATTGTACTTGGCCGAAAACCTTGAAACACATTATCTAAAGATATAGTTTCTCTAGATAGCATTGTCCCTGGCCTCCAGCGCAAGTAAGGAATCTTGGAGTTATCTTTGATCAGGATATGTCCTTTAACTCCCAATAAAACAAACTTCAAGAACTGCCTTTTTTCATTTACGTAACATTGCAAAAATCAGGCACATCCTATCTCAAAAGATGCAGAAAAACTAGTCCATGCATTTGTTACATCTAGGCTGGATTATTGCAACTCTCTATTATCAGGCTGCCCCAATAAATCCCTTAAGACTCTCCAGCTGATTCAGAATGCTGCGGCACGTTTACTGACAAGAACCAGAAAAAGAGAACATATTTCTCCAATATTAGCTTCTCTACACTGGCTCCCTGTAAAATCCAGAATAGAATTTCAAATCCTTCTCCTCACCTTCAAAGCCCTAAATGGTCAGGCACCATCATATCTTAAAGAGCTCATAGTACCCTATTACCCCACTAGAGCACTGCGCTCCCAGAATGCAGGGATCCTTGTGGTTCCTAGAGTCTCTAAAAGTAGAATGGGAGCCAGAGCCTTCAGCTATCAAGCTCCTCTCCTGTGGAACCAGATCCCAGTTTGTGTACGGGAGGCGGACAACCTCCTCACATTTAAGAGTAGGCTTAAGACTTTCCTCTTTGATAAAGCTTATAGTAGGGCTGACTCAGGTGACCCCTGAGCCCCCCCTTAGTTATGCTGCTATAGGCCTAGACTGCCGGGGGACTTCCTATGATGCACTGAGCTCCTTTCTCCTCCTCTTCCTCTCCATCTGTACGCCCTCATATCCATCAATGCTTGTTATTAATTCAACTTCTTCCCGTAGTTGTGTGCTTTCTCTCCTCTCTCTCTCTCCCTCCACTTCTGTTGCTTTCTGCAGGTGTTTCTGCCTCTGGAGCTGTGGAGGTCTGGGTCTGTGGTTGCTGCCGCCTGCTGCCCCCGTGCTCCTGCTCTGCACCCGCTGATGCTATTGCTGTTGTTGCTGTTATTAGTATTGCTATTATAATGTTGCTCTTAGTGTTGTTTCTGTTGGTGTTAACATCAATGCCATTACCATATCTATGCTGTATTGAGCTGCTGTATGTTCTCTTTCCTCCTGCTCTCTCTCTCCCGCTCCCCCCTTCCCCCTTCAACCCAACCGGTCGAGGCAGATGACCGCCCACCTTGAGCCTGGTTCTGCTCGAGGTTTCTACCTGTTAAAAGGGAGTTTTTCCTTGCCACTGTCGCATAGTGCTTGCTCATGGTGGGAACTGTTGGGTCTCTGTAAATATAAAGAGTCGGTCTAGACCTGCTCTATTCGAAAAAGTGCCCTGAGATAACTTTGTTATGATATGGCGCTATATAAATAAAACTGAATTGAATTGAATTGGATGATGGCCAACCCTACAAAAATAAGACCCAAGTTTTAATAAACTGGAATTTTCCTTCAATCTAGTTCCATTGGTTGGTGATAAAAAAAGTCATAAATGACTTAATACAGACTTATACCATACACATATGTAAGTGATGGTGTACCTCATTATTGGCGAGCTGGAACCATGGCTGTTTGCCATAAGTGAAGATCTCCCACAGAATGACCCCAAAGCTCCACACGTCACTCTCTGTGGTGAACTTCCTGTACATGATGCTCTCTGGGGGCATCCAGCGGATAGGCAGCATGGTGTGACCTCCCACCTGAACACACACAGAGAAAGAAGGAGAAAGAAGGTTTAAAGATGACCATGAAAATGTGTATGATGAATATCTTACACAGGATGCTTTTTGGAGATGATATAACCAGCATTGAAAGTGAACTCCACATTTATTAAGGGACACGCTCGCTCATACAGTGCCTTTGTTTTGCAAGTCCTAAGCAAATATCAAATCCTGACAATCACACGTTTATGATTTGGTATCGACTTTGGGATTTATCATGCAAAAATTCTATTTGACTCCACGGTACACTGGGTCAAAGATTTTACTGTATTGGCCCAAATATAAAATTACCTTTATTATAAAGGTGACCTTTTGAAGATAAGAAACAATAAAATAATTTAAATTATCTGGGTTATTTGAATAAAATACAGTAATACAATTATTAATGTTAGTTTGGGTGTGTCAGGTTAAGGAACGGATGCATATTTTCCAAAGTAAATCTTTTGCTTTTTAAATGTCAAAAAACAACAGTGGGCTGATTGTGTTTGGCATCATTTTTTTAAATTCTGTTAATTTAGTAAGCGGTTGGTTATATTAGCGTTTACTGTGTTTATTCTACGTTATTTAAACTAATTTCATGCACGCTTTTACATTGTTACTTGTATTTTAGCTTAAAGTGTGGTCCCCATATGGTCATTCTAATTACTTTGACATGTAACATATTGATGACATAGAATCATTTACAGTAATAATTACAATAAAGAAGCACTTGATGGCCTTGAGAAAAAACAGAAACAGCAGTGATGAAGGTCTGCTCACTGGACAATCAGATTTAACTCCTGTCTTAAAGGGGAAACTATCTCTGAAATGGAATCAGCATTTGATCTCTGTGCTTCAGTTAGTGTTTGTGAATGTGAACAACTCTCCCCTGCAGCTAGAAAGTAAAGAAGTAAGGTTCTAGTCTGTCACCTTATACTTTGAAACATTAGGAGACTGTCCTCACCAGAAAAAAAATGACAGCATTGGTCATATATTCAAACAATCAAACTTGTGCTTACATTTTCCTGAAAAAAACCCGCCTGTAGTCATCAAGCCTCAAGTATGGGTTAAAGTAAGCCTCTGTAAGACTCAAGTACTTAAAGGCAAAAGTAGTGTGATGTTGTTATACTGTCCCCTAATCTGTGTGGGAGGATGTCCAACCTGGTCTTCTCAAAATTCTGTTTCTATACTACTGCTTTGTTTTACCTGTTGTGTTTTGAGGGCAATGCAATTGCTGCCATGCTTATGCTCAGATCAGTGGCAATGATTTGTTCTTGTACCACATGCAACTCATAGGTAGGTGATGGAGGTGGAAGGTGTGCATTCAGAGTGCTCACAGAGGACTTACAGAGACCAGTCCTACATGTGATTAGGGTTTAGGCAAAAAAAACAACCCACTTTGATTAGGAAAAGATAATGATGTCGCACCATCTTTCTCTAACATCAACCAAGAGCTGTGCTTGGCTAAACAGAACCATAAAAAAAGCGCTACGAGCAGATATTGTAGGAATGCTAAATCAGGAATAGGCTGTGAGTGAACATCTTGCAGATACATTTAGTATGAATATTTTGTGACTTGACAGATAATGTGGAAACCTTTTTAATTAACTTATGTTAGTTATGTTGAATTAAGTTTAGATTCCAGCTGAGTTGAAACTTCGACTGCAGATAACCTCCATGACCCATGAAGAAACCAAGGACCATTAACTGTAAAACACTATATGTAGTGCCCTTTGGAGTTACGAGTTTTTTCTCTGACAGACGTCATATGATGTATTGGAGATCATCTGCTGCTTCTGATTATAGCACATGATGCATATCACCCAGTTCATCATATCTGCTCTCACTCATTCAGGCCATGTACAGAGTCAGTTATGAATGACAGTGAATGTAGGTCTATGAATGGATGGTACATATGAAACACAGTGGCTACAGGTTTCATCTTTGTAATAACACCTATAACACTACAGTAATAGCATTAACATTTCTAACCAGTGTTTTTGCTGCCATACAACAGTTTCTGTTTCAGTGCCGCCGCTACATGCACGCGCATCACGTGCTGTGCATAGGGCACCAAGTGCCGGAGGGGGCACAAAAAACAGCCTAATGATCATCAATCATAATAGTCATGATGATGAATTCTTTCAATTTAAGATGAGCACAACTACAATAGGCACCATCACACCATTATTATAGACCCGAAGTCACTAATAGGTGGACCCAAACGCCGTCCTATCCGGACCCGGACCTACAACCGATAATTTATTGAGAATTATTCAACTTTGACTAAATGTTTCTATTTTAACCGTTGCAGCTTTTCTAGCCTTCACGGCCCAGGAAACTCACAGATCAACTGCATGCGTTGTAAATCATCTCACGTGATGCTACTCAGCCAATCAAATCAGTTCATTCTGATAAGCATTGCGACTGTCAGTGAGTGAGATACACACACGGGAGAGACGAGATGAGAGGCAACAGTCGGAGAGAAAAGTGAGTCAGAGAAAAATCATTTTACACGGCGTCTCTAAAAAGAGAAAAGCAGACACGGAAAATGGAGTTCACAAAAAAAGGAAGAAAAAGGGAAACTTCATTTCATTTTTCTAAAATGATGCACTTAGTTTTAAGATGCTCATTTTTCGAAAGCTTTCTGTTATGTATTTTATTTTTAAATGCAGCCCTTATTCTACTTGAAATGAGAAAAGAACATTTATTTATTATTAGACTACTTACTATTCGTAATCCCTCCAGTTCAATGTGAAAACTGACCATAAATATTATTCAATTACGTTGATACAACTACTAAGCTACGTCAATATATACAGCACAGAATTATAACGCAAGTTAGACATAAATATAAAACAAAACAGGATTATGTCCCCAGTGGAAATGACACCCTTGTAAAGACTGGTGGAGCATAAGTTTTGATATGCAGACAGGTGATTAAGGGCGAGACTACATTCGCCTATGGGTAACATCTTCTGCATGTGTGCCCAGTTCCACAATGGCTGACATTTATAAAACAGAACCATGCAGATGCACAGCTTTATAAATCTGATAAAAAAAGAGTGCATATGCATAACTCTGTCTTAGTGAACCTCCACATTCGGCCTCTGGTTTTCCTGTACTCACACTGCAAGTCGGTATTTACTTTTTTAAAAATTGAACCAAGGCCAAGATCTTTCCTAATCGTAACCAAGTCTAAACATAACAATACAATCTATAATCGTGTTTTTATCATGTTTTATTTATCAATTTTATTTTACATTATTTCAATAAACAATTGATCACAAAAAATATTTTAGCTGTGAGGAGTGAATATTGTAGGGAACACAAATATAAAATGTTGCCACTTAACATTTAGAGCATATTTGTTTCAAAAAGATTTCAAAAAGAGCATCATCTACATGATTCCATGTTTCCTACAAAACACATCAGCCAATGCAAATCAAGTGCAAGAGATCAGTGTCTCATTAGCTAACAACCTGCTGTCAATGGTCAAGCTGTGCTAAGTCTGTGCACTAATTACAAACAACTAGTATTATTTTAAACTGTATATAATAGAAGATTTACCATTTCAGTTTGAAAAGCGCTGTCCTTTGACTAGTAGCTACAAATTCATGGCACATGCACCCCATGGCATTTCATTATGAGTTTGTAAATATTATCCTCAATAACGATAATAATGATCCAATAAAAATCTAATACAGCCTACTGAGTGTTAACATAAAGCAGTGGATTCTGTCATTGGGAGGATTAATCACACTTGACTAATGGTGAGGATATGAGAAGACGTACAACCCAGAATGTCTTCTCTGTTATACGACAGCATGTAGATCAGACAGTGAGTGAATCATTATTCATTTGCTCTTGCCTGCTCTCTGACTTCTGTAAAATCATAAAGCAGCTTGACTAATTTAGTCAAATATATGCCTCCTAATCAAGACTCTCATAATGAATGACCTCCAGTGTGCTGCTGACAAATCGTCCTCCCTGCACTCCTCCTCCCCCATCCTTCCTCTACCTCTGCTGTCTGATTCCCCATCACCTCTTCTTCCTCCTCTCCCAGAGTCATGGACTTACTCATTAGCTTGTACTCAGTAATGATTCCAATAGTGACCGGTGAGAAAGTATCAAAACATCCATAGAACTTCTCTGACAACATATATTACTTCTTGCTGATGATCCAAATGCTCACCATATTCTATAATACAGTTTTTGTCTCCATCCAGCAGGTGCTCTTAAAAGAGACCTTTTTCATGGCACACATTTCAACATGTCATACCGGGAAAGGCAAGGTGTAATTATTAACACTGATGATGGCTGCATCACATTGAGATGAATCAGTTCTAGGGCTCTTGTATTGTGCGTGCTGACACACTAGCCGTGTTTCCATAAACATATTTTTATGCACATTTTAAAGTATCTCATTATAAAAGCTCTATGGAGTCGAAAAAGAGTTTATGCGCTAAATGGAATATGGAAATGTCTTTGTCGAATAAGTTCTGACGTAGCGAACATTTAACTCATACGACTGATCAGCTGTTTCCGCTGAACCGTTCTGCATTCATTTGTCTTCGTCTCCAGACAACATGAAACATGGCCAACACTAGCTGACATGAAAGAACAACAGAAACACATTCCTGAGGACCTCTCTCCATTTGTCTCCTGTAGATGGGTTAGATGGCCAAGGGGACTTGTTTTGTTTCCAGTTCCCAACATCTACTTCTTCTACTCTATTTACTGGCAGATTACAGCCTACTTCTGACCATACTACGCTTTGCAGCGAGCCTAGTTTATTCGCTCCAAACTAGCTGATGGAAACGTGCCTAGTTCACATTTCTTTTTTGCGACATTTCAAGAGTTGGCTTTAAATTTGCTTGACAATTGAATGGAAACACGGCTACTGTTATGGCTTACTGTGGTTAACAGAGTTGCAAGGTGGAAGGGCTGGCTGGTTCTGTAAGTGTTTTTCACCATTCTGTATTCATGTTTCAAGCAATCTCCTCAGTGTTACCTAATATATGAAAACACAGAACTCTCCCAGATAAATAATCCTATAGGTTTATGTTATGACCACCAGCTTGAATTATTTGTTTCTGAGAAATCAGGTTTTGTCTGTCAGTTTGGCATGGTGGACCAGTCTACATCCTACGTTACTCATGACCCTCATCTCCCGTTGCTGTGGAAAAGAAGCAAGTCAGAGGTGTGAATCAGAGCTGTATATTCAAAACGCTCGTCGTGAAATTTGTGAACAAAACACGTTGCCATAATCACTGAATTCAAAATTCATGCAAAATTGACCCAGAATTCAAAAGTATGTTGATTTAAACTGCAGATTGTAAAATCTGTTTCTAAATAGCGGTACAAGTAACAGAATTTTTGGATTAAATGTTTTTTGCCAAAATTCACCTAGTTAACTTGCCTTACCATAGGTTTTTATGTCCACAGGCTTCATGCACCTTTGACATTTCAAAGAAGCAGATATTCCCTAACACAGTCTTCTGTACTGATGATTCAACCAGGAGAGTTTCATGTCCATCCAAGTCTCAAAGTGCTCCAACTGTCCGTCACCTACCATTGTCCATGGAGAAAAATGAAGGGGTCTCTTTCTTTCAGAACCAAGGGCTCCTGACATGGCTCCTTCCACTTCACAGATACTATTGTTAGCTCCATGTGTGCTTTTTCTGCTATGACAAGTTAAAACCTCTGCTGTGAAAGAGGTCTGTTGGTCAGAACTACTCTTGTTGTCTTGTACACTTTATCTGCCACGTATTCCTAAAATAATTTGGGAATTAAAGCTACACTAACATCTAACAAACAAGCACTTAGATCTAAGCTCAATTTTCAGTCAATTTCCTCAACTTTCTTACAGGTTGTTCAGCAGCAGGCTAGCCAATGAATAAGCCAAAACAGAGGAGCTCTTCTGAAATGAGGAGGAGGGTGCACTAATGTTGTGTGTATTTAGATAGAAGAAGTGAATTAAGCCATATATTCAAACTGAACGATGCTGAGCATACAGATGGACACCAGATAAGTGGATTATGCTGCATGAGTAGTTTAAGACGTTTCTGTTAATGTTTCAATACTTTTGTCAGACAATGGGAAACCAACCAACCAAAGATACCAATATGTCAAGCTGAATTTTGGAAATGTCTATAAAGTGATGCACGAGACATATCCAAGAATATTTCCATTTAATGGGATGGTGCAGCCATAAACAGTCCTAGGTTTGCATCATGTATGGCTTTTGGACTTTAACAGTTCATCTTACTGGGGTGTGTTAATGACTAGCTGCTCCTGGTTGGATCTATGCATTTCAGCTAATTTCCATTTCCACAGTGATAATATTCGACCTGAAGACGTATTGCATGTAGACTTTAATGTGACTCTGACCACCTTATTATGGATAATTAGATTTTTAACCTGTGATGAGTGCATTTACTCTTGATTTGTTTTGGCTTAACTTAGTTCCAGTCTGATCAGTCAGGAAGCATGTTAGTGTAATTACAGGTGGAAAAGTGAGTTAGTAAATGAGCTTTCTGTAGCCTAAAGGAAACATTCTCAGAGAATATAAGCTGCTAGTGAGCTGCTTTTAATGCCAGAACTCTACCTAGAAGATGATTCTGAGAAAGCACTCTTTCATAGATTTCAAAAGCTCTGCATGTTTCACAATTATTCTCAGGCTTCACATCGGAAGCCCAGGGTTACCGTTTGCCTTGGGCTAAGAGCTGGCCTGAGGCTAATCTAGACCACCTTCCACAGTGCAGCAGTTAGCTTACAGCTGAGGGAGAGTGTTCATGGAGTACACATTTCAGCAAGAGCAACTCTGCAGATGCTTGATGAATGCATCAACTATGGTCCCTGTTTCTGTTATGCAATTGTTAGAAAACTGTTATAGTCCTTCTGATTAAGGTCAGCTTTATACTCCCAGCTTGTTTGCTGCAAAACCATGCTCAGTCCTCTGGGTTGTGAGGATATATCACCTTTTTCAGTAAAAATAAGAAACAGAGGTTTAAAGGAGAACTCAGCTGGTTTTACACATAAAGGCCAGTTCAGTAGTCATGGGGAGCACTATTCAGCCAATGAAATCAGTCGTATAATGACTCTGGAGGCTCTGGAGGAGCTCTGTCAAGTCAGAAAAATATATACCTTGATGATGTCATGGTGATGTCTTCGAGGTTATCTCAGCTTGGGCTTGGAAACTACACATTTTTAAAAGAAAGCCTGCGTTACTGGAGGTGTGGTGTTTGAAAGATGTGGTCATTTCCCAGGCAGTGAGGGTCTAATGAGAGACACCATTATTTGACCTAAGGCTATTCTCAATCTGTGTTCTTGTCTGTACTTGTGAAAAGTCATCAGTCACAGCCCAAATCCAAAGTCTACATCTGGCCAAGTACAGTCCAAATGACCAGAGGGGTTCTAGCTCCAGGGATGTTATCGAGGATCCTTCAGGAGCAGACTTGTTTGAACTTGGGGTAGACGAGTATCCCAGCATGCATTTCACAGCAACCAGCAGAATTTGAAATGGACCAAATAGATTGTTGCTGTTGATTTATCTAAATAATGTCTACTTGAACATTTTCTCTCCAGACTTTTGGCTCCTTATATGTACAAATATCAATGCACTACAATAAACATGAATAAATGTGGAAATACAAACAAATGAAAGAGCACAGTGGCAGTATGGTGTATGATATTACATTTTATATATTATGAACATAAATTACAATGAGTATAGCAAGTGTATCTGAGCCCAGTTGAGCTGCAAGAACACTGTTTTCCCAAATGCAAATTGATTATACTGCGTCCTCAGATCCTCCGGGGTTTAGACTCTCGAGTCCAACTTGCCAAGTTCAAACTCCCAAGTATGCAAGTTGAAACTTGGCATACTCTGCAAGGCCTTGCTACTAAAAACACAGGATATCTCAGTCTCTGCTTTTTTAAATATGTGTCTTGTAGGTCCCCCAACTTTAAAAGTGCAGTGATCACTGGAATACCCTTTAAATTATTAGATGCTCAACAAATGTCGACAGCTGTCTCTTGATGTAGTAAACAGAGACTAAAATAAAAATAAAATATCAAAATTCAGTTCACTGTTCAATACTGAACTGCTAGAAGCATAGACTTTGCAAACTTTAAAGTCTTAAGGTTTGTAGATACACACAGCTCTAGTTTTTTTACATGATGAAGTCTCAAAGTCAGCTCATAATTATCTATAGGTGCAGCATGCAGGACAGAGGTGTGCATGCTGCACCTATAGATAATTATGAGCTGAATCTGCAGCTCCCCTCAGCAGAGCTTTATAGTGAGTTGCAGCTCATTGTTTAGCTGTCTGGCTCTTGTTTCCACTCCCCCAAAGTGGCAAAAAAAAAAAAATCTATAATTGCAGGTTTAAATAAGTACTTAACCAAAACCATGATCATTTTGTGTCTAAAGTTAACAAACCTTCACCATAGCAGTGCAAGATCAGAAAATTGTTTAATTTTTGAAACTATACTGTATGATCCTCACACAACCTCCTACACTCGGACAAATACTGCCTCGCACAGAAATCACTAATGAAGAACATTTGTATATACGTTAACCTAAATCACATACCTAACAGTCCTAGGTTTTACTCAAGTTTTACTTTGTCTTAAACTAACTCCCATGTGCAGACTAAACCAGTAGTGAATGTATCTACTAACTAGTACTGTGTGTGTATCACAGCCTGATAGATCTTCCCCTGTGCCATAGAGCTCCATTGTTGTCCAAAAACTATTAAAACACATCAGTGAGCCACACTGTTGTTCCTTCATTACCATGAACACACACACTGTAGTTTTTTGGACTCAATCCCACACACACTGTCCTGCTGCCCCAAATACTCACTAGAGCACCAAATGTGGATTCATCCGCCACTGAAAATAGTCCCCAACAAATGCACTATTTTCTCCTGTTTGAATAACGTTTGTTAAAAACTACAGTGAGCAGCTGTTTTAGGAAATCACTGAGCCTTTTCTTAAAATGAAAATATACAGTTGTAAAAGTTTTTATTTTTTATTTTAAGATTTATGTCTTCATTAGAAACCAAAGAGCTTGTACCTGAGAGCCAAGGTCTTTTTATGGGATTTGTCCACAATAAGAAAATTATAGAATAACACTAGACATTTTACTTTAACAGAGTTGTGGTTGTTGCTGTTCTTTTCTATAATCTGTAGATCACATTGTTGTTTTCCGAGCATGCAGCACTCTCTGCTCAGGTCTGTATTGCGGTCATATTCATGTGTTTTTTGGAAATGCACATAATACTCTATCCTTGCTGACAGCGAGGTGATGAAATGTAAAGATAAGTAAATATTTCATCTGCCTAGTCTGGCTGGATTCCCTCTCTCTCTCTCTCTCTCTCTCTCTCTCTCTCTCTCTGTGTGTGTGTGTGTGTGTCTTTGTCTTTTTTCCCCAGCCAACTTTACTTTTTGTATATTTTATCTTTCAGACTCTGAGCTGACACTGACACAGTAAATATACAACAAATCCTCAACATTTTGCTGCATTAAGGTGGGGGTGAGTGCACATGAGCAATATAAACAAGGGAGAAATAATGTATAAGGCTGTCTGTAAAACTGAACCACTGAACCAGTTCACTGCTGATGAGGGTTAAAAAAAAAAAAAAAAAATCAGTCAGCCTTTTCCGTTGCTGTACCAGCAGCCCTGCTGAGACACTGGAGCAGCCATAAAAAGAAAACAGTCCACAGAAGCTACTTAGGAGGATGGGACTCAATGGAGTCATTGACATTTACTGCCAAATACAAATTATTTCCCATCATGCCAATTACGGTGCTAAGAGAGTCTCCTGAAAATCCCTCTGAGCCGCTGTTAGCATCATCTCACAGACAGACCTCTTCTACATAGGCAGGAAACGTACATCTGGGACCCACATGAGAAATTCAACATCTTGTCTGGGGTCCAGGGTTCATTAAAATATTACAAATCCTTAAAAAAACAGCTGCAGGCTAAATCATTTAGAGAAACTATACAGTCAATCATAATGTGACGGTCAGTCAAGGTAGCAGTCTCCTCTTTCTATTGTACACTAGTAAAAGTAAAATCAAGTAAAATCCATAATCCTCTCTTTAATTCACCACTAAAGACGAGCAGCTTTACAGGGCCGATGGTACCAGACAGTCTGTGTCGTTGGGACAAAGGCCCTAAACTCTAAAGTCGCGCTAGCAACGCTTAGAGGCTGCAGGTTTTATTACCACCCACAATACTAAAGTGTTGGATGGAATGAACAGACTCTTGGTTATTACTTCTTTAACAGCTTTATCAGCAGTGGGGCTTGTCCTGAAGATTGGTCCCAGGGTCAGTAAAATCAAAAGGGTGTGTCGTTTTGGGAGCGTGCTCAGCAAAGTCCATGGCAAGACTATTTTATTTATCACATCTGTTATGTAAGGAATATTATCCGACACGTTGTTGTTCCAACATGGGGCTAAGAAGGTTTGACTCTGCTTCATGTTTTCCTTGTTGGGTGGTTCTTAGTCAGTCTCGTCATCCATTACAATCATGGAACGTACAACATAAAAACTTGGCGGGTTTAATCCCACTCTGCCATGGCCACTTAACAGCAAAATGTCATATGTAAATCAATCATTTGCTCATATAGCTCATTTTGATCTTGCTTTTTGTATGTGTATATATATATATATATACACAGTATATTGTTGCTGCACCTCAGAATTTCTGTCATTTGCATTTCTAGGCAACATCTAACTAAACAGGAAGGGGTTTTAAATCTGGGCAAATTTTCAAACCAGGAAAGCAAGAGCAATTCACTGATTGCTGTCAATCTCAAGGATGGAGAATAGCGCTGCATTCTGCTACATGTACATGAGATAACATTACATAACGCTCTCTCTCCCCCTCCCCCTGTCACCGTCTCTCTCTCACTCTCTCACTTTTACCTTCTCCACATGTCTTTATTTCTGTCCCTCACTCAGGCTACCAGCTTCACCACAGTCATTTTAAAAGTCCTTGGTTTCCTCTGCAGACTGATTTGGACGTCCAGATTCACGCAAATATTAAACACATTTGTAATGACTGAGATAATAATTGAGAAGCTGTTTCTCTCCTTTACAAAAATAACCCTACCACCAAGCTCTCGAGCTAAGCCTCGCTGTTGCTGTCTTCATCTACTTTACAGTCTAATACTGGCACACTCATTTAGAGCTGCAAACACGTATGTCATAGGCGTCCAGTTATACTGTCTGGTTACTAAAAGTTAATCCACACCTTCCAGCCAATCAGAATCTAGAATTCTCAGTGGCCATAGTATAAATTAGATTACATTCAGTCATATTAAGTTGGCGTGTTGTAAAAAAGTATCCAAAATGAAAAGGTTCATCTTCTAGGAGCATAGATGTGATTAGTTCATTTCATTGCAGGTGGGGCAGAGGTTGGCACTAAACAAAAGGTCAGGGGGTCACCAAGTAATCAGGGATCCTCCGGGCTAAAGTGTTACATGGACACACACACCAATCGGCAACAGTGTTTATGAGTAATGGCATGAAAACTGAACAAATGTCAATACATCTAGATCTTGTGTATATGAGACATGCATACTGTATACTGTACATTTATTTTTTAAATTTAGGTATATAAATGGAGAACAAAAGGTGTGTTGTGCATGAAACAAACAGACATGTTCTTACCCTGTAATAATCTGTGCTGTAAATGTCTCTGGACATGCCAAAGTCTCCTATTTTCACCAGAAGGCCATTCCCTACCAGGCAGTTCCTGGTTGCCAGATCACGGTGCACAAAGTGTTGAGACGCAAGGTAGATCATCCCAGCTGCGATCTGACTGGCTATGTGAAGCATCTGGGACAGGCCCAGCTCCCCATTGGTCTGCAGAGGCTGTCCATCCACCAGGATCATGGCATCTGGCCCGTGGGCTCTGAGGAGGAAGTTACAGAGTCAGACATTAGTCAGTGTAATGCAGCTGATGTAAAGGACCATGCTGTTGGTTTTGCATGTTGTAGCCCATTAACTCCAAATTGTGTATATTGCACATGACTGCTGACCATTTTCAAAAGCATACAACCAGTTGTATGATTGATTTCCTTCCTTCAGGCAACTGCTGAGTTCAGTTCATTTTAGTCCAGTATGAAAATCAATGTGTAGACCCTTGAAACTTGTTAAGATATGTAAACCATCACAGGAAACATTTAGTAATGATCACAATGTGCTAATGCACTTATGCATTTGACAACTATACTTGTTTGGTTCATTCAAAAACATATGTAAATTTTGGAGGGGGCTTCACAGGAATTTCTCTAACCCTAAAACACACGACCCTTTTCATAATCCATATTTGTATTTGACACCTCCTCAAAGCGGTGCTTTTCAGCAGCTGACCGAGCAGTCCTTGAATGTCTGAGTGTCTTTGAACAAAACACCACAGAGAGTTTAGAATATGGTCCCTGCATCTAACTACACATGCCCAGGAGCCCCACAATGCCAACATAACAGGGTTAAAATATACAGGTGGCTTTCTGTTCACTGTGATTGATTACCCATCTCAAGTCTCTGCAGCTTGATTTCATTGCACTGAAATTAAAGCAGAAGTTGTCTTCAAAGTGGGGAATCAGGGTAATGTGTTAAAATAAAATATTCTTAACTCAAGGTTTACACAACTTTCAACTGTATCCCATGGCCTTCTTCAGTGAATGGAACTTGCTCAGGTTTCAAGAAGAAGGCCCGGAGTTCCGGTTGAAAGCTCCAAAACCAGCTCATGAGTGACTTTTATAGTGGAATATTTTCCAAAGGAACACATGGATCAATGAATCTCCATGCCCAAATATTTTGTTGCATTTGTATTTTTGCTTACAGTATATTTGTTATTGATGCTAATTTCCTGCTGAAGGGCTGCTGATTAAATGTTTGCTGTTATGTTTTCCACTGCTCAGCACATATCTTGGTCACAATTCTTCAATAACCATGAGGGATCCTTATCAAACACTTGTTTATGTTATGTGATTATGTTAATAAACCAATATGGGCCAAGACGTTTTTATCATTCTTTATTCTTATTCTTTATTTGGATCCCCATTAGCTTCCACAAAGTGGTCGCTAGTCTTCCTGGGGTCCACACAAAAACAATACCAAACAACAATTTAAAATCAAACAATATCAATAAAACAAGAAAAAAGCAAAACAAGCCAAATATAAAGATAATAAAATAAGTGAAATGACTCTATATATGAAACAATCAACAAAAATAGCCAACAATGGAAACAAAAACCAAATTGTCAAAATACACAGCAAAGAAAAATAATTACAATCAAAAAGTTCCAAAAGAGCATTAACCTCAATAACATCTATGTTAGATTCATCAATTTTCATTTTAGTAACTTTTTAAAAGAAAATCTACTCTTGGTCTGTCTGATGTTGGTGGGGAGCATATTCCAAGCAGAGGAGGCTCTATAAAGAACAGTTCTCATCATACAATTTGTTCGTGGGTGTGGCACCACCAGAAAACCAGTGCTCACTTGTCGTGTATTATACCTATGATTAAAACCAGTATATTCTATTTTTTTTTTCACAAAAGAAGAGTGGTGTATTCTTCCAAATGACATTTTGCATAAATAACAGAAGACAAGATTTTATTTTAGCCTCAACCGTCAGCCATGATAATCTTTTAGCACACTTACACACTAGCACGGAAAGAACAATGAAGAACTAATCTGGCTGCTCTGTTCTGTGCAATTTGAAGTTTTTTTAGATGTATCTCAGCAGCACTTGACCAAATGACAGTGCAGTACTCCAAGTGTGACAGAGCAAGTGACCGAACAACTTCAATCATAACAGAAGATGGAACAAACGCAGAACATTTCCTTGCAATTGCAATATCCTTAGCCATCAGTGAAACAATGTGATCAATCTGATCAGACCAAGACAACAAATTATCTAAGCAAGAGCTAAAGGTGAAAAACCATAACATTTAAGTTTGGCGACAAGAATACTGTGGTCAATGACATCAAAAGCTGCAGTAAAATCCGAGAGCACAGCCCCAACTAGTTTCCTTTCATCCATATCTGTTAACCATTGATCAGTCGTGTATTAATGCAGTACTAGTAGAGTGCCCTGGTCTATAAGCATGCTGTGCTTTTGTAAGTAGTCCATTTCTACTAAAATAATTTAACATTTGATTAAAAATGATCTTCTCAAGTATCTTACTCAGCACAGGGAGTATACTAATGGGTCTACAATTGGAGCCAGTAAAACCTACTTTTCCATCTTTGGGTAAAGGTATGATTTTAGACTCTTTACAAAGCTCCCACTAAGTAAACATCTATTAAAAATATGACATATTGGTTTGGAAAGCAGCTTAGCTCCAATTTTAAAACTGTTTCCATCCAGGTTATCTATACCAGGAGATGTGTCATCGGAAAGAGAGAGCAACATATCCTCAACTGTGTCTTGGTTAACCTGATCAAATGTAAAACAACATGTTTTATCCCTCATAATACTATTTACAATGTTGCATGTTAAATTGACATCATCTAATTGCATGCAAGATCTTAAGCTGTCAACTTTGTTGATAAAGAAGTTGTTAAAATAATTAGCTACATCATACGGCCTGGTGATGAACTGACCAGCACATTCTAAATACATTTGAGAATTACCTGACTTCTTACACATTATTTTATTCAAAGTCTTCCATAATTTTTTACTATCATTTACGGAGCTACAAATTAAATTATAAATATTTGTTTAAAATATTCTGTCTTTTTGATATAATTTAATTTGGTAACCTTATTTCTCAACTTACAATAATCTATCTGAAACCCCCCATGATTTATGAGCAGCTACCTTGGCTTTGTCCCTTTGAAGCATTAAAGATCTCAACTCTCAATCCATGGTGCACTGTTGCACTTTACAGACCTTTTTCTAAGTGGAGTGTGCTCATCCACCAACCTCACTAAACTTGTCCATGAAACTTTTCAAAGCAGTATTAACATCATTTTCCTGACATACGTCAGTTGAATTATTAACACCACCAATGGTTGTAAAAATTCTTGTAGGCTGAGTCACAACTTGGGTGAGATTGCAAACATCCGCCATAGAAATCAACTTCTTATGCAACGGACAATTTTTAGAAAACCAGTCAATATTCAGGTCACCAAGAAAGAAGATATCCTTTCTTTCATCTGTCACTATATCTAGATTTTCACATATTCTATCCAAATACTTTACATTAGAACTGGGTGGCCTATAACAACAACCAACTAGAATAGGCTTACAATATGGAAGGTGAATCTGTAGCCATATTAGTTCAATGTCAGTGCTCATAATATCTTTCCTAAACACAACTGAAATGTGTTCCCGAACATAGAATGTAACTCCACCCCCATACTTGTCCCTATCTCTTCTGTATAACCTATATCCATCCACAGCCAGCTCATAATCTTCAAAAGTAGTATCCAGGTGTGTCTCTGACAATGCTAAAACATGAATACTGTCTGAGGAGCAGATTCTGGTAATCTCATGAACCTTGTAATTCTTTGGGCACGCTCAATATCCATATTTATGCCATCTAGTCCCAGGTTGCCTGAGAGCATTTGTCGAACCTTCTTCTCTGATTCACTCCAGTTCTCATCTTTCTCATCTGCAATCCCATCAATTAAAATGTTAGTCCTCCTGCACTGATTTTCAGTGTAGTCCAGCTTGGTAAACATTCCATCCATTTTCTGCTTTGAATTCATTATGTTGTTTTCAAATGACTTTATCTTTGTTTCAATCGCCTTATATCCACTTCTCATCTCTTCAAACTTATCTTGGGTGAATTCTAAGCTGGTCTTCAGCTCCTGTACATCTCTAATGACGCCATCCAGTCTTTTGTTAGTTCCAGCTGAATAAAGCATGGCAAATTGTCCTGCTGCTGAAGCAACATCTCTTTGTAGAATTCTCTGTGCTGTTCCAGTAACTGGGAGAGTACATTCATTGTAATCACTGAATCATCCTCACAAGAGGATGCTTTAGCATGTTTAGGATGCATGATCTGTCTTACCTGTCTATCAGATTGCTTTAACTCTCAAATATTGATATTGGTATCCTTTATCAGACCGGCTTTAGTCACATGTTGTATTAAGTATGTAATTAGTAGCTTAATAGCTAAAACATGCAAAATCCCCAATACGGCCCTGTATTTCTGTAAAAGAAGTGATACCAATGAAGAGGAAGCTTCTTGTGTCTTATTGTGTGTGTGTGTGTGTGTGTGTGAGAGTGTGAGAGTGAGAGTGTGAGTGAACATAGTGGGTTAAAGGGCAATGGGGTACATCAACAGTGTGTCCTTGGTGATAAGACAGCTGCATGTTGAAGTGCTTCAGGTTCTTGATATATCAACTGCTGGTCTACTTCTCGAGGATTTAATTCCCCCTTGACAAACCGTCCTCCTGGTCCAGTGGATCTGCATACATTCACAAAATGTCCACTTTACGATGATTTATCAAAATTAACCCTCTCAGCACAATGCAGTGTCAGTGACACTCACTGACTGACTCAGAGCTGTGACACAGTGGTGACCATTATGTTCAAACAGTGTGTCAGTGCTGTTTTGGAGGGAGCGATAGGATCTAGAGACAGACAGAGGGAAAGAGGAAGGAAGTGTGAGTTGAGCTGTGATGACCTGTGTAGTTAAATACAACACAGTACTCAACCTGTGTGTGTCTGTGTGTGTGTGTGTATGTGTGTGTGTCTTTTCAGCTTCACTGACTTTTAAGTCTCTAATGGAGGAAGTGATGCCAGTGAAGTAGCAGCTCTGTGTGTGTGTGTGTGTGTGTGTGTGTGTGTGTGTGTGTGTTCTTGTGTGCGTGAGCACAGCGGTTTCGAGGGCAATGGGTGCTGGCTAAATTAGCAGTATGTCCTGGAAGAATTGATGCCAGCACTTTAATGGAAACACAATTTCTGAGCTGAAATTAGCATCCGAAGCACAGAGAGACTCACTGAAACGCTGTCCCATGTAAGCATGCGCGCAGACACACACACACACACACACACACACACTCAGAGTCATACATAAGCGCTGGCAGACTTCACTTCCTGGCGGCGGACTAAGTACCAATGTTCTATTCTGCAGGGCAAAGCATCCTGGGAGCAAATAACATCTAATCACAGCAGACATAATGCAGCTCATTAGCTTACCAACCGCAATTTACAATTTAGGCATTTAGCTTGTGCTCTCATCCAGAGCAGCTTGCAGTGAGCGAGCAGGTAGGGCTGCAGAGTCTGACTCAGCTTGGGACCTTCTTGTCAAGAGATAAGGGGGGTCAGGAAAAAAAAAGTGATGTGAAGCCATGTAATGGCTCCCAGATTCACAGCTCATATATTGTGAAGTGGTTGTATGTTCATTCATGCATTATTTATATTTGGGAATGGCTCTTCAATCATTATTTTAGACCAGTGCATTCACTAGTGGGACACTTAATTACAGAGAGTAATCCATTATATATTAGATTTCAATTAAAGTCATGCTTTCAATAACTATTCACCAATGTTTCAGTATTACAGCATCTCATGATCTATGCCCAGCTGCTGACTTATCAAACTGTTTTGGTTGAAATTAAACATTTCTTTATTTACAGGCTTATGCAGAAATGCTATCCATTTGACATTGTTGAGATTTTTTGCCACACCACAAATATCTGACTAATTATGTTTTTATATTTATTTTTTATTTACTCTAAGTCTGTTTGACACCACCGGAGTTGCAGCTGAAAGAATCAGGCTAAAATTGTCATACACCCCATAAGAATACATCTAAGCAACACATTAATTTAATGAAATACACAAATGGAATTATAGTCAGATCTACAGCTGTGGTCCTTTTAGCTTGGATGGTGTGTTTAAATTCTTAGTATTTCTCTAATATTATAGTTTGCTCTTCGTTGGTCAGGCACCATCATATCTTAAAGAGCTCATAGTACCCTATTACCCCACTAGAGCACTGCGCTCCCAGAATGCAGGGTTCCTTGTGGTTCCTAGAGTCTCTAAAAGCAGAATGGGAGCCAGAGCCTTCAGCTATCAAGCTCCTCTCCTGTGGAACCAGATCCCAGTTTGTGTACGGGAGGCGGACAACCTCCTCACATTTAAGAGTAGGCTTAAGACTTTCCTCTTTGATAAAGCTTTATAGTAGGGCTGACTCAGGTGACCCCTGAGCCACCCCTTAGTTATGCTGCTATAGGCCTAGACTGCCGGGGGACTTCCTATGATGCACTGAGCTCCTCTCTCCTCCTCTTTCTCTCCATCTGTACGCCCTCATATTCCATCAATGCTTGTTACTAGTTCTTACTTGTGTGCTTTCTCTCCTCTCTCTCGCTCTCTCTCCTTCTGTTGCTTTCTGCAGGTGTTTCTGCCTCCGGAGCTGTAGAGTCTGGATCTATGGTTGCTGCCGCCTGCTGCCCCCGTGCTCCTGCTCTGCACCCGCTGCTGCTATTGCTGTTGTTGCTCTTGTTATTAGTATTACTATTATAATATTGCTCTTAGTATTATTTCTGTTGGTGTTATCATCAATACCATTACCACAACTATTGCTTTACATCTTTATGTGGAACTATGTTGTGCTGCTGTATGTTCTCTTTCAACCCAACCGGTCGAGGCAGATGACCGCCCACCTAGAGCCTGGTTCTGCTCAAGGTTTCTACCTGTTAAAAGGGAGTTTTTCCTTGCCACTGTCGCCTAGTGCTGCTCATGGTGGGAATTGTTGGGTCTCTGTAAATATAAAGAGTCGGTCTTAGACCTGCTCTACTCGAAAAAGTGCCCTGAGATAACTTTGTTATGATATGGCGCTATATAAATAAAACTGAATTGAATTGAATTGGTAAAATATGCCACTCTGCTGCCAGTAGACTTGTCATGTTTGTGATTGGTCATGTGCAGCAAACCCCACCCCTTTTAAGTGACTGCGCTCATTCATTGGGAAACCCTGGGTTGACTTACTGAGTTAATAACCACAGTCATGTGACCACTTAGTGTGATCGTGGTTGTTAGTCTTAGTGAAGCCAGATAACAAAAAGATATCCTGGGGATGTTCAACTTGTTTTGTAAACAGAAAGTGTACTGTTGCATATAACTCGGTTAATTAGCTGTGAGCTACACCTGAGCCCAGAAAACAAAGACTGGATTACTTTGATACTTTAAAAACATCTAAATTGAATGATTATGAGGCAATATCTGAAGTCATAAGGAGTGTCTTTTATGTAATTTCTTCACAGATCCATGAACATTTATGATCAGTGGACATCAGAGCCTGATCGCTGAAACCAGCAGTGTGTGTAGGATGTCTGTGTGAAGCTGCAGTTCCTGTAATGGCCACTAGATGCTGTCTCCAAGGAGACCTATATTCTCTGTGTAAAGAGACTGAGAACCCACTGCAAAAAGTTAGGTAACGTTAGGTACATATTGGTAAAATGTTCAAAATATTGATCAATTAAAATGGATATCTTTGATTAAGATGGCACACGGCTTAAAGAGAATGAGTTTGATGTGTGTGGGTGTGTTTGCTTGAATCACAGGTATCTCATCATAAACAGTTGTGGGAGTTGCTGCTACCTAAACTAAAGCTTTTGGTTTCAAAGTCAGGAAACAATGCCTCACATTTGATACAAAACAATGTCTAATGAATTCACTTCATTGTGTAAGACGCCATTTGGCCTGCTGTGTAACTTCCTGCTAACTCTGTTTCTGCTAACACATCCATGGAAAGGTCATCTAGTTGTTTGCACCTTTGTTTCACTTCAGTATGTGAGATGCGTGTGCTAGCAAAGCTGACAGCTCAGTTTCCAGTGTGTTTGGACCTCAGATCCAGCAGCACAGGGTAAACTGAGTGATTCTCCTCAGACATCCTCAGCTGCAGAACACAGTGGATGTAATGTCTCTCTGCTGATTCTCTGTTTGTCTACAGCTTTGTTTTCTCAAGGAGCCTCATCTATCAATCACAGAACAGCTCACACACAGACACAGGCTGACTGCACTGAGGCAGGGCACTAACAGAGACACTATAGTAGCCTGGACCAGCAGCTATGGAGTTAAAATAGTCTCAATATTATTTTCTCAATATTATTTGTGTATTCCATGATTTGTAACTAAAAAACAAGATTTGTAACTGTAAAACAAGATTTGTAACTGAAAAAAAAAATTGTAACTGAAAAACAAGATTTGTAACTGAAAAAAAAAAAAGATTTGAAAATATTTGACTTACAGACTTTTACCTTTAGCTTCTCCTTTTCGCTTTCAAAAATCTTCCTGCGCATACAAATGTCTCGTGTTACACACGGATCAGGTTACTTTCGCTTTCGGGATTTTGAGACTATTTTAACGCTGGTCCCAGCTCCACAGATTCGTAAATGCATGATGCGTTTAAGTGCTGGTGGAAAACTGGGACATCTGGGCTTTCAGCGTATTCGTGTTTAATTTCAAAGTGGGAAAGACGTTTTTCTAAATAGACAGAATAGCTTGTCGCCCCTCAATTAGAGCACATGCATTTACCAACCACAGACTCTATACAGTAACCTATAAATGTAAATATGTGGTTTAAATAAGCTACTGCTAGGTGGTAGAGTTGTTCTGCTGGGAAAACAGCCACCACCACCGAGGGGCGACGCTACAATGGAAGCCCGTTCCCCCGTCGAAATGTGTTTCTCTCCTGTTAGAATTGTGTTTCCCGTAGCGTCGCCCCTCGGTGGTTAGGGGTAGGTTCCGCCGGCATCCGCTTTTGGCCTGGTCTGGCTGTTTTCCCAGCAGAACAACTCTACCACCTAGCAGTAGTTTAAAGTCTGTAAGTCAGATATTTCAAATCGGTTTTTTTCAGTTACAAATCATGTAATACACATTTACAAATCTTGTTTTTCAGTTACAATTTTTTTTTCAGTTACAAATCTTGTTTTTCAGTTACAAATCATGGAATACACATTTACAAATAATATTGAGACTATTTTCACTCCATAAGCAGCAGTCTCTGAGCCAAATCTGACCATAGAGGCTGCTGAGGGGGCCTCAAGATGGCTATGGATCAGAAGGGGCCAGTGTAAATGATTATGGTAATCTGCTCATCAGATTTTGGGTTACAGATGGGTGAGAAATTAAATCTGAATAAATGTGTGTAGGAACATGCTGAATGCTGATGCTTCCACACAGCCATCAGTTCTCTTTCAATGATTTGATGAGGATGAAAATGATTGTTGATGAATCATATGCTATGCTATATTTTTAGACAGCACTCTTCACCACCAACATCTAAACACCAAATGAGGTAGTATGTTTTGGAAGAAAGCTGTTCATCCCTCCAGTAGAGTTCCTCACACTTGGAGAATCTATGACAAGGAGCACTGAAGCTGTTCTGGAGGCTCGTGGTGGAACAACAGCTTACTAACACACTGCATGTTGGCTTGTTTTTGTCACCCATCTGATGATATGTCAATGTTGTGTTCAATACTTTTTTCTGCAGTGGCCAAATACAATCAGTTATTGTGCATTTAAGACCTGAACTAAGAAGAACCTTTGTGTCGCACACCTTAAAAAATGACTCATTTGAATTATCACAATTTCTACCATGAGAACAAGTACATACTTTAAAGCTAAGGCTACATTCAGATAGAATCAGACGCTGCGGTGAAAAGGCCGGTTTTCCCATTAATTTGAACGGGGGTGCTGCATTTAGGCTGCGGACCGCAGGGGGTGCCGAAAAAAAAATGCAGCAGCCCTAAAACAGAATCAATTTTTGGAGAAACGCAACCCGACGTCATGCTGCGGCAGCAATCAGACCAGCAGACGTCCAGGTGAAGAACTTTGTTTACCTGTAGCATTAGCTGTTTACCTTAATATTCTCCTGTTTACCGAGCAACTGTGAAGATGGAAGAGAGACTGATCGACCGGCTCTGTGATGACTGTACATCAGCTGTTCAGCCTTGCCACGAGGGAGCACAAAGACGTTAATCGCTGTGCAGTCACTTGGCTTGTATCGCCGCACAACCCTGCAGTTAATCGCCTCAATGTCTGATTCTGTCTGAAAGAGTGGTGCCAAGATATTGTTATGCCATTTATGTGCATAACACCAACAATAAGCACCCACAATGGGACTTTTTCAGCATAAGCACTGGATGAGCAGCTTCCACTGGATTAAATGCACTGCCATGTCTGGATTCCTCATGCACTCTTAAATACATCAATCGAATCTAGCCATAGAACCTTTGTACAAAGTTGACATTTTTAGCTTGAGGGGGTGCTAGATGAAAGTTAATGGGGTGTCCAGGGAGTCCAAGAGTTCATCCTCTAGTGTCCTTTCCGAATATCCACAGCAGATCCATTCGTTTGTAGGATACCATGTAATGGTGGTCCATTACATGGTAACTGTTGGTGGAGGGGAACTTTTAAACCAGTGGTGCCACCAGTTCTCTGAGCACACACTGATTTACACGAATAAGGTACGTCTGCATCTGTCTATTTTCTTTGTCTCAGCAATCAATCACTATGTAACAGCTAAAGCAGCTCTACACTGCAAGACCCAGGACGGGTACTATTTTTACTTAAGGCTGATTGAATTTTACATAATGTTCTGTGTGGAACAGTTCCCAGTGTCAGCCTGTCACTCTATTAGACAGGCTCATTCATCAATCACTGTAGAACACACTTGTATGGCACATGACAAGGCTCTCACAGTAAAGCATATTGACTATGGTGACAATATTTGATGCCGGAGCAGAATCCATTCACATTTATAACTTTCTACCAGGCAGCTCACTAAAAACATTTTTCATAAACAGCCTGGCAGGAGTCTGCGGGGGTTTCACCTTTACAGAAGGAAAGGGAGGGCGTAAAGGAAGAAGGAACGGTGCTTAACAAGCAGGTGGTCGTAGTCTAGTGGCAGGGTTAAAATTAAGGCATCACCCTGCAGTAGTTCACTGAGACAAGCCCATCCATCACTCAGTGTCTACAGGCTAACACACTGCTCTCTGTGCCACACAGAGGCCTGGCAGCTCAGGTCAAACCTCTACAGTCTCTTTCTGCTTCATGTACTAATGAGGGAAAGTTAAAATTGACCTTTTAGCAGCGTTTCAATCACTGGTCACAACCACTGAATGTCCAAAATATCTCAGTAAAGTCAACGAAAGTAAAGTGAAAAAGTCAAGACAGGTGACAGGAGAATAGGAACCAATTCCCACACACTCAGACTAGACTCTAGACACAAATAAAGCACTAGCAGTTGAAATAGCTCAGTATTGAGACAGTGGTGGAAAGTAGCTAAGTATATATATTCAAGCACTGTATTTAAGTAAAATATGTACTTTACTTGATGCTGCATTGTACTTCCATTTATCTGACAACTAACTGGTTACTTTGTAGATTGAGAATTTACAGACAAGACATATGATTCAATATTAAATATGATACACTGTTAAAGATGAAACTATCTAACAGAACAGAAAGCGGACAATGCAGGGCTTTTTACTTCAAATTGATTATGTTTTACTTGAGGTTTTGCCACATTGACTTAAGTAAAATATCTGAATCATTTTTCCACCATAACATTCTAGCAGCAGAATTGGTATTTTTACTTTAAACACTTAATACATTTTGCTGTTAATACTAAAATGTTGCATGCGGGACTTTTTGACTTACAGGATAATTCCAGTTTATTAAAAGTTTTACTGTTCACCTTCATTTTCTCTTCCAAAGAGGTTTGACTAACCTGGAGGTGTGTTTCCAACCTGTCTGATCGTCTGACTGCTCGTGTTTGTTGGACCACTTTACCAATTCTAAGTAATATCTCTGTGTTCCCAGATCTCAGCAATTACAATGTTATCAAAACCAACTGATGATTGAACTGATGACCGGAGCTACAAAAGTAAAAACTGTAATAAACACAAGGCTCTGAACACTTCTTTAAGCAGCGGCATTGGGGCAGTGAGCTATAAATATTTGAATCTGTTCACATCAAAAGAGGGCAGAGCTCACTGCTCGGCCTCTTTGAGCTGCATTGCTCTTAGCAAACGTGCATGCTTATTAGCCTTGCATTGTTCACAAGCAGAAAATGCAGACAGCAGTATACAGGCAACTCCACACTGCCAAGCAGACATAAACCCACAGCTATGGCAAAGTCCCAACATCTACATATGACTTACTGAATAGAATATTATTTGGTCAATAAGCTAACAGCTCAGAGGGAAGATTCTGGACGTTTCTCTGATGTGATTTTATTTATATATATTTATATTCTAAATTAATTCCTGGCAAGCACATGGAATGTCTTTGTAAACACACATCATGATCCAGTGAAAACTGCTCATTCCAAACGATAAGATAAAATAGTGTTCAAGGCAATTTGTGTCACAACAAAGGCAAAGAGGAAAGGTAGTTACCTGAACTATGTGATTGGTCAGCTGTGCAAGGGTGACAACCGTGAATGTCTTCCAGGAGAGAAAGGGCACTGTTATCCCCGTATTTGCCCCCCTCTCTACAACAGCCAGCTTATACTCCGCCTTCATGTGTGGCCGTTCAGAATGACTACAAATACTTTCCAACTTTCTTTTCTAGCATAACCCGGCCCTTATACCCCATTTACACCCGGCAATAACATGCAATCTGTATCTGGATATGTTATCGTATTGTACATTCGTTCACCGCATCGCTTCCTCACTCTGACTCCTCCAACAGCAGCTCCAACATGTCCCACTCATGTTGGGGAGAGTTTGTCATGTGTTACAGCTGCTGTCTGTTGGTTCAGAGGCTGGTGTTCTGGTTCTGACATAGTGATGTGAATTACAGGTCTTTGAAGGGAGCCGGATCTTAGGGAAATAACCCTTACTCTAAGCCTGTCACTAGGATAATGATAGGATAGGTTAAGATTCAAACTTGGACATCCCACCAATATAATTTGATTTGGCATGTGTGGACTAGGTTTAGCAGCACTAAATGACTCGTATTGCCAGACCTAATGTCAATGATCTGCATTGTAAATGTTACACAAGGTGATGCCATATCTCTTCTGACCCTCTTTATGAAATATGTTTATGGAAATAAAGTTGCCTTGAATGAAGTTCCTGCTACACTGTGACTGAATGGTTCTCACTGTTCACGTAAAGGGGAGAGGATTCAGGGCAGGCAGTGAAATTTGGGCACAACGATAAAAAGAACAGCTCTCAGTTCCTCAGTTCCCTTCATTCGTACCAAAGAACCACTGAAAAGAGTTGGATTGTTCGCCAACATAACATCACTAATCGGATGATGTATCTGCAGTGTGCCATCTTCTTGTCCTCTCCCTGTCTCACTCTGCTTGCCTCAGCACCATTTCCCCCTTGGTACACTCTGGCTCAGACTGATAATTGTCTTCACGCAAATGTACCAACAGGACAGATTCACAGATCACTCCGCGATTTTAACATGATTAAGACTATAAAGTTAGGTATGTTGAATGGATGGATGAGTGGATGTGTATATATATATATATACATTTTTAATATATATATATATATATATATTTTTTTTTTTTTTTCGTTCCGGCGCCGCTGTGAGTGGCAGCCTGTTGCAGCAGCTCCCGTTCGCGGTTTGAGTTTTTTTGAGTTTGCTAATGAAGTATAGTCGTTCTTTTTTTGCTATATATCTGTATGTATTTGCTATGTATTTTTAGTACTTGTTATTTTGCTATTTTTTGGCGTCTTTGGAGTTTTTTGGACATTTTGTTTATCGTTTATGGAAACAAGACTGCTGATGCCCTTAGAGACAGCGTCCATAGTTACCACCGGCAGCCATGGTGACTTCATTGTTTACACCAGGGATCAGCTGTTAGCTCTCCATCATACAGCGGTGCTACCACCCAGGGAGAGACCTGATGTGCCCCGCGAGCTTAGGAGGAGGAGACGGGGAAGCCGTGCGGGGGCTCAGCGCCGCGCCAGGAGAAGACGTTATACACCCGTCCTCCCATCGATTATCATGGGGAATGTAAGATCTATCACCAATAAGATGGACGAGCTGGCGGCGCTGACCCGGCATCAGAGGGAATACCGGGAGTGTAGCATCATGCCATTGACGGAGACTTGGCTAACCGCGCTAACTCCGGATACGGACGTTTCGGTGAATGGCTTCCAACTTTTTCAGGCGGACAGGATGAAGGAGAGCGGTAAGAGGAAGGGAGGAGGGCTGGCAGTGTTTGTTAATGACAGATGGTGTAACCCTGGGCACATCACTGTTAAAGAGCAAACCTGCGACAAGAACATTGAACTGCTAGCTGTTAGCATGAGGCCATACTATCTACCGAGGGAATTCTCGCATGCCATCGTGATGGTAGCTTACATCCCCCCCCTCTGCTAACGCTGAGGCAGCCTGTGATGTCCTGCTCTCAGCAGTAAGCAGGCTGCAGACACAACACCCAAATGCCCTCCTCGTCATCTCTGGTGATTTTAATCATGCCTCTCTGTCCTCCTCTCTACCCACATTCACTCAGTATGTTACGTGCCATACCAGAGACAACAGAATACTGGACTTATGTTATGCCAACACCAAGGATGCATACATCTCATTGAGTCTCCCCCCCCTGGGCAGATCTGATCACAACCTTGTGCATCTCAGGCCTGTCTACAGACCTCTTGTGCGCAGGCTGCCTGCTGTCCCACGCACAGTGAAGAAGTGGTCTAACAGAGCAGAGGAGGCCTTGAAGGACTGTTTTGACACTACTGTATGGGACATTTTTAGTGACGCTCATGGGGAGGATATTGACAACCTTACAGACTGTCTGACGGACTACATAAACTTCTGTGTGGAAAACACCATCCCCACTAGGACTGTACGTTGTTTTGCTAACAATAAACCCTGGATTACTCCTGATATTAAGGCTCTCCTCAAGGAAAAAAAGAGAGTTTTTGTATCGGGTAACAAGGATGAGTTGAAGAGAGTTCAGCGAGAGCTAAGGAGGAGGATCAGGGAGGGGAAAAACAGCTACAGGATAAAGTTGGAGAGTCAACTGCAGAAAAATAACACCAGAGGAGTTTGGAAGGGCCTTAAAACCATCTCGGGCCATATGGACTCCAAGCCCCGGCCTGCGGGGGATCAGAAGTGGGCAGATGACCTGAACGTATTCTTCAACAGATTCGATCAGGCATCTACCCCTCCCCCTGCCCCGTCTCCTCTGCAACCATCATTACCATCTACCCTCCCTGCCTACAGCCCTCCCCCTCCCTCATCTCACCACTTATCACTCCCCACAGCCCTCAGCTTACAGCCACTTAATACACCCACACCACAGCCTGGGCTGGGCCCATCTCCCCATTTCACACCCGCAAACACCCCCCATTCAGCCCCCATGCTCTCTACAAGCTCAACTGGACTGTTCCTCACAACATCCCAGGTGAGAAACGAACTGAGGAAGATAAGGGTGGGGAAGGCGGCGGGCCCAGACGGCATCAGCTCCAGACTTCTGAAGTCCTGTGCGGACCAGCTGTGTGGGATTGTTGAACACCTGTTCAACCTGAGTCTGAAGCTGGGGAGGGTGCCAAAACTGTGGAAAACATCGTGTCTGGTTCCTGTGCCGAAGACCCCACACCCCAAGGACCTCAATGGCTATAGGCCAGTGGCATTGACCTCTCACCTGATGAAGACCCTGGAGAGACTGGTCCTTGTTCACCTGCGTCCGCTGGTGAGCCCATGTATGGACCCTCTGCAGTTTGCTTACCAACCCCGCATTGGGGTGGATGACGCTGTCATTTACCTACTTCAAACATCCCTCTCTCACCTAGAAAAGGCTGGAAACACTGTGAGGATCATGTTTTTTTATTTCTCCAGTGCTTTTAACACCATCCAGCCCAGGATTCTGGGGGACAAGTTGGAGCACGCTGGGGTGGACCATCACCTGGCAGCATGGATCCTGGACTACCTCACAAACCGACCACAGTATGTGAGGTTACAGGACTGTGTGTCTGACACACTTCTCTGCAGCACAGGGGCTCCACAGGGAACCGTTCTGGCGCCTTTCCTGTTCACCTTCTACACAGCGGACTTCACCCATAACACTTCGAACTGTCACCTGCAGAAGTTCTCTGATGACTCTGCCATCGTCGGCCTCATCACCAACGGGGATGATGGGGAGTACAGAGAACTGACCCAGGGCTTTGTGGGTTGGTGTCAGCAGAACCGCCTCCAGATCAACGCGAGTAAAACCAAAGAGCTGGTGGTGGACTTCGGCAGGCGCAAACTCCCTCCACCTACACCAGTGAACATCCAGGGAACGGACATTGAGATTGTGAGATCGTACAAGTATCTGGGTGTTCACTTGAACAGCAAACTGGACTGGTCAGACAATACGGACGCTCTGTTTAAAAAGGGCCAGAGCCGTCTCTTTTTGCTCAGGAGACTAAGATCTTTTGGAGTGCAGGGTGCGCTCCTGAGGACTTTCTATGACTCTGTGGTGGCATCAGCTGTCTTGTATGGGGTGACCTGTTGGGCCAGTGGCATCTCTTCCAGGGATAGAAAGAGACTGGACAGACTGGTAAAGAAGGCCAGCTCTGTCCTTGGATGCCCTCTGGACCCAGTGGAGGTGGTGGGAGGCAGGAGAATGGTGGCCAAGCTATCATCACTACTGGAGAACACTTCCCACCCCCTACATGTCACTCTTTCAGAACTGGGCAGCTCCTTCAGCGACCGGCTGCTCCACCCGCGGTGTCTGAAGGAGAGGTACCGTAGGTCCTTCCTGCCTGCTGCTGTCAGACTCTATAATCAGTACAACTCCCGGTAATCTACACTTGACTGTCAGTGTGCAGACTATTCACTACTATACTTCATCTACTGCTGTGCATTATCTTCATACATATATTGTATTCATGATGTTATCTACTTCATATGTTGCTGTGAAATATTTTCATATACATGTATATTATATATGTGCAATATTTTTATCTTATCTATTTGTTCATACTTACAACTGCACTCAGTCACTCTATTATTTATTTCTGTCTATACTGTGTATAGGACTATTTTTCTATTTTTCTATTTATTTTTATTGCATTTTTATATATGAGACTTTTGCTGGCTGCTGCAACGCTAAAAATTTCCCCGCTGTGGGACAATAAAGGCTTATCTTATCTTATCTTATATATATGTATATATATATGTATATATATACAGTACATATACATATGTATTATAGGCCATCATTGTGGTCACTCACACCACACCTCCTCCTGCACCACTTGTGGTTTGTCTTCTGAACTCACCTGAGAAACTTATTGAGATCTCCGTGCTTCATGTACTCAAAGACCATGATGAGGGGGTCTCCGTCCACACACACTCCGTAGAACTTCACTATGTGCTCGTGCTGGAGGTTGGTCAACAGCTCAGCCTCACGCTGGAAGTCCTTCCTGGCTGCAAGGGTGGGGTCCTTCAGCGTCTGGGGGAAGAGAGAGAGAGAGAAAGAGAAAGAGAGCATGTTGTAGTGGACTATTTATTTATTTTAACTTTTTCATTTATCCTTTATTTTAGCAGGGAGGACCCACTGAGACCGAGGTCTCTTTTCCAGGGGGGCCCTGTGACAACACACAAAAAAGGAAGAAAATAAACACATGTAAACACAGTTATTTACATAATGCATTTATGCATTTATGTATACACACACCTGTAAGCCCGTACCTCTAGTAGCTTTTTTTATTTATTTATTTATTTATTTTTATTCATGATGTTATTTACTTCATCTGTTGCTGTGTAATATTTTCATGTACATGTATGTTATATATGTGCAATATTTTTTATCTTATCTATTGTTCATACTTACAAATGCACTCAGTCACTCTATTATTATTCCTGTCTATACTGTGTACAGGACTATTTTTCTATTTATTTTTATTGTATTTTATTATATTTTATTATTGTATTTCTATATATGACACTTTTGCTGGCTGCTGTAACGCTGAAAATGTCCCCGCTGTGGGACAATTAAAGGCTTATCTTATCTTATCTTAGCCACCAGGTCTTTAAAAACGTCTTATGATACCAGAGAGGAAAGCTTAGCTTTAGTTTGAAAAGGATTCCATAATAAGATAAGCCTTTAATGGGTGCAGCAAAACTGAAGGCAGCCTTCCCCCATTCAGTCCTATAACTTGGTGTTTTTAGAGTGACCCAGTCTTGAGATCTAGTTGCATGACCAAGTCATGACCAGATCAAGGGTTACACGTTGGTAGCCATGGAAACATCCCTGTATCTGTCCTATTGTTACATTCCAGTTCTCTCACCACTGTAGCTCGCTTTAGCAAACAACATCTGCAGTAAAAAAACAAAAAGGATACAGTTTCATTTTTGTAGCAGTAATAGATGCAATTTAGTGTGCGCCGAAGGAACAAGACAGTGAAGAGAAGAAAAAGCAGCCCTTAGGTAGCTAAGACTGTTGATCATGATATATTAAGGCACATTTTTAAAAAGAGAGAGAGAAAAAAAACACACACAATAATGTTTTTGATGTTTCTATGCTTATATGCTTTAGAAACACCTCTTTTATTATCAAAATGCCAATATAGTTTACTTGAATTCAAACTGAATTGAATCACTCCATCAGGATTCCAAACTCACGCCCTCTCTCTCACTCTTCATCTCCGTTCAGAATGTTTTTCTTCAGTTTGAGATCTCTAAAATCATCCATCTAGCTGTAGCTGATACACGACGGCGCCAATGAGATTTTGACATAACTTACAAAACTAAACATAACCGACCAACACATGCAGCACTAGAAACTATTTAACATGAAGTAGAGCATGGCTTTACTTAGGGGCAAAATCAGTCTAATCAAATGCAAATCAATCCAGACTGGACCCTGTTTCACTTATCACATTATGTAGGGCTTTATTTTCTTGTGTTTCAGTGTTGCTAGTATGACTGAGCATGTACATATTAGTGCACACATGTGACACAGCAGACAGCTAGCCTACACAGCCACCTGTCTGTGTGTGCATTCACTCTGGTCCAATTATAACAAGGAGTGCGATGTCATTACCATGACAACAAGCTGTCATCGCAAGTCACTGACATGCGAACGTCATCCCTACCACAGCAGCAAGATGTTATCAAAGTAAAGTGGATGAAGAGAACACAGAGTTCAAAGAGGTGTCACACTGCAGCTGACTGACCAGTAAACACCTGGATCAGTGCCTTTGATCGGGCAGTCACACCTTGTGTACAGACTGAAGGCTGGTTACAGGTACAGGCTAACAAGGCCCTTTCTCCCACTCTGACCCCACTTACACTGAGTCACTTCATGGGCTGTTCTGCCTATCTCATTAAAGCCACGGGGAACACAGGGAACACATCTTATATAAGGCAGATATATAATAATCTCATACAGATTAGATAGAATGCCAAACAAGAACAAACTCTTGAATTTAAACAGTTAAAGGGCAAAATATATGGATGTACATATACAAATACTAAAATGACGACACTGAAACAAGCACAATTAAAATATGTAAAGACAAAGTTAAAATAAAACACCATAAAATAGTAATATAAAGAGGAAATATGAAAGTGATGTAATAATGGAAAAAGAAAACATTTTTAAGTGGAGTCTGCCAATCTCACACTGAGAGGAAGGCTGTTCCAAAGCCCGGGTGCCCTAACCTGAAAACCACTTGGTTTTCAGTCTGGTCGCTGGAATAGTTAAAAGGTTTTGATCAGCTGGTCTTAGGGCCATGGCTGGACCGTGAGGGGTAAAACGTTCTTTAATGTAATCTGGAGCCTCACCAAGGATGGCCTTGTGGGTAATTAATACAATTTTAAAATATATTCTAAGCATAATGGGAAACCAGTGCAGTGATGCTAAAATTGGAGTGATATGACAGGACCTCCTAGATTTAGCTAATAATCTGGCTGCTGAGTTCTGGAGTCTAAACAGGTAAAAAGAGAGTCACAGTAGTCCAGGCATGATGATATTAAACCCCATAGTTCTTTGCCACAGATTTAACATTGGCAGCAAGTGAACCAAGGGAGGACTAGTTTGTGCCGTTCTGAACCAAAGATCAAAACCTCTGTTTTATTGCTATTAAACTGTAGAAGTTAGCTGCCATCCAGTCCTTGACATTGGATAAACAGGAATGCAGTATGGTTAGATTGTTCCATTCATGTGGTTTAAATGATAGGTATAACTGTGTATCATCAGCATAACAATAAAACTGGATGTTGGGTTGCTGATTGATCTGTCCAAGGGGTAAAATGTACAGTGAGAATAAAATTGGTCCCAGAAAAGATCCGTGGGGCAGTCCACAGGTGAAGCTAGCTGTTGATGATTTCAAATCCTGGACGGAGACAAGCAATTCCTGTTTTCCAGGTAGGTAGAACCACTCCAGTGCAACTGCAGTGATTCCTACCCATTTCCTCAGTCTCTCAATAAGAATTTTGTGGTATCAAAGGCTGCACTTAAGTCCAGCAGAACCGTTTCCATACTGTGTAGCTTCTGAAACCCTTCTGGAATTTTCAAAGATATTATTGTTCCTTAGTGCCTCTAAAAGAGTCCTTACCACAGCGGTAAGGCGGCAGTAAGGCTGCTGCAGTAAGGACTCAGCCTTGATGGTATGCGTTCTACCAGGTGAGCTACCAGGGCACCCCTATGGAGTCATTGCTGCACGTCATCCCCTCTCTTTCTCCCACCTTTCCTGTCTCTCTTCAGCTATCACTATATAGTAAAGGCTAAAATGCCAAAGAAATATTTTTAAAAAATTGACTCCATGAATTCACTAGAATGCAGGAAAACAGTCTCTTAACAGTTTTCTGGAGTAAGATCCCCAGATACTCTGGTTAGGTTTGGTCTCCCAATTTTGGCTATTGTGTCTGATGAGCCCGACCCCTGCAGTGGGTAATGTCACAGAAGACCTACTCATAAAATGCACCGACTTCACTGATCACTGAATCTCACTCCAGACTTCATTGAAAAGTTGTCAGCCCTGTTATTGTCATAACTAAACTGCTAAAGTGTGGAAGTTAAAGTGTTTTTGTCAGTTACCGAACAGTTTCAGATCCATTATCATCTCCTTCTGGACTGGAGGAGGGCGACCCTTATTTACAAAATTTACAAAACAAAGACTTGCAATCAGATTTATGATCTAACCAAAAGAGACACATTTTTGTCTATGGTGGTGACGTGGTAGCTGTTGCTGGATACCTGAAGATATAGGATTTTACCAACCATTACCATGATTTGAACAGAAAACAGCAGGCCTGGAGGTAAATTAGTGCGGTACTTGAGATTTTGGGTAAGTTGTTTTCATTAATTTAAATTGCACTAATAGTTAATGGTTAGCATCCAGTTCATGGTTTGTATTAAGCTAATGTTAGCTCATTTACAACGTCTCCTCTTTCTGAGGGTCTCAAGTGCCCACACGGATCTCCATTTACCTGTGTCCAGTGTACTATTTGGGAACAACCTCTCACCCTCAATCAGAGCCAGAGCAAGTGCTCTCCGCCTGTAAATATCACTAGGGAATTAACTACTTCTAGATAGCCAAAATAAAAGGTACAGATCTGTGTTAACTTCACAGCAAAATCACAGTTAGGCTAAGGACAGGGGATTCAGTGGTTGCCTAGCAACAATTTAAAAAAAAACCCACACCCTAAGCCCTGCTCAGTCTGATCAGGGCCTAACTGAAATACTTTTTTTACTATGCTATCCTTTTGCGTGTTTTATATGGTGTAAGTTGGATGTTTACATTGGAAAAACTTGCACTTTAATGGCAGTATGCAGAATATAAAAGCGCCATTTTAAGTATTAAAATGATAGTACAGGACTGGCACCAGTAGAGGGAAAATTGCAGCTCTATAAAACAGCATATGTGCATTTGCATATAGATAGAGTACACACAAACATGTTTGCTGATGCCTTCTTTTTTTCCTGTCTCCCTCCACTTGTATTCTTAACCGCCATTTGTTTTTCTCCTTCATTATCCTTCTCGTGTCTTCTCCTTAACACTACAGTGTGCTCTGCTTTCTATCCAAACACAAAAAGGCTCTCGGGGGTCAGAGCAGAGTGAGACAAAGGCAACTCAGAAAAACAACATCCATTCATGACACAGAAAGGATGAACAATCTGATAGAGGACAACAGACAACATATTCTTCTTCTGTGAATGACAATAATGGGTTGAAACGCTCCGATTACTGTTAATAGCTTTAATAGCAGTACTGCTGCCATGGTAACCTTCTTGTTTATCTTCTCTTTCCCTCTCTGAGCTCTTGTTTTCCTTCATCCCGGCTCTTGTTAATGCTGAGAGGTCTTCTGTTGATATACTGTGATATTCATACACTGTGCTGCTCCTACTGTCTTGTATAATACATTCACATTTGTAATGCTACCAAAGTGCCATTGTATAGAACCAAACTTTCATAACGAGGCTCAATTCTAATGAAAATTTGGAGTTGGCCTTTGAAAATAGTTTATTTTTTGAAGAGGCTTTATATTTAATGGATTTGTGGGCAAAAGAGAAAGATGCATACATATTCTGTTCAAAAAGTCAATCGTGAAATAAACAAGTGCCTGAACCCTTGGATGCATTCTCTGTTTTCACTCCTTTTATTTACAGTCTCACTTAGTCACTATCCTTAGCTAGCCTATTTTTTTTTTCAGGATAAGTTGGGCTGTTACCAACAACTGGCATATGATTGGTACAATACATGTTGTTGATGGGTTTTATGAAAAAAAAAAATTTGGGATGATTTGGGTTTTTTGTATGTCAACAGGTTTTCCACACACCACAAATATCTGTTTATGAATGGATTGGGGGACATTCTGAGCCTTAGTTCTATTACAAAATATACTGCTAGTGTAATACCAACAAAAAGTACATTTTCATGGATTATGTCACGTCTGTTATTTTTCTTGTTCTTATGAGATAAAAATATTTAGAGATTTCCCCACCACAGTTCTCATCACGCTTTGGGGGAGATAAAGTCAGCTCAGTTTTATTTATATAGCCCAATATTACAAATCACAAATTTGCCTCAAGGGGCTTTATAATATGTACAGCATACGACATCCTCTGTCCTTAGACAGAAAGTTAATGTTACCATTTTTAGCCTGTATTTCTTTACATTTTGGTGAATCTATAGCATGAAAAGTCATGCTACATTAGCTAGTAGCAGTTCCTATTTGCTCTGTAACCATGGATCAATCACTGGGTTACTTTTATACTAAAGTCTAAACATCTAAACATGAAGATTATGAGGCAAGAACTGAAGTTACAGAGTGTTTATACCTATAAGCTTTTATGGATGTTTGTCCTCGATGGACATAAGCGATACAGCTGAAAAGAGTAAGTCGCACTGATTCCTGAAGTATGTGTGCATATTGTCCTATTCGGGACAGGGGTAGGATAGGAACTGAACAATATGCAACACTGGATGCACGTGGCTTCCAAACGTGGACAGGCTGCATCCATCTGCATGCTTCTGTAGCTTTCCTGCTTTATGAGTGTAGTGGAGGGAGATAAATAGATGGATAGATACTGCAGATAGTGAGAGACAGGTGAATACAGCTGTCCTTTGCATGATCTCTAATCAAGCTCCTATCACCTTGATCCACCTATAAACTCACTGTATTGCTACACCTCCCTTTACATGCTGTTACAGCAACAAATCAGCAACAGTTCTTTTTGTTAACATCCAATAATTACCACTGATGTACAATCTGACAGTTCATTACATAATATATTTTAAAGATAAGATAAAATGGGGACATGTCTGGTTGCTGTGTGTATGTGTATGTGTGCTGCAGGTACAAAATCCATTTACTTATCTTCCTGGCCCTCAGAATTGAAAAAGAAAAAAATATTCACATCAATGCATTAATGCATTCTTCTAAGCAGTAACGTGTGTGTATGAATAAGGGTAGTCTCTCCCTGTGTGCTCATGGATATCTGGTGTTCATACGTGTGGATCTGGGCTAGGATCCAGTGAAATGTGTGGATTTTGTCCCCCATCACTGCCCATTGAAAGTGCATCAGGAAGGGATCTCTTAATGGTTAATATGAGCAGGAGGAATTATTACAGCAAGCAAAACCTGTTTCAATGTACATACAGAAACCTGGCTTTTGTTTAAAGACAGACATTAAAATTGTGAACCTGTCCTATAAACTTCATGTTAAATTCCAACTGAATGTCTGAGCAACAGTAAAACAGCCCTGTAGTAACTCGTAAATGTAAAAGTCTAAATTCACTTGTTAATTAATGTCCTTGTGTTCAAGAATGGTTCCAGATTATTACAACTTATTTTCAGAGTTTGGCCATCAGTGTTCCAAACAATCCCTCATTGCACACAAAATAACACCTGATAAGCATTTTCTTATCTGGTGCCCCTATCAACAGGATGACACAGTTTATCAGTGCTTTCCAAAACTGTTCCAAATGACTGTTCCAAAAATGATTCATATAACCCTTTCCTGATCTGTCACCTCTATGGTTAAGGTTCGGTTAGGTTTACGCACAAAAACTACTTGGTTAAAGTTATGGAAATGTCGAGGTCATGGTTAAAAGAAAACAGGTTGACTGTCTGGTGGGACAAGAATCCCAATTCACGCACCTGCTACAGGTCCTTGTCAAGTGTGTGTGTATGTAAACATAGGTCATTTTCAGTCTTGGGCAGTAATGTAGCAGGGTTAATGATTCCACTTGCCTTCCCTCATTATTTTCCAATATTTATCATTATTTTACCATCATTTTTCACTATCTTTATATTCCATCAGTTGTAATTAATTTTCATCATTTGAAAATTGATTTAATATTGATTTGTTATTAATTTCCTATTTTATTTTTAATATTGTTCGGAATTTGTAATCCACGGGGACGGTTGTATGGTTAGAGTGCCGCCTAGTGGGACCCCTGTGTACTTGTGGGGTGCAGCCCGCCTCGTGTTGCCACTCTGCTGTACGCTGTCCCCGGGGTAAGTCACACTGTTACGAGCTCCGCGAAAATATTGTATGTTTCTTTCTCTGTTGGTTAAAACTACTAGTTGGTTGTGGTAAACACTTGTGTGATGCTTAAAATACATTGTTAGACGTTTTGTGAGGAGTTTCGTTCTGTTTAACGAGTGTTTGTCCGTGACTTTGCAAGCTAACCTTGTGTGGAAGCTACTCGCTAATATGGCTAACCAACAGACATGAACATCATTTTTTAAAATTTATTTTAGTAATTCCTGGATAAGTGAAGCTGTGGGGAACCTAACCGTGATCTGTGTTAACAGGTACATTTTGTCATTTCATTTTTTTAATTGCTCATTTGCTGTTTTAATACGCCACTCTGCTGTACGCTGTCCCCGGGTAATTCCTGGATAAGTGAAGCTGTGGGGAACCTAACCGTGATCTGTGTTAACAGGAATAAATGGCTGGGTTGGAGCCCAAAAGTGAGAGATTGGTGCCTGTCTTTAATTACAACACACAAGAGAGAGTATTCAGCCGCCACAGTAACACATTACTCAACGCAATATAGTAATGTGATACAGTAATAAGGGATAGTGGACAGGACTTCTGGATAGCTGTGCGCAGTCACTGAGGCTAAGCTATCTGTTGATGGTCAGGAAATAACTGCAAACTGTAGGCTGAAGGCTTTTACCATTTGCCTTTATTTTGTCTTCCAAATATATATTTTTTTAAATTAGCGGTTTGTTTGCAGCCTGATTAGTCTGATCGTCTGACTGCTCATGTTTCTTGACTTCATTGTGGTGATGTTGTGTTGTGCTCCCAGATCTCCACTCTTAATTCAATGAGTACAGTTTTACTATTACACATATAAATTATGGCTAAAACTATAAACAACCTGATATTCCCTGTCACTGTATTCAGGATTCATGTACAGCTTTACACAGCCAGCCCACAAATGTCCCTTCACTCACAAAGGTTTGGAAAAGCTCAGTGTGTGCTTGGTTTATCAATGAGCCTGGATCAAAATGACTTGGCAGGCGATTCAATCAATTCAGTTCAATTCAATTCAAATGTATTTTTATAGCACCATATCATACAAAAGCAGTTCAGAGTGCTTTACATAAAAACAAAATAAAACAGCAAAGACGTGCAAATAAACAGACATCCATGCATACATACACATAAAAATACATATACATACACAAATACAAATAAACATACTGTACAAATACGGTGTGTTCTTTTAAGAGAATGCTCTAGTGAAAAGGAAGGTCTTTGGTTTGGTTTTAAAAGAGCACAGTGTTGGAGCAAGTCTAAGGCCAGTTCAGACCAAAGATACGCAACAGGACAAAACCTCTTTGGATAGTAGTGTCAGATGGTAAACTCTGTCTGTGTTTAAAGATGACCTTTGCCCTCTTCCTAGTGGATGCTTTGAGTGGTTTTGGTCTGGTGTGGGTGCTGTCTTTAAGGTGAACCAACAGAGGCCTTAAGGTATGAATGGTTTGTGGTAAGTGCTGACTCCTTGGGACTTGAAGACTCTGGTGGTCCTTGTTAGCGGTGTCTCTCCTTGTTTTAATTCAGGGAGGATTCATCCACTCCTTATAATCGCGGTTATGATTAAGAAAAAAGGTCTGTGACTGGACATGAACTGTAGTCTCCAATAAGTTGGACTCGCTACACACCCACTCCGACCTTCACACCCTTACTTTCAGCCAACCTTCATAAAGGGTCCACAAGTTCCTGCATTGACACAAAACATTCAAACTAGATGTAAATTGTGAGGTGCGGATTTGTCCAATATGAACTTATTTCCTAGGTTACTAGGCTATGGGCATTTCCCATAATTATAGTTGTCTATTGTCCTCGTGAAGTACACTCTGTGTTGAGTATAATTTTACAATGCAACCAGTATCAGTTATGTGCCAAATGGAAACAGTTGGATTGTAGATGCAGAACTTTTACCAAAATATACTATCATAGAGATGTGGAACATCCACAGACCTTATCTAGGCAAGGTAAGGAGAGCTGTCACTGTTCTGACTCAGCAGAAATTAACTGTCTATGCATGAACACATCCTTGATGAAAACTGATCCTGACAGATACAATGAATGTGTGTGAGATAGACATTATGTGTGTGTGTGCTGTGTGTCTCAAATAGGACTGGTTGTAAGGATGGCAAAAAATAGCATAATGCAGCAAAGGGTACTAAGTCCTGCAGGATTAAAAAGGCTGCAGCTGTAATCCCTCTATATCCTCACTAAGACTAGCACCTGTTTGCTGCAGGTCAATGTGTCAGCCCTGTTTAATAACTGCTGCTCTACTGACAAGAGCTCCTCTGTCTCCAACATATGTCATGTTAATAATCCTATCCATGTCATATTTGCCGTATATTAGCCTTAAACTGGATTGATGGTTTTCAGACCCTGATATTTTTTTAATGGGACTTTCTGAAAAAGTCACTGCAAACATCATGTTTCACACTTAATCATATTCTGTGTGAGCATGCATCTGCACACACCACACTGTCACATCAAATACTAGATCAATAAAATCAAACTTTGAATGTGTGTGTTCGAGTGTGAATTTAGATGGGGGCTGAATACTGGTTAAAATTAGTCTTGGATAAATAACAAGCAAGACCCCAGCAACAATGGACATACAGCATACACATCCAAAAACACTGGATCCTACAATTCCCATAATGCCACTCAATAGTGTTTTTGGTGTGAGTTGAACAGGGTATAGTTGGTATAGTTGGTATAGTATAGGTATAGTTGGGCTCACCTCTAAGCATATCTCAGGGTCTGGAATCAAACTCCTAGAGAGGGGCAGGACTCTCTCTTTTTCCAAAATTGCCCAGGGTGAAAGGCGTCAGGCAGGTGTGGGGAAACTCACGAGCCCCCGGCTGAGCGCTGCTGTGTTGGAGTTCTCCTGGAAGAGCGAGAGGGTCGCCTTGATGCGACTACAAGTTGCTGAGAGGACCACCAAGCTTTAGGTAGTGACCGAAAGAATGAGATCATGGATACAAGCGCCGAAATGAGTTTACCCTGTAGGGTGGCTGGGCTCACTCTTAGAGATAGGGTAAGGAGCTCGGACATCCAGAGGGAACTCGGAGTAGAGCTGCTGCTCCTTCGCGTCGAAAAGAGCCAGTTGAGTTGGTTCAGGCATCTGATCAGGATGCCTCCTGGGTGCCTTCCTTTGGAGGTTTTCTGAGCATGTCCAACTGGTTGGAGACCCCATGGTAGACCCAGCACCCTGGAGGGATTATGTATCTAATCTGGCTTGGGAATGCCACGGGTTCCCCTAGGAGGAGCTGGTAAATGTTGCTGGGGAGAGGGATGTCTTGACTATCCTGCTTAGCCTGCTGCTACTGCAACCCAGCCCCGGATAAACGGAAGAAAATGAATGGATGGATGGGTGGATAGTAGCTAGTTTGTGCTTAGTTGAAGTGAGTGTTCTTTGAATTAATTTCTTTTGCTGTATGTAAAAGTAAAAGCCAGGCCAAACTGAATGACACATCATCAAGTTATCACTTAAAACCATTACAGGGCTGATTCACTTCACAGGATCATGAAAAAAAGCATCAGTACAGATTCAGTCTTTAATTGTGGAGCCTTTAACTTCACAAAAACATACAGCAGCTGTGCGTTTATGCGTGTGAGAGCGATCAAACAGCTTGTCAGCATCTTTCTCTGAGATGCAGCTGACTGTTGCTTCCAGTGGAACACACACACACACACACACACACACACACACACACACACACACACACACACACACACACACACACACACAAACTGCTTCTATCTCTTACCTTTACTGCTACCAGCATCTTGTCCTTGGTGGGGCTCAGGTTGTAACATTCAGCCAGGAAGACCTTGCCAAAGGCTCCCTCTCCGAGCTCCCTCTTCAAAATAATGTCCCTCCGTTTAATATGCTGAACATCTGAGAGAGACAGAGACAGACAGACTGAGTTAACACCCATTACAATCAGTCTTTCAAAATGCTATCACGTAGCCACTTATAAAAGCCCCCCAATAACCCTTCACAATTCTTACATTTTCTCACACTGTAAGTCTGCAGTTTGGTGGAGCCAGTTGCTTGTTGCCTTTAATTCCCATGAATCCTTCCATTTCAAATTGCAAACCTCACTGTCAACAGTTTTTATTTATATACAGTATTTATAAATATAATTTTTCAATAATTTTTCAAATGTATAATTTGACAACCCTAACCCCGATTTGTGAGTAACTGACCTCAACACCTCCCTCTGTTATCTGAAATACAAACTGTGTTATTCCAAAATAAAACGTGTGTTTCTGGGAACAAATGAACGCTACAAAAATATAATTATCTGTTTAACCATTTCTGGCTTAAAGTGGAAGAGCTATGTGACATGTTTAATTTTGATGGACTTGAACTGATCTTTTGAACATGAACATTTTTGTTGTTCAAGTCCATTTAGCAGCATCTGGGTTTTGTTTCCAGTAGACAAAGTTCCTTTCAAATAACAGTAAAGTGCTTAAATCGTACATATTTTCAGAAGCTAGTAATAGCTCATATCATACCATAATGTTCCATATTAAAGAGAGTGTTTTCACCTTACTGCTCCATCCTCATTTCTGCAAAGGGAAAAGCAGAGGGGCTGGAGGGGTTATTATATAAATAATTGGGGGTGCATAAAAGAGTGCAGCTTTATTCAGTTTTGCTTCACACTAATTAATATCCAAAGTTGTATATTTAATTTGTATCTATCTATCTATGTGTGTGTGTGTGTGTGTGTGTGTGTGTGATTATCATTCTGAGTAATTGTGTGTGAGTGCGTCTGTCTGAATAATCACGGTTGCATGAATATGTACTGTATGTTCATGTCAGTTTGTGTGAGAGAGAGAGTGGAGGGGAGTCCTCTGAGTATACCTGAGCCAGTGTGTGTGTGTGTGTGTGTGTGTGTGTGTCTGTCTCTGCGTGTCTGTGTGTACCATGCAGGCTAATTAGTGCAGTTACAAATAGCCAGGGTTAATGTTGTCATTAACACAGAGGAAGAGGGGGCAGTCACCTGTCGGCAATAACACACACACACACAAATATCACCACACTTTGTATGTCTAACGTGTGTGTGTGTGTGTGTGTGTGTGTGTGCTAACACTACACTGTAACAATATGCATGGGGGAATTATCTTAAGTGTGTGTGTGTGTGAAAAGTGTATAGGTTGTGTTTCCATGACAACCATCCTTCCAGTCTCTCATTAATCTATCTGAAGGTTTTCTGTTTAAATAATCTACTGTGCATTGGATTTCCTCTAATCAAAACACTGCTGCAACTTGACTTATCAACAGAGATGTTTATGCAAATGAAGTGAGAGCAAGAGTTCCACACTGATGCTTTAATAAGCTCATGCTAATGAGGTGGATCGCCTCATAGAGAAGTGTTCAGTGTTTGCCTGTTAACTACCTAATATGCACCTTAATATGATCTTAATACTTTAGTAAACATCCTGAAAAACCCTGATGTCTCCTGATTAATCTAACACTACTTTATTCTGTTATGGCCATACATTTTGAATGCTTCTCCTTTGGTCAAACAAATCACAACAAACGTTTTTTGTGTTCAGTGTTGAATAAATAAATAAGACATATTGAGTCATAGATAGTCATATGAATAAATATAGACGTAATATATGAAACAACCATTCCATTGTGAAATAATCCAATACTAAGATGGGACATGAACCCCAGTCTCCAGCATTGACGTTGAATGTGTTACCTCTTCACTTTCAATTCACAATGTGGAAGTGAAACATGCTGAAGAATCTTACAATATGATATAATTCCAAGAGAGACTACTGGGACGCCACACAGCAACATGTCTTTGAAATGACACTGGAAAGAAAAAAAATTGTCCAATGTACAGCAGTTTATTCAAAAAAACATTTTTTCATTTGTAAAAACGATGGCTATTTAAGGAATAAAAGGTGGTTGTTGTAGAGTTTACTGAAGCACATGTAATCTGACAAAGTAGATTTAAACTTGTGTAAAATTGTCTGGGTTTTGGTAAGATAGATATGCTCAAATGGGTGTCTCTCTGAGGCTAAATCTGGACCAACACAGAAGGATTAAACATAGCCTACCTTTCACAACTGATAAATGGACCACATGTAGCCATTAAAACATTGGGCCTCATGCAAGAACCACATGTCTCAAATTATAGACCTATATCTAACCCTCCTTTTCTCTCTACGGTCCTTGAGAAAGCAGTCGCCAATCAGTTGTGTGACTTTCTACACAACAACAAGCTGTTTGAGGATTTTCAGTCAGGATTTAGAGTGCATCATAGCACAGAGACAGCACTGGTGAAAGTTACAAATGACCTTCTAATTGCATCCGACAAAGGACTTGTCTCTGTATTTGTCTTACTAGATCTTAGTGCTGCATTTGATACCATTGACCATCACATTCTATTACAGAGACTAGAACATTTAATTGGCATTAAAGGCACCGCACTAAGCTAGTTTAAATCCTATTTATCAGATCGATATCAGATTGTACATGTTAACGATGAATCCTCTATGCACGCCAAAGTTAGTTCCACAAGGTTCTGTGCTTGGACCAATTCTATTCACATTATATATGCTTCCTTTAGGCAATATTATTAGGAAGCACTCCATAAATTTTCATTGTTATGCAGATGATACCCAATTATATTTATCGATCAAGCCAGATGAAACCAATCAATTAGCTAAACTTCAAGCATGCCTTAAGGACATAAAACCTGGATGACCTGCAATTTTCTGATGTTAAACTCAGACAAAACCGAAGTTATTGTACTTGGCCCCGAACACCTTCGAAACACATTATCTAAAGATATAGTTTCTCTAGATGGCATTGCCCTGGCCTCCAGCGACACCGTAAGGAATCTTGGAGTTATCTTTGATCAGGATATGTCCTTTAACTCCCACAAAAAATCAAACTTCAAGAACCACCTTTTTTCATTTACGTAACATTGCAAAAATCAGGCACATCCTGTCTCAAAAAGATGCAGAAAAACTAGTCCATGCATTTGTTACATCTAGGCTGGATTATTGCAACTCTCTATTAACAGGCTGCCCCAATAAGTCCCTTAAGACTCTCCAGCTGATTCAGAATGCTGCGGCACGTTTACTGACAAGAACCAGAAAAAGAGAACATATTTCTCCAATATTAGCTTCTCTACAATGGCTCCCTGTAAAATCCAGAATAGAATTTAAAATCCTTCTCCTCACCTTCAAAGCCCTAAATGGTCAGGCACCATCATATCTTAAAGAGCTCATAGTACCCTATTACCCCACTAGAGCACTGCGCTCCCAGAATGCAGGGTTCCTTGTGGTTCCTAGAGTCTCTAAAAGTAGAATGGGAGCCAGAGCCTTCAGCTATCAAGCTCCTCTCCTGTGGAACCAGATCCCAGTTTGTGTACGGGAGGCGGACAACCTCCTCACATTTAAGAGTAGGCTTAAGACTTTCCTCTTTGATAAAGCTTATAGTAGGGCTGACTCAGGTGACCCCTGAGCCACCCCTTAGTTATGCTGCTATAGGCCTAGACTGCCGGGGGACATCCTATGATGCACTGAGCTCCTCTCTCCTCCTCTTCCTCTCCATCTGTACGCCCTCATATCCCATCAATGCTTGTTACTAATTCAACTTCTTCCCGTAGTTGTGTGCTTTCTCTCCTCTTTCTCTCTCTCTCCTTCTGTTGCTTGCTGCAGGTGTTTCTGCCTCCAGAGCTGTAGAGTCTGGATCTGTGGTTGCAGCCACCTGCTGCCCCCGTGCTCCTGCTCTGCACCCGCTGCTGCTATTACTGTTATTGCTCTTATTATTATTTCTGTTGGTGTTATCATCAATACCATTACCACAACTATTGCTTTACATCCCTATGTGGAACTATATTGTGCTGCTGTATGTTCTCTTTCCTCTTGCTCTCTCTCCCGCCCCCTTCAACCCAACCGGTCGAGGCAGATGACCGCCCACCTAGAGCCTGGTTCTGCTCGAGGTTTCTACCTGTTAAAAGGAAGTTTTTCCTTGCCACTGTCGCCTAGTGCTTGCTCATGGTGGGAACTGTTGGGTCTCTGTAAATATAAAGAGTCTGTCTAGACCTGCTCTACTCAAAAAAGTGCCCTGAGATAACTTTGTTATGATATGGCGCTATATAAATAAAACTGAATTGAATGTTCAAACAGATTTGCTCTTAAGTGGCACGTACGAGTGAGTGAAGAGAATCTGTTTCATTCACCAATCTTCTTGTACTTGTAATTTTCTCTTAGGTACCAATAAAATTAAAGAGTAGTCAGACCGGTCAGCCTTTCTCCACAGGGCAAGACCAGAAATCATGATGCCTTAATCTGAGTTTAAATATGATGCTGAATCTATTGAAATTAAATATGAAACTAAGACAAACTTAATGCAAAATTAATATTCTGTTCACCATATTATCATCATCATGGCATGCCAATTTACTAAGAGGTTTTTTAGATTTGATGATTTTTATTGGCATATTTTGGCTCAGCGACTCCTACACTTCAGCAGCTGCCTCAGAAGGACTCTGCGGTGTTAAATTTTTCTTTTTATATGTCACTGAAAGATGACTGAATGCACCGTAAGCTCAAGTCTGTTCAAGTGGATTCTGTAGCTACACAAACTTTTCATCCTTCCCCTAGAACTTTCAAGGACTGCAAGTACTACGAAAAGGTACATGAATATGAACATGTCATATACTGTATGTATCAATAGATTAGACTTTTCTGACCTTGTGGTCCTTTTCAAAAAGAACACCTTGTCATAAAAATAAATAATCCAGGTACAATGCACCTCAGAGTATATAACTGAACCCTTTAAAATACTGTGTCTCCCTACATTCACAGCAGTTTGGCAGTCCAACAGCGTAATACATGCCTAAAAACCTTATGTTGAAATTCAGCACAAGGGTCTATCCATCCAAAATAATGAATCTCTTTTAATTTAGGCAGACAACCTCCATAAGGACAGTGTATGTTAAAGGGTTGAAGACATATTTCTGCTATCTGCTTGCATTGTTATTTGAAATCAGAACCAAAACCTTATTGATAATAATGTTTTAGAACAGAATGATTGGTCTGGTAAAAAAACAAACAAACAAAAAAAGACATGTATTTGAACTAATTCAGCAAAATGATATGCCTAATACCTTTGGATAGTTGTCAGGCTTTTGTTGGCTGCTGAGTGAAAGCAGAAAACAAGCCTCCAGTATTCCAGAGAGGCCCAGACTAATCCAAGACACTAAATATTCCATAATGAGGTTAGGACTTTGCTTTGCGTGACACGTATTTGTGCTAGGCTCCCATATGATAAAATCACTAAAATGTATTGATTGGTCTGGGTGTCGAGATGAACAACAAACTGTATTCAGCTCCAGTCCCTGCAGGACAAGAGCAGGAGCATGCTTTATGAGTCTGGGGACTAGCGGGACAGATCACTTAAGGCATTTGTCACTTTTTGTACAACACATTCAAAAGATATGAACCAGTTAGCCCTGGCTGCATTTGGAGTAAGATGTCTGAGCATGTAAACATTTCAAATGATCCTGCGGAATGGATGGAGGACATGGAAAAGGACAGGAGAGAGGGTTAATAACTGTACTTACCAATGCAGCTTATGTAATGAAATAATTGCCCTGGGAGGTGCTGTCACCCCTGGTGTTCAGGCTTCACAGCCCTCGGAACTCTATATGAATAATTGCTGATGAAAAAGTGGGAACCTGAATGCTTAATGTTTTAATATTTATCCTCCGTGCTACTTTGCTGTGTGTATTACAACTAAAACTTTAATGCTTGGTCACGGATGGGTGGTGACTGTTGGTGTTTAGAGAGTCCATGTCAGTGGTTAACTGTTCCTTAACCCCCAGAGAGACATGCACAGATTCTAAATGGAATGAAGCTTCATGCTATGACCGATGCAAACATTCTAAGCAATGTTGTTCTCTGTTGCGGCCAGACTGAAAGTCTTTGTGGCCCTCAGAGACTAAAATATTCATTACACCACAAAATACTGAAGTGTTAAACAGAACAAACTACACCATGATTATTTTTGATAAACTCCATGGCAAACGTGTAGTTGTGTTTGTTGAAACTGTTATTCCAAAACCATCCATCTGCTGCTGTTACAGCCTCAACTTTTCTGGGAAGGCTTTTTCAACAGATTTTGGAAACACACGTCTGAATCACTGCCATCATCTTCGATTTGTTCAGTTATTCAAATTGGTCTGGTATTGAGCTCATCGATGACGATATTCACCCAGTTGCAGAAGTAATCGACTAATCAGAGCTTTGTAGGTGGGATTAAGAATGGGAACATCATCTTCCTAAATAGCTAGCTAGCTACATTCATGAAAAATTACCAGGGAACGTTTGCCACAGAAATGGAGATGATGGGTGCAGCTGTACAAATTGTTGTACGTCAACTTACAGAAACTGTTAAATCAATATATTTCTTTGCTTGTCGTGACAACATTAATTTCTCCTGGCAACCGTTACAGCAACTTCCATGTTGACTGAAAATTATGTCGGCGGGATGGATACATCACTCGCTACTGATCATTTGCAGTAAATTAAAACAAAAAAAAACCTCATCCTCCCAACAAGAAATCATCTAACATGAAAACAATGTCAGGCTAAATGAATGAAGCTAAAATGAAATAACAATTCAGTCTCATCATTAGGCCAGGTCACACAGGTAAGGCCTGGCTCACAGTCGGTGTTCCAGTTCATCCGAAAGGTGGTGTTGGTGGTGTTGGATGGTTTAGTTCAGGGCTCTGTGCAGGCCAGTCAAGTTCTTCCACAGCAAACTGTAAACACATTTCTTTCTGGAGCTGGCTTCGTGCCACAAACTGTTGACACAAAGTTGGAAGCATACTATTGTCTTAAATATCATTTTATAACCTAACATATGGATTTCCCTTAAGGGTTTGATGTAATCCAAAGACAGTGGGGCGGTACGCAGTTCTGTTTATGGTTTTACAATCTGGGCTGCTTGTGGACATCCGCACAGAGGTCTGCATGGACCCTCTCAACTATGTGAACTAAGGTGCCTAGCCCAAACCATGAAAAACAGCCCTTGTGTGTCCACATACATTTTATCCATATAGTGTACAGAACCTTAACAGTAGTGGGGCTCAACCTGTATCATTGTTCTAAGAGTGATGTTTGAGGAATGACCATGGTGTCATCAAAATCCAAAAGGGTTTATCCATGTTTTCATGGATAACTTAATGTTAGATTGCAATAGGTTAGATTATGATATTGTATGGACAAAATGAACATTTTGTCTTTGGGTGGCACTAGAGAAAATCTCAGTGTCCAGAATTGAGAGGGGTCATCCTTTGGGGGGCATGAACGTGCTCAGGACATTTTATCTCCTGGTTTCTTTTTTTTTTTATGTTTCTTGTGTACAACTATTGTCACCATAATCATTAGGGGGGGTTAGGGTTTAGGATTCAATTCAATTCAATTCAATTCAGTTTTATTTATATAGCGCCATATCATAACAAAGTTATCTCAGGGCACTTTTTCGAGTAGAGCAAGTCTAGACAGACTCTTTATATTTACAGAGACCCAACAGTTCCCACCATGAGCAAGCACTATGCGACAGTGGCAAGGAAAAACTCCCTTTTAACAGGTAGAAACCTCGAGCAGAACCAGGCTCTAGGTGGGCGGTCATCTGCCTCGACTCGGATTCTGGAGAAATGTTGGGGGGGTTTCACTCACTGGATGTGGGAATGTCCTCAGGCCCATCACAGTGTGCAACCAAGCCTGAACTGCTAGAAGCTCTTGCTTGAAGATTTGGTGCTGTGACCTCTAACTTTTAACAGCCTGTCAAAGTCTTCCCAGCTTTAGCTTGTACTACATGTACTGTATTCTAGCTGGCAGTGCTATGTGCATGGCTGAATACCTTTAGCACAGTGGGGGCTGGGCACACACACACACACACACGCACACATACAGCAAAATACACACAAAACTGCATACAAGCAGGTATATACAGTACATATACAGCAGCAAAGACACACTGAAATACACATCTTTCACTGTACACTCACCCACAAACACCCACACCCACACAAAAGGTTAGCTGAATGAGTTGACCGTTCCGCCACTGGGTTGCAATTAGCAAGACTGTAATGAGCTCTGGGGCTTCCATCATCCAGCAGCATACATATAGCTGCTACTGTATAGAGGCTCTGAGGAAGGAGATGACAGCAGAGCAAACGGCACTAGTAAAGGACCTTTCAATCATTTCAATAACACTTTACTTGAAGTGGTGATTTTAATGCATTATAAGCACATAATGACGAATGGAGATTATTTTAATCACACGGTAATAGAGGAAACATTGTGCAAAAACTTCAGAAGGGAATGCTTAATAGCACAGCTGTATTGTTAATGGACTGTTTAACCAAAAACCAGATTGGAGGCTCCTGTGGAAAATTACATAGATCATTTAAAATCTTGGTACAGCAGTGTAAAGACAGCTAGTTCTTATGCAACAAACAGTATGGGAATAGTGAGCAGCCCAAAGTTGTACCAAGAATGTTGCAGGACTTAAGAATGGAATTAGACTGCTGCAGGATCACACTCTACAGTAGCACCAATGTTCCAGAATAGTTTCTGATGTGTATATTTTAGTGCAATGCTTTTGGGCAGTGTACAATCATGTTCATTGGAATTGATAGCACCATCATAACCGGGAACTGTTATAGACTTGTGATGTAATTTCTGCACAAGATATTTCAGTACATTCACTCCTGCTAACGTCTTGCTAATTAGCATACTGAAACTGTGCCACAAGGTCGCCTATTACAGTCTAAGGCTACATTCAGATAGAATCAGGCGCTGCAGCCAAAACGCCGGTTTTCCCATTCATTTGAACGAGGGTACTGCATTTAGGCTGCGGCGGTGAGGGATGCAGGGGGTGCCGAAAAGAAACAGCGACCTGCGGGAAAAAGTCTAAACAGAATCAGCTTTTGGAGAAACGCACCCGACGTCATGCTGCGGCGGCCAATCATGCTGGAGATCAGACCGGAAAACTCCCAGGTGAAGAAGAACTTTATTTACCTGTAGCATTGTAGCATTCGACTGTTTACAGTAGCATTCCGCTGTTTACCGAGCAACTGTGAAGACGGGAGAGAGACTGATTGATCGCTGCCATGATGACTGTACATCAGCTGTTCAACCCTGTCACAAGGGAGTACAAAGATGTTAATCGCCGTGCATTTGTTTGGTGTTGCATCACTCTTCAAGCTGGGATTGCTGGTTAGCATGTGACACTCCCACACCACCGCACAACCCTGCGCTAATTGCCGCAATGCCTGATTCTGTCTGAAAGCAGCCTAAATGATCTTTGTATCAAATGAGAGCCAAGCAACTATGAGGTCAGAGGTTTGACCCCCCCCCCCCCCCCCAGTCTCCCAAGTAACCATATGCATATATATGCGTACATAGTGTGCACTTTATGTAGAGAGGAAGACTGTAAGGGTTTGGATTTGGAGATGGTGGATGGATGTGTCGCACATTTGGCTTTTAGGCTGGAGACAGGCGTTTGCATCCCTTCACTGAGTAACAACAATGTTTCATCATTAACTGTAACTGTAGCTCATTTGCCATAACCCTTAACCAGACTATAGCCATTGTGTGGATTTGGAGATATTAAATTATGGAAAAACTGTTTCAACACTAATATAATAGAATAAAAGCATAAAATGTTATTGCCTCAAAATGCAAGATCATATGTCCATGTGAGAAATATAAACTAAGGAGCATAATCAAATCTCTGTATTCTTCGTGTGTGTGTGTGTGTGTACTAGTGAGTTATGCTTAAGCTCACATGATGAAGATGATGATGGGTTTATGATCACAGACATATGAGAGAAAGAAATACAGTTCACACACACACACACACACACACACACACACACACACACACACACACACACACACACACACCACCAGTGGAACTATATAGCTGGTGATAATCACACAAGGTGACTCTTGTGATGGATCAGCATCGCCATTGGCAACGGCATCAGTAGTGTGTGCTTGTATGTGTGTTTGTGTGTGTGTGTGTGTGTGTGTGTGTGTGTGTGTGTGTGTGTGTATTGTCTCCCAGGGGATTTGTTGAGATTTATGTGGCTGTAAAGGCAAGAAGTGATTTGCTCCGCTGCTGTGGCAGAATGCTATCTGTGTTCAATAAAGACACAGAGAAGGTGGAGAGACTATTGGAATAACAGAGACAGACAGAGAAAGGGAGAGAGAGGAGGAAGAGTGAAGCAGAGAGATGTAGATGTTACAAGAAGAGTGGTAAAGGAGAGAAGGAGCAGGTCACTAACCTCAGCTCTGACAGCTCCCATGAGTTTTTTACAGAGCTGCTATGTGAAATGAATTTGTTGGATGTTAACAAAATAATCATTGTACCTCTGTTACAATGACAAGATGCTCATATTTTACTGTAGATGCCCTTTTAAGCAGAGGAAAGAAAGCCTATATGAGAAAAGACATTGTCAGGCAGAGGCTATTGGAGCAGAGGCTAACGTGAGGAGTGGACAGGGCTTTGGCTTTCTGTTGGACAAAGGCAGTGCACATACACATATACCTGTCTAAAAATATCCAGAAATCCACATCAGTGTCATAGCAGAGCTATGCTTCAGCCAATCAGTGCTCCAACTGTGAGTCACCTACAGTGTAGTCTCACATAGCCAGACCCACCTCCACACTTTGTTTTCTCATTCTGGTATAGGGGAAAAAACACTCTGGCTTGTTTGTATTTCTTTAAATCAATCACAATCACGGCGCTAATCGCAAGGGCGACGGTGCCCTTGCAAATGGTAAGACACAGATAGCGGAAGGGGAGGAGAATTCCGACTGAAATAGTTAGCCAATGGCAGGCTTATACCCACAGCCTACTTCCTGTGTGAGCTAGACTACCTACTATGTAACACTATGGATGCAGAAAATGAACAGTTGAGTTTTACTTCACCCCAAATAACTCCTCCCACATCACAAGTAGCTTCAAATGGATTGACTTTGGGCCAGAATTGTGCTGTCATGATGCTGGACCTTTAAGCTGTTATACTTTGAACAAATCCACTGACTGTGACCACTCTATTCTGAACTCAATTCAGTGCAATATGTCACTGTCTCAGATGATATGCTGAGCAGCTAAAACTGAACCACCGTACCATATAACCACTTTGTGTCTTTTTCTTATTTTTTTGTGACAGAGAATGAGCTGTGAAATGCAGAGTATGTGCAGGAGGTCTGGATAAAAAGAGGATTACCTTCCTCTACGGCTAACAGAATTAAAGGACTGTGGTGTTTTTCATGTCAAAATCTTTGCTAAAAGTTTCTGGTAACAAAACAAATCAGCTTAGTCTTAGTGCTAGGGTCAAATGCAATGTTGGAGTTTTTTGTTTGTGGTAAAGTGACACATAATTTAGTTAAAGTCAAAACATAATTTATAGTAAAACTTTATTGCACTTTACTGCAGACTGTGTGTCGAATCATTTTCTCTGGTTTCAAAGAGCTCATGAAGAAAGAGCTGATTGTAAGCTGAGACTGCAATAGGACCTCATATGGGCCATGCAACAATCTGAGGTGTATGTGGGATCAGGTCTAGCAGTCAGACCACAACCTTGTCATGGTTTTGCATTCTCTTAGATGCCCTAATCAGAGACTGATGAGACTGTCTTTGTTATTGCAGGCTGGTAGCTGCAGAGATTCCAGTTCACCTCCTGGGCAAGGCACCAAACCCCTAATGAACCGCTAACTGCTAGGGGCGCCATCCTACGAGGCCATCTCGCTCTGACATCTCTCCATGCATCAATGCACGTGTATAGGTCCTGTTTGTGTAATTTGGGCCTGTGTATGTGAACAGAATGAAAACACTGAATTTCCCTTACAGGGATTAATAAAGTATGCCTTCCTTCCTTCCTTTCACTACGTTTGACTTGCTTTTAAATGCCAAAATACATAGAGTAGGACACAAACACAACACCCCTCTGGTTGATCTTCTTTTCACTCACAGAGAGTGAAAAGTGTGTATAGGTCCTGTTTGTGTAATTTGGGCCTGTGTATGTGAACAGAATGAAAACACTGAATTTCCCTTAGAGGGATTAATAAAGTATGCCTTCCTTCCTTCCTTTCACTACGTTTGACTTGCTTTTAAATGCCAAAATACATAGAATAGGACACAAACACAACACCCCTCTGGTTGATCTTCTTTTCACTCTCTGTGCTAGGGAAAACATCTGTCACATGTCACATATGTACTATCTCAGTTTTGTGGTTAGTCCAATTTTGCACAAATTAATTGCACCAGAGATCGACTGGAAGAGGATCAAGACCCACCTTTTCAAGAGGTCTTGGTTTTGTTCAGTCAGCACCAGAGTTTTAATGACAACGTTCACATCAGCTGAACCAAACAGGTGTGAAAGTACACTTACTGTAAGCTTTACTGTGCTGAAGTGGAAGGAAAGGTACACTACTGGGTGGAAAGATCCAAATCTAAAGCCTTTTTTTTGTTGATGACACAGATGCTGGCCTGTTTCCCTTATCGTATGGAGGATGTTCTCAGTGTCGTCTTGCAGCAGGAAACTTTTGAGTGATGGTGACAAAATATGAGTAAAAATCTGTTGTACCAATAAACTCCTTTCAAAAATCCTGAGCATTTTTTTCTGAAAAATCAGGGAAAACTGAAAATATACACACATCTCCACAAATACATTTTACAACATCTGCACAATGTGTGGCTCCATCTAGATGTCTGTACTTACAGGTGGTGGGTTTGTTACAGTTGTGTCCATGTCTGAAGTACTGTGGGTTCTCTATGACGGGGATCCTGGTCATTCCAATGACCACAGCGTCCGGCCCGGCATCCAGTGTACAGGGGCTGATAATCCCATGGTTCACATGATGAAGGGGGCTGGCAGAGTCTTCCTCACCGCTTATCACCGCTACTGGTCCTAGAAAGACAGAGAGAGGCAATATAATACTGGATGAATACCTCTTTACTATCAGAGACACAGACTGGTCAGCCAATCATCTCTACAGCCAGACTCAGTCAGTAAATCATGCTTTTACTAATGCAGTCAATTATTCAGTCAGTGAGTCAGTAAGGCTGCTGGGCAGTTAGTCATCTATTCCATCAATCGGCCAGTCAACTAATAGTGATCATATTTAGAACCCACCAGATATTTGCATCATTACAAAGAAGATTTTAATCAGAATTCAACACAAGATGAAATATACCATTATGCCATTAAGACTAATTCATCTATAGAGTAACAATTTGTATCTAAAATGATCTATTTCACTCTTTGAAAACATAACAGAGTGGAGAATAAGACACTCCATGATCACCAAATGCAGGAGATGACTCAATGATGTAAAGACCTGGTCCTAGATTACATTCAAGTATGAACAGCTCTCTTGTTGGTGGCTGTGTTCCTGACTACTTTAAACAGGCCACCATTTCACTGCAGCTGAACAAACAAACAAAAAAATAGATCCAACACTTTCTCAGCACTGTAGACACATCTCCAGACTCTCATTCCTGTCCAAAATTCCAGAGAAAGTAGTGTCTGTACTTTGTTCGGTTGTGTTGATTTGATGGAGATGGAGACTTTTTGGTGGGGCCAGAGAAGGGGTTACAGAAAGTTTGAAGACGCTTAAAACAAACGTAAAGGGGCTTTTACACCACCACATGGTAACTCACCGCCTCCAGTCATTTCAATGAGGGGAAGGCGGTAGGGGTATGAAGCGGTTGCCACTCACGTGAACATGGACACAGATTTTGCTCTGCCACCCAAAGTTCACCGTGCTGAACTTCTGACAGTAACCACCTGGCTTTGGCCAATCAAATGGAAGGAGGGGGACATCGCAGGTCCGAAAGAAGAGCGATGGAGGAGCTGAATACCTGGAGTTTTACAACACAGTGCTACTTTCTTGGGGAATTATTTACACAGTGCTTGCACAGCTACTACGATGGCAAATGCGTGGTTTTCAATTTGATTTGCAAGCTAGTGTACGTGGTGTGGACACTGGAGCACCTGTCTGTCATTGCAACCTTGGACCATATTGGCAGCAGCTGCTTTTAAAAACGCATTGCTTTTTTGGGAAAATGCTCTGGCAGGTAGGTGGTTGTCAGGCCAGTTGTCAGGGCGGCAGTGTGAAATGGCCTTAAGACAAAAGTATGGGGTAGAGGCAGAAAAAAGTTCAGAAGTTGAGGCATAGGACAAGGACTAGAGATCCAAGGAAAAAGGAAAAAGATGTTTAAAAGAAAATTCTGGCTTCTTATACAACCTGGGTTTTATTTTCATAGTTTTGGTCACCATTCTTATGAGTTAGTGTGCTGTGTGTGCCTCCCCAGGTCTCAGCAATGAAGTTGTGTGAGTTAGGTGTTATCTTCTTCATAGGAAGGATGGCTAAAACTATAGAAATCAGAATGTGCCTTTTAAAAGGAGTGGAGGAAGTTTAGAGGTGGAGAGTTATGTGTCAAGTTTGGAGAAACGTTTGAGGTCGATTCAGGTGGAGAGAGAGCTTTAGTGGTTCATCAGTGGTTTGAGATGCAGGGTCAGATTAAGGTTCAGAGATAGAGGAGGTGGTTTAAACGTAAAGGAGGTTTAAAGGCAAAAGATGAGCTTCAGAAGCAGAGTAGAAGTTTAAAGGACTGGGGGAGAGGAGGGAACTGATGGGTTGGAAAGACGATTTTGGCAAGGCACACACACACGCACACATAAAATCACTGCATGCCTTGGCAGTTTTGACAAAACACAAACTACAACAAGCTGATCTTTAACAGCACATGAACTGATTAAATGTTAGAGTTAAGTTGGATCATACTCTATTTTTTCCACACCTTGCTAATGTTACAAAAGCTAATGTTAGTTGCAAATGTCTTGAAAAAGACTGAAGATAAAGTTCTATCTGCCCAGTTTATTTGGACATTTCATTCTTTGTGTGGCTTTTGGGGATTTGTATTTCACTTACAGCAAATTTTTTACACGTTACAGCACTGTTAGCCTCTCATTCTCAGTAATGGAGAAAAATACAATGCAACTTATGCAATTTGTAACTTGATTAGAATAAATTGGAACAATATCCTGTACATACAAGGTTCAAAAACATAAATACTCACTCTACCATACATTCCTGTTTTTGATTGTGTGGACACCATAACTGCATATTCTGGAGGGAAATATGTATGCGAGGGCGTCATTTCCACTTTGGATGTAGAGGATCCCTCAAACTGATGTTAAAATAATAGTAAATAATAATAATAATAATAATAATAGTAAATAATAAATAAATAAATAAATAAATAATAATAAATAATAAATAAATAATAAATAAATAAATAGTAAATAATATGTGTCATTTGCTTGGTTAATAGTGCGCACAAAATAGCATTCACAGACCTGTATATTTTATTTTCTTTAAGAACCCCTGACTTCACTGTGCCCTTTCTTTCCAGTAAAGCCCCAGCAGGCCAGGAGCAGCACTATGGAGTAGACTTGTATGAAGCACAGCAGGGACTGAGTCTGCTTTGTAGTCCAAATAGTTCAGTCCACTGGGAGCTGAACTCACAGGAGGCCACAGAAGGCAGGTAAACAGCATGGACAGGCTGCCAGTCCATCACAGAGCTCACAAACACTTACTTTCACACCTAGAGGGACTTCAGCCTCAAATCCACTTGAACTGCATGTCTTTGCCCTGGAAGCCCCAAATCAAGTACTGTGGGAACATATTAACTCAAGAGAAAGGGGTTCCAGTTCCACCAAGAGTTTATTCCCCATATTATATTATGTCCATGGGTCAGTTTGGTCCTGTTATGACAGAAGCAACATCTCACTTCTCATTATATATTTAACCCTCCATTTGTACTTACTCACCTACACCCATGATATTTCATAATGTTTATGCTGCACAGTTTATACAGTAATTTATTACATTATACACTCACTTTCATGACAAAAGTCTTTGCAGCCTTACAAGCAGACATTAACCTCAACCATGCACTCTTCTTTAGGTGACCACTTTCAGGCTCCTGGTTTTGTTCATGCTGCTCTGTAAATATAAAGAGTCGGTCTAGACCTGCTCTATATGAAAAAGTGCCCTGAGATATCTTTGTTATGATATGGTGCTATATAAATAAAACTGAATTTAACTGAACACATAAACATTTAACACAGTCGTAATTAGTCATTTGTGGCTGTCTACTATCAACAATTAATTTATTATTCATAATGGCCACTACTTTATTTAATGATCAGTATAGAGTATTACAGTTTTATAAGCAACATTTTTATTTATTTGACTCTTGTTTTTCCTCATATCAACTTTAAAATATTTAAAAAAATATATTTTTATAGTTGTTACTTTATAGTTGATTCTAATTTAATTCCCAGTTTTGTGTGTGTGTTATACGGCTAAAAGTTTTTGTCAGTCTTACTGTGGTTTTTTGGGAGCTAACCTCAATCCTGTAGGCTACTAGTCTACAGCTTAGCTATTAGTTAGCATACTCGCTAATGGCATGCTAGTGTTGGATTTATGAAGCCCGCTAAGAGCACCAGACAGTGTTCCGTGTGACCACACAAGCATGGGTGCACCTCTGGCTTTGAGGGAGACCAGCCATTGGCTTTCTCCATCGCTGCTGGGACAGTGGTTAGAGTAAGGACACTGACACTCGCCGTGGGTGAGTAACCTGCTGCTGCATTGCTCAGGTGAGTGAAAACGCCATAAGTACCATTGTAAGTTACCGCACACAACGCACTCAAGGATTGAAAGGTACCTGCCTGTCATTTCATTTTCCATTTTCTTGGTAGAAAAAGGGCTGTTGTGTATTTTTTGTGTGTGTGTGTTAGGTTAACATAAGTGACACCCTGAAAGAACACTGAATATGATTTATTTTATTTAAGTTTTTGGTAAATGGATAATAATATTTCAGATCATTTTCCTCTTTGTCAATTTAATAAATAGGAACAGTTTAAAGCTAAAGCAGAGAGTTTACAGTGATAAGGTCAAAGGTTAAAATGATACATTCACACTATCATACTTGAATTTCGTATAAGTTTTTATACAGGACATACCATTAAAAGGGTAACACGCATGATAACACAGAGGTGGTTTAAGTAAAAGAAGCCAGGGCACTGTATCTCGTTGTAGTTGATACTGGGAAGCCAATATATTGTAATCAGATTTTTGGAATTCTCATACATTGGTATCAGCATGTGCCTCATTGGTCAGGTTCTACACCCTTATAAAGCTGTAATCCAGGGACCAACTCGTTCACGCTCACTGCACTCTGTGCTGAATTTGAATCTCCCTTGTGTTCCACAGTGGTTTTACTAATTGATTTTACGCTTTATTTATGATTTGGAAATCTACTCACACGCAGTGCATCTCTGACTGTAATGCAAAAATAATAACTAGATTGACCTTGATACTACTTTTCTCTGTGCTTTCTCTTCACCTGTTCTGCTCTGCATGTGTTGTGAAGTTCAGCTCTGTTTTATGTAGTCCTCATTAGCTCCTTCTTGTTGAGATATATATATCTTTCTATCCCCTATTCAATTTTCTCCCTGGCTGTATGTTATGGTGTTCTGCTGCAGTAATTGAATTCTCCCCATGAGAATCATTACAGTTTTATCATTGTTGGACTCTATAGACTGTGTGCTGTATATGTACAGGCCTGCCCACAGGGGAACACAGAGTCCGCTGTTGTGTGTCGACACACCAGCTGAGAACTACTGATGTGGAGTCGTCAGTATTCTCTGGTGGAACCAAACACATCAGCCTGCTGTTAATACCACTGACACAGTCAACCTTCACAGCTGACAGAAAACAAGGAGGCATTTCGGCTGTGAGGTGGTGGTGGTGACAGTGCAGATGTTTGGGGGGACAGAGAGACCCGGAGAGTCCAACATGGAAGGAGTTCTTATATTATTTTACAGTCAAATGATGCAGGAGTGAAAGGGTACAAATAAGTCCCCTAGACTTAACCTGTTTACTCTGTAGTGCAAGTAGTCATTATATGACCAAGCTTCCAGAACCACCTATTTCACGAGGAACGTATTTGGCTGAACCACTTTCTGGTTTGACCAGAGACTAAACGTCCCACTTGAAGCCCCTGGAGCTTATAAAACTTGTTACAAACCAGAATACTGAACTGTTGGACTTTTAAAACCCATGCAAGGGGGGCAAACCTGTCTAGTTGGAGGACCTGGCACCCCTGGGTCCCCATATAGAGTAGCTGGTGTGGCTATAATTCCAGAGGGTGAGGATGGAGTAATTTGAATTAATATCGGTTGATCTGCCTCAGGAATGTGCTCAGTAAATGTCCTGCATGTACATGTCAAAACCTCACACTTTGATTATGACAAACCTGCTAGAGATATCAGATTTATTCAAATTTAAGAAGGTTACTGTGGGATGGAAACATCCTACCACTACCTGCAGAGTATCACTGGGGTTTGTTTGATTATTACAGCCCAAAATGCCTGAAATTGGGGCAGCTTTTCAAAACAATTGTATTAAAAATGCAAAAGACATTTTAATTTATTTTGCAATATTGTACTATAAGTGTAATAATTGCAGAACAGCTGTAAAAATTTGATTATTTAAAGAAACAACTAGTGTTGTCGATAGCTGTTATAATAAACAATACATTATAAAATCATTAAAATAAATATGTAAATAACCAACCTTTTGAGCTTGAAACATCCTTCCTGGACAAACGACATATCAAAATGAGCATTTGTTTCTGTGTATTTCACACAAACGTCCTGTAGCCAGTAGCACAAACAAAAAGAGAGAGAGAAAAAAAAGTAGCTACCTCACACTGCAGACGGCACCAGTGTTTGTTATTACAAATTAACATACTGTATGTTTGACACCAATATGCTAACTTGTTTTTTTAAATGTGCGTCACTTCCAGTTCAGGTTAGTAGCAGCTCTTCCATCCACAGTTCCTCTCAGTGAGCGGGTTGTGGATTTGGGCGTTTGCTGAAGGGCTCTTGAAAAGAACCTGTGAGTATTGACGGACATGTTGTGCTACTGCAGGGATCAGACCTGCGACCTTTGTCAGTTACCCGACAACCTATGCTAATATTTAGGCCACGTGTCAGACAAGCTGACACTAGGCTGAACGGACAGCTGGTAATGGATAAGCAAGGACACAGAGTGACTGACAGAGAGACATGGGGGAATAAAGGAGGAGGAGAACGTGAGGGAAAGAGAGACGGATGGAAAGATAAAGGGTATCAGAAATTGTCAGGTAGACAGTTTTCATGGAGCACAAAGGTCAGAGGTTGACTCATGTTAGTGGGCCAATGGGCAGACAGGCTGAGGTACTGGGAATTAAGCTTACTGTACTTGATCATTTTTATAATTTGTTCAGAATTTTGTTGAATCTAGAATAATTGGACCATAGTGCTTTGGTGGATTTTCATTCATGGGGAGGCCCAAATTTGATAAAATATATTAATGAATACAGCAAATGACAACAGAAAGATTTTGTGTCTGGTCAGTGCAGTGTGTACTAAACCTTTTGTATGTCAGAATCAGAATCGAATTTTAGGTTTTCACATACAAGGAATGTGATTTGGTATATTGGTGCATACATAAGCATAGTATATATACATATAAAATAAAGCAAATAAAAAGCAAGTCAAGAATACAAATATAAAATGGAGAAATATTATAAAATAAAATAGAATAAGATAAAATAAGAAAGAACTGTACAATTTGTCTTTTAGGAAAAAGACGAGCTGTACATTTTGTGCAGGATGTGTAAAATATGAACTAATGTGGACTATAAATAACTTACTTAAAGCTGACACTATTATTTTGCCTTCTTGAGCACGCGTGAGCAACTTCTGATTGAATCTTCTGACATCCTCCTTTTTATGTTGAAGTGAGCTAAAAGGCGTGATGAGCTTCAGAGCTCAGACCCAACGATTTCCTCAAGTATGTCCGCACCAAAGACACTAAACACTGAACATGGTAGCGTTATAAACTGAGGTCATTCAGTGGGTTTGAAATGGGAGGCAAAACACTATTATTACAGGTTCAGAAAAGTGTGTCAGTAACAACTGAACTGACAGACACAATATTAACTCCGCCTGTACACATTTTATGAAAGTTATTCCATATCTTGTTCCACCAACCAATGTCTGCTCCATCTTGCATAGAAACAATCTGGCCAAAGTGTTATAAATGTGTGTTACAAATTACTTACACACACATGAATAACACATTAGTGATTAGTAAGCTTGAGTCAGTGATAGATAACATTGACCTTTTTGTTAAAGAATAAGATCCTTTCGTCTTCCTGCAACAACTCAACCTCTCGCGAGATTTCAGAGCGATACTTCTCCTTGAGTGAGACTTTCTATTTCTGGTTGAACAAAAAGGATCTTATTCTTTAACAAACAGTCTGTCTCTGTAGGGATCCTTTCCATAATGTTGTCAGACACTTACAGTAGAATAACAGTCTGAGTCTGTCAGTGGCAAAAATAAGCACTTTTAGTGGACGGATGTTTCGCAGGCACAATTGCCCACAAGGATTATGTTGCAGCCATTGCAGCCTGTTCGCGGATGCCGGGGGAGGTGATCTACTGGACCAATTCCAAATCTTTTGGTATGTATTAGTCATTTAGACCACAAAATGTGTAAAAAATAGGGCCCACGTTTAAGTATCCCTTTAACCAGTCATTTGTTCTTTCCTTACTTAGTGGTCGTAATAATACAACAATATGACTGTACTGACAGGGAAGCTTTGATGATAATGTACAGCAAACTGCAATATTTATGAAAATGTATGATTACTTAACAATAATTGAGTCTCAATACTGTTGAAACGCAAACCCCATGTGCCATTTAAAATGATGCTTGTATATTTGAATGAAAAGTACACAGTCTTCTCAGAGAGTGTGACTGTGCTGCAGTGATGCAGTAAGCATTAAAAATGGAACTCTTCAAGGGCATCTGTACCCAATTACTTGCTATTTTACTGGAACACAGAGACCCTAATGGCTTATTGGAACTACCAGGGAATCCACTTGTAGAATAAAAAAAAAAGTCCTTAGGTCACAGGGATTTATGCGGTAGTTTACAACACGACCACCCCCTCTATTTTCCTTAGTGCCCAATTGGCGCCACAGTCTTTCAATCACACTTTATTACTAACATTAATCTAATAGGCCTCCAGTATCAATACCTGCTTCTCACTGGCTCACAGAGCAGTCAGGCACACTTCATTACCTCAATACATCACCTGATCAGCTGTTAGCGTCGCTCTGCCAGTCCTGAGCACTGGAGCATGTACGATGTTTCTCTGTGAGTCTTCTTAAACCAAACTAAACATCCTCACATCAGCGCGCCTCACAAAGACAACTGTACAGTCAAAGAGCAGCTGGGACAAAGTAATGAAGGGAGGTGATGACTAACATTATCAAACTGTTTCTTGAAATAACTGAAGCTTGACATATCACTGTAGCTAAACGCAGAATTTTTAATTACATAAACAATTAACAATTAGTTCTTGACAGTGTTGCATAAAGTAAAGAGATTGTCCTTAAAATGGCCAATTTTTTGTAAGGGTTTGGTGCAAGGAGGGTGTAACAGTTTACTAGAGTTGTACTGTATATAAAATGTCTGATGCCCGTTTGCCCTCTTTTATGAATTTTGAAGTTAAATCAATTAAAAATAGATTTTTGCATCAGACATGTTGTGCTTTAGTACAGCTGATCACACAATATTACCAGAAGTTAGATTTGGCAAAGGGGATTTTCATCAGCTGTTTATTTGGGGGACCACACAGGTTTACAGGTACAGTGTATGTTTTGAACTTGAATTTGATTTTTATTTGATTTGAAACAAAATAACTAAATATATTAAACTGTTTAATGTTTGTGTTGTACTTGCCATGGATTTAGCAGAAGTCCTGTCCTTTGCAGTGGCCCAGTTTAGATGTAAAGCCCAGTCTATTTGATCGATTAAACTGATTAAGTCTGTTAACCTTGACTACAGTCAAAGCCAACACCTTTTCTACTGATAACAATGAGTGGATAATGAAGAACAATGGACAGAGACGGGCAGCTGTGTCTTCTTTGTAACAAAAGTGTTGTATGTTTGTCAATTTAAAAATTTCAATTAAAATTGCTTTTTAAATGAAAGAGACTCCATATTGTTTAATTGAATTAAGTGGTTTTATATGTTATCTGTCATTCATCATGTGGGTTTATTAGACCTCCTTTCAGCATCAGGAACTCTCCACAGCATGACAAACAGTGTTTAATAGTCTTGCTTGAGGTGCAGAGCCAAACATAGTATCAGTTTGCTTTCCACATGAGGATATCAATAATTAGATTGTAGAATCATATAATTCACACAGGGATTTAAATGTATATTACATTTATATTGTTGAATCATGCCCAAAAGTTCTTATGGAGCACAATAAAGGAGGAGGTAAGCTTTCATTGGGGAGGTAAATAATATCAAAATGTTGTCGGCGACTGAAGAATAAATCAGCCTTTAATTAGGCTTTTTTAAATTTTTTATTAGGCTTAATCATGTGTCTGTGTGTGTGTGTGCCTCTACAGTTGTAAGTCCCCAAACTGAACAAAGGAAGGAATTGTTTGTATGTTTATGACTAAAGGTAAATATGATGTTGCTGTAATTTATTTGACTCTTTTTTTTTTGTTAATGCAATAGTTCATTTTAAGATTCTACTGTTTAAATCACACACTTGATCCTGATTCTGTTCCATTCTGCTCAGTTTACCAAAACCTTGTTCTGTATGTATAAAGTTGTACTTGGCTGGAAATAAAAAAACATGAATTGCTCAAGAGAATCTTGGGAAATTAAGAGAAATTCAAGGTGTCATTACCCTGTGACTGACACGTCTAGCCACAGAGGCCGCTTTTCAGCAAAAGTTACATATTATGAAGTTATATCGCCTTAATAAACAGGTGATATATTTGTAAGCGATCTAATTAATGCAATGATGATTTGATCGGAACAGCGATGATTGAATTTCATACTCATATAGTATGTTTGTCTATAAGTGTGAGTGAAACCACAAATCTCTCAAATTCTTTTTACACAATATGAATGGCAGTGATAGCAGCACCAACACGATCAATAAAAATGATGCTTTTGTTTCAGAGCTCCATGATTACTGTGGGATCTATCCTCCATCTCTCTCTTGTCATCCTCTTAGCCCTTCGTCATTGTCTGCCCAAACCCTGTAAATCTTTCTGCTGACAGACACTTTGCAAATGCACCTTCACACCCACCCTGCCAAACACACACACGCACACATACACACACTGAAACAATGTCACAACACCTGTGCATGTGACAGTTTATCTGCTCTCACTCTCTCCCTCCTGCTGTCTCTCTGTTTGTCTCTAATAAGCCCTGTCTTTCACTCTCTCACATGCTCTCAGAGGATGTAAATCAGGAAGAGGACTGACTACAAACATCCGTCACACAGCAACATTCACCTCATTCTACCAATGTGTGTGTGTGTGTGTGTGTGTGTGTCTGTGTGTGTGTGCGCGCGCATGTGTGCGTGTATGTGTGTGTGTTGTCTACCCCGGTGTGAGGCATCTGGGTCATTAGCATCTATGATAGAGCAACATGTCAACAACACACCTTTTTGTTATTATGCTTCTGAAGAGCCTCCATTGTCTAATCATTAGCACCATACACCTGACCTTCACTCGACCTTAGCCAAGCTAGCTCTAACCTTGAAGGAACAGTTTAACTTCTTGTTATGTAAAATATGCTTGCTTGCCAATGTGAAATTTGAGATACATTTCATCTCTGTACATCCAGTTAAGAGATAGAGTAGTTCATGGATGTGTACAGCATTAGAAGACAACACTTGGTCTTTGTAAAGTCAAAAAAATGTGGTCATCAGTTAAATACATTTGTGGAACTGAATCAGTATGCAGGTAGTATGTATTAGTCAAATGTTGACGTCTAATAGCCTTGAACCTACTGCACGGTACTTAAAACTACGCTGCTAACTCCAACCCTTACCTGAAATTCACTCCAGAAGTGATCTCTATTAACAGATATCTGCATATGAATGCAGAATCTGTAGGCAAGGGACAAAATTTTGGTATTGGAAGCATTCTGGTTTCCGTTTGTTGTCCGTTTGTAGTCTGAGTAGTATTGACCAATCACACTTGAGCGGGCTTTGGTTGCATGCAGGTAAACAGTCCGTGTGGAGAGCAAAAGAGGCGGAACGCATTGGCCGAAATGCAATCTCTGAACCCATCAGCTATCATCTGACAACAATTTAGCATTTTATCCTAGAGATTAGCTTTTTATTAGCTTTTTTAAATGTATCTGAATTCAAATCATCTATAGAAGATAGCCGATGGGATCTGAGATTGCTAATTGGACTGTAAACAATGACCGGCACACGGAAAAGTCTTGGCCTGGAAGCACCCAAAACCCCCGAAACATTGGCCGTTGCCCCCAGAGGTTAAATCACCATCAGATGATAGCCAATAGATTCTGAGATTGCTCCAGAAGCAACATGTATGCAGCATGTAAGTGCCACAGGAGCTCTCATCCATAAAATCTATACTGACTCCAACCTTCTGAGACGTTGTTAGATGATCTGACAAGCACTTTGTTTGATGCTTTAAAATGCATTCATCAGGGTGACTGATATTAGAACTACTATAAACAATGCACAAAAATCATTTTTTGTGCATTGTTTATATTGTATCACTAGACTACACAAGAAATATAGAGGAAGCAAATGGGTATTATGTTTATTGATTTATTTTGATTATGATTCATGTTATTACCCCCACCAAAGCTCCATATGAATCTGCATCACAGGGTTGCACAATGAAATGTAAGTTGTAGCCCCTTCATGCTACACACACATAGATGTAGTTTCTAAGTTTACAACAGGAGATAAGTGTTCCATCTTGTGAAGGGCTCATTGCATCGGTGGAATATGATCTCAGTCAAAAATGTAAAATGCAAATCTCCTTCAAAAACAATCCAAGGTACACTGTAGGGTTCATGCAGAAGTAAAATGCCGTGGCAATATGTATTTAAAACAACCAATGTGTTGCGACCGACATAAGTATTCATCGGGTCATGGTGAGCAGTAGCTTACACACCTATATTGTGTTACACTAATGAGATGAGTGGGAGGATGGTCCTCTATCTATGTGCAAGGCTATAGGTCAAAAACAAGGAAGTGATACATCATCACTGAAGGAAGAAGGGAGAAAAGGAAGTGAAAGAGAGAGAGAGGAGATGAGGAGGGGTAAACCTAAATGTTAAAAAGAAGATGGATATCAGGGTCAGTGCGTGTCAGAATGAGAACATAGGTGTTTCTGTGAACAGTGGTTGGAGAGATACGTCACTCTCAAGAATGCTCTAATTGCATTTAATGATCTTTTTTTATTTGAGATGCTTGTTCGCTGTATTGTGTCACAAAATATATTTTTGAAGACTGATGTGGTGTCTATTTGGTTTGGAATAACTGTTTTCTATTCAAGGACATAGGTCTTTGAAGGGATTTTTCCACTGTATTTCTTTTTTATCCTCGTTCAGTGAAGCAGTTCGCCATGTCTGTAGCCTTGTCATCAAACTCTTCCTCTGTCTCACATATGTCTTAGTTATTGGAACTGGCTGAATGGAATGTTGTCTATAAGAGTCTTTGGATGGAAACTATCGGCCTTTAAGATTGTATTTTGATCAGTGTCTTTTCCATGGATAGTAGTATGTAAGTCCCCATTATCTGTTATTGTGATTTTCACATCTAGGAAATTGATTTCCTTTTTGCTGTATTCCAAAGATGGTTTCAGACTCTTATTGGTATTGTTCCAATATTTATGAAATTCCAGTACTACATATTCTTCACATTGCATAAAGAATATTAGATCATTTATGTAGCGTCCAAACCATTTTATTTTTTCCAAGTAGGGGTTGGATGAGCTCCAAATGAATTTCTCCTCCCACAGAAGTGAGATAGGTGTGATTGTGTGATTGGGCTGATTGTTGTTGACCTTTGTCAATCAAACATACATGTACATTGTACCAGGCCAAGTGTGGTGCATCTTTTGTCATTAGTCTGGCACAAGTCCGTTAACTACAACGATAGACTTCAATAGGCCATTTGTGCTATCTGTGACTAAACTCCAGTCCTAAGGGCTCAGTGACATTGGAAGCAAAGTAAATTTGTTAGTTGCTTCAACGTTGGTTTGGTGAACTTTGACATGTGACTTCATGCTGTTGACCAGTTGCAAACTGTCTTGGCAATGCTGACGTTTAAAGGAACGGAGAGTCTTGCAGCATTTATGATGGCGGAAGCTATCATATTAGCTGTGTTGCACAACCTTTTCTTGATGGCCTTTTCTTTGAATGAGAAGCAAAGCCAATAGAATTGAGAAGAGGAAGGAGTTACTTCAGACGCCCCTGGTTCCAGAAGTAAAAGTCCCATTCATTCTTCCCATAGACACTGGTAGGTGACTCACAGTTGAAGATTGTAAACTAAGTTTACAATCTGCAGCTCAAACTGATTTTCACTTGAATTCTGGGTCAATTTTGAAGGAATTCAACAATGGCGCCGTTTTTTGTTCACAAATTCAATGACAAGGTATTTTGAATTTGCTGCCGCTCTGATTCACACCCCTGACTGGTGGTAAAGGCTTATTAGTTTTGTAGTAGTTAGACCTGTCCACCATGCCAAAATGACGGACAAACACTTCCGGAATCAGTGACTCTTCCCACTTTGTGCACTAATGAGTCTTCCTCTTTGTTTCTATTTTGACCAACACAAAACAAGCCACAACAAACAGTAGCCACAACATGATCCGCAAGTAGTCACTAAGTCACCGAGCTTCCAGATTCAACCCACAACCTATTTATTGTGTGAGGCAATTTTACTGTGCCACTTTCTGGTGTAACTAGGCACTGAAACATCTCCAAGTGTGGACCAGCTAGAATCACTTCACATCAAAAACATGTCCTCACTCTGAAGGTCTAAAACCTAAATTGGCTCCCTCTAAGATAGCAGTACAGGAATACACACACATACACAGGGGACAGGGCTGAGTGTGTAAATTGATAGCACGTCATTTATCCAGTGTGAAGCTCTGTACAGTGGCTTATAATGATAAATAAATGATGGCTTATAATTACTTCGCCTTTAACACCTCCCAGTTTACCTGGAGCTGAGAGACCTGAGCTCCCAGCAGACTCACAGCCTCTCTTACCTTTTTTGCATCAATGCCCGCTCTCTCTCTAACCCCCCTTCACTGACTCTACCTCGCTCACTCGTAACTCCCTGTCCCTGTCTGCACTGTCTATTTCCTCTCTTTCTCCCTATGTTACCCGTCTTCTCCGTGTGTCGTGCTATCTCTGTGATGTTAACCGATAGAGGCAGGCAGAGCACTCTCATCCTAGAGCCTTAAGCGCCAACCTGCCCCAACCCAACCCTCCTCTCTCTCTCCCCCTCTCTCTACCTTATGTAATTGCTTTGCTGCTCGGGGCTTTTGGGTTGGGGGTGTTAGAGGCAGGAGGAGGATGGCAAAGCAGTGCAATGTAGACAGACAACAAAAAACAACAAGAAAGAAACAATTATATTGCTTGGGTGGTGCTGGCTTGATGACTAACTGACTGACTGTCTGTTACTGGAAACAGCACTGAATTTACAAAATGCAAGGGGCTATGTTGGTGTGGGCGTGTTGCTTCAGGTAACAGCAATGGAAACAGACTTCATGAATAAATGCTGCCGTACATGCTGTCTGTGAATTAAAGTGAAGAGCTGAAAACATCAGATCTGTGCAGAGCGATGAAGAAGCTGTAACCTTCCTCACATGAACACATAAAACTAACAGAAAGCTCATATTTTCACCATGTTTTCCACATGGTTTTCCATCGTTTGAGCTTTAACTGGAGCTCTTTGAATGACATCATCTCATTGTGTCTTCTTCTTCTTCTTCAATGGTTTAATGGCAGCGACTTTATCTCCAACCAATCAACTCATGTTCACACAGCAGCAGTGGATGGAAACAAGCATTCATTCACATTTTCTTTGGACCATTTTCTGGAAATTCAGTTAACATTTGCACTATATTTGACTAGAGATACGCGTTTTATCCTCCCCTTTGAAAATTGTGAGGTAAACAGTAAGATTACCCTAATCACATCACAAACTAATTTACCAGGAATGTGCACTTGCTTGTATTTGATTGGCCAGCGAATTGCCTTGCCAGATGACATCGCATTGCGTTTTTTTGCCAGAGCCCTCAGTGTCGGCACTCCCACTGTGCAAACGCAATGATCTGAAGAATGGATTGAAATGAATGATGGGGCTGTGTCTTTTCATGCAGTGCTAATATCGGTCAGTACACGGCCTTAGTCCAGCTAACATTAGCTCTGCTCTGTGTTCACACTCATAAAGAAAACTGTTCCAGGACTTTTTTAAGCACTCAGAGACTAGTACATTTCTAATTTAAAAGAGTAGCAGTCAGATTAGGCAATGTTCAGGATGAGATCTAGAGGAGTTATCCAGAAAAGTTGTCAAGGGTGTCATGAAATTTAAGTCTTACTTCAATTAAGCAAATGTAACTGATACAGGAACACCGGACTTTAATTGTGAATGTTCTCCCAAGAAAAATGTTTATACCTGACAAGGTCTTGCCTATTGAGCCATCTAAGCTGTAGCAGTCCAGCCTTCTGCCTGTTGTCTGTCTGCTTTGTTTTCTGACCCCTCCCTGCCTTTTTGGATTTTTGACCTGCTGCTTACGTCCCTTCAGACTTGTTTGTCAGATCAGACTGCTCACCTGTTGCCGACCATTGGCCGCCTGATCTACCCAGTAAGCTTTTACCTTGTACTCTGTGTTCAGCCCCACCACCAGCCCTGCATCTGCCTGAAGACTTTGACTATATCTGGGGGTGTGTTGGGGGTGCCTGCTATCATCATTTGAAAATCTCCCTGAAGTCAGAGCAAAGATGCCAAACATAAACTACTTGACTGTGCTGTATTCACACTGAATAAACCTTTCTGCGTGAATCGACTGACTAAAATTAAGATGACATGTGCAAGTATTTTTGGCAAATGTTGTCAGCTTGTAATGTCAAGATAATGTTGCAAACAATTCACCAGTTATTTTCAAACTAATTCCTGACATGATCTTTATATATGTCCTCTCTGGCCTTCTACACTTCTGGGTGGCATAAGATGGAAATGACAGAAATAGGTGTAAGCTTTCACCTTTGATCTTAACTGACTTTAGTAACCGTGCCTTTACCTTTGGCTGAACTGGAACAAATTAAACCATAAACTAACCAAGACTACTATGGACCTCTATGGGGGATCAGAAGGTTGGCATTTGGGGCCCATTATATGTCTTTCATGGTGCATCAGTGAGAAATAGACTTTTCAGTACAAAATGTTCTCGTTTTTCTCTGTTTTTGAGTGTGTGTAGAACAGACTGTTCCATGGACAGAATGAGAGGAGATGTCCTACTGAACTGTGTGGTGAATGGGGGCTTCTTTAGTATATCATAAGTTAAATCTAACTTTTTGTTATTATCTTAGTTCATGCTCATCAGACACGTGAATGCTTTGTATGTGTAAAGTTTTGTATCTGTGCTGTAAAGCTTTCATTTGAATCCATAGAAGATGACTGTAATGGGCAAACCCCATTCCCTAAAGTAAGGTGGAGCCCACCTTTATATAAGGGAGAAGGCTGGAGCACCAAGGAGGTCTGTTAACTGGATACGCACAGAGACACAACTACAGATGGCAGCTCCTGCCTTGGGCCCTTTTAGTGGCATAGCCAAAGTCCAAGTAGCCTCGTTAGAAATTACCACTGTTTTTGAGGGATTAACTGGTGACAATACGGGAGTGAAAGTACCATGAATCACTGCTCCGCTTTCAAGCACTCAATTTACTTTTTAGACGCTGTCCAGAAAGATCAGGACAGCACTGTTCATCCTGGATCCTGGACACTGCCATATCCAACAACTTCACCCACCATTAAACTACACACTCCTCCACTGAACAACTGACAACCAGGGGACGTTTGATCACCTGCCGCCTGCAGTCAGACTGACACTCCCCACACAAAGCAAACTCCAGCCAGTCTGAGCACAATTCTTCCCCAAATTCAAACACAAACATCCTGAGTGTGTCCACACAACCAACAAAATAGAAATCCTGTTGGGAGAGCACACAGAGAGCTGCAGCCCAGCAGCAGAGTGTGTCTTTACCTACACTCTGAGGAACAGCGAGTGACCCACACACACCTCCCCAGCAAACCATTACAAAGCACTTCATATTACCACACACACACACACACACACACACACACACATAGTTTATTATTATTATTGTTTTCATCTTGTTGCTGATATCCATGTGCTGTGTTCAGCTTCCTGTTCTTGCTTTTTGCATCACAAAATATTGTTGCCATGGTTGTTGTTGTTGTTTTTGTTAACATAATGTTTTGTTGTTTGCATCGTAAAAAGTGTACTTTTCCCTGTTTACCTTGAACAATGTGCTTTGGCAATACTGTGTCTCAATATGGTCATGTTGATAAAGCATTTTTGAATTTAATTGACAAAGTGATAGCAAAAGAGCAAAAAGATAGAAAACTAAGTGAAGCTGACAAATGCTCTCAGCAGCACTCAGAGGGGGTGGGGGTTGGGGGGTGGAGACAGAGAGAGAGACAGACAGAGATCGAGCGCTTATGTGTTTCCATCCAAGTCTTTTTATGAGTCATGGTGTACTGAATTGGAAAGGCAGAATGGAAATGCCAGATTTTGATTTAATTTCCTTTATATTGCCAAAAAGCCTTTTTCGCTCGACTGAGACAGGAACATTTTTTGTAGAATTTTTAAAAAGAAGATAACGGGATAAATAGTGACAGAAATGCATTAGTAGGATGAATCATGGCAAAGTGAAATTCGCAAGCCGAAATATATGAGCTATCTGTCCACCTTATTCTCCATGATGTTTCCATCAGGTCTAATAATGTTTGCATCATAGCTTGTTAATACGTTGGAACATAATGTGTTTTGTTTCTAAGAGGTATTTGAAAGATGATACAATGTAGTCAGTCTTCTAAAATGTTCTGTGATCTGTAGAGGTGTGACACTGACACAGTGAGTGGAGAAACTTGAGTTTCCACACAGATCCCGAGGGTTTGTGGACTGGTTTGATGAGTATAAAAATGATGTGAATCTGTAAGTTTCTTCTTTTTTTATTTCATTAATTCATATGGGCACTTTGAAACTCTGATGGGAATTACCATTTGCCACCATCTTTGTCAGTTGCTGGGGCCAGAAAATCACAATTTGGTCAAAGTGAAACAAGCCTGGGTGGAGCTAAGCAAGAATAAGCGTGTGATACCTGTTAATAATGTAAACGTGCCTCAGTACATTCTTCCTTTAAGACTTAGCATCTCAAAGCCTTTTCTCAGCCTCCAGTATTTTTAAACCTGGGCCCTATTTTTACAAATTTTGGGGTTGAAATGAGATCCCACTTGTTGTAAGATCCTTTTTGTTTAACCAGAAACAGAAAGTCTCGCTCAAGGAAAAGTCTCGTGAGAAGTTGAGTTGTTGCAGGAAGAAGAAAGGTGCTGTGTAGTGCTGCCAACATACTCCATAAATCAAATGGTAACTTTTAAGTATAAGAGGAGCCCATTAGGAGTGACACAGAGCCAGGGGGCAAGTGCTGCCTGAGAAGACAAGTTCTGGTGAAACAAAGTCCTGACAATCGTAATTACAAGGAATATTGCTTGTGGTAAATGTTAAAATAAAGGTATTCCCCGTTTGATAATTTTCGGGTAAAAATTGGAGGATTTGAAAACAATGTAAGACCTCACCATGATTAGCTGTGTCCATTCAAACAATCTCTGTGCAAATTCATGGCGGGGATGTTTTACCCTGTGATTGGTGCAAGTTGACTTCAAAGGAAAAGAGCCTCTTCCTCACAGTATTTACTATCCATCCCTTTCTATTTCTATCACACCTTCACCCTCCCTTTTACATTCAGAGAATTGAGCTGAACCTTTCGAGGAAAGACTCTCAGGCAGTGAACCAGTGCCACAGGGCCTTTGGTGTGTTGCTCAAGGACACTTCGACAGCAAACCTCGCCTTTCCTAAAATCCACCTTGACAGCTACCAGATATCTGTTGGCCTTGCATTTCTCATTCAATCCACGCTCTCTTCTTTCCTCTCTTTGCACTGTTCCTCTCCTCCATCACCCCTCCATCCCTCTCTCCGTCCCGGCCAGGCCAGTAATGAGAGAGAGGGAGTGCAGTGAATGTTTGATGAGTGAGAGTTATAATTTTTCAGCACATCATGTGTAATAGTTGTGTAATCACAAGACGACAATTTGAAATGTTGATCTGAAGGTCTGGGAGAGATAGAAGGAAACGGGCAGTCACATACATATTCTGCTTTAAGTGGTCCTGAGTTCATTAAGTCATAGAGCATAGAAAAAGGAAAAGCTGCATTGCATTATTGTTTATCTGTGAATAAGGCTACACTTCAATATAGGGGCCCAGGCGTCAGTTGGAGGTAGCTATTTGCATTTCTGAAAGGTTCAAAGACTTGATTTCCCAGAAATATTGTCAGTGTCTGTTGATATAAAGGCTTTTATGGGGATTTGCTGCCACTGGTTGACTTTAGGTTTTGGTATGTTAAGGTTAAGCAACTAAAACACTTCAAGTAAGGTTGTGGTTACAGTTAAATCAAAAAATGCAAACATGAATTGCAGTCCATGATAGGACACCAACTCTTGTCTCCTGCATGACATGCTACACCCCCATCCACCAGCCCAACCTCTATGCCCTTATTTCCACTGTTTGTTCAAATGCTTAAAGTGGCCTATGTTTACATTTAACTGACAAGGACCACTAGTGGCCTTGTGAATGGTAACTCTGTCTGTCAGGAACAAAGAAGGGGAGAAGTGTGACGTTGATATAGAGCCACAGAACCTTGAACATTACAGATCATTGTGGACTAAAGTCTTTGTCGATACTTTGAAATTTGGCTAAGCAGGATGGATATCTACATTTTTCACTGTGTGCGTTTCATGGGGTAAAATGTGTTGATTCTTCGGAGAAAAACATTTGGTGGTAGTGAGTGATCCTGACTTGGACAAAAAGGGTTGGTGTGCTCCTTTTGGATGAAAGCCTTGTGAGTCATAAGATGGATGCATTTTTAACTGAAGCCTTGTCTCATGCAGCTTTAATTCTAAAGATGATGATAGTGGTACTTTCAAAAGTCGGAAAGCCAATTTCTGGTATCATGCACATAAATGAAACAAATCTTTTCAACTTCCAAATTCTTGTCCTTGGTATCCTACTGCCTCACCTCACTCTTTGATGTACAGGGATATTTTGGTTTATCTTTTGACTTACTGAATACTTTAATTGTTTTCAGGTCTCCCTTGAGCATCTTGAGCATCTGGCATTTGGAGTATTGAGGATTTAGACCGCAATATTCATCCACTTTCTGAAGGCATTGTGTGTAAGTGCAGATGTTGGTGTTGCATTATGGATTAAAGTATGGGTAGTTTCCCTGAATGCTTTCTGAATACAGATGAGCGGCTGAGCCTCCAGTCAGAGAAGGGATGTAAGAAAATCAGACATGTTGAATCATGCTGATGTTTTTATTTCCTCCTGTTTTCTGCTCAGTCTCTCTCACCCCGTCTCACTGTAAAACCAATTTAGTTTTCTTACTTTGTTGCCTTCTATGAAAGCGAATGACACTGTAATTGACATTTCATACTTTGTGATGGTGATGGGGACAGAAACTTAATGAACCATTGTGACGGCCCCAGGGCCTCTGCCAGGGTTGTGGTGTGCTGTGTTGTGTGTGTTGTGAGAATTGGAAGCAGCTGGCCACTGTCTCCAGGTTGCATAAAACCACCCCCATCCTGCTAGTCTGCGGGCTCCGTTTTCCCCCTGCACCACGTTGTGTTATGTTAACCTGGCAGTTGGTTTTCCTGCCAGTTTTCTTTTTTTAGAACCAATATTGTACCACAGAGAATGTTTTTGGCACCTCTTGCCTCATGCTGAGAAAACGGTCCTTTTTAGCATGTTTAATGCACAGCATGTTTTTCACTACCGGTAGCAAATGCTTCGATAGAGTTATTTGCTGGTGTAAATAAACATGTAGATGATGGGATTTATCTAGACTTTGATTACTTTGAATATCTTGAATTTGACTTACATTTAAATTTTAAAGAGCGTCTTGTGAGGCAACATTTTAGTAAAGATCCAGGAATGGTTGCGTCTCCCAAGAATACAATGTGCATCAAGCAGAATGTAGGTATGACAAAGCTAGTGATCGACCAGTAAGTGACTAGTCAAACTCCTGGTTCCTGAGCAGGAATTTAGGGGGGGTAGGGAGTAAGAGGTCAGGACTAGGGCTGGCCAAAGAATCGAAAAAGTCACTGAAACCGACATTGTGACGTTCTAACCAACCTAATTTATGTCACAGTTCAATTAATACACTTATTCTGAAAGGCTGCCACCCACCCCTTGAAACCACAACAAGTACACAACCAGTCAGAGTTTGTTGCATGGGTTCATTTCATAAGTCATGTCAGTATTGTTGTAATTATGCGTGTCCAGTTGAACTCGGATAGACAAAACAACTGAAATGATAATACTTGCAGCTGACGGCGGATGAGAAAGAACTGGTACACAAAAAACATGTCATGTCACTTTGGCTTCAGTCAACATGATCCAGAAAAAAATAAAGAAAATCAGAAGTCAGAAATACTGTCGCTCCAGTGCATGTGTGTGTAGCCAGCGTGCAAGACAGAGAGACAGAGAGACGGTGTGTCTGAGCTCAGGGAGGCAGCTGTGCTGACTGTTGGAGCAAAAGTCAGGTTAGCAGTAAGCATGAACCTTAAGAATAAGATACAGTTTGTCCGAAAATAAATGCTACAGCTCTTGGAGAACCGAGCAGTGTTCCCAAGTTTTGTTTACCAGCAGCTGTATACAGTGGCAGGGTTAAACTCCAAACAGCTTCCATTTCACCCTGCAGCAGTAAAGGGCTCTCCCCTGTGCTTCCTGAGCTGTCTGGAGGCTGGAGCAGCTCGTTGCAGAGGGAGCACACTGTTACACAAGCAAAACATCCGACTGACGGAGTGAAATAACAGGAGCCATAATAGAGTCATTCAAATCTAATACTTGACAGGAATTGTTATTTTGATAGTCACAAGAGAAATATAACCTATTTTACTTTGATTTCCCTGTTTTATTAAACATAAACCTAAAAGTGTTCCCAACTACTGAATATGTTGCATAGATACTACTACTATTACAGGTAAAATATCGTTTATTAATTGTTACTGAGGTAAATGTGGTAATTGATGGTGATACTGATTTCAGATGATATTGCAGCCCTAGCAGGAGTTCTTGTGGTGGAAACTGACTATTCATTGTTTGCCACAGTTACCCAAATATGCTGAGCTTTGGACCTGGAACAGAGGTATGAACAGCACTTAGTCTACAATAATGACCCTAATATCTGAAAATACTGTACATTTAATGTGTGGAGTTAGTGTAACACCCTTCCAGTGAACATTATCCCTGAAGGTTAGAACTCCAAAATGCCAAATGATTATAAGAAAACCCTTCCTTAAATATATCTAAACAGTTAAGATGTCATGAACAGCTTAATGGCTGGGGATTGTAATGTTTTATCAGACCAGTCACAGCTGGAAATACCTCCAAAGGAACGTGTCTGAGACAAATCTTAATTAGTCATCCAAACCATCCTAAATGTTTGACATAAAGGAGCAACTCCCCCTTCATCAGTGAAGGAACTCATTTCACTGCTTGTATCCCCAATCTTATTTTTTTGGTCTCTACCCAAAGTTAATGAAAGTCCAGGTTTACAGTACACAGACAGTACAGTGAGTGGTGCCAAGACCCTCACCTTCAGATTCAGCTCATTCTTCAACACAATGGTCAAGTACCATTGTCCATCCACAACCCAAGAAGAAGAAGAAGAGTCTTTGTCAGTTCTATCTAACATAGCTGACCACAACTTAACATTTAACATCTAAGAAACTTAATTATATCTCGGGGACTTGTACAGGACCTCATGGTCCAATCCAACAGTACTTTTTTTCTTTGCTTTGCTGAGATGTAGGAAACAGAGAGAGAAAGTGACAGGGAATAAGGCAGTAACAAAACACACAGTTCAGTGTCCGTGAGCCAGTTTCCATGACAATAATCTGCCATTTCAGACCTGAGCGATATAGATGTGTGTGTTTGCATGTCACCTGTAGACTCTAATCTGTATAGCGTGGGGAGATGACTTAAACTAACACAAAAAGAACAATGCTTCTCAGATCATACTGTATAATGTGTCATATTTTCTTGTCCAGTTTTGAGTGTTGCACCAGTTTTCATGGTCTTACTGTTGTGATCCCATTTAATATTCTATTAACAAAAGTACTGAATATGAAATGTACTGTATATCTACATCAGGTTGGTGGTTGATGCACTGTAATTACATTAAATCATGTGACAAGGTAATGTGTTTATCCATTGGCAGTTCTGATTTACAACGTGTCCATAACAGTGTAGACAATCACCAGGATTCTCAACGGATGCGAAATATGCTTTTCTTCTTTATTTTTTCTCAGAACAGCTCATACATGCTGGTGAAAGCAAAACATGTTCAATTCCTACACCTACTGTTCACAAATGTAAGTTCTAATAGAACTAAATAGAGTGAAACTATGAATTGATTCCCACTCCCACAAGCACCTGCTACAAACCACAAGATGTTCTTACATTCATTTATGCAAATATGTTACTGTCTGGAGGCCTGTTCTGTACATTTCTGTCAGTTTAATTCATCCCAGCGTACCGTGAAGAACAGATCTGTCCACCATCAAGCACTCTGGTTTGCTTCCAGCCAAACTCCACTGCTTCCATCTCACTGTCAGTCTGAAGGTGTGCTATCATAGAAAATCTCAAACCTCTCATCAATCTTTCAGCAGCTTTATGTTTATAATGGAGCATCTACAGCATTTGCATATGGCCTGTGTAAAATGGATTAACTGCTGTCTCAATTCACAAATCAAATAGATCAAACCACGAGGGTTCATTTCATATAATATTAATGTTGTTAAAAGCCTGTATATGTATTTGTGATTGTGAAATGTGACTATAGCTTCTTTCACATTATTCTGAGGGCATAAACTTTTATATGGAGAGAAAATAAGTAGAGGTGCAGGTGCTTTTAGCGAAAGAAAAAAAAAGTGTTTTAAGAGCAAACCTGCAGGCTAACTATCCACTGCTAGCATTGATTTAAAAAAGTAAGTGAGGTGTTTAATGCACAGCAGTTCTCTGAAGAGTAATCAGGCATGTCATCATGGCTGATCAGATACCTTTCATTAAGAGTTTACTTTTATGGTACTGTTATTTTAGTTTGGAGTTTCCATCCATTGTTGTGTTTTGTTTAGTTATGTATGTCTATATTTATAAAAGCCCATCTATGGATGAGAGCTGCGAACTAGGCTATAAATGGTGCTGAATGTGGCACAGTTAAAATTTAATATTATTTTCAATTGTCTACTGAAAATATACTATCCATTGAAATTACAAAAAAAAAAACAACAAAAAAAAAAACTCACCATAAACAGCCATTTTATGGTGTATTTTATTGACTAAGGGTACTGGCTGGTCTGTCCATCCAGCACTTTGGTCAGCTTGTAGCTGCAAGTGGCTAATTTCCCATTTAATTTCGTATTGGTATTCTTGCTCCACAGAGGACGAATACTAATTGTAATGGTTTCGATGACCCCCTGACTTTTTCCTTTAGCATCACCCTCAGGCCAAAGTTTCCATTTCGACACAAGAAAAAGTGCAAAGAGCCTGCAAATATAACAAAATAGCACCAATCTGGAGCAAGAGATAAATACTTTCCACAATGTCTGAAAAGGATAGGAGTGCAATTACAAAAATGAAGGTAGCCTTTCAACTATGTAAACTGTTAAGTGGCATACATGCATACAGCCACAGCCCACAGCCCATATTTCATTGAACAAAAGTGTGTAATTTGTTTTGAAGCAGGCATCATTCCCAGAGGTCTCCACTGTAGAGCCAAGCCAAGAAATTCTGTCACATCGAGTGTTTGCTGCCTTTCATTTACAGAAGTTATTAGCAAGAGGCCTATATCAAAAAGACTAAATCTCTGTGGGATTTCTATAAGGCTCTTCTATGTGCCAGAAAGAACACAAAATGATTCCATATTTTCTCTCTCTGAACTCTGCTAATGTTCTCATGAGCCAGTCATGAGGAAAGATGATAACCCTTTATTCTAACTGTAATGAGCCAGTTCCTTTTCCCATAGGCTTTCACAACTGAGAGCATTAACCAATGAGCACTCTGTCTGGGGAGATACTGAATATGTGTGTGTGTGTGTGTGTGTGTGTGTGTGTGTGTGTGTGTGTGTGTGTGTGATGAATAAAAGGACTACATTGCCAAAGTGTAACAAAGCAATATTTAAATCTACATCAGGGAAGGAAAGAAGTTAAGAGTGTAATTATGTATATGTTTGATGGTGCCATTTAAATGGTAATGAACAAGGAGCATGGAGAGTCTTCCTTAAGGGACTGTGTACGGGATAAATACCTTCATTCATCTGCTGTGACTCACGTAGAGGACCACTTTCTTGTCCTCTCCTCAATTTCTATTTTCTTATTGATTTCACTTCCTTAATTACAATTTATCTTTAACAGAAACAGAATCTTCAAAGCAGCATGAATATAAAAGTATTTAAAAAAAATCTGTTTTTAAACATATACAGTCTAGTCTATTTACATAATTATTATTAGTAGTAGTAGTATTAGTATTATTATTATTGTTACAGCCACTTTAAGTTCTATTCTCTTTTAATAATATCTTATCTTTCCCAAAGCTCTTCAATCAGTCTGACTGGAGCTAATGTGTCTTACTCTCCCCCTCACTCTACTTCTTTCATTCTCTACAATTAACTTTTTTGTTGTTTTTTTCTGTAAAGGCAGTGCAAATACTTCACATCTTATGGGCCTAATTTGTAAAAAAAACAAAAACAAAAAAAAAACTACCAATCTCCTAAAAATTACATTTATATACTAGCCTACTAATTTGCAACAGGAAATATGTTCTGAAAGAAATGTAATGCCACCCGAATTGTGTTTTTAACAACATGCTGAGGAAACTTTTTCATGAATGAAATGATATAAAATAAGATAATCCTTGATCCCCCAGAGGGAAAATTTGGGTGTTACAGCAGCACAAAGACAGATATAAGTACAGATAAATAGAGAAACTAAAATAGATAAACTATATCAAATAAAAATATGAATAGAATAAAATAGAACCCATACAAGAGCAATTAAACTCAAAACTCAAACTTCAAGGCAATAGCAGTACATATACGGTACATGAACTGATATACCGTCTCAAGCAAAGTGACATAGTGCTGTGATTAGTTGCATAAATGTTCTGAAAGTACATGCTAAATTGAAATTGGCCAGAAATTACCTTTTTTGTAGTTTAGGTATGAGCATGTATTGATTTTTACCTGTGTTTTCCCCAAATCCTCCACTTAAAGGGTTAACTCAGTGATTTAGTATTGGGAGACTAACAAGAGCTGACTTTTAGTCCCTAGTATGGGTCAAGCTCCACAAACACTGGATCCTACATTTCCCACAGTGCAACTTGCACGCAGCCCTCCCTGTCTGGTGAATGCCCACGTCTTTCAGTCTTGTATTTTCAGTTTGTAAAATCTGTGCAGTGCCCCTTTAAACTATTGCTGAACAGTCTGAAACAAATGATTGTGACACAGTAAAGTGTCTTTAACGTTAATTCACTGAAGCTGAAAAAAAACAACAATGTTCTTTAATGTGGATTGATAGATGTCTGCCAGACTCACCAGGGTTGTGTTGTTAGAAGTTGAATTAAAAAAACAGATTTTTAAAAGTGACTAAAGCTAACAAAAACAGAATGATTGAGTGTGCAAATCATAACGCAGTTCAGATTTTATTCCCAGCTGCGTGTTGAATGGAGTTCAGAACTAAGGAATCCTGCATAGGCTGGGAATCAGCAGCAGCAGCTACCTAAAACCAAGAGGAACTGAAGCAAACACTATGTGATGCAGAATACCATATACATACACATATACATTAGGACATGTATAATGTCAAATTATATTATAGAATTCTCTTAGAACTGAGCAACCTTTCTACTATTCTGGGGGACAAGTTGGAGCACGCTGGGGTGGACCATCACCTGGCAGCATGGATCCTGGACTACCTCACAAACCGACCACAGTATGTGAGGTTACAGGACTGTGTGTCTGACACACTTCTCTGCAGCACAGGGGCTCCACAGGGAACCGTTCTGGCGCCTTTCCTGTTCACCTTCTACACAGCGGACTTCACCCATAACACTTCGAACTGTCACCTGCAGAAGTTCTCTGACGACTCTGCCATCGTCGGCCTCATCACCAACGGGGATGATGGGGAGTACAGAGAACTGACCCAGGGCTTTGTGGGTTGGTGTCAGCAGAACCGCCTCCAGATCAACGCGAGTAAAACCAAAGAGCTGGTGGTGGACTTCGGCAGGCGCAAACTCCCTCCACCTACACCAGTGAACATCCAGGGAACGGACATTGAGATTGTGAGATCGTACAAGTATCTGGGTGTTCACTTGAACAGCAAACTGGACTGGTCAGACAATACGGACGCTCTGTTTAAAAAGGGCCAGAGCCGTCTCTTTTTGCTCAGGAGACTAAGATCTTTTGGAGTGCAGGGTGCGCTCCTGAGGACTTTCTATGACTCTGTGGTGGCATCAGCTGTCTTGTATGGGGTGACCTGTTGGGCCAGTGGCATCTCTTCCAGGGATAGGAAGAGACTGGACAGACTGATTAAGAAGGCCAGCTCTGTCCTTGGATGCCCTCTGGACCCAGTGGAGGTGGTGGGAGGCAGGAGAATGGTGGCCAAGCTATCATCACTACTGGAGAACACTTCCCACCCCCTACATGTCACTCTTTCAGGACTGGGCAGCTCCTTCAGCGACCGGCTGCTCCACCCGCGGTGTCTGAAGGAGAGGTACCGTAGGTCCTTTCTGCCTGCTGCTGTCAGACTCTATAATCAGTACAACTCCCGGTAATCTACACTTGACTGTCAGTGTGCAGACTATTCACTACTATACTTCATCTGCTGCTGTGCATTATCTTCATACATATATTGTATTCATGATGTTATCTACTTCATATGTTGCTGTGAAATATTTTTCATATACATGTATATTATATATGTGCAATATTTTATCTTATCTATTTGTTCATACTTACAACTGCACTCAGTCACTCTATTATTTATTTCTGTCTATACTGTGTATAGGACTATTTTTCTATTTATTTTTATTGTATTTCTATATATGACACTTTTGCTGGCTGCTGCAACGCTAAAATTTCCCCACTGTGGGACAATAAAGGCTTATCTTATCTTATCTTATCTTACTGAGTGTAAGCACTCACATGATGCATAGATGTGACTAGGGCTACAATTAATGATTATATTCATTATTGATTACTTTTTCGATTCATTAATCAATCATCTAGTCTGAAAAAATGCTGTGAAAAATGAAATCACAATTTCAGATTTGGCTTACACAATAAATTGATTATCACAATTGTTGCCAATTAATAGTCTCAGTGATGCAGCTTTTGATCTGACTTTGAAAAAGTTTCTGCTTTCCATTACAATTACGCACAACCTGTGTCATAACTACAACCTTACACTTTCACATAGCATGCATTTCCAAATCCTGCATATTGGAACATACAGTAAACAGTGATACAGAGCAGACTGCTGTCAATCATGTATCTGTGCTGAGTGTGTGTGCTCATGCATTGCCACCAACTTGCCTACACTTACAGCTCAAACAAACGAAAGCATGTCAAAATCAGAAAACAATGCAAATGTAAAACTAAATCACATACCTGACTACTGAGAGGCAGTTAGGCCCAAGCTTAAAGGAAATAAAACCTCCTATTCACATACAAAATGATATATGGCTCACAGGTTGAAGAGCCCACAGGCTATCAAGTACACACTACACACAGAAAATGACAGGGAACAATTGTGCTACAGCCAGATCATAGAGCAAGTACTAGCCACACAGATAAAACTATCTATGTAGTCTATTACAATTTACCATGCTATGGTGCCTTTGTGAAAGGGCTACTTTCAATTGTGCCATTACAGCCACATTTGACAATTAGTATCATGTGCTGCTTTGGAACTATGTCACAGGTCATTAACTCATCAGTGTCTCAGTGTTCACTGAATCAGAAACATAATCATTGAATCACCTATGAGTCATTCACCACCATCTGAACCAGAGAGCAGACTGAGACACTGTCTGTGTTACCAAGCAAACTAAGACATAGATTCATGTAAATATCTATCTGTGTATGTAAATCATGTATTCATGTTAACACCTGACTTGTAGTCACTATTACTACCACCATCTATTTGATATGTTAGCTAGTCATATGAATGCACAGTGATAGTTGACTAGATATTACGGTTGTCTAATAAGCTGACATCTGAGCTCAGAATCAGTCAAATGGATAATGTTAAAATGCTCATTCACAGTTAAACCACACAAATGAACCATGTAATTAAGTCTGTTGACATTCAGTGAGTGGATGAAGAGCTATTGTACTAATTTTCTTGTCTTCAGACATAGGCCAAAGCCAGTTTAAGTATCATCATTAAAGGCTGGTGTTGGTTGTATATTTTTATTATGATCAATAATTCCCTATGCAGATACTTAAACCAACCATGAATTCTATTATTAATGAATCCCGTCCCATACAAGTATTGTCTTTGTAGCCAGAGCCTGATAAAAACAGAGACCCAGACTGTAACACTGGATGATATTTTCCTTCAGTTTAATATATTATTCATTGGCTTAGCCAAATGCATTTTGAAAGATATATGACTGCTGCCTGAATTATGTTCAGCGGCAATGGAAGGAAGTGTGACATGCTTAAGCCCAGTCCAGACCAAAGATTTGTGATGAGACTAAACCATTTTAGAATGTTGCAGGGAATAGTTGCAGTGGTTTGAAGTGACCCGTCTCAGCTTGGGCTCATGCCGACTGATGGTGTCACCTGTGACTAAGCTTGTCAAATTGCCAGAGGCTGGTTTTAGAATGTAAGGCACATCACCTGTTTGAACAGCCAATCAGCTCGTAGCGAAGTCAGCTGGTCATCTCGACCCGCTCGTTTTTTAATGTTTTCGCTGTTTCAATACTAAAAATGCAACTGTAGAAAGTAACTCACTATCACTATCCACATTCATATTTTAAGATACTACAAATTATATCCAGCTACAAAAAAAGTCCTGAAAAGCCGGCAGATAGAACAGAAGTACAGAGTCGTTGCTATGGAAACGATACACCGTCTCCTCTAGTCACTTTGGTGTAAACTGGCAGGTTTCAGAACGTTGCAGACCGACACATTGCAAGTAGTTGGAAGTTTCAACTCATCTCGTTGTGAATCTTTGGTCTGAACTGGGCCTTATACTGCACAGAAGTCATGGGGAGGTGGTCGCACAAAGTTCAGGACTTTGATACCATTGACCAGGGCTCATATCCTGCATCCCATGTGTTAATAGGTTTACGTTAATAAAACACTTCACGTCCTGCCTCTCGCTTCAAGTCAGCATTGACTTATTCAGTGTTTAGCTAGAACCGCCATGTTTCCCTAACCCTAACCAAGTGAGGAGCCTTAAGGGAACTTCGCCTCCTCCATCTGTGGACTTTGTGGCTCTATAATAACGTCACCTGACTTCCTCCTTTGCTCCCATCATAATTCCTATGGCCGCTAGAAAGCGCTGTCATTAGGACATAAATAGATGTTGTTTTGGGGCACTTGCTGAAGTGACTGGTGCTCTCATTTGTCTTTCGAGGACAGCCTCTGATGTTGAGTGTTTTGCAGATTAAGTGTCAGCGTTTTCCAGGTGCAGTAAATTGTTTTGATACTGGATGCACACATACATACAATTTACACTGTACAACGCAAATTAGCTGGATATGACTATAACATTTAAAATAAAGATCTGAAAGCATGAATCCTACTTCAATTAACAGGTGTCATGTGAGTAGCCAAAGTCGCATATAGGTTGTGCCACCATGCTTAGAACTGCTGCATTGGGTGACACGTTCCTTCATTACAATTAACTCATTGAGTGGAGTTTATTCTGAAACCACTCCATTTCACAACAAAGACATAATTCTTGGGAAAATGCGAGTGTGTTTGCACTGCTTTGCTACTTTAATGAGTCGGGAGCAATAAGTCTCTTCAGGTAAACTGCTCTCAATAAAAAGAACAAATAACACCAATCATATCCTTTCAATTGTTAGAAAGCATCCAGGCCATGTTATAGAAAGAGTAAAATGATGTGTAGTTAACTTGCCATAGATAAATATTTGGATATTAATATACTTCAGGTAATAATATGTTGCATTACACTCCCAGGTTCATATCTACCAATGAATGCAGACAGTATGTCGATTACATGTTATGGACACTATGGACACTCATTATGTAATGTTGAATGATGGGAATCATGTATGGGAATCTAAAAATGAACTTTGATACAGCAGAGATACAGCGTGAGCCAGTGTTAGTGAGTGTTTGTGTGTGAATAAGTAAAGCAGGCCCTGAGGAGGCTGTTTGGTTTTTAATAAAACACCAGAGCAGATGGTAGCATGATCTGGGCCAGAGACAGAGAGAGAGTCAGAAATAACAGAGAAGTGAAGAGTGAGGAGAGAGATACATGAGAGAAAGCCACAAGAGCATTCACCTTCTTTCAAGGTGCTTTCTCCTCTACTTTCTCTTTTCTCTTTCACCTAGGTAGTAATGTGTTCATAATGCAATACAATATGCCTTTTATGTCATACATCAAAATTAGTTAAACTAATACAACCAATAATAATTTCCATGAAAGTCCCAGAAAAAATACCGAGGACCTCAGTGTTGTCAATAGTACTGTAGCTATGGCCCCAGGGCCAAAGGCAGGTGTGCTGTAGGGAAGAAACGCTCTGGAGAATATGTAAATGGTCATGACAATAAAAAAATCTAGTAATATGTATTGCAACAAGCCACATCTCAAAAAAATGGACATTCCATAAACAGCTACTCTTGTGAAGGTGTAGGCAAGGGATCACCTATTAGAAAGAATGATGGTTGTAAGTGTATGGGGCCTTAGCGGATATTCAGGGCCAAAGGGTAGAGGTCTTCACAAATCTAAAACTTTGGACCTGGTCCAAAATGGACCCATGGAAAACCTACTCAAACCCGACATGCATTTATTAATTTTAAAAAAAGTAACCTGATTTGAAAAAGGACCTGACATATTGACACACAGACCTGAGAAATACAACAGAAATACAACAGGACCCTAGACCCGATTAGACTGAGCACTCATAAACTAGATTCATGCTTGACGCAATGGGGTTAACGGGAGTCCCACTGTAGAGAGCTATGGCGTAGGTTCTGACTGATAGTTCAGCGTCAGATCTCACCCATCAGCATCACCACAACACCAGACAGATGTATTGCATGTGATCAGGCCGTGTCCTGCTTACTTATATTCCCTACAGTACCTGTTTCACTTCACTTTGTGATACAGATCGATGGTGGGCTACACACATACTGGAGTTATATCCAGGTAACCTCCATTCCACCCTGTCGCATTACTGAACAGCAGACTACCGTCATGCAATTGCAGTGTTTAGGTTCTTTATTCAGTGTGCTAGAAAGCGGTGATCGGGTGAGCAGAGGGTTTGTAGTTGGAATGTCTTTGCTAGATGTGTGTTACTGAAAAGGAGAACATGAGTATTTCTTCTGTAACACCGAAGTTGTTCACAAATTGAGCATATTTAAAAAACATCTTTATATTGAACAACTCTGTAGAGCCTTCCACTGTTTCAGCGTGGTTTCCTTGTACAGTTGAAGTTCAGTACTGACTCTTTAGTTCCACTGGTGTATTCTGATTTTTTTTTCAGTGGTATTTCACAGTCCAGCTTGCCTTTGGCTATATCCTTAGCTAGTCTGTTTTGCCTCAGGCCAGCTGCTCACAAAGTTACCACAGGAAAGAAAATAGTAGTAACATTTCAACCTTCCTGCCAGTGAGAATCTAAACCTCTCCATCTCTGAAAGAAAATACCTAAATATGTAACCCAAGCACAAGTGCTTTTACAACTGGATAAAGATGTAAAAAAGACAGAGCTTATGTAATTCCCATCAAGCCATAAGAAGAGGAAGAGTCTGAAGATCCCCAAATTTCTTTTTGTGAATTCTCCTGCTCTTCACCTTCTCCTCACTGCCTCACCTTTCCCCGCACTTCCCTCTAATTTCCCTTCTCTTTCCACCAATTCACTTCTGTCCACTCAACTCTACACAGTTCAGTGGGTGTTTTAACAGCATAGAACTGCTGAAAGAAAGGTATCAAAGTGAGTTACATTCCCTCTGAAAAGTAATTCAACAATCAGAACAGGACAACCTCTCTTTGTTCTTTTACCTGTCTCTCTGTCTTTCTCTCTCTGCCTTTCTCCAATTTCTCCTCTGCTATCTTTATAGATACAAACAAAAGCACGTCATAAAGCAAGCCAGACATCCCATGGATGTCAAGATGTTGTGGTGAAAACACCATCACCTGTTAAGAAACATTAAGTCCACTGGAGCCATTTGCATCAATGTGAAAACCTAATTGAGCACACTGCAGTATCACAGTAATCACATCAAGGTTCAATCGAGCGGCTGCACAACAGAAACACATGCTTGAGTATACCTGCTAATGTTGATGCATATCACTTATTCAGATAAATAATCAGGGAAAAAAAGCTTTGCTATCCTTGAAAGGACAGACATCCTAGAATGTATGCCTGAGGTTGGATTATACCTAAAACAACAATGAATTATCAGCCTGGCAAAGTAGACCCCAAAGCCCCCCCATGTTCACTGTGTGGCAACTCTTTTATTCTTAAAGTGAGATGAGAAGACAGATATCAATCTCTTGTCTGTGTGTTAAGTACAGAGCTGGAGTCAGGATATAAGTTTAGTTACTATATAAGAATACTATGTTAGTCTAGCTTAGCGTAGTCCAAAGTTCAAAATTACATCTACCAGCACCTCTAAAGCTCCAGGTAAGACTGTTATGGGTATGAACGTCTCACCAAATGAAGAACTTCACTGAGGAGGGTCGCTGTGTCAAATCTAATTTTGAGAGTGTCATTATTTCTGATAAGCTGATACTGTGCTTACATGGTGTATATTCCTTAATTAATTTGTGTTAATTTATATACATATATATAGATATATCTATATATATATATATAAAAAATATTTCCTCCAATATCTTTAACAATGACCATTTTCACATAATTTCTCACATTCTGTACGGCACCATTACTGCAAATCCAAACTGCTAACGTGGGATTGGTTTAGCAGTGAGGGACTGGTTTAGCAGCAAGGCATCTTTTTCCAGTTGTTTTCTATAGGCAGTAAGCCTTTTGCGAGCTGCTCATGCGCCCTGAACACCTCGTGTTTTACACCCCCAGAGCGCTCTGAACGACTCAAGCTGAAAAACTTCAGAGCAGAAAAGCGTCTGATATCATTGATGTTTTTTCCCATTGTCCAATTGGATGAATTGAGAGGAAAATCATGGTTAGGCTAAGGACAGGTGAATTGGTGGTTGCCTAGCAGCAAGCTGCTCTTTTTTTTTAGGCTTCAACAACAAGGCAGTGCGGTGCAGTACTGCTCTGTCTGATCAGGGCCTAAGTGACCTTTCCATTGAGATGAAAACTGTCTCCTATATAGATATTCCCTTTTCCAGAAAGAATCCAAATGGTCACTAAAATCCTAATTGGTGGCAGAGCAATGACCACACAGTCATTGATTAAATCTAAAAGATGGCTCAAACTGTGAGAGCCTTGTCACTGGGCTGGGCCAGACGACTCAGAGAAGAGACTCTAAGTTGTCACAGCAACAAGCTGAATTTAATGCAGGAGTTTGATTGTTTGTGTTTTGAATGCTCCATAATCTGCAGTGTGGACTTTTGGACAGCAGGGGCAGCAGGGGCCATGTCACCCATTAGTTTGAGAAAGTGGAGCCACAGAGTTCACCAACGCAGTCAAAAAGAGGAAGATCAGTTGTTACAGACTTACTCCTAGACAGACGTCACAGATAATTTTTATCCATCAACAGATTGCAGTCTGGGAACAAATGCTGGATATTTCACTGCAGTCAGGACATTTGCTGTGAATCCACATGGACTGAACAAACAAGCTCCCATGTGAAAACAGCAATTTCACATATAGGTACAGGTTCTTAGACATTTCACATGATACAGGCCTGTGTAGTATTCAGACATGTAATGTGATACATGCAAAAACATGAGTTTCATGTGTTTTTTTGTAAGGGCATTAGACTTTGCGGGTCAGAACTGACATAAGGATCAAAACACAATACAGTAAATTGACAGAATATCAATTAATATCAGTCAAAACAAATTCAGTTGAAATTTAGCTAACGGTGCAACAGTAAGTTAAACCTAAATCTGATCCTCATCTCCTTAACCAAAATCATTTATCATTAAAGTTCTGAAATAAATATACAGTATGGTATATTGTATTGTATTGTATAAATGTAAAGCATGCAAAATATGAGTGGCCTCATATTTTGCATACAAGTGGTTGCTCATTCAATCTTTTGACTGTTGACTGTAAGTGCAGATATACTGGTAGAGCCTTGTGCGTTATGCACTTCCACTTCAGCTCCAGAAGGCAGATACTATCATGTCAATAAAGCTTCAAAGAGACAGAGAGACGGAGAGAGAGACAGACACTGGCAGACAGACAGATAGACATATCTCAGTCCTCTCTGGACATTAAAAAACTATTGGATCTAAAAGCAGATTATACTGTGATAAAGATGACAATATTCCTTTTTGGGGAGAAAACAGAGATGTAATTTCCTCCTCCAGCAGAGGAACAGAATGTATGACGAGGAGGATTTATGGAGACTTAATGGAATCATCAGTTTTTTTGCTTGGCTCCATCCTCTTTAAAAAGCATCCATTTTGAGTGCCTGAGACTACATATCAACACACTTCATCTCTGTGTGTGCCGCAAGTCAAATGTCAGCATTGTTGGTGTGTGTTTGTGGATGTGTGTGTCTGGGTGTGCACTCTCACCCTACAGGCAGTAATGTGGGTTGGCTGTAAGGCGGCACTAAATGAACAGATGGATATAATCAACAGATGGTTGATATGGTGTTTCTCTGTGTGTACCCTTAAGACATGGGGTCTGTGTGTGTGTGTGTGTGTGTCTTGTCCAAGTCAACATGTTAGAGCTTCCAACAGGCACTTCATGTGTAAAAAGCTTTTAAAACAGAGAACTGCTACAAAGGCTTTAAATAATAAGCATGTCAATATAATATTCTTATATTTCTCTCATCATTTACTTTCACTTTGGAATTCAGCTTATTATATACGTATACACACTGTAAATTCTCAAAAAAAAGCCGATATGCAAATAATTGCCAGATTGGCACAAACAAGTAAAGGCCAGTCTCACATTATAATACCTGTATTATAATGTGTCACATGGTAAATTCAGCATATTGTACATTTGTGCAGCACTAAGTCAGTAGCATCAGTGCAACAGCAGAGTCATGTCTTACTCACCACTCTGTTGCTGTTTCTTGTTTTAATTATTTTTATTTTTTCATTCACAAATGAATTCCAAACACGTGCTGTTTTATTGTTTGGTGGGAAGCTACCATCAAAGCTCAATATTGTTATGCCCTGGGATCCGTAAGACTTTTCATGTGAGGGAAATGTGGAGTTTCCTTGACAGTAGCTTGATAACACCAGAAGGGAAACTCAGCAACAGTTGTGAGTATTGTCCGTTTTATTTTTGTTTCCTTCACTTATGATTCAAGATTCAGGATTTATTTGTTACATGCTCATATTTCTCAATATGTGCAGTGAAATGCAGGTGTGGAATATGGAGTTCTAAAAGGGTAGTGTGCAATAACAGTAATTAAAATAGACTTTGCTTGGCAACTGTGTGACCCATGGTTTTTGGTTCAGAAATGACCGTACAGTCATCATAGGGATGATATGGTTGGCCAGCATTGCTATGAAGCTTGTCACTACTTCTGTAAACTCACTGATGTTGTCGGAACTAGATTGGAACATATTCTGATGGACCTGTAGCTCAGCCTCTAATAGGGCCTGACCTCTCGTCACCACAGCTGTCTCTCCAGTTCACTTCAATTTAAGCGGTCTCCAGCTGCTCCTGTGGACTCACAGTTCAGAGTTCACCTTTGTCAACTCTTACCCTGCGGATGTGCTTGGTTGACCAAAAAAAACCCCCTCATATACTGTATTTGGACATGGAGAAGTCATTATTAGTGTGTGCCATCCAGACCACATACTACTAACTAATATGGTCCTAGCACAGGTGGCACACTAGACGATGTCTGAAAATGTGCCCTCCATAAAATCTAAAATCCAGAGGAAACATGATTTGGAGATTGGCTTAAAGTAAAAAACGTGGAGACTATACAAAATATCTCACTATATAAACTTGGAATTCAGTGTGAAGGTCAATTACTGTTAGATCCTGGTGTGTAGGTAGTTTTAAATAATGAATGAAGGTACCTGCTGTGCGAGTCGTGTGTAAAATGATGTGCTGTGCATCAAACAACTGGAGACCGCAGATACAACACATATTTCTTTTTATGTTTATGTGGATCTAAATCAGCACAACATCAAATGTATATAGCTAGGCCTATGAAAGTGAAAGCCACAAAACTCTGCTGGGTTTTAAGGGTTTTTATTTCATTTTTTTAGACTTTATAAGTTGGCTTGAGTGTGTTGGCTGGTCTGAGTGTGCACCTCAGCCAACGAGTTTGAATTTGAGTCGTCTACCTGTTTCACTGAGCAATTACATATATGACGTGACTCTGTCATTGTACTGATGGACTTTGTGCTGTGGAAATACACATACAAATACATTATAATGAAATTGGCGGTAGTGTTGCGTTTGCATGACCAGAAAATTAAAACAGGAGTAAATCAGACAAGATTAAAATATAATAAACTATAAAACTTATAAAACAGGAAAAATAAGAAATAAAGTTCTGTCTCTTATCCCTTTAATGGTTAGGGTTAGGGGTAGTTAACTGTTTGGTAGAGCACAGTTTAAGTTGTGATATCTTGGTTGAAAAATGTGTTGTATTTAACTCAACCTGACTGAGTCATTTCCAGCACTCTGTTGAAGTATGTTCTACGCTTTACGGAGCCAGGTCTTTTCAGGTGGCTCCTGTAAACAAATACCCCTTTTCCACCAACATGGAACGGGTTTCGTTCCGGTTCGCACACCTACTTTTGAACCGTAAATTGGTTTGGAACCCGAAAACTTGGTTCCCACCTGGAAACCTGAAGTGTGAACCGTGACAACATCAGTGGGCGTGTCATATTCTACAGGTTGGAAAGAGAGGATGGAGAAGGTAACAATGGTCTATGATCTACTATGGTAATAGTCTTCTACATTTCTTATAATTAATAGTTGGTCCATGCTTGTTTTTTGGATAAAAACAAATATCTGTAATTACAGAACAAAAGCTCACAGGTAATCAATGCGATCTGCCATCTTGCTCCTAATGTTTACTTCCGTTGCGCATTGTGCAATGCCCTCCGTTGATGACACATCCCTGATTATGATGGTTCCGCTCAAAACTGGTGGAAACACGGGCTGGTTCGCTAGATAGCACCAAGATTCCAAGAATCCTGAACGAAACTGGTTCAAGAACCAGAGCTCATTTGGTGGAAAGAGGGCAAGTGAGCAGCAGAAAAATCACTCTTAGCATGTGTCCTGTTTGTGGTGGAGTTGTCGTAAGTGAAACATGCTCTACCAATCGGTACAAGTGTCCATTAATGGTAAAGGTAGGATTGCCAACTTAACGTTGCCATGGAATCCAAAAGTTTCTGATTATAAACTGATTTTTTAAAACTTTTTTTTGATGTTTTTGATGAAAATACAGTCAATAATCAGGTAAATACAGGGTGATGCTGGTAATAATGATTCAAGAAAACCAAATTTAAGCAAAGTAACAGTTGTGGACACTGTGATCACTGAGGGTGGTGCAACTCCTGCCCAAAGGTTGTATCCAGATTGAAGAGTATAGAAAATACTAAGTAGATACTAACTAGCCCGGTCATTGACAATCTGATATCAAATACACACACAATGATTACACACAGGCACACAAAACAAAAGCAACCAACAGCCATGATAAATAAAACACCCTGCCACGTCATTCAATGTTAGAAGGATCTCATAAAAACAAGAACATTTCCTCATCATAACGAAAAACTGAGCAGATTTTTTTTGGTCATCGTGGCAGCAACACGCTGCCATACAAAGGAACAAAGAAATGAAAAAAATAAAATGCCTTTTTTTCAGGGTTTTAAATACAGTTCTGGATTGTCTCTGCAGGTGAGGCAAACAAAGGCCTTGGCCACTATTTGAGAATTTACAGCATAAATAAAATGCCTTTTGTTTGGATTCATAAAAGGCCCTATTCACTTGCTAACATAAAAGAAGTAGTAAGTAATCTTTCATAGAGCCTTTAGAGCATTCATTGTAATTTGAAAATTGAACACAAGTCAAAAACCTCTTATATTGTAGTTTGTAATGAAGCTGCTTCAGATGTAAGTCTTCCATGTGCTTCAAGGAAATTAAAACCTATTAAAAAGTTGAGTTATTATTCCTGTGAAATGCAGGTTAAAATATTAGTCCATTTTTTTGATTTGTGAGTAGATCTTTCTAGTTGAAATAAAGGACAATTGGCCACTTCAGCCTCTCAAAGAGAGCACACCCTCTGTAAAAGGGAATTTAAGTCAATTGTACTTTGCCATTTTCAAGCTGTGACTTAGTAAATGTGCAGATCATCACTTCATTTATGTAAAAATGACTTCTATTAGAGGTCCTGCAACAGAAAAGAGCATCCTCGCCTCACTAAATGAGACACTGAAAATTTGGTCCATTTCCTCAAATGAGATTCAGCTGTCAGTCTGAACTGTAGCAGGAAATCTTTTCCACCCAAACAAAGTGACAGAGTGAAAATGAGGAGCTAAATCCAAACTGTCTGCTCCCTCCAGAGAAACCTCGACTCATCAGCACTGGATCTTTTCCCTCTCATCCCTTTTGGATCTGCTGATATGAGTTATTACAGAAGAGTCGGGCTGGTAAACATGAGTGTGCTGTGGGCAGTTTACTTTCACTATCTCTGGGTTTTAAAGTCTGCAAACACTCACCTCTAGCTGCCAGCTGAGGAGGCAGTGTGAGCGGCTGTGTGATGCAGCTTTAATCCTCCACTGGAGCTGCTACTGTCAGTCAGCTGTGAATGTGTACTGGCGCGCTGCTACAGGTCCAGGTGCCCAGTCTACTTTCCCTGGATTAACTGCATTACATTGGAGTATGTTTAGTATTACTTTTTTATATTGAAGTGTATGGAAGCTTCCTCTGCAAGTGTTTGGCTTGTTTGCACTGCCTCTTACATATATTTCAAAAGTCATGTTTCTTATGGCTCCTTATAGTCATAAGAAACATAATTATGTATGGAACTAGAGAAGGCAGTTTCTGAAGAAAGTGTGGTATGAATGCTGGATGTTGAAAAGATGACGCTAAACTGCATTGCTGGATTTAATTGGTATGGTGAAGCAGCTGAAGGAGTATGAATAGTTAGAAAAGAAAGTTGGAAATGTGGGAAATGGTCTAATAAGTATGAATGGGATTTAAAAGTTGAATAAGGTCCATAATGTATGAAATATGTGGGGTATTTTAACATCTGAATGGAGTTTGTAGTTTAAAATATGAATAAGTAGATAAACATTAATAAAGTAAGACCTGTTTGTGTGTCTGTCAAACTGCCCTAATTAGCTCATCTCAATCAGCTGTGTGTCCATAGCTGTAGTCAAAGGCTGTGTGTGTGTGTGTGTGTGTGTGTGTGTGTGTCTGATGGGGCACACATTTATGTAAACATGTGTTTCTCCTATACCGATTGGTTTAAAGGTACATTATTTGAGTGCTGGGATTTCCTACTGTAAGTGAATGCTTTGTCATCATCATCTTCAGAGTAACTTAAAAGTATGAATGGGATTAAAAAAGGTGAAATTTTATAATAGCGGCCGGGTCTTGATTTATCCAAACTACAGGGTAACAGGCATTTATTTTAAGGTCTGCATTAGAGACAGGCCTGTAATTCTAAATTCCTCTGTCTGGTAAGGGTATTTGCTCATATCTAGCATGAAACCTAGTGTTTCCATCTTCTCCAGTTTGCCTTGTTAAGTCTGTACCACATGTTGTTATACAAATCTCACTTCCTGTATCAGTTACTTAACAGAATAGGTCTTTAAAATTTACATAGTGGGCTAATCCTGACCTAAGTGGATAGCATTCATATATTGTGTAATTTATTGATTAAGTGATGGAAATACATGCCACATTTGATGTTCTACTATGACTTGCATCAGGAGTTTATCACTGGTTTTCCCCCAGCCACACTGGCCTTCATTTGAGACCCAGCTTTTATTTACCACCAGCTTTATTTGAGAAATAGGTAGTCAAGACACTCGCCTGGAGCCCTAGGTATGTCACTCAAGTCCTCCCAGCTACCTGCTCACTGTCCCTTTTGGATCTTATTTTCCTGTATTTCTGGTCATAACTGACCTCGGCATTTCATTCACGTTATCCGGTCAAATTAATTAATTTAGATCACTGCAGACAATATTCCATGCTCTGGTCATTGCAGACCCTATAGGTACCCCAATTTAAGCATCAGTCGTTGCTGTCAGTGGGCATATAGATTGCTGATAATATTACATATTCATCGCATCCTGCTAATCAATCGTTCCATACTCATGCATTCTGGTAATTACTCTTATACACCGTATTCTGCTATTTGCTCTATTTGTTGTATTCTGCTATTTACCTCACTTTCATTGCTTCGGCTAATTGCTCATATTGCTGTATTCTGGTAAGTGGGGTCATATTCATTATATTCTGCGAATTACTGCATGTTCCTTGCTTTCAGCCAATTGCTCATATTCATTGTATTCTGGTAAGTGGCGTCATATTCTTTACAGTGTTTGGTGCTTCCAGCAATCACAATAAATATATGCTCCCTATTTTGTCCATGGAGTAATAATTGCACTACTTATGTATACACAATTATACACAATGTTGGTGATTTCTGGATGTTTCCTCTTCTGTGATACAGAAAATCAAACAACATAGATGTGTTCATGTCACCTTTTGTTAGTTTCTGTGATCTCTTGTCAAAGCAGTGGAAGCACTTCCACCTGTTTGTTTGGCAGGTTGTAAAGGTGAAAACAAATTGAAGAGAAAACTAATCATTTTCACTAAATTATTATCTTAAGATCATAATTGAATTATTCAATCATCTTTAGATTACAATTGATCATGTGTATTTAATTTACATAACGATTAAATGACATTGTTACCAGGGTCCTACTCAGCCTGTGTCAACAGTTGTATAATGTCTTCTCACGCTCTGGAGGACCTTTGTGAAGTATGAGAAAACAACCTGGATGATGTCATAGTGATGACATCGGAGAACTAAAGCTTGTAGACTGCACATTTATAACAGAAAGCCTGTGATACAAACTGGGCACATGGTGTTTGAAAGTCATTACTGTTTAGCAGGCAGGGAGGGTCTAACAGAGGGATGCCATCACGTTATATGAGCAGTGTTTCTTTTCTTAGGATACCAAGATACAGTAATATGCTGCAATGTCATCATGATGAGCCTAAAAAGTGATGAACCATAGTATGAACCATACTCTAGGCTTCTGTACATGATAACAAAAATGACGACTTTAATACTAAAAAGTTAGGATCTTTGCACCACTTCTACCAAGAAAATAAAAAATGTATTTAGCAGCAGCATTGATGATTACTGTCATGAAAATGTAACCATACTCAAGGCCATTTTAGGCATTAGAACAAACATAAAATGGGAAAAGTCTCTGTAACTGATTGTGGGCCCAATTTTTATGGAGGTGCAACGACCAGCACAAGCAGTGCTCTGACAGTTAGTTCTTTTCCTGACTTTGAAAGTCTCTTTGCCCGTCTGTGTGGTATTTTGGTGTCCAGCACAGAGAGCACGGTGCACAGGTGGGAGGAGAGGAACAAGCAGGTGGGAGGTTAACTCAAATGAGGCAGCGCAAGGTGAGTTGTTGGTATGTTGGTGGAAAATGTGCCACATCTGTTTATGGAGCAAAGTCACTCTGCTGGCAATCTGGTGATTTTCTTTAACAAGAGCAAATTCAATACGCTCTGGTAACTCACCTGGTACAAGCGCGTAGCATTAAGTCTTTACCACAGCGGCCCGGGTTCGACTCAGACCCAGGCCCTTTACTGCATGTCATCCCCTCTCTCTCTCCCACCTTTCCTGTCTGTCTTCAGCTGTCACTATATAATAAAGGCTAAAATACCAAAAAAAAACATCTTAAAAAATATAAAATACTTACAGCAAATGCAAATCAATAATGGAATAATGATTCGTTACCATGCTCAAGTGTATTTGGCTCAGCTGTTTCAGAGCTATGAGACCAGTGATGTGATTGGTGGAGAGCATATTTATCACCACAGCCTCTGATCTATATTCATCTTCAGCCAGCCCTTTTGCACTTTGTGCTGCTGCACATACATGAACCGAAACAGCAGGTGAAGGCGCCCACACAGTCTTTGCGATTAAAAAAGGGCCTTATATGGTACTGAGATGTCTTTCTAATATTCTGCCCCTCTCAAGTATGTCAACAGGACTAATGCAAATTCACTTTCAGATTTGTTAGAAACAGAGTGAAGGACTTTGCATCAGAAGGATCTCAATGCCACCAGACAGAAAAACAAAGGTTTGTGACAAAAGTTTCATTGCAAATTCTACACTGAGGACCAATACACAGAACCAAACAACAGGCGATGAACAAGAGAGAGAGATGTAAGAAGAATTTAGAAAGGTAAAACACCTGTCCATCTGCTTCAAGGCATTTACACACCAGAGGTGTTTTTTTTTTTTCGTTCGATTAATTCACACGTCAATATATTTTTTGGAACTGTTGTTTTTGTCATGAGTACGTTCACACAGAACGCAAATATTACAAATATTATTTTTTCCAGAACCAGGTTGATCTTTCTGAGCTTTCACACGGCAAATAAAGGCATCAACCAATCACATTGTGCGGAATGGATGTCACAACTCCTAATGACAATTTGGTGTGAAATATTCGCATGTGAGTATTTCACATTTTTGTGTAATTTACTGGTCACGTCCCCAGTGTGTAAAGGCCTTCAGTAGATATCAATAAACCCAACAACAACTCCTCAAAAAGGTCAGCTGAAATCCTTAAAACAGTTTTTTTTCATATTGAAAGCTTAGACAGGTGTCAGGACACCTCAACATAGAAACCAATCACTGCTGAAAAAGTCTACAGCAAAGAGAGGGAGACACATCAAGAGAGGAAGAAGAAGGGAAAGACAAACGGTATGGAGGGAGCAGGAGGAAAGGAGGGAAGACCAAGAAAGAATAAACAAACAGAATACAGCCAGACCTAGCAAACTCTGTTTCCATGATCCTTTGTTGCCTCCCTCGATCTGTCCTTCCATTCTTTTTTCCTGCAGTTCCTCTTCTTTGTTTAGCTCAAGTTATACTTTCCATGTTCACACAGACGTCGGCATGACATAAATTTTGTCATCTTCCCATGACTGTCTTTTGCACCCTTTTATCCTTACTCACTATCTTCCTCCCGTCATGCTTTTCATCCCTCTCTCTTTCCATCTCTTCATTATCTTTTCTTCCTGACACTTCCTGACATTCAACAAGCATTTCTATCCACGAGTACGAGTACTGACCTTCACAGCTCCATAGTCACACCTTAAAGATTCATTCAAGACCAATGTCACACATTGTGAGCCTGATTAAAGACATGACCAATCTTCAGAAAGACAGAGCAAGTAGACCGAGAGATGGACTGGCTTCTTACCTTTCATGCCAAACTTGGAGCGTCGTCCATACTTGTTGATCAGAAGGAAGAGAACCACCAGCATCACACAGGCAAACCCTGCCAGGCCTACTGCTATGGAGACCTACAGACAAGAAAGGGAAAGAAGACGAAAAAAAGGAAAATAGTGTTCATTACAGATACACAGGATTAAAGAAAGGATGTTGATTTTTGCACAGCGAGTACCTCAGCAGGCCTTAAGGACCCCTGTGGTCCAGAGTAAGATATTTCTATAACTGCGCAGCAGATTTCCAGGATATTAGCTGTGAATATTAGTAGTGCCCAGAACATCACTTGTACACGTGAAATATGAAAATGTATGGGCAGAACAGTATTAAATTTGCCGAGCAATATTTTTGATTGAATTACTCCATGACCATGCTTTCCTCTAGCACAACCATTAGGAAAAACTTTAGGTTTTCTAGCTCCTCTACTGGTGAGAATCCTCAGCATGTTGTTAGTTCTGTCCAACATTTTCATATTATACACTAGTGTAATGAAACATTGCAGCCTCTAGTGGGTCTCTAGCAGGGCTTCTTTTTTCCATATGTGAACTTTTTTTTGTATTTTCATCCACCATTCCATATGATGATATCTGTATGTCACACACACACACACACACACACACACACACACACACACACACACACACACACATACTTGGATTTAAAGATGCATGAATACAGGCATTTTGATTTATCTGAACATAGAAACAAAGCTTGAACACAGAAATATGTGTTAAGAATAATACACCCACATACACACACCCACACTAACCCACTATGCTCCTTCAAAACCTCAGCCTTGACACTTATCTTTTCCCAGTCAATTACAGGGAAAAAAAAGAACTAAATTACATTTCTAACCAACTCTCAGGCTCACCAGCCACCAGGGGATTTCAGCAGATAGAAGCAAACGGCTGAGAGTGAATGGAGGAGAAGAAAAGGCTGAATTAAAATGACACCCTCTGCTCTCAACACTTCTTGAACAAAATGTTCAGATTTCTTTCATCTCCTTTGTTAAACTTACTTTTTTCTTCCTTTGCACATCACTGGTACTTGAATATAATGGTCATTATCTCCCAGAGTTTACATAAAGACAGACAAACTGTCACTGCTGTCACCTCAAGTCTGAACATAAACTCATAAAAACAATTCTAGTAATAATGATACTTAATGAAATACTTGATCATTCTACACTTACTTTTATTGAAAAGTGGAAGTCAATTTTAGGTGTGTCTGTGCTCACTACAAACTATTTAGCAAATGAGGGAAATGTATTTGAATTACTACAAATATTCTTATATCTTACAACATGGAATCGTGTCCATTACAGTTTAGGACAAAGACAGACACACACACTTAGTGCAATTTTAATAAAACATAATAAAACCCTGGTTTACGCTGGGTTCAAGCTATTAACTAGTTATTACTTTGGTAATTACATGGCATTACTTAATTATTACCTTTTTATTATCAAACTATTACCCCATGATTACCATGTTATTACCGAGCTGTAATGTAAAGTGCTACCCTTTTGACTTTTACTTCTTTGACTGGTTTGAAAACACAACCCTGGAAGGACCTCAACAACAAGCAGCCTCATCATTTTATCTGATTATTTTCATGTAGAAACAAGATACATTTGTAATTATGCTTGGCTCAAACGAAATCTTGTCTAATACAATCTAGCTCACCAATACAGGCCTGGAGTTCATTTACAGAAATGAATAGCAATTTAAATCACAATCACAATATTGGTAAGAAAAATTGCATTTAGATATCTTCCCCAGCACTAGCTGTGAGTTTTCTAATATGGGTTTTGTTTCTCTACCTGGGTGATTAGGGCCAATGGAAGAAACACAAGCCTCAACAAACACTCAACATGTTTAATATTTCAGTCACTCACCCCAAAAGTATCCTCCTCGGGTTTGTGAGTCTCTGCAGTTGGGGTTACTGGTAGAAAAACACAAGACGACACAGACTGGGTTTGAAAATCACAACAGTTTACTGCCCTGCTGCTTCTGCAGGGAAACCGTGCAGAGACTGTCTGGAGAAGAAAAACTAATAAATACAGAGCTGCTCAAATCAATAATGACAACACAGTATGAAAAAAGAGCGGCATACACAGAGAGTTCAAAGACACAAAACTTAGACTTGTTGGGCAACACCTGAAGCTGCTCACATGTCCTCCTGGATCCATCCTCCTGGATCCTTATGTTTTACAATCTTCATTTTGTCATCATAATTGTATATACTATGATTTTCTGATTTTCTGTTGTGAATCTATTCTGTACACACAACATCTATTTCCTGTCTGTCCGTCCTGGAAGAGGGATCCCTCCTCTGATGCTCTTCCTGAGCTTTCTAACATTTACTCCCTGTTAAAGGGTTTTTTGGGGGAGGTTTTCCTCAAGGGTCTCAGGATAGAAGGTGTCGTCTGCTGTACAGACTGTAAAGACTCCTGAGGCAAATTGTGATTTGTGATATTGGGCTGTATAAATAAAATTAACTTGACTTGACTTGTTATATGTCATTTAATAGACAGAGGGTGGACACAATATCATCTATACAATCAAGTACAATCCAGGTCAGCAGCCCTGCAATAACTCTATAAAGATCATAAAATAATTTTTGTTGAGACTAGATCTTAAGAGATACAGTATATTGGAAGGTCAATATTATTAGTAAGTGAATGCTCTACTGGTAGCATTTTATTTAAGTTGAATTTTTCTAAATTCAAGTTTTTATGTAGTTTTGAATCATGTGTTGTTATTCATTGGAATTGGTATCTTAATATGTAAATGTTTACTCTTATGTGATCTTGCCTAGCCAGCATTTAACTGAAATTAATTAATTGGAAGTGTCCAAACAATATTGAGAAAAATATCTTTACTTATACATGTCTTCATAAGCAAATATTTATTTTTAATGTCTGAAAATAAAAAAACAATATCCCTCAATATACCGAATATCTATTATTCTAAAGTATCTATATCAGTATTAGCTTCAGAAATCCTGTATCAGTTGGGCTCTAGTTGAGACACTTTCAAAGAGGCATGTGATTGAACTAGTTAGTTAGTTTGCAGTGCTGCTTTAAGCTCACATTATATCATACAGTGGTGGAAGACGTACCAAAAGCCTTCATTAAATTAAAAGTAAAAAGTGTAAAAAATACTCCATTACAAGTAAAGGTCTTGAATTCAAAGTCATTCAAAACAGACATTTATTTTTATCAGTAAAATGTACATAAGTATTGAAAGTAAAACTACTTATTATGCAGAATTGTCTCTTTCAGAATATTATTATTATACACTCATTGGCCACCTCATTTTATTCAAAGATTGACAAAGCCAGTACATACTGCATCATACTGAAGCCTGAAGGCCAACCCCAGGGTTTTGGAGCCCTATGCACAGTTTGATTTGTGAATTATAGTTGTGTTGGGCACCTGGATCACCAGAAACTTCCCCGTTTAGTTTACTTTTATTACACAGTCACCAGTACATTCTGACTCTGAATCATGCCTTCAAGAACAGTCAGGCTGTGTGATTTTTCAGGTCAGTAATCTTCAGCACTAATCATGTTCTATGATTTAATATATCTTTTTAATATATTAAAAAGCTATTCTATGACACAAGCTAATTGCATAAAATCAAGACAGTGTGAACATTTGGGGCCTTTTACATAAAGGATGTCATGACAAAGAGTTAACTCCTTCACAACCCTGAGAATCAAATCCATAATCCTATAATGAGATTGTTATAAAAAGCACTTACCATAATCATAATCTGTTTCTTGACCTGTGAGAAGAAGTGGGGAAGATAGAAATGATACTATAAGACTACAGACAAGGTAAAGTACAGTGTACATGAGAAAGGAATAACAAGATATGAAAACAAAAATGGCTAGAAGCTAGAACATAGTTAAAGAAGAGCAAATGTAATATTAGAAACAGCATGGGTATAAGGTGTGAAAAGAGCAAAACACCAGAATTAACACTGTTAACAAGACCATCACCTCTCGTCTAAATATAGCTCTTCATTCTTCACATCTCATTTACACTTAAACCAAATATAAGCTTTATTTCACCACATCATCCAATGCACACACAGTCAGAGTGCTGCTGATAAGAGGCTGACATTCCATAGGGAATCTGATCCCCATGGGAACAGAGTGCTGTGACAACCGGCCTCAGGAATCGACTGGAGAAACCCAGTCGTTAGACAGAATTTTGACACTGGATGATTCTCCAACACTACAGATTAATGACACTCTAAAAACTTTATTTCTACAATATCTGTGCATATCAGCTTTAAGGTATGGTTGGGGTTAGCAAATAAAACATTCGGTTAAGGTTAGGGTTATCTAAAGACACACTGCACGTCCAACTACCACTCCTGCCTCCACACCCTTACTTTCCAGCTTGCTATAAGAGCACACTACTTCCTGCACTGATACTGAACATTGGCACTGAAGGCTCCAAGTATGGTCCACGTAGGTTCGCAAACGACAACACCTGGCCCAGCCGGCACAAATGCACAACTCCAGGGAACATACTCAATGTGCACTCTAATCTGATAATGGAGGTAACAAACTCAAGGGGGCGATATAGAGCTAATCGGAGCATTTCCATGAACACAGTAGGCCTATATACATTTTCATTTGCATTCCTGTCTGAATGAAGAGGTGATGAATTGTCACAAACACCCATGCCTAGGGACATGTTCAGCTACAGCTTCATTGAACTGGTCAGCCATGGTTGTTTTGAGCTGTAGTGAACCAAAGTGGAAGGGGCCAGTCTGTGTATTGTCACTTTTTTAATGTGGCAAACCATAGTGGGAGTTATGATGTATATTTAATCAGCATCAAAGCAAACCATCTTGACATTGCTGACCTTTGAGGGAAGATTCCAAAACAGAGAAAGCTATCATAGCCTATTACCTGTGTTGCACCTTCCACTTTCATTTAACCTCCTCTGTATAAACTCCACAAAAAAGGAATTATTAGTTAGGAGACAGGAACACATCGCATATATGTCTCTAGAATAAAATGTACTATCTTAATGTTTTCTTAGCAACCAAGTAAGCTAGCTCAAAGAGCTATTGTGACTGACAAGCGCTAGCATGTTTTCAGCCAGCTATTCTTTTAGCAATTAGCTTGCCAGATATAGTAGGCTAGTTTACCAACTAGCCCAAAGCTTCAAGGACTACCTATAGTTCCCAAGGAGGAACTTTGTTATAGCATGTTCTGGTGTGACAAGGCTTTATACATACGGTTATTTTCAGTGTGGAAATCTCAGCATTATAATTTTAACTTTTGAAAAGGTTGCCTGTTGTGTTTAGACGTATGCAGGTTCTTTGGATAGCAGGAGCTCATTAATACTCAACATGGAAAATAATGACTCACGACTGAAAAAGAGTTAAGGGTGAAGAGATGGAAATAAATACATTTTGACTAGGTAAAATGGGAAGCGGAGTCTTACCCTGTGTCACCTTCTAATAGTGATCAGAAATGGGATTAACCCCCGTTTGACTTCATCAAACTTGTGTTAAAATGTAGAAACATCATGAATTTTTAATATTCATGGCTACTGTTTAACACAAAGTTCTGTAATGCTTTAAGGATGACTCTTTTCTAAGGTTTTCTATCAGTTATGATAGCACAGGACTCACCAAGTTGATTGCTGAGATCTGGGAACATGGCGACAACATTAACCAAAGCCAAACAGAGCAGAAAACATGTGCAGTCAGGAGATCAGTAATATGCAAGTTGTAATAAACTAGAATTATCCTTTAAGTAGAAGTGGAAAAAATGCTAGCATGGGTGTTATTTGAATAATCAATGCAAAGCCTACATGTTTATTAAAATCAAAGCAAACATATTACTTGCATAACCTAGATGTGTGTATGTTTAAGCATAAGAAAATATGAAGCACTGATGATCAGAAAGTAAGTATAGTCAAGTACACGAGGATGAAAAGAAAAAGGTCACTCTGCTCTGAACATGCCAGTAGACTCCCATAACCTGGGTTGTTTTTGTAAGAAAGAGGGTGAGAGCATCGATACCGAAGTTGTCCCAATGCCAGAAAGTAGGAGCAAGTTTCTGTAGACAGGTTTTATGCTTAGCAACAGCGTAACGACACACAATCCATGCCTTAACATCATACCAGTAACAAAGTTCTGTGTTTGAGTGATTGAATTATTGACCAACCAGAAACATCCCATCCATCAGGAGGAGCTTAGTATGAAAGGTTTGCTGGGAGCAATGTTGTTGTTCTGCATTCTGAATCCAGACCCTTCGTATTCCAGATTTGTATTGTACTTTGTACTACTTTGTACTCAAGAAGTAGATAGTTTTGTCCTTCTGTATCTCAGTGTTTGGTTCCTTTTAGTGACCCTGTGCCTTTTCATCCAGTGCCACTGTCAAGTCAAGATTTATTATTGACCAACACTTCTGCCCATGACAAGGTATCTGGAAAAACTAATAGCTGGATTTACATGAAATGATATTTATGGATATTCACAATTCAGAATATGAATCCTAGTGATTTTTGCTAACTACACGACCTTTCCTCTAGCACCCATTCATGCTCCCCTGAGAATTAACCTTTTGATGATCCAAAGGCCTTTCTTCTAGCTCAATCTCCAATTATATTTCTTGTGCCACTAGGCTCAATAAATGAGTCAGTATATTGTTTGTTTCATGCAACACTTAAATATTGTGGTTCTTATGGATATTACTGACTGCAGGAGCCACTAGCAGAGATTTAAACTTGATGTTAGAATAAATTAAGTATTAATGACTAATTACACAAGTATTCACCACAACATCCAAAGGAACCACCTTTGGCACGAATGGCAGCTCTCTGTAGGTTCTGGTAATTCTTCTCAACAAATTTGCTCAATTTCCATCAAGTTGAATGTTTAGTACTTGTGAATATCAATTTCTAAGTCATGGTGCAGAAGTTACATTGGAGTGAGGTTTGAAACATTGTACATTATGTTTTTTTTAACTCCAGAATGGTTAGGGTAAGGTGCTTTTGCAGTATGTTTTGGGTCACTGTCCTGTAAGAAAATGAATAGTCTTCAAAACTCTTGCAGACTGCAGCAGACTTTCCTCAAGGGTTTCTCTGCTCCATCCATTTTTCTTCTTTTTTGTTTTTGCCAGGTCCTGCAGCAGAGGAGCATCTCCAGGAAGCCAGGAATAAACTACAAAACTTAAAACCCCATTATTACTGTTTTCTGCCATGACAAATGTTTTCATTTGGGTACTGGGATACTGTGGGGTGTTAGGGTTTTACATTCAGAATTAGTTGTTTCCAGATTGAGCCTCAGATAAGTCAGAGCTGTCATGATTAGCATTAGTAGTTTAGCATATGCAATTGGAATCCTCTTTAAACTATCATCTCCAAAACCTATCTTTCATAAGTTTTCTGGATTAGTTAGCTTATCATGATTATTCCACCGCCATATTTTATGACCAGGGTGGTGTTCTCACTGTGTATGTGCCATGCATAGAGCTTAGCATTGGTCAGTTTGGTGTCATAAGACAAAAAAAAAAAAAAAAATCCAGTGGTCCAGTCTTCCAAAAGCACTTGTGACAATTCTAGCAAAGATTTTACATGAGATTTTAAAAACAAAGATAGACACAAGTCAATCAATTATGTGTTTTGTGAAGACAGTGTGACCTTTTGCTTCTTTTGACATGTCAGTGAAATGCTTCATGGTTCCATGTTCTAACAGAATGAAATATAAAAGGGTCAGAGGGGATGGTGGGGGTTGGTACTTTTTATAGCAGCTGCATACACCGATCAGCCATAACATTATGACCAGTCAGTGGTCATAATGGAGGAACATTGATTATCTCGTTACAATGGCACCTGTCAGATATATATACAGTATATATATATATTCAGTATATATATGTGTGTGTATATACACACACACACACACACACACACACACACACACACACACACACACATATATATATATATACTGTGTTTATATATATATATATATATATATATAGCGCTATAATTTCAAATACTCATTTTACACTAATTATATTGTTTGTTGTATTCTATTTTAAATATTTGAATATCTGTATATATATTTTCTGTGTGTCGCATGGAGGGGTTTAGAACTGCATTTCATTGTGCAGTCCTGTATTGTATAATGACAATAAAACTGAACATGAACCTGAAAATGAACAATAATCAGAACTGATATGTTTTCATTTTAATAGTTTCATTTGAAAGTGATCACTACAGATACATTTCTGTTGCTGATTTGTTTTATATAGTATATAGCATAGTACATACTATAATAGTAGTAGATACGACATGAACTCAACATGACCCTCAATGTCCCAACTTACCATCAAAGGGCTGGTCGAGGAAGTGCCCATACACAGTAGTGGTTGCTACACCCAAGTAGTTGGTGGCCATCAAAGTGTAGTTGCCGTTGTTGTGGTGTGTTGGGTTTTTAAAGGTTAGGCAACCCTCTATGTAGTCCTGATAAATATCCATATCAGGACGCACATACTCTGTGTGGGTAATTTCCTGAATGGGGAGTGACAGAAGAGCAACAAATGAACAGTGACATCAAGTCATGAAACCCTGAGCAAATGCAAAGACCTAATATCTAATGTCATTTACCAACAAAACCTTCAAACCTGCTGAGAGTAATCACACTTTAAGATACTAATACATCATCAAAATATCATCTTAGACCAGTGGTTCCCAAACTTTTTTTCTGTCAGTCCATTGAAAGCCAAAGAAAATTCCTGGCCACCCTAACCCCCTACCTGATGCAAAATCCTTTTTTTTAAAAATCAACTTGCCTCCTGTGGTGAGATGTAACTAAGAAGATTTACACAATTACAGTACTTAAGTACAGTACTGAGATACTTGTACTTTCTTTGAGTATTCAAATTTTCTGTCACTTCTAATCGACTACATTTCTGACATTATGTGACAGCTAATGTTTCTGGTCAGGTTTTCAGTCTGACAGAACTGATACGCTTCTATTTGAATCAATCCAGCTGTCTACGCAGGCTATGTACTGGCTCGCATTTCACGCACAGTATAAGTGCATATATGCTCTTCTAACTTGCTGCTCACGCTATGCCTCTTGTTTAGACATGGTGTAAAATGTGCACTCCACTCCAAGTTAGGAGCCACTACCTTAGATGAAACACAACCAGTGTTGTGCAATTTTTTAAATTTTTTTTTTGGGGGGGGGGGGTCATACAAGATAAGGCAGTACCAAAAAAAGATTGAATTGACTCTAAAATTACACTCATCTGAATCAGTAACCGCTGATTCAGAAGGTAGAATGTATATAGTTTTAAAAAACAACTATAAACATTCTACCTTCTGAATGAAACTACAGGTTTTTATCAATATATTTTAACCCAAAAATGCAGTTACGGTTCCATTTTGATACCTAATATATGCTTTTGTTTTTCCATGACATATTTCATGGACAGAATTTCATTTTGCACAGGTAAACAAATGAATGCTCAGAAAGAGCAGCCATAAAATAACAAAGATTAATTTAGAAAATCAAAGTGAACAATAGCATAATGAGATTGGAATTTGACAGTCACACTGACAGATGAATCAAACACACCTTATCTTTGTAGAACCATTGTAAGATCGGGTGGGGCGAACCTCGAACAGTGAATTCTATGCACGTGTCATGGCGGCGTTCTGGCTCCTTCAGCTTCACAATGGAGGGTGGAACTGAAAAGACAAAAGAGAACAGAAGGACAGATGAGCACTGTTGACTTTGTAATTGAAACAGAGGACATAAAAGTATTTTTTTGTAATACACTTTCACATGTACCTCCACTACAGTAAAGCTTATATTGCCTGTCATTACACTTGATGTATTGTTGCAGTACATGAAAGGACAAGAGAGGAAGAGAGAAAACACAAAGATATAAAAAGGGAAAGACCTCGATTATCATTTTAATATGCTGGTCTCATCACAATCTATTCCAATTGATTTGGAGTGTGTGAGCGTGTGTGTTCCTGTTCTCGTGTTTCTGTCTGTTGACTGACAAAACTGTATCTAAATACAAACACAATTTGCTATTTGCTGCAACAGTGTCATTGTCTTACCACAGCCGACTGTAAGAAATTCAAACCAGCACCAGAGAAAGCAATAGCTGTTATTAGTCGTTCCACCACAAATGGAATATATCCTTTCAAGTGTACACACACACACACACACACACACACATCCTACAGGATATATGATCAGGGTTGCTTGCATGAGTTTCAGAAGCTCCAGATGCTCAAAAATGATTCATAGAGTAGTCTGACATACAGTATTTATTTCAATATCTATTTCAATTCAATCTTATTTATATAGCACAAAATCATAAGAGAAGTTATCTCAGGGCACTTTTCATATAGAGCAGGTCTAGACCGTACTCTTTACAATATTATTTACAGAGACCCAACAATTAATAGTAAAATAATAAGACTAAAGCCAACTGTACAGATGTTAGCTGTAGCTAGCACACTTTGCACTCACCAACCATGTGTCCTCTGACTGGTCTCAAAATGTACTTTGTCTCAGACCCCTCTCTTCATTTGTACATTTATGAATAAGCACGATTCTTTGACTCAAGTCGTCTTCATAGGTGAAGACCACCACCAAGAGCAAGTACAGGTCTGTTTGCATTAGCCTCTAAAATGATAAATAAAAAGAGATCACAAGTGGGGCAAAAATGTATTTTGTGCTGAGGGTGGCGTTTGAGGGAATGTCATTGTGGTGTATAAAAGAAAAGTAAGTAAAAATGCTTAACACTGAGAAGAATGTTCGGTTATAATACCAGTGCTAGTTCACCAAATTATTCTCTTTGTTGTCGCTTTTCACCAGAGATATATTTTACCAAATTATTCTGTGATACACAACAGCCATAAAGTGTCAAATATGGAAATCAATCAACTGTGAAACATGACGTGATACTGTTTGTGTATTTCATGATACTTAAGAATTACCAAAAATCTAATTGCCTAAGTGCGAGTGGAAATGGTCCCAATAGTGATGTTAGAGAGAGGTCACCAAATTCTTTAGAAGCCAAATTTTGGGTTGCAAGGTTTTAAGAAAACTTTGGTATTGTATCTGCAAAGTGTTCAGGTATCTCACAGCTGTGGAGTAACATTTTATAAACACTGATTTCTGCACAGAAAGACTTCTTATGCACCCACACTCCTCACACAGGCAGCCTCTGGTCTGGCCTGTTGTTGAGACTGCAGCCATTACAGGTAGAATTTTTATAAGATTGAGCATCAAAGAATAAGACACTCGTGATGAAAATTGGTACAGTCTATGTGTTGCTTTCAGCCCATAGTCGCAGATGGATAGCAGCATGTAGTGCTGTTTTTACATTTGCACACATGGGAGCTTTATAAAGATAATGAAGACAACTGGTCTCACTAGTCGTGAGTTTAACAAGGATTGTTGTGGTAGACTCAATATAAAAACTGTATTTGCGTCATAAGTCAATGTTTCAACAGTTTTTTACCATATAAACCTGCTGGTGGCTGCTGGCATGTTTATGGCCACTACCCTTTTATGTCATTTGACTGCGTTTTATGTTTGTATCCAAGTTTGGTGCATTTAGTTGTGCCAAATAACATTTAAAAAAAGGAAATCACTCTGCCACTCAACTCAGTTTGCAGCATGTAATCACATGTTTTAAGAAACCCTAAAAGCATGCTCTGTATTTGTCATGTTTTGAACAAAATCAAGTCACTGCGATGATGTCAGTAATTTGTCACAGTTTGTTTTGAACTGCATGCTGTGAGGCCTTTCCATGAAGTAAACACATAATTATATTCACTAGGAAGCATTATTATAATTATTATCCATTATTTCCAGTCAGAAAAAGTCTACCTCTGCTCAAGTGACTTCCTACAGAATGGCTCGCTGTTCTCATGGTGAATCGATATGCAGTTCAACATTGGCTGCAAGCCCAAGACATGGATGAATGGGATGTAACAACAGCAGCTAGCTGTCTGCTTTATGTCTGGAAAACTACAATGGCATGGTCAGTGTTTGAGTAGATTGATACACGGCACTCATATTGGTAGTGGGTAGTGAGGATGTAGCACAGTAACATCAAATGCCAACTGCTGTGAGGCCCCTTTGTGCTCAAAATACTATGAACAGCAAAGACAAGACAGAGACAAGAACAAAGACAACAGCAATGACAAACACAACAACAAAGAAAAAGACAAAGGCAATACCAGTGATAATTCCAAAACAGACAAGAAAACACCAAGACAAGGTTCATTCAACACCAAATCAAAAACAGCTGTGTGTTAGCCTAAAATGACAGAAGACAGCTGACATTTTTTGGCTCAAATGAAAATGTAACCCACCTTAACCAACAGCTGACAGCAACACACAAATTCAGATAAACAGTAAGCTGGGACATGTAGCACACTGCAGTCATTAACAGATAGCAGACAGGAAGTCAATATAAAACAAAAAATAAACACAGAGAATGTAATTATATAGATAAAGACCAATAACCTTGCCAATTCAATACACAAATCACACTTTTGGCACAAACAACCTGACAGTGTCATGGGAAAGAACAGTCACTGCTATACTTCCATAAATATCACATACTGTGGATTGTGTTTGTTTCCGAGTGTTCAGCCTACTATTTGTTCCACACTGAACCAGGTTGGGTTCCAGGAGGGGCTATAACTATTATTTCCATGATTCAGTAATCTGCTGATTAATTGTTTGGTTCGTAAAATGTCAGAAAAATGTCCATCCCAGTTTTACAAAGCCCATGCTGCCATATTCAAATGGCTTATTTGTATATTCACATTTGGTAACCTGGAACTGGTGAATGTATGTATTTATTTATTTATTGCAGAAAATAACCACAATTGAGTTTTTCCCCTTTAATAGTTGACTGATGCTGGCCCATGAAGATGCGACGGCCAGTAGCTACCTCAAACTTCCCTACATCATAGGCTGTATATAATGATGGACGACGTGACAGCTCCCCAAAAGTGAAGCCAAAACGTCTGGATCGCCCCCTGGTGGCTGGCTGCAGTATAGGTCACAAAACCCGCCTCCTCCATGTTAGCAGATGGGACATGGGCCAAACTGAAGTCAAAGTACACGTCAAATAAAATGTTTCTCAAAGATGGTTTTTGTCATTTTAGGTAGTTCTTATCACGCTGATGTTTGTTCAAGTGTTCGTTTTTCTGATAAGTTTGGTTTTTATTAGTTATTTGATTTTATAAAAATGGGGTGTGACATCATGATTGACAACTGTGCTCGTGATTGGTTAGGGCGGGTGTATGGGCGGGTCCTACTGTGCAGACTCTGGCTCCAAATGACGTCACCAGCTCAAGACAGCAGCTCCCGTATCCGGGGTATTTTGGCTTTATTTTTGTACAGTGGGAGGAATTGGAGACGTCTATCTTACAGTCCACGGTACATAATGGCCTTGAAGAAATAGAAATGTTGCACATGGATCAGCGTTAAAACAAAGGGAAATGGTTGGAACTAATTTAATTGGTTGTTCAATTTTACAACCAAAAGGTATCAACATTGTACTTTTCTGGCAAACATACTGTATTTATACTTTATAGCCCACTTATTATCCATATGGACTGCATCTTTTTGTATTTCTCTTACAGGCAATATTCCTCATGTCCATTAGCTAAATATAATGTATCATTATCATTATTAACAACAAACCACAGAAATAACTACTACAACTCTCACAAATCAATAAACAATCCAACTGTGTCCAGATGCACAAAGAGATGAATGGATGTAAAATGATGAATATATTGTGGTCTGAGTCATCTATCCTGCCAGTCCTGCAATTAAAACCATCCAAGCTTCAAATAGTTGTTAGTGCTTCATGAGGGTTCACTTCAATAATCAAATGCAGTGAGCTTACGAATGCAGTTGAAGGTAGTGAGCACAATTTTGGATCAAACTGTTTACCTGAAAAATTTAATTCCAGCACAGAGCAACTTAAAATAGTTTCCTCAGTGGTCCAGTGTTTTTAAATTCAAGCCTCTGGGTGTATAGTGAGATATATGCATGACGCGCGGGTGGAGTACGCACTGAAAATAAATTGTGCATTCATGAGTGTATTACATTATCATGCACAGTTTTGCAGTGGAGTATGACAGGGATGCAATATTTTTCCAAAACATTTTATTCTGTGCATATTAGACACACCTCTAAACCGAGTACATTGATAAGTTGAATAGATTTTTGCAATATACATCTAAACATGTCCTCTGCTCATAAACACATACATCCTGTATATAGTATAATATTTGCCTGAATATTATTATATATTCTTTTGGAGTCATCTCAGTTGGCTCAGGCCATATGTTACCTAATAATCAGATGTACTGCCACACAAATTACTGTCTATTTAGAAAGCCTCTGCCAGTCTACTGTAAAATAATCATAGCATCATTTGATGAATTGAATTATGAATTGATAATTCCACTGCAGCTGATATGTATTACAGTCTATTGGAATTTATCAGCAAGTTGTTACATTATAGAGAGAGCTCATCAGTTTGAATTGTGCATATTAGTCATATTTTTTCAAAATGAATAAAATCCAAAACAGGGCGCATGAAAATTTGGCTGACGTGGCAGTGAATACTGCTGCTGGAGTAACCAAGAGGGCTGACACTGTATTTGGTTGATGCTGGCTATCTTGTAAAAGCCTCTGGACCAGTCACTCAGTGATCAGCACAAAAAGATGTGTCAATACTGTATGTTTAGAAAGCTATGAAGAAATAAATTACTACAGAGTGAACAAAAGATCCCCTCACATCTAAACATCCAAGCTTTGGTGCTTACTGTAATATCCATGTTGTTTGGACCGAGTATGAAAGTAAATAAATAAATAATAATAAGAAGAAGAAGAAGAAGAAGAAGAAGAAGAAGAAGAAGAATATATTATAGGATAAGGCTGGTGCTATTCTATATTTTTCTTATTCTCAACAAATCCCATGTGCAGACCCAAACCAACAGTGACTATATCACTGTGTGTGTATCACAGCCTGATAGATCTTCTTCCTCTGTTCCATAGAACTCCATTGTTGTCCAAAAACTATTAGACACATCAGTGAGTCACACTGTTGTTCCTTTATTACCATGAACACACACACAGTAGTTTATTTACACCATCCTGCTGCCCCAAATACTCACTAGTGCACTGAATGTGGATTAATCCGCTGCTGAAAATAGTCCCCAGCAAATGCACTATTTCCTCTTGTTTGAGAAATATTTGTAAAAAACTACAATGAGCAGCTGTTTTAAGAAATGACTGAGCACTGGTCTGACAAAATAGATGATCCATTATTGTCACAATAGAGAACAATTAAACTGATATTGAATTGGAGAGTTAAAACAAATACAACGACTTAGATAATATAATACAAATGTGCTTCAAAAGCCATTCAAAAAGTTGAATGAATTAGCAGGTTATCGTTTGCTTTAATGAGACCTAACTGTGCATTCAACTGCATGCTTTTTCCCCTATGCTGTACTATAGGTGTGATGCTGTTGTGGCCCCGTGGAAGGATAATTTATGAGGCCTTTGCATATGAAAACATTTATGCCAACAGCTCCTTTTGTAGGTCACATGAATATAAATACACCGAACCCTAGCACACACACACACACACACACACACACACACACACACACACACTGTAGGTCAGATGTGTATAGGCTGTAATGATGATGGATGGGCCTGTTTAACACTATGAAAACGCTAATAAGTACTTTCCTAAAGTGACCATTAATTGGAAAATGTAACAGCTGGCCAATAGAAGAGCATGGTGTGTGTGTGTGTGTGTGTGTGCGTGCGTGCTTGTACTTACAGTGAACAGTTAGCTGGACGGAAGCGTTGGTCATGCCCACTATGTTGGTGGCGGTGCAGGTTAGCAGGAAGTTGTTGTCGTCTCTGCTCACATTGACCAAAGTGATGTTGATGGAATGAATGGTGTTGTTGTCATAGACTCTGGCCTGGAGGGAGAGCAGGATAAAATTAGAGAACAGACGAGCACATAATGACTGATCATGTGTAGCGGAGTGTAGCGTGGGAGCAGGCTGTTGACGGCCCGCAATGAATCTTGAGATAGGTTGGGCCATAAAGGATCCAGCCGTTGGAAGGGGCCTTTGAAATTGGACGCCCAGCCTTCGAAGGATGCGGCCCCTGAATTGAGACATGGCTGTAGTGTCTAGCCAGTAGGCTCATTTAGCAAAGGTAACGTCAATGGAGAGAGAGGAAAGAGAAGAGAAGAAAATGAAGGGCGTAAAAAGAGTGAAGCAAGGAGAGTGAGGTGTAAAGGTAAAGAGAAGGAAAGGAAGAGAGAGAAGGAAGAGGAGTGAAGAAAAGAGGAGGGTAAATATTGGAGGAGAAGAACAAGGACAACAGTAACCATGGCTAAAATACATGAAACCAGAATTGTCCCCCTTTTTTATTTCGTAGATAATAACATTGGATAGTTTAATGATATGTTGACCACCTGTGTATGTTCAGAGTTGCAGGGTGTGTGAAGGCTGTGGCTTCAATGTATGAATAGGGCTCCTAGGGTGGTGGGGCTAAGCTAGCTGTTGTTGTTTTCTATTTATACATATATTACATTTAGAAAGTGTCATGTGTGGGATTGATGGCTTTGGAGCTGTTGAAAGACATCTATGACGAAGGTGGGCTGAGTAAAATGCTGTAATGAGTTACATTTCCTGTTGAGTAATTAGTAATGTGATTTATGTGAATGATAAGTAATGAGAGGCTTGCACTGAACTGTGAGGTGCCCTCTACTTGACACAGGACAGCACTGTATGGAAGTCAAGAGGGTTTCACTACCAAGTGGAATTCATGAATGTAATCCATGTATTCATGCTTTATGAATGTTAAGTAGCCAGCTTCAATTCACATGATCCATTCACAAAACTTGCTTTCAGAGATCTTGTCATGGAAGACAAAACTGCCATTTTGTCCTCCATGATTGCATCTAACTAGCTACAGCTAATTAATAAAATAATACTTCAACACTTCTGCTCTGAGTAAAACTCCACTGCTGTGCAACGTTTGTTTCTGCTGGAAATCATGTCACTGATTGATGCCAACAGACACACATCAATTATTCATGAGGTAACTGCCAGCAGCTTGCTGGTATTGCATGTAAAATGCAACACTCACAAGTCTCGCAGCTGTGTGTTTTCCTCCATTTTTTGTGTGTGTGTGTGTGTGTGTGTGTGTGTGTGTGTGTGTGTGTGTGTGTGTGGCCTCCCTACCTCTTGTGAAGCGATGGAGTGCAAGCCGTTGACAGGCCAGTCCACCTCAGGTAATGGTGATCCAGAGCCGTTACATATTGCCGTTACTCGATCACCCTCGATAACTGTGAGGTTGCTGTGACTGACGCTGATATCTGGGAGGTCTGAGAGAGAGAGAGAGAGAGAGAGAGAGAGAGAGAGAGAGAGAGAGAGAGAGAGAGAGAGAGAGAGAGAGAGAGAGAGAGAGAGAGAGAGAGAGAGAGAGAATAATTGCATCTATATCAACATAGCAATTTTCTAAAGAGTTTTAAAGACCAGCAGTGTTTCCACAGGAGCTGGCCCAATTGGTGAACAAAAACTCCTCAGCATTACAGAGGGCAAAGAACTCAGTACACATATACTGTGTCCCAGTTTCATACCACAAAATGATTATATACACTATGTACAGTACCATATGCTGAGCTTCACAGTACCTTTTTTTTTGCTGAAATCAACATACTGATGGACTACATGCACCTTCAGACATGGTTTTAGCTATCTCGCCACCACATGCAATTTATTTAGATGTTTTTGTAGCTTTTAGCTTCTCTATTTCTTTTGGGCATTGCAATGTGGGACAATAGTGTCAATAGCACACTCAAAAAAATCAAGCGTTTTTTAGTATGTATACTGACATTTTTGAGTTTCCCTAATGTTGTCACCTTTTCAGTGTGAATGAACTACATGCTTAAAAACCTGCTTAGAATTCAATGGAATTGGGACCTGGCTAAAAAAAACTAAATGGCACAAACAATTGTGATCTAGGATCTAAATACTGTTTAAGAGGCTTTTCCACCCATTATTGAACATCTGAACTTTTATATAATTATTAGATAAAAAATTGTCATGTTCGAAGATGCTGAAGAGTGGTTTAATTTATTAGCTGTAAAGTACAACGCTGGAGATTTCTTTCTGTCAACAAATCCAATGAATTTATCCTGAGTCAAACCAGCAATGAATGTACCCTACTAACAAGTACTGTGTGTATCCAAAGCCTGAAACATCTTATCACTCTGTGCCATAGAACTCCATTGTTGTCCAAAAACTATTAAAACATTAGCAATTGTGTATTAATCTGCACCAAAAAATCATCAACAAATGTACTCTTTCCTCCTGTTTGAGTAACAGTTGTTAAAAACTAGTTACCAGCTGTTTTAGGAAATTACTGAGCCTTTTTTAAAAATGAAACTATATATTTGTGAGCCATTTTTAAAGATTTAAATCTTCAGTAGGAACCAATGGGCTTGGGGCTGAGAGCCACAGACAGAGTAGGGAAGTCAGAAAGTATTGATGGATGGACTAACACATTATTGGTTTTGTTTTTTTCTAGGATTTATTGAAAATTAGAAACATTTTGAATGACCCCAGCTCTATCATTTAAACATCTTTAATACAAAAATGAATATCAGCAGTCAGAATTCCCATTCATTAAGGTCAAATTGTGCATATCAGGTGTGTATGGTTGTGTGCTAAGTTCCACACGTTAAACTCACCACAACTGCTAATGTTCATATCCTGCAGCAGTATCTTCCTGTAGCCATCAGCACAGTGTAACTGTTGACTGCCTAGCCCCGCCTCTCCTCTCTGTTGCCATAGCTGCAGCCAGCGGATCTCACAACCGCAGGCAAACTCCACCTCCTCTAAATGACTGGAGAGAAAAAGAAGGACAGTGTTGACAGTATTAGCAATACACTACATCTCATCAGTGACATATTCACCCTCAAACTGCATGCCAGAGGAACAAAGCAGGTTTGTCACGTCAAAACTCCTAAAAAAGCTCCAACATCAACAACAGCTCCAGTACAGTACAGTTCTGTAGTGGGCCTCGACTATTCTAACCCAAAATACAGATTGTAGAAATGAGCAGGTTGAGAGAATGACAGAAAAATTATATACACACACATAAAAAAAAAAAAAACACATTACAGCGCTTCATCACACACACACACAAATCCTGGAATCCATGGAAGCTCACAGATTGGCGATTATGTAATGCTGCAACTCAAGGTTTTTTTTCTCTATTATATTTAACGTCTTTATGGTGGAATGAGTCATTCTAGTAACCATTCTAAAACAGAACATTTCCGTCAGTCAGCTGGCATTTCAGACAGCAGAAGGTTCCAAAAACTCTCAGATGGTTATAAAACAGCTGAAAAACAACGCCCCATGGAATTAAGCAACTATAATACAATCCTATAATGTACAAGATTTTCATTTTTACATTTTACAATTTCAACACAGTCCACAAAATAAGCACAGGAAAATGATGAAGCTTTCTGTTCAATATCATCTCTGCATGTGAAACAATACATGCAAGATGCCGCGCTATCGCAGGCACTGTAAAACCATGTGATCATAGGGCTGACAGGATCATTTTTTAAGCTACGCAAGTGGCTTGTTAATGTTTACTTGAAGTACTATGTAAATGGCCTATTAGTAAATAACATTATGAGATTAAGCTATTTCTTAATTTGGTACCACACCTTTTGTATATAAAATATTGGTAACTGGGTATCTGAGTTATTTGAGTATACAAAAGGGGTATTAGAAAAGGGTAAAAATGAAGAAATGCATGATTTCTACATTTTTACCCCTTTCTAATACCCCAAACCATGCTTGTCAGAAAACAACAACACATTATCATATTTTCTACTTTGCGACAGAGAGTCATAAAACAGCAGCACCTCACTCTCTTCTACAGTAGGAGTTATCCTTCTCCCAATCTCTGAACCCATCGGCTGTTGTCTGACAATTTTAATGCAGATAAATTTAAAAGAAACTAATAAAAAGCTAATCTCTAGGGTTCTGAGATGGATAAAAAAGCTAAATCATCATCAGATGATAGCCGATGGGTTCTGAGATTGCATTTTGGCCATTGCGTTCCGCCTCTTTTGCTCTCCACATGGACTGTTAACCTGCATGCAACTAAAGCCCGCTCAAACGTGATTGGTCAATACTACTCAGACTACAAACGGAAACCAGAACGCTTTCGATACCAAAATCTTGTCCCTTGCCTACAGATTCTGCATTCATATGCAGATATCTGTTTATAGAGATTATCCTTCTCCTTACTGAAAGTCAGTGTAGGAAGCTTTATAACTAGCTATTAGTCCTACTCTGAGGTAGAAGAATTTTAAGTCCTAGATTCACTTTCAACGTGTCACTTTCACAACAACATTGTTGACAAACAACAACATTGTTTGTCAGTGTTTTCCAAAATGCATATGCCAAGTACAACAATGATTCATGTTTTTCTGATCGAATACCTCTATGATAAAGGTTTGGGTAGGTTTAGGGAGCTAAAACTACTTGGATTTTGGAAGGAGAACTTAGTGCAGACTTAGTGCAGTTACTCTTTAAGGTCAGGCAAAGATAGTGGTCATGGTTAAAAGAAATCAAAAGTTGACTGTTGGTAAGAGGGATGCGTACCACAATCTCTGTTGTCAAAGCCAGACACTTTGTTGACCCATCCATCAACCCAAATCCCCAATTAAAGCCCCACAAAACCGAAAGGTAGCATGGTGTTGTCATATAACATCATCACACTCTTCTGCCTTTATGGAAGCTCAAGCTTATTCAAAAAGCAGCAGCCAGAGCCCTTAAGCATACACAAAAAGCCCAACATATTACTCAAGTACTTAAGTCACCTCATTGGCTCCCAGTGCAAGTTAAGTGTTGGGCTCCCCAGTGCATTTCTAGTCCAGCCAGCGCTCTCAAGTAATCAGGTGGTGGTTTTCTAACTGGACCTTTAAAAAGATCTAGATGTGGTGAGGGTTCTTGTAGATACTTTGGTCCTGTTCTCTGAAACAAACTGCCTGATGACCTGAGATCTGTCACAATGGTGTCCACATTCAAAAAGCAAATGAAAACTCTCAATATCTTTTGGATGCTGGCACCAGCTTGATCGCCTCTGATGGTTTTGTCAGCTGCTCTATCCTTCCTCATCTGCATCATGCTCCTCTCATTGGTCTCTAAAGTTCTTTCCAGTCAGCTAACATGCCTCCTCACTTTCCTCACTTGCATCCCTTCCTCCTGTCTTACCTGTCCACCTACATACAACACAAGAAAGAAATAATCCTATGTACCAAATGGGACATCATAACTCACTCCAGCATCATTCTGAAACCACTGCATTTCCATTCAAATGAATTCAAATTGGTGTTAAATTGTGCTTCTCTGTTCTGTCATGACTCATTACTTGTTTTCATTCAGTAGCAAAGCTCATGAAGGCCATGCTCGGAGCACAAATTCTGGTTTAGCTGGTGACCAGCTCAGGTGTTAATTTAATTATTTTTCTTTTACTATATTAGTCCTCCTGTTGTATGGGTTAGGGTTAGGGTTATACACAAGATGTTTTTTTACTCACTGTATACTTGCTGTACATGTTTTAATTTAGAAAAAAAAAAAACTAATAACATTAACAATGGCGCTGTTCCAGGAGTTATTGCTTTGCAGTGCAGCAATTAATAATGTTATTAATTACACCTGTGTTTGATATCTGCTTCTGGCTCTGTGCCCTACAGACTGGGAACCTTTAATAATATTTTAATAAAAATAATTATACCAAAACAGAACTACATGAATAAATTAAAAATGGAATTACTTGCACCTCACAAATGTACGTGCATTTTCCTAGATAAATCAATTTCACGGGGAATATACAGTATACCAGGATAAATAACATTATTACTGAGATGAAAGCCACATGCTGTGCAGTTGCCATGGTTCAGAGTACCATTACATTTTATGTTCCCATTCAAGCACTGCTTCTCACGTTTGCTACTTTCTACTTCATATCATGCATAAAAAATGTAAAAACTGAAACAAACTAATGATGGTCACATCAGCATTTAAAATGGCAAATTCTTTTCTTCCCAATGAAATCACAGTTATGGGATTTGCTCATGGGGGCAAAGTAAATGCACACTATTTTTTTTGTTCAAGTTTGGTAAACTTTGACCTGGAAATTTGGGACGTTGGCCAATAGCAACTTTTGAGAGAAGGGAGAGTTGGTGTGTAAAGCACCAGACAAAGACCCAAGTGCAAGGATCACACAAAAACAATGGTAAGGTTCCAATAAAGGCTTTTACTAGCAAACACTGGTTGAATGATTACAACCTGAGACAGAGGCAACGGTACAGTGAAGGAGTAGGCAAAAACAGGTCAAAAATACAAGCAAAGTTCCAAACGATAAAAGCAAGAATTCCAATCAGACGTGGGGCAGGCAGAGGCAATGGTCCAAAAACAGGCAAAGGTCAAAAACAATAAACGACTAGACATTAAGGTAACACGAGAAAGCTTGACTGGAGAGTGCAAAGACAATCTGGCAACTAGATAGAGCGAGGACCGGGCTATATAAACAAGCAGACTGATGAGGAACAGGTGAGTAATGGGACACAGGTGAACCTAATCAAAATTGGCGGGAAAAGAACAGTGACAGGAAGTAAATCATAACATAGTAAGCAGTGAATAGTCTTTTCAAAATAAAACCGGAAATAAACAAGAGACTTGACGAGGCGTGACACGGAGAGTCCAAAGTGGGCGAAGCTATTGTAGCTTATTAGGTGTGTTGCACCATTCGCTTTTTTAACCTTCTCTGTCAGAGTATAAACTGCTCCACAACAGAGGAATGCTTTGCAGACATCTAGGACACAGAAGTCGATGGTACAAATACGTCTGTTGAATCAACTGTGTGAACTTATTGTTCCATTAGTGAATGAGCTAACGAGTTTGCAAACTGACCTCTGATAGCACACCTTTTCACTAAACACAATGGTGTACAAGTTAACAGAACTGTAGAGAGAAAATAGAGAAGAATGTTCAGGAGCTATTGTGTTAGTGCTTGCCCAGCCGGGTAGCGAGCTAACGGTTAGCTCACCAGCTACTGTAGTTCACGTAGTGCACTTCATCACCAAAGTTCTAGAGCAAAGATTTGCAGTCAAGTCAAGACAACAGGGGTATTGAGTAAAATGTTAACATGACCAATAGTTATAATAGACAAAAATAACACCCAGGTTGACAAATGGCCCACCAGAATTTCCCTTAAACAAGACTTTATTCTTCTTATGCTGAGTTTCTGGATAGAGACATTATTTTAGAGTAAGGAAAACACATTATTGTGTCACAGTCACCTACGTTTAGAAATACATCTAACTTATCAGTCTTTTTACTTTTACTTATAGCCCATGTATTTTACTGAATTGATTTACACGCACTCCAAAGCATTCCTCTTCAGATATCTCTGTTCTGTGTTCTCCCATACATCATTTGTGGACAGCTATTTCTCCACTGGAGCCCCATGATGTCACTATTTGTGGCTGATGGGAGATTTGTGACACAGTTGTATCTGTAAGATTCATGGAGGTGTGAAGGACAGAGAGTAGGAACAAGAGAACATCTTTTTTTTTCCTGCAGTGAAACAAGTACTGTAGCGAGACTTGAGTTGATCGTGCTGTTGACAGGGAAGAGATTGACAGAAAATTGTTTAGTGGGGACAGCTGTAGGTGAAGGACAGTTTTATCACCATCTACACACAGAAACATAGACACATGCAGTCACACACACTAAAAATGCATGTTAAAAGAGCAACATGCACTTACACACATAGGAATAGACACAGTGTACACATACATGGACACATACGCAAAATATAACTGAATACATCAATAAATAATAGATTATTGTTAGTTAAATAACTCAGATGCAGTGTAAACCAATCAGTTGGTTCTGTTTGTTTCATTTACCACCAATCAGTTGATACAATAAATTAAAACTAAATTTAGTTTAGTTTTAGTTTTCATTTTTTAAATTGTTGCTAAAATGCTTTACATGGATTTCTACAGTGAGCAGTACAAAGTAGGATTAACATTACCTGCACTGGTGCAGTTTTATGAAGAAAGTTAGCTTCAGCTAAGTGGTAAAAAGGCTAGTGCTCACTGTGCTCATGAATGTACAGTATTAGCTGTCAGTATTTTCAGGTAAGCTAGCTAGTCCTCTTGATTGCTTCACTGATGGCACGCACACACACACACACACACACACACACACACACACACACACACACATTCTGGACCAATCCCTGACCTGGACACATGAACATTATTAGCATTAGGAAAATGAGTGATGTGTGGGAAAAATGGGGAATGGATAAATGAATAACTCTTATAACACTAGCTAAAGCATTTTAGCTGACAAGCTAACACTAACAAATTTAGCTGGCTTAGGAAAATGGGAAAGGTTGCTTATGAAAAATAGGGAATGGATAAATGATTAAATGTGTGCCAAGACCAAACAAAGGAAAAGTAATGCTAGTAAAAGATGAAAAAGAAGAGTGAAATATATTAAGATTTCATTCATTTGATCAACTGAAAGCTTGTCTTTTTTTACTGACTGAACGGAGGTGAAGTATAAAGCTTTTACACTTCATTTTAATATTCTATTATTTGTTGTTTGTGAGCTCTCTCTCTCTCTCTCTCACACACACACACACACACACACAAAGCAGAGATGGAGTAGTTCTTTTCTACCTTACAGGCGTGCTGTGATGAATGCTAGCTATCTAGTGTGTGTGTGTTGGTGTGTTTGCTAAGGGGAAGGGGCAAGAGTAATGAACATTTGTTGATCTGAACCCCGAGCTGATTGCACACAAACACACACACACACACAGTCCCCTGCTTATACCCAGCCTTGAGATCAATAGGTGCATTATTACAGCCACAGCCACAGGTTTGATAAATAGAACAAACTGGATTTGTCTGCAGAAAAAAGCCTAAGAACTGAAATACAGCCTGAATTACACTGAATGTAAAAAAACCCCCACTGAGATAGAGCCAAATAACAAACACAATGGTATGTTAAATGGTAACTTCAATTTCCCAATGAAGCAAGAAAATTGTTTTGCCGATATAACTTTTTGCAGAAAGTATGTTTTGCAGAGGAGAAGATTGAGAAGATTAAAACTGTGTGATTGCGATCAATTTCCAGATATGCCTTCTCCTCTGATAGCACCTGAGCTAGCACCATCCAGGAACTCACACACACACACACACACACACTCTTCACACTTCACAGTACCCCCCTGCAGGTTGTGTGTGCTGTGAAGTGTGATGAAAAATGGAATCTCAGCCAAGACAAAAACTACAACAAACTCTTCTCAGGATCACAGTGTTCGTGTCTGATTATTCTCAGTCTACTGGCTTCTATTCAGTAGCTCTCATTAGCATGGCTGAGGCACAGCGTGGTGTGGCACTACTTGATTTTACAATTCCATGCCAGCCAAAGAACTGTAGGATTACTGAATGACAAAAGGAGAGAAAGTTTCAATTAGAGAGGCATCAGTGTTATCTGTGGAAGGGGGATCAGCTCTGATGAAGCTGTCGTTATCTTTATCTTGACTTTGTTAACAAATATGTTACGCATCTCTACCAGTTATGATGACTTAATCTATTGGCATCATCTGGATAAGGCTTTATTATCTATAAATTTAGTCAGTTAATGGCCCAGTTCCAATGTCCACCGTGACGATGCGGTCAGACCGAAATGTGGGGGGTGAAGTGCTGGGGCAAAGAGCAGGAGGGACAGGAGATAGCATTGGCAATAACATAAACTGTGGGAGAAAGTACGGCTTGTAGGCTTCACTAACAACATTCCACAAGTTGTAAATCACACTATTTTTTATCAGATACTTTAGTCATCACCCTCTATCCTTGTTCTTGCACTCATTGCAGCCAATCACCATCCCTGATTCTCTGCTGCTTGTACCTTTAAATAAATAAATGATCAATACTTCATGAACGAGAGGTCAATCCCACCCACCTCTCTCAAGCTTTTGTCAGTGGAGACATTGGAGAGCTTCGCAAACTCAGCACAAATGTGTGCTCAATTTGTAAATGTCACCCCTTCTTCACTGAAATGAATGGGGAGCGAAATCCAGTTTGCCTACATCACCATAAGCTTTCATCTGAGTGATTAGGGCAAGTGACTGAGGGCAGAAGGGTTCCAAACACTGTATGGGACATCACTTTGTGACATCACGTTAACTGGACAGAGACAGCTCAGTGGACAGTACAATGATGATCATTTTCCATACATGATTTGCTCCCTTTATATCGGTAAAATAGTTCTGTTGGACCAATCAACATATTTGAAAGTCACCATCATGCCATCAGAACTCAGACAAGAATATTGCGATGAAAAATAGTGCCAACTCCTTCCGCATCTTGCTTATGTTTCATTTTTACGCATCTGGAGTTCCACTGTCATTGTCGTTTTGACATCACAACACCATGCCTTGTGCAAAGTCTGCAGAGTAGCTGACTTACAGAAAGTGTGCATAAAGAGCTCAAACGGTCAATCAGAGAGCCCTTGAGCTGTTCTTGAGTGTGATTTCACAGAAGGATAGCCATGAGTCTTCAGACTTAGTGGGAGCGCTAGTCACTCCCAAGGGCAAATATTGTCTGACAATGATTCTTGATTGTGACCCCTGCCTGACTTTTCTTCTAGGAAACGTGAATGGGCTGAATGTCATGTTTTTGTTTGATCTTCACTTTTTGTACGTTTGAGCTAAATTTCAAAGTGCAACAGAGCTCACTGTGCAGCACATTAGTCTTTGTCTGGATTGGGCCCAGCCAGTCAGCTACTTGGCAGACTCAGGCTTGTAGCTCAAGATAAAATGAAACATTCACTATTGCTCATGTGAAAAGTAATGTAATATGTTATTAGCAGAACTAGTTAGACTACTAATTGCACTACTCATTATAAGGGGTTTTATTGTCAAAATGTAATTTAACTATTACCCTGGGTGAAAATGTTACAATGAATCAACAGGTAGCTTACATTATGTGTATAACATATATACAACAAAAAACAAGGTTTGTCACAGAGCTGTTTTGTAATGAATTTGTGTCAGACAGCAAAACTAACTGATAAATATATTTAAGAGGAGATTTTCTTTATTACAATGTCAAAATATATAGATATAAAAATAATTTACTTTAAAAATGCAATAAAGACCTGGAAACAAAGCGAGCTGATGTCCATTGTAATTTGATCTTTTACTAAATAAAGCTAAAGTGGTGATAGCTCCAGCCAGAGAGAGAAAACCTTCAACCATTTCTCTACAAAGTCATGACAAATGTTTTTCGAAGAAGGTCAAGGTATATTTCAGCTTGCAGTAATGAAGCAAGTCAGAGAAAACTAGAAAATGAGAACAGACATGGATTAAAATTGTTGACAAAAATACAAATGAGAAAGTAAATTTAAAGGTGTTCTCCAGAAATGTAATAATGCACTACAAAGTTGGGGGACTCACAAGAGACAGATAAAAGAAAACAAGACTAAGAGTCTACAGTTGTGATAACAGCTCTGTGAGGCTGTACTTGACTACTGAGCTAAATGCTACCATCAGTATGCTAACCACGTCCATGATCCATCCTAACATGCTCACAATGACAATGCTAACATGCTGATGCTAAGCAGGTGTAGTCTTTACCATGTTCACCATCTTAGTTTAGTGTGCTAACATTTCCTAATTAGCACTAAACACAAAGTACAGCTGAGGCTGATGGGAATATTATAAGGTCAAGGGATCACCAAGTCATTAGGATAGCTCTTTGGGAACCATTAATGCCTGTACCACAAGCATTTTATCACCGTTTCAGATATGATCTCTGTACATACTACACGCCTGGAAATGCATATCACGTGACCATTCACGTGTACGGTTAATGCACGTGCCGGTGTAAACAGGAAGCAGATTGTCTACTCTGCGGTTGGTTGCTTAGTTGCAGAAAATACTACGATCGAACAGCAACGGTGGAAAGTAAGAGCAGAGATGTCTGTACTTGGACCGACGACAAGGTGGAACTGTTACTGAAAGTAAGTGTTATAATTCGTTACTGATGTTGAATTAACTGCTGGTAGTCAAGGCTGATGTAATTTGTTTTCGTCTGGGAAAGGGTCACGTGATACGGGCGTGACGAATCAGGGAAGGACACGTCAAGTTTGATTAGACCGAAAGCGAATGTGGGTGTCTGCGTCATCATTTTAGAACGTCCTCAATAAAATGCAACCCCCGGAGTCTTCAAACTAAAACGGGGCCAGCAGCGTTTTAAAAGTAGTGTAGAGTAGTGAGGACGCTAGGTGAAAACGTAGCAAAAGTTATGCGTTTTAAAACGAAACGTAGTAGTGTGGATGTAGCCTTAGATGAACTCCCCTGCTCAGGATCTGATCCCTCTCAGTGTGACACATTTGAAAATAAAAGCAGATCATGATCTTGCAAACTGATTGGCCCTGCCTTCACAAATCTGCTTTTATTCTGAGCGTTTACTTTTTTTTTTTAGGACAATTAAATTAATCTGTGTTTACGTGTTGGCAAAATGAATAGTATTGTTTTGTTCTATGTAACACAAGTAATAAATAGAAGTTTACTGCTTTGGTGTAGTTACTGTAGTCATTTCTTAATTTAGATTTTGTATGGTTTTAATATCTGTTTGAGATGTGTTTAGAATGTTTCTTTTGTTAGGTCTGGTGATTGTAATATGTCCAGTTGCTTAATGATATGAACAAATGAATAAAATGTTTAAATTGTCTCTTTTTGTTTTTTACCATTTCCCATGTAAACTAGCACAGTGTAACTGAGTGATTATAAATTGTGCAGAAAATGAGTCATTGTATGGAGGTGGGAAACAGTGGCTGGGTAATTAAACATGACTACTCAGATCCCCACCAACATATTAATATAACTAATTTGTTGTTCTCAACACTGTCAACTACTGATTCATCCAACAGTACACTTGTCTTTATGTGGCACCCTGTAAGCAAGACTTAATTAAAGTTCTTTCATTAGTAGATTCTTTAAGGCCTTAAAATCCTATTGTTACCCCCAGGTTGATCCCAGTTTATCTGACGACATGCAGCAAATGCAATCTTTGCTCCTCTGACACCAACTTAATTAACTCCCTCATCTACCTGGCTAGGGGAGTCTGATGTAAATGAGTTGTTCCACTTTGTAGTGGAGATAACCTCTATCTCATTAATATAGCACTGATAACCTCTCACTTTCATTAAAAGTGTGGGGGCAGATAGGCAGAGAGACAAGGTAGATGTGGTAGGAGAAAGTGAGAGTAGAGAGCGAGGAAAGAGAGAGTAGAAAATTATGTTAAGGTGCTTCTGCTAAAAATGTTTTTATGCCATTTTTACATTTATTGTATACTGTTCAGTATAGGAAAAGTGGGAGGAGAGATGACACATGTAACCAGCAGGTCAAGTGACTTCTCTTGTATACGTCTTTAAATCCTACTAAACATTGGATTCACTGATACATACAGGAGCTCATCTACAGCATCACTGAAATCAAACTGAAAGCAAACTGATGGTCTTACAGTATACAGTATCTGTATTGTTTGAGATTCATAAATACCCATTTGATATAATCTTAAACTGAAAACAACAATGACCTTTATTTAGCACTTTTTCAAACCAGAAGAAGAGAACAGTTACACTACAATGAGAAAGAGTAAAGGAATGATAATGAGAGTACAGTATAAGCATAAATCCTGCTAGCTAAAAAGTTTTCATCCTTGAGAGAGCATGAATATGCAGAGCAAATTTCACGACAAACTTCCCATTAGATTTTGATATATTATGTACAAGTGGACATGTTGGTCACATTTGGTCCAAGGAATGGATCCATCCTCAGATAACCATGAAGATCCACAGCAACCAACAGTGGTTGAGAAAGCAGTCGCCAATCAGTTGTGTGACTTTCTACACAACAACAAGCTGTTTGAGGATTTTCAGTCAGGATTTAGAGTGCATCATAGCACAGAGACAGCACTGGTGAAAGTTACAAATGACCTTCTAATTGCATCCGACAAAGGACTTGTGTCTGTACTTGTCTTACTAGATCTTAGTGCCGCATTCGATACCATTGACCATTACATTCTATTACAGAGACTAGAACATTTAATTGGCATTAAAGGCACCGCACTAAGCTGGTTTAAATCCTATTTATCAGATCGATATCAGTTTGTACACGTTAACGATGAATCCTCTATGCACGCCAAAGTTAGTCACGGAGTTCCACAAGGTTCTGTGCTTGGACCAATTCTATTTACCTTGTATATGCTTCCTTTAGGCAATATTATTAGGAAGCACTCCATAAATTTTCATTGTTATGCAGATGATACCCAATTGTATTTATCGATCAAGCCAGATGAAACCAATCAATTAGCTAAATTTCAAGCATGTGAGCAAACTTGGATGACCTGCAATTTTCTGATGTTAAACTCAGACAAAACCGAAGTTATTGTACTTGGCCCTGAACACCTTCGAAGCACATTATCTAAAGATATAGTTTCTCTAGATGGCATTGCCCTGGCCTCCAGCGACACCGTAAGGAATCTTGGAGTTATCTTTGATCAGGATATGTCCTTTAACTCCCACATAAAACAAACTTCAAGGACTGCCTTTTTTCACTTACGTAACATTGCAAAAATCAGGCACATCCTGTCTCAAAAAGATGCAGAAAACTAGTCCATGCATTTGTTACGTCTAGGCTGGACTATTGCAACTCTCTATTATCAGGCTGCCCCAATAAGTCCCTTAAGACTCTCCAGCTGATTCAGAATGCTGCGGCACGTTTACTGACAAGAACCAGAAAAGAGATCATATTTCTCCAATATTAGCTTCTCTACACTGGCTCCCTGTAAAATCCAGAATAGAATTTAAAAATCCTTCTCCTCACCTTCAAAGCCCTAAATGGTCAGGCACCATCATATCTTAAAGAGCTCATAGTACCCTATTACCCCACTAGAGCACTGCGCTCCCAGAATGCAGGGTTCCTTGTGGTTCCTAGAGTCTCTTAAAGTAGAATGGGAGCCAGAGCCTTCAGCTATCAAGCTCCTCTCCTGTGGAACCAGATCCCAGTTTGTGTACGGGGGGCAGACAACCTCCTCACATTTAAGAGTAGGCTTAAGACTTTCCTCTTTGATAAAGCTTATAGTAGGGCTGACTCAGGTGACCCCTGAGCCACCCCTTAGTTATGCTGATATAGGCCTAGATTGCCGGGGGACTTCCTATGATGCACTGAGCTCCTCTCTCCTCCTCTTCCTCTCCATCTGTATGCCCTCATATCCCATCAATGATTGTTACTAACTCAACTTCTTCCCGTAGTTGTGTGCTTTCTCTCCCCTCTCTCTCTCCCTCTCTCCTTCTGTTGCTTTCTGCAGGTGTTTCTGCCTCCAGAGTTGTAGAGTCTGGATCTATGGTTGCAGCCACCTGCTGCCCCCGTGTTCCTGCTCTGCACCCGCTGCTGCTATTGCTGTTGTTGCTCTTGTTATTAGTATTACTATTATAATATTGCTCTTAGTATTATTTCTGTTGGTGTTAACATCAATACCATTACCACAACTATTGCTTTACATCTTTATGTGGAACTATATTGTGCTGCTGTATGTTCTCTTTCCTCCTGCTCTCTCTCTCCTGCTCCCCCCCTTCCCCTTCAACCCAACCAGTCGAGGCAGATGACCGCCCACCCAGAGCCTGGTTCTGCTTGAGGTTTCTACCTGTTAAAAGTTTTTCCTTGCCACTGTCGCATAGTGCTTGCTCATGGTGGGAACTGTTGGGTCTCTGTAAATATAAAGAGTCGGTCTAGACCTGCTCTACTCGAAAAAGTGCCCTGAGATAACTTTGTTATGATATGGCGCTATATAAATAAAACTGAATTGAAACTGAATTGAATTGGTTATTGGGATACTTTGCCACAATGGCAGTTTGGTGAAGCAGAATTTGTATCCAGGTGATGGTGGTAAAGTACAGGTGAGAGGTCATCAAAATCTTTAGCAATTATCTTCTTGGGACCAGGAATAGCCATACCAATACAAGAAAGACAGACAATGCTGCCATTAGACACCAAAACTAGCGTGGCAAAAATGCAAGAAAATAAAATTGCTAGCTAGGAAGTTGACCTTGAGTAACTGAGTAAAACACTTTCACACTCAACTTGTTTAGTGGTGTCTGACTTAGTACAAAAGTACAAGTACAAAACAAAACCACTACAAATAGAAAAAGTGCTCTTCTACACTCATATCTACTGAGAAGTGATTCAAAGACTTACTGCAATTTAGCCAATTATCCAATATGTTCTCATATCAAAGTTAGAAAAGGTTGAGTGGTCTCGATTTGCACTATAGCTACACACTGGTTTATGCTAAGTCTACATATGGCCAGTCTCATATCTTACCACTGCGTTACAACATGGATGACGACACATGCTATTCTCAGACTCTTACCGCTCATGGGGTTGAAAAATGTTAACTTTGACCTCGATGACCCCAGAGGAAAGGCCATATTGTTGTTTAAATCAAAAGGGTTTATCCTCTGTATAGTGGCCATATTGGGATATCTCTACATTATCAGGCTTGGCTTTCATCTTTCTAAACTGTACTTTGTCTGCGTCTTATAGGTTCAGCTGTGCTTTGAGATAAATGCTAATGTACTAACATTAATGCCTCAACATCATCATGTCAACAGCTATTGGATGTTGAGGTATGTTGAAGGGTAACTGGGCCTTTGCTGTACGGTCACCTCAGCTGTGGAACTCCCTGCCCAAGGATCAGTCAGGCTCCTCTGTTAAATCCCATTTCCCCCTTATCATTTTTATCTTATGACCTTCTCCTGCCTGATTATAATTTGATGTATTTGTTTAATTATCATGTCATTTTTGCATCTTATGAACTGAATTTTATGTTGTTTTTTTTTTAACATTCTTTACTTAACCCGGTTTTACTAGCATTTTGTCACATTGTTTTTTGAAAAGCATGTTAATCTTCTGAAAATGGACCTCCCGTGGGCGGCCCCAAACTGGCTGCAGGAGGTCATTGTTTGCATAATCCTGTTCAACGTGATGTAAAATAAAAAACGTAATAGCTAGAGCATTCATTCTTTTTGCAGCTGAAAGCTAAGGCTTCTGTCTTTCATGTCATTGCATTTTATGTATGTGTCGCGGGTTGATGATGTCATTAAGCTGTGTTACATGCGGTGCAAACGTGGTGACAACGCGAGGTGGCGCCATGGATGTCCATGGGTGGCGCGGTTTTAATTTATGACATTATGGTTTATGGTTGTACTGATTTTAAGGATATGAAGCATTTTAAGATAATCTAGGAAATGACATCACAATAAGCAAAATTACCAATGTAGGCACTGGGGAAATACTTCTATTGCAGATGAAAAATGCCTTTGCACTCAAATGAGCATATCTCAAAAACTAAAAAGTATACAGAGTTCAAATAACTTCTGGAGTGTTAAGAAATATTTTGTTCATGTTTCTGCATTCAGAATTGTTTTGGATCAACATGTTTCGTGTGTTTATTTAGTCAAATTTGATGGAAAAATGTAATTTTTTTGTATTTTTTTTATTTATGAAACAATTTCAATACTTCATCAATTATTATGGTTTATTGACTTACATAATACATTTCTATTGCAGAGTTCAAATGATTAAACATGATGGCCATGAAGGCTGTGATGTGCCAGTATTTTCAACATGACAAATATCATCCAGGAACAGTTTGAGGTTTGAGGAACATTCATGTAAAATCATTTGAATAGCTTATACCAATTTTATTGAACATCTTTGGGATAAACTAAGATGTAGAATACATGGCAGTGTCCATCCATCAGTCAAGGCAGTCGAATGACTGATATGCAGTAGTTCTTTGTTCAGTGAGTGTATCACTTACAGTATAAATGTTAATGATTTGCCACTGTAAAACAAGATTTACAAAATAGAAAATGAATAAAAGGCTTCTGCAGCTAACTAGTGTTATTGATAGAGGATCAACAAAACCACCTCTTAACCTCTCATACCATTTAAGTAGGATTGTCTTTGAAAAGTGAGACGGGTAATAATTTGAGCAGGCGCGCAGGGCTGTCAGTTCAGTAAATGAAAGAAAATTGAATTTAGGTTGGGAATCATAATGTACATCATATATATGGCGGTGTTGAAATGGAGGCAAGAGATGACAGGAATGTGGAGGGATTAGGATGGAAATAGGAAAATAAGAGAGCAGGGGAGGAGGGCAAAGGAAAGGAGGAGGAGGAGGGAATGAAATGAGGAAGAGGGGAGGAGGGAGCGATGTGCATGTGGGCAGGATGAAACTATTTGAAACCACTGAATGTTCAGTATATTCACTGTACTAAATCTGTATTGCTAAGAAAAAAACAAACGTCTATACAATAAAGATTATTGTTGTTATCTAGTGTTTAAATTGTAGGAGAGAATGGGTACAAAAATAGTTTTCATTCAACATTAATTTTTCAAGTCTGCCTTAAAACAATAGTCAGCTGCACATATGTTCATTGAAACAGTTTAATCATTCTTGCTGCTAACACTGACCATTAAGATATCCCTTCCAAAAGCATTTCTAATGTAAGTGATGGGGGACAAAATCCACCCTCCTCATTCTGTGTCCAGTTCAGCTCTCCCTCTGTGATTACATTCACCAGGGAGGAGCTTTTGAACATTCAACAATTCACTTGTCAAACTCTCACTGCTTTTCACTCTAGTGGATCATTTTGCAGAGATTTTAGTTGGGGGAGCAGCAGCTCGGTATCTGGTTTAACTGTGACAGCGCACCAGTGAATACATCTGGCGAACGTCGGCTCTCTTGCCAACAAAATGATGAACTGCACTGTACCTACAAATTATTAATTATATATTTTACATATCATCATTGTCATAGTTAGATATAAATTTAAGCATACTGTATATACTGTATATGTATACACGCATACTGTAGGTATGTAGGTGGATATGTATATCCTTTGTGACCAACAAAGCTGATGCTGAATCTGTTACAGTGATGGCTTTTTGTCATTCAGACAGGGGGGCCATTTATGTTAATGTTCCTTATGGCCTTATTCAGACATGAAGGAACATTTACGTAAAAAGAACCACAATGATTTGTGATACTTGGCACCTGGTGAGAGAGAGGGTGCACGAGAACAAGCGTTTTCTCTCTCAGGCTGCAGCACTGATGGATTTTAAAAAGGATTTTGCCGTTGAAGACTTTATGACGCTCGTGAGCGTAAGTGACATTTGCCCCCCTTTTCACAGTGAAGCCATTTATACAGTTTTGCATCTATTTTATCATTTAACGTTATTACAGAGCGAATTCTGCTGCCTGTTTTATGAATGTGATAGTGCAAAGCATTGAATGACAGGACAGTGAGTTCTTACTGTGGCTGTACGATTTTTTTTCTTACCTCTTTTGCTTTGGTCTCACCACAAGGGGAAAATTGTTTTTATAGACTGATCAGATCTGAGAAGAAATTCCTCTACAATTTAAAACTGGCTCTTTCAGCGTGTTTCATAGTTTATATAACTGATTTTATTTTCTTTGTGCAGAAGAGATGAAGATTGGGATAATAAATGTATTAGTGCTCTTAGAAGGCAGTAATGTTACAAGATGTGGATTTCTCTCTCTCGTGTTGCTGCAGCCTTTACGTTAATCTGATGGCATTCAGTTCAGACTTGTGTCATGTTGAAAGTATTACGGGAATCTTACACTTCCGACCTAGTAAGATTGCCGTTGTGACTTTTAAGTAAAAGTGACACAGGTGCTTATCCAGACATGAGACCAACATGTTAAATTGCCATCAGATTAACGTAAAGGACTGCATGCCTGAACTGGGTTAAAGGGGGTTACCCTTTTGTTCAGAGAACATCAGTTACAGGCACAGGAAAACATCCATCTGGCCTCTTTTCAGCAGCCTCCATCTGTGGCACTGAACGGCTCAGCAAATTCACTCACACTGTAGCACCATAACACCAACACAAAAATTCCACTGACAAACATCAGTAATATGAAATAAAATGTGTCCTAAATACAAGCACATCCATGTTTGCACTATGAGACTGCCTATGGATTGTGTTATATACTGTATCAATAACCGTGCCTCAGCTTTTGACTGCACAAAGCACTAAGTGCTAACAATGCTAACAGCTAGGTTACAGCTACAACACGCACTATGGTTCACTACACACACAATGAGACTGAGTGCTAATATCGCACATTACACTTTGTTTCAACTGAAAACACACAATAGAGGGGTTGTAAAAGAGACTAAAAGTATTAGAAACATGATTACTTTACATGTCAAGGACATATTTTCCCTCCACAAATGCATCCTCCTCATGAGAGTCAGTGCTCCCGATATCAAAGCCTCCGTCACTCTCTACCTCAGATTCACTCTTAGAAATCTTCTCCAACACCCCCAGCCAGACAAACTTTACATTGCCATGGTTTCTGATGAACAAAAAGCTAGAAAATATAAGAAAAAACCCCACTAATAACTCAACTCTGGCTGTGTGTAACCGGTCCTTCTCTGACCTCACTACAGATGCTCTGTTTATGAATGAAATAGTTTGGATTACGCACACATGCAGAGTAGTGAACAAACCATCCTATCAGACATGCCATATACCAGTGAAAAGCTTAGAATGAGCTCTATTGGATGAAAAAGTTGTTAATCAAGTCAGTTGGGTTGCAGCAAGTTATCTGTGTGCATTGTGATTGGCTACTTTTACGCAGCTGTTATTTTGGGACGGCGCATGCCAGAAAATGTAGTTTATTACTGGAATATGGATGACTGCAAAAGAAAAATAAAGAAGAGTTGGATGATACTTTTATTACAAAACAATAGTAGCACTAATTTCACACATTTGTAGCTTATAAGGTGCTATCATTTGGAGACCCACATTTGTATGGTATAGATAGTTTGGGTTAATGGACAACATGTTTCACATGTAAAGAAATTGTAGACTTCGGCATCCACACACCAGGAGGCACCGCAGAAAGGGAATGCCCTGCTGGACATAGTATGTGTAGAATATTAGGTGTTTTTCATAGTTCTAAGAACAGTTGGACTCCCCCCCCCCCCTGCCTTTTTTTTTATTTTTTAAATTGTATCCACAAGGCAAGAACTGGGAACGATCGTAGTTCTTGGAACGCTGCTTTGAGGGACTTTTTTAGCTCCTACTCTCACAGGTACTCTCTTAGGTACTCTCACAGCACAAGAAGCACCTTAAGTGACGTAAGTGCATGGTGATTGGTCCAGACCTAAGCATACATCGACTGGTCGAACACATGAGCCAATGCAGCACTGGCAACCGCCATCTTTAAAAACCTGTGTAAAAGCTTGTACCTAAAAAATGGACCAAAACATGGACAAATACATCAACAGTTGTAGCTGTTGTTGTATGTCGCGCAGAAGTGACGTTGCTATACCAACCGCCGACCGGCTCACGTCACTTCAGAGTTTCTATTGGCAGTGCGAATGCAAACAGAAAAAAAGCCCTTCAAGGTATGTAGTTCTCGGGGAGCTCCACAGTGGGCAGTTCCTCTCAGGGAGTCCCCAGAACTGTTTGGTCTGAAAACGCCTATTAGATAACATGGCAGCAAAATACACTCCCATTGTAGCCCATTGAAGCAGCTAAAGACACTGTCTCGACTTACATTAAGTGCTAGCTTTAGGCAACATTTCACAGATGTGAGACATTGATATCTCTCCTACAACATAAGGCCTGTTAGCATGTTATTAACAGACTGACACTAACTGTGGAGTTGAATATGAAAGGGAGCAGCTGACCCACTCAGGGCATGTTCAATTTCAGAGAAATCTGTGGAGCATAAAATCCAATCCAATCCAGTTCAAGAAGACCCCCTGCCTCCGTACATTCTTTCACCTGCAGTCAAACTGTGAAGTGCAGACCTATTATGAGGCTGAATACATCCTTGATGGAATGACAGGTCATTCACAAAGAGATGCTGTAAGCTGCAGTGTGTGTGTAGCACATAAAGTAATCACTATCTTTTTTGTGGATGTTTGTCATGAGGCTTTATCCTGCACAGCTGAGCTTGCCGGCCTGTGGACCACATCAGTACCAGGAGATGTTGATGCACAACATGAATCAAGCACAGTCTGACCTTAAGGATTGATGTGCCTGGCAAATATTTTGACATTTCATAGATTTGGACATGATAGCGTGCACCGATGAAAAGCTGTGTAAATATAGAGGCAAAATGAAAGCAGAGGCTGACTCTGTGGTCATCAGAGCTGCTACTTGGATGATTTTGTCTAATTTTGTATTAACCAAACTGACACATTTCTCCAACCCAAGTTTCTCTTTTGGTAAAATCACAAATAGACTGTGGGGACACTACATCAGTAGGGACAGCATAGACCCTGGACAAGAGACCAGAAACAGACATCAGCTGTCTGTGAACACCAGATCAAAACCTCTACCAGCATCCACTAGGAAGAGGTCAAAGGTCATCGAGCAGGAGTCAGTGGAGTAGTGGAGGAAGATCAAGGAGGACATTCACATGTGACACCAGAAATGTATACGACCACGTGTAGTCACTGAAGTTCCATACTTAGGTCACATGATGATATCACGTCAACATGATGTGACAACTGTTGAGGAAGATTGTGAGATGTGATTGAAAGCTCTGAAAGCTAGTAAGTGGACCTTTGAGTTGAGCTTATTTTGTTAGACCTTTTAATTTGATTATATATACAGTTATAGCCACACAGAAATGCCAGTGGTAAAATATATCTCTATATATCAATCCTTTATTTCATGACTTTATTTTAATTTAATTTAATTGTGATGACTGTATCCTCACGTGCCAAATCATAAACTGTTTCTGCAAGAATACAAGTATATTTTGTCTATTTGTTTCTCATTTATTTTGCAAAATACCATATACAGTGCTACACTGACTTCTGTACATGTGTGAAATGCAGTCATACAACATGCTGCACTGAAATATCCAAGTTACCACATTGACTGCCAACAGGTGAGTATAATTCTTCAACTACAAATTGGAGCTGACAGAGAGATCCATGTGATTACTGCAATGTCCAATAAATAATAATCAACTGATCAAAGAGCAGCGCCAACTCAGAATGCTAAGCTAACTTATGAAAGCTTTAGATGTATGTCCCAACTCTTTGGATTTGTGTTGTTGCTATTGGCCTCTTGTGCATAGCCTAATATGGTACCCCTTCCAGTATATTTAAAAAATGCAACAGAGGAGTGGGGGGTAAACACCTGTGTGAGGCGTGGCCTTGTGGCTATGTGGTATGTAACTATGCAGGGGGTGTCAGGATTCAGGGGACACTGACTGACAGTGACCACTTAGTAGCATCACAAAAATCAAGTCATTCTCTCTCGACCTGATCTCGAGAAGGTCACACATGCTTTCATATCATCTCTGTTTCATTATTGTATTCCATTGTATTCAGGGTTAAGCCAAAAAACGCTCTCACACCTTCAGTTGGTACCAAACGCAGCTGCTCTTCACTGCTCACCAGTCAGTTTCGGGGGATTTTACTGATTACTTTTAAAGCACTTCATGGTTTAGCTGCTGACTTGCTATGACTCCCCTGTGAGCCAGAGCCTCAGATCCTCCTCCCCTGGCTGTTCCTCAGTCCTGGTTCAGAACTATAGGTGACCAGGCTTTTGCCGTCAGGATCCAAGCTTTTGATGAAGTCAGAGCTAATCTAATCTCTAAACAGATTCTGCATATGAATGCAATCTGTAGGCAAGGGACAAGACTTTGGTATCGGAAGCATTCTGGTTTCTAATGGTAGTCTGTACCAGAGTAGTATTGACCAATCACGTTTAAGTGTTTGGTTGCATGCAGGTAAACAGTCCGTGTGGTTAGCAAAAGAGGCGGAACGCATTGGCCAAAATGCAATCTCTGAACCCATCCGCTATCGTCTGACAACAATTTAGCTTTTTATCAGTCTCAGAACCCTGGAGATTAGCTTTTTATTAGCTTTTTTAAAATGTATCTGAATTCAAATCATCATCAGAAGATAGCTGATGGGATCTGAGATTGCTAATCGGACTGTAAACAATGACCGGCACATGAAAAAGTCTTGGCCTGGATAGCCGTTATCCTGATATCTGCTGGCTACACCGGAAGCCCAGAAACATTGGCCATTGCCCCCAGAGGCTAAATCATCATCAGACAATAGCCAGTGAGTTTCGAGATTGGAGCTAACTGTTCACCAGCCCACTAAGTGTAAGTATCATTACTGAAAGGCAGTACAGTTTTTGCATGGGTTCACTTTGTGGATTTAATGGGACACAGGTAACCAGTGAGGAAGTGTGCACAGTTTGAATGTGGGTGGTCTTTGTTATCCATAACACAGCATCCACAGCATGGTGTTGAGTCAGTCATTCACAGTGTGGCTGCAGGCACGTGTGAGAGCACTGAATGGTTATCCATTATCAGGAGTCAATGCAGGACCAACAGGGGCCAATGTGGGCTGAATGGAGGAGAATATCTGCTTTACTAACACACAGAGAGCAGCTGAATGGCTTGCAATGACTGCCTACAATAGAAGGTGATGGAGCATTTGGCAGCTTTACCGATAGACCACCCACAGCCTCATATTCAACATTCACAGGTTTTACATCTGACAGGTGGAACTGAAATTACCCAAACTGGATTAATTAAATCTCAATTTATTAACTGAGCTCATTCAAAAACCAACAACTGATTTCAATATTAAATCTGTACTGAACATCATTTTGATGTTGATCTTTACAACTGGTATTAAAGTATTTTTTGTTGTCCTAATTGCTCAAACTGTGATCTGTCTCAAAAGGCAGATGAGTTTGGTGGGGCTGGCTAACTTGTCAACAAATGTGGCCCGTCCCGGGTCAAAGGAAGCCAGGTATACTAGCTAATGTTATTGCTACTACCTGGAGCTAGCAAGAAGAGGCTTTATTTATTTCTTAAGAATGTGGTCACACTGTATGGATTGAATTTACACTTGCTGAAATCTGATCGCAATGCGAGCCTGACCACCTCCAAATGTGGTCTGGATGATCCAATCGCATTCTGATCACAATGTGTTCTGCATGCATTAACATGCCTTTTTTCCTTATTCAGATAACCTATCCAGATACAAATCTCATGTTAATGCCAGGTGTACATGGGCTAATTAACAGGTGATCTGTATCTGGATATGTTACCTGGATCGGGGAAAACACATATTAACGCAGGTGTAAATGCATGCAGAATACATTGCAGTCGGACCCCCCAGACCACATCTGGAGATGGTGTGACTCACACTGTGATCAGATCTAAGGTGTTAATGAAATCCAGGTACAGTTTGGCCTGATTCTGAAGGGGAAAAAATCCACCCAACAGGTTGAAAGGTCACCTAACTCCGCCTCTTCCTGCTACCTTAAGCTGCCCGTCAAAAACTATAGATGAGCTCTTCCTCTGTAAAGGGAAAATAAGTAGAGTTCATACAGCAGCATTATTTTGGGACACTCTCAATGGACTACTATGATGTGCATGATGAGGGTCACATGACCACTGGGCAGGGACTTTCAAATTTTAGAAACAGATGTTTCCATCTGCTAGCCAGCACATTAGATGCTGGTGTCGACATTGGTCTGTACTGTACTCTATACACAGACATGAACAGCCAGGTGACCTGCCATTCACAGTCACATCCCGAATATCATCAGATGGATGTACAATCAGGAGCATATGTGCTTGTTGAAGCCCATATTTATTCTATTTGCCTCTGTACTCACCAATGAATTGCCAAATGTCTTACTTTAGACCTATATATCACCATAAAGTAGCGTAGCTATGTTGTGACCAAATCTGAGTGTTTGGAACATATTGAAAATATGGATCTATAGAATACAAGAAGTGGAGTTGCTGCAGGGATGTTTACTTTGTTTTTGTTTTTTTATTTCTTTACTATGACTCTGTGTTGCCATTGAAATCCATAGTTTATCCAAGCTGAGTACAGCTCCTGTTCTCTATGAAGCAGCAAGCTTCTCATTTTTCAGAGCCACCTTTCATGCATACAGGCTGCATTTCATACACAAAGATAGATTTTCAGTATTCTTTGAAAGCTGACAGCAAGCATCTCATAAATATCAACTAGAACAATGACATTTTTTAAAAGGTATGTTTGAGTCAGAGATGCTTCATATCTGATTTCTTTTTATGTGAATTTCCTTATTGGATCCATGCATTAACGATTTCATTTAGTTGTTAGTATGGAAAAACAATAAGTTGGCCATGGTGAGCTACTTTTCTGCTCCCCTTTTCTGCTCAAAGGATGTCTTTTCAATCACACACATGTTGCATGGTATTATTTTTAGTATGCAATTGTTATATATACCTTTAGGTAAACTACTATATTAGCTATTATAATTCTAATTCATAGCTCTGTATTGCTATGTTGCATTGTGTTGGCATATATTTTTGTATAAAAAGATGTGTTCACATGAACTACCTGTCTCTGTTGGTCTGTTGGTGCTTATAATTTATTTCTCTATTAACAATGAAATAAAAAATGTCCTATCTCTATAAGCCCTTAAAAACAATGCTTTCTGGCTATATTACATCAAATCTGCATCGATGGGTCTTAAGGGTTTTGTGTTCATCTATTAATAACACTTTTCTGTCATCCAGATATTCCTATATTTGATTGCAAGTATCCCTCACTCACTTTCACAGGCTTTCAATCACATTGAGATAAAATTTAACATGTCACACATACTCAGAACTCTCATTGGGTCATGTTGTCAGACACATTTCCAAGGCCCTATTGCCTCCTGTAGTACTATAATGCTTCAACAGTTATTATGAGTTCTGCTGGTGATCCTTTGAAGATTTTTTCCAGTATTGTGTCCCAAGCTACATGTGTGCACCAGTAAGCCATGGCCACTCTCAGTCACCTTGACTTGAGAATGAGTATTTCATCTCATGGTCTCATCAGAGTGCAACATGTTGAGTCGCTCAATCAACAATGAATTGTAAAGGTGACTATGAGCACACTTAGGGGTGACATGAGCTTTCGGTTCAGAACTAAACACAGTTCAATCAGAAAGTGAAAAGAAGTTATAACACATGTGTTGTGCTTTAGTCCTACTCTATTCATTTTCCTCATTAATAATGAAGTGAAACATAGTGACCACAACCTCTCCCCCTGAAATATTATAGCAAAGACACCTCTGTTTTGTCCTGTTTCTATCTGCTCATCATTAAGTATAAAATGAGGTCCAGTTGCAGTTTGGACTAATAATACCCATAATCAGTTTTTGTGAGCTCTTTGTGACACCAGAGGAGATCAATAAACACATAAGAAGCATTAAAGTGCTGCATGACCTGCTGTCAGTCACCCCCCCGCTGAGTCTGTGTAGCGCTGATGATGCAGGATTCTTGTCGCCATAAATGTCCACAAATTAGTTATCTGGTAGTCCATGTGACTTCATGTTTAAACCTCTTGATTTGTTTGTAAAAAGTCAGTGTGAACACAAACCAGACCAGAAGGGACCCACAAACTGATGTGCAACCAAAACCCCAAACCAGCAGCCTGTAGCACCATCCTTCTATCCTCCTTTCCTTTGTCCTTGACAAGAGAGAACATTTACCCCTTACAGGGTTTGTGTGTGTGTGTGTGTGTGTGTATGTTTGTGTGTGTGTTTTCTTTCAGAACAGTATGGATGCATTCATGGACACGTTTCTGTGCATTTGTACTAGGTTTTTTACACATACAGTATACATAATTGTGCATCTATACTGGTCAGGACCCTCATTGGCATAATGCATTCCCTAGCCCATAGCCCTAACCTTTACCATCACAACTAAGTGCCAGATCCCAACTCTCACCCTAAATTGAACATGATTCTAACCTGAACCCTGAAACCAAGTCTAAACCCTCAAACAACCCTTTGAAGGTTCAGCCCAAAGTGAGGCCCAGCCAAAAATAACCAAAAATAACTTTTATGGGTATTATTAGTCCAAGATCGATTTCATGCATTTCAACGCAAGCCGACTGCAGTCTAAGCATTGCAGCTAGGGGTATATAGCACAAAACAACAAGAGATCGCTGGCCCGTTCTGACTGGGTTCTCTTCGGCTCAAAACAACCATGGCTGGCCAGTTCAACGATGCTCTAGCTGAACATGTTCCTATGCATCGCCGTATTTATGGCACTTATGACACATCACCTCTTCATTCAGATGGGAATACAATTGATAATGCATTCCTCCACAGACACCATCTTTGTTTATTACTGTGGTCATGGAAACGCTCTGATTAGCCCCCTTGAGGACTGACGTTTGTTACCTCCACCGGTGCGTAAGCGTGCACGGTGAGTATGTTCACTGGGGTAGCGCGTTTCTGCCAGGCTTGTACTTTGCATTTTGAATACTAGCGTGGACCATGTTTGTACCCAAAAACTCCAGTTTGCCCTAAGATAGATGTATAAGAGCACACACACACTCAAGGGAGAGGACTGGTGCAATGTGAGTTCATATTAAGCTATCAGTGATCGCAGCAGTATTTGAGCAAATGCATGTTTGTGCTGTGTGCTGTGTGTGTGTGCATACTACTGTGAGAACTGCATCTTTGTATTTGTGTATTGTAAGTATCTCTGCTCCATAGAGGATAGCATATATTCTTCTCTGAGGAGCTGCCCTGCTTCCAAAAGACTAAAATACACCCTCTGGTACCCTCTCTCTCTTTCTCTCTCTCTCTCCCTCTCTCTCTCCTATCTCTGGCCAGCTCTATAGCCTGGCTATAGACCCCCTCCTCTGCAGACTAAGGTCCAGACTGATTGAGTTCTCCCTGGGTTGCTGCAAGCCTACTGTAGTGTCTGCTTATGTCATCGTGTTTATCCAGGGGCAGGGGGGATTTCCAGGGTTTAGTTGATGGTCTGGGTATGTATGAGCCTCGTCTGCTAAGGTAAACTTGAGGAAGAGTGAGGTGTTGTTAGTGGGGCAGTGGAGGGAAGGCACAGTTCCCAGTCTGCCGAGTGGTTTGAGGTGGGACATGGGGTTCTAGGAGTTTTCCTGGGTACAGAGGAGTATCAGAAAAATAACTGGGAGGGTGTGCTGGAGAAGATGAGTGCCAGGATGTGTAAGTGGGATTGGCTGCTACCCCAGCTGTCTTACATTGGAAGGATTTTGGTCGTCAACAACCTGGTCTCCTCGACTCTATGGCACAGACTTGTAGTGTCACAGGAGGAAGACCTGACTCGACACACCTTTCTATTAGTCTGTTATTCAGGCCTGGCATAGCAAACTCAACTATAAGATTTTGAATGTTAAAAGACCAATGGAGCCAGAACATATGGCATTTAATTTGACATTAAAATGGAAAATTGACATTTGGACACTAAGTTTAAGTCACTAGGTGACTTATTAAATAATTAACTGCAGAACTCACTCTGCTGAAAATTGTTAATGCAATTAAAGCTGCTTTTTAAGAGACGGTTTCATTTTCACTGAAAAGTCTCTTTCACGTCCATGGGGGAGACCAATCATGCACCCAACATCACTTGTAGTCTGACCACATTCGCTGATAATATCTAATGTAGAATTAGTGGAAACATTGTGGAGCACAATGTAGAACAAAATAAAACCCCTAACAACACAGAACATACATACAATAAGACTTCTGTCCATGAATCTATTGCCCCAGTGCATGCTGGGAGGGTTCCCAACACACTTACCTCATGTAACTGCAATCACATGATCAGCACTCCAATCATATGAATGCTGATCATGGCTTCAACTCTACTCATTTTGTCTTTATTTCAAAATAAAAGTCCACTGTTATTCATGATAACTTCATCCAGGATCAACAAATCAATCCTCAAATTAGCTGGATGAGAATAACCAGGATTATTTAAACCTGATAACAACATGTTAGTCTGAATTAGTTAAAACACGTTTGAAGAATAGGGTCCAGGTCTATGAGTCCCTGCCTGCACCACTCAGAGCACTTGCTGAGAATCGTGCTTTGGCTGACCTATGGGATGATGACTGTAAGTAAACGTTCCCCTCCCTGAATGTCACTCCTGCTTTTAGGGAGTGACAGGAGGATGAGGGGTATCTACTTTCCTTTGGGACACCTGAGCTGGGCCAGTTCAGCTCTGCATGAAAAAAAACAGCTGTATTACAGTTGTATTGAAGTGTCACACCTACACTCTCTGGCAGGGTTGAAAGAGTTGAGGTGGACTGAGGTTTTTGGTCCACACCTTTCTCCTAAAGGATGCTGGCCATTCTCAACGGTTCTCAAGGAATGTAGCAATAGCTACAAACAGAAACAGAGCACATCTGGACTCAGGCAGAAGCAAGGGCTGTCCGTTCTGTTTACAGGCTGCGGCCCTGGTTCACTGTCCCAGGTTAGAGGGTGTGTTTACAGTACTGCAGGGCTGATGCCAGGGTTTTGGATAAGTCTTCTCTGTTCCTTTGTTCATTTTTGGTTCAAAATATACAGTCAGAAAGAGATCTTTTAAGGGTTTAAATCAAGTTTCTTGTAAGAACTGCTAAACTAACTATTTGGAAAACCAACCCTGTTGGTGCAGGCATGGACAAATGTGGTCCTGAGCATGAAGGGGCTGGAGAGGTTCATGACTGTGTGGAGGATTGGTGAGTTCTGTGCTCACTGAAGGGAGAGGGTCTCAGTTTCTTTTTGTGTGTGTGTGTTAGTGTGTGGTTATATGGATTTATAGGACATGTATTGCTCTGTTCGTATGTGGTTTTGTTTTGTACCTTTATGTTTATGTATTGAATTAGGAAAAGCTGAATGAAACAACAATATGTGCCAAGATTATCTCCAATGTGGAAAATAATAATAAATGTCTGACTGTGGTGCAAAAGTGTTTTGTCAATAAAGAAATTCAATTTTCATGAAATATTGATGGAAAAGAATCAGTTGAATAAGTAATAATGGCTGTGGTGCAGTCTCATTGCACCATACTTGAAATTATGGCTGCAGACCATTTACTGGCAGCCTGGTAATCAGACTGAATTGCCGTTTTGTTTCACTTCATTGATGTCTGACGTGTTCGTGTTAGTAGATTTCTGTTTGGGAGGGGTGATTACTTTGTTATGTTTTGCCTTAACCAATCAGTAGCGAGTTGTGTTTTTTATCATTCCTACATCTTTTTTTCGCAGAAGTTGAGGTAGCAGTTGGTAGAAAGAAGTACTTAACTCAATTTGGAACAGGTTAATTAAGTAGTGTTGTTTTCTTTATGTTTAAGTCTCCATCTTAATGTAATCTGCATAGTTTATATCACCAGAGTCATCAAGTATGTCTGTAGTTGTTGTAAGATGTATGCATATATTCATACTTTTTTTTTTTTTTACATTTTTACTTTTACTGAGCTAGGCTAGCAGTTTCCCCCTGATTCCAGTCTTTGCGCTAAGCTAGATAAATGCCCCCTGTACCTGTCTCTGTACTGGCTAAACAAATACTAAAATTGATATAAATTGTTTTCCAACATGGTTGTCGCATGGTTCTAACACATTTACAAATGCATATTCAGGTGTAATTCCTTGGTTTATAATTATCTCCACCCTGTTGAAGACCGGTGAGGTCAAAACTAGTCCTCGTTTCAAACAGTCTCAACAGTCTGGGAACACTGAACTCCTCCACATGCAAAATATTCTCAAAGAAAAAAGAAACTACCAGCAATAACAATCAAAAAATGAAAGAAAAACAAATCCACACAGTGGAAGTTGAAAAGTAAAAACCAAACCCATAATTACATCTGCCGGACAATTCAGCATCCTTATCCACACATGGATAAGCCTCCTCAAGTCCTCAAGACTGAACATTTTGCATATATTTCAAATATCCAAACATCTCATTTTATTTTATTTCAGCTACATATTGATCTAAAAAATCACAGCAACACAGCCTTACCTCCAATAATCCAATTAAAATGACTGACTTCTTATTTGATTAACTGAGAATATGTTATTTGACTTCCTGTTGGGTATAGGTGTTTTATGCAATATAAATGTTTAATGTTGTTTGTTATCTTACATTGTTAAAATGCATTATATTACAATATACTTTCATGATGTAATTTGGTAGATTAAAAGAGGTCTGTGTGTATGTGTGTCAGCAGCATCAGTTTTACCAATCCAGCTGCTGTGTGTCAAACCTGTGAAACAAGCACACAGGCTGCTCATAAATATTAACACAGCACGCTGTCCTCAAACTACATGTCTATAAGTCCATAGAAAGTGGCTGGGGACTTATCTGTACTTAAAAGACTTCAACTTCCACATTTCTGCAGGATTTTCTTTTCATGACATTTGCTTCACTTATTTGCTTCAATCCTTTCTGGAAAGTTGCATTTTATTTTTTATGACATTTAAAAAGATTTGACTAAATTGAGTTTGGCAGCATGGATTAAAAACACGGACTGAGACACGGAATCAGGAAAGAGAGGTACAGAGTGAGGGCAGGAGAGGAAGGAAATCATATGATTGATAAATATACAGTAATTCTAAAATATAATATAAAGTAATTTAAATCACATATAATAACTGTAGCTTTAGAACCGGTAATCCCACATGTCCTAATGTCTATAATAGCTTTTAATCACATGGTGTGAAAACATGAATCATATAATTCTTGATACCTGAAATAGCTCAAACAGATCCAGAACTAAAAAACAATGACAGCAGCCAGTAAGTGAGTGTTGACCTCTAGTAACCTGTGTTTCAGTGTGTGTGTGTGTGTGTGTGTGTGTATGTGTGTGTGTATCTCTCCCACACTGCACAGCAGCCTGAACCAGCTCATAGCTTGAAATATCACTTTTAGCATCCCAGCAGCCCTGCTTTAAATATCCCAGATAGCAGCACCTTCACAGGCTCATGTTGGCAGAACATGTTGTAGCACACACACACACACACACACACACACCACATACATCTACACGCTGCCTCATAGGCAGTGACACTCCTGTCACATTATCCACAGTTGAAGTCAGTCCTGAAATATCACTCTTAAAATTACTGGAACCAAGGGAACCAGTACCAATACCTAAACCTGAAAGTCTCTTTTAGTTTCAGAGAGGAGCAGTATGTGATCAGAAAGGGTAGTCGGGTCTCACTGTTGATAGACAGAGGCTGAAATACTTGTCTTTGGTGCTGATGAGAGAGAGGCTATGACTTGAATGTTAAACCTACATAGACAAAGAAATGCCTGGACATAATTTTATATTTTTGCCAATTCTGAGCTTATTATTTCAGTCAGTATCAAGTGTTACACATCATATGATTCAGGGGGACTTAACCTTTCTTTCTGGTGCAGTCTAAAGTATGCATTGCCTTTGTGTGAGCATACCATATTTGACATTTTAAAAAAAAACCCAGTGAAAAGAACTTGTGTTTTGTTGGATAACTCCATATTCAACCTGGGAATTGTGAAAAGTGTTTTGGAACTCCATGTGAAGTTTGGTGCAAATACAAATTTTCCTCAATGGGTTACAGGCATTTATTGAATATTGTCCTGGGTGTATTTTCAGTAGACAAAGTGACAATATATACATTTTGGTGCTGTCAGAGAGTAAATGTGTTATATATCATTGGAAAACAGACAACCTAATCTGTCCATATATTTCTGCTAAATTCCACTCAAGTGAGCCAGGAAGCTTCTGTTCCTGTATCACATGATCGCACGCACCATAAATCAGCCCCGATTGTCTTAAATGCATCATTCAAATTGCCTCGGAAAGCTGAGAATTTCATGGTTCAGACATAAACAGTTCCAAAGTTATTTGATGTTTTGTAGAACAAGTCTAGCATAGCATCGATGCTGTGTTCGGTTCTAAAGGGTCATTGACAATCACTGACACCAAGGCCATCCACCACACAATGATGCATAGGTGCACAAAACAAAAGGAAAGCAGCCCACAGTAGATGAAAACATCCTGCCACATTTCTAGTTCAATCATGGTGAATAACTGATCAATCATGGTATATATGGATCAACCCTACAGTGTCTTATAAAACACTGACTCTGAAACTCTTTTTCATATGGAAGTTTCAGGTTATAACAACATACCAACTTGTCGTGATATAATGAGAAAAGTTTCTAGTTTTGACAAAATGTGTGGATTTTGTGTAACAATGGGAACGTTTTGTGATATAACAGGATAAAATGACATTTTGGTATAGCAAGAAAAGTAAAACAGAACGTATTGTATGTCATAATAACAAGATGAAAATCTTGTGATAAAAAAATGATCACTTTTTCATCTTCTACTAGTTAAGTAATTATCACCAAACTACAGAAAATGGCCACATTTAGCTATAGATTCCTTTACACTTAGCAGTTATAATGATAAATACATAAAATGACCTGTTAGGTTTTCCAGACAAGGACATCTGGTGGCACTGTGTCTCAGAAGCAACTGTGGATGTAGCATGACATTGTTAGCACCGCAAAACCTCTTCAGGAGTTTGGATGGTTTGGTCAACCCAAGCGCGTGACTTTGACATAGGAGACCAATGTTCAGATCTTGTCTCTCACCATCTTCCCCTAACCCTTAACCAAGTACTTTCTGTGCCTGAACCAAAGTAAACCATATCTACACTCTAAGAAAAGTCCGTAAAAATAGGGGCAAATATACCGTATTAATATGAAGGAATTCTCCGTATTGATTTTTCACAGGCGTTTTACCGTATTTCTTTTATTACGCATTGCATTGTGGGAGCAAGAACCCCAATAAGCGCGAAAGATGCAAGAGGAAGGGGCCATCACATACGTTGCTCTGTCAAAGTTTCATTCGGATTTCGGAGTTGGAGAAACTTTTCTCACACTTCTGTGGTCAAAAATCAACAATGGCAATTTTTGAACTAAAATAATTTATGTTAAGGACTTAGCTCAGTGTCGTTTTAGTTGGAAAGAGTTCCGCTTACGTTAACCCTGGTCTACCATTACCAGACAAGCTAGGAATATTTTGCAGGCTCATTTTGAAATAATTTACGTTTTACCAATACTTATATTTTAGACTTTAGTGGACGTTAGGTAGAGTTAATCTAATGTTAGCCCCAGTTTTTGCCTTAGGCGGTCCGCCCAAGGACCGACAGGTAACGTTAGCCATCTGTTTTTCCTCCAGGGTTGTAAAAGTTGGGCCTTCTAACGTTAGTTAACTGGTGAACGCCAGTTAGCGAGATAACGGGCTACCATGGCAAATTCTTGTAAATGTCCAATCCTGTTTCTACCAAATTAACAGATATGTTGGGAATATTTTGCGGACTCATTTTGGGACTCTAATGCAAGTTTGGGATTGTGTTAACTTGGGCTATTATTGCTAGCCCCCGTTTTAGCCTCAGGAGGACCGCCAAAGGACCGATAGGTACACACGCTAGCGTTCTGTTTTCCCACCAGGGGTGCAAATGCTAGTTAGTTAACCAGCGTAGGTAGCCTGCGTGAGTATGTGTTACTGTGTCCTCACTCTAATTAACTTTTGATTTTTGGCAACGCGGTTTATGTAATGCTGAGCGGATCATTTCAAGCATGCGATATATTGCTGTAGTGACGTTGTTGAGCAGTTGTGATAAAATATATTAAGTGCAATGCTGTTGTTTGTAGGTCAGTTTAATTCCTTCAACAGTGGTGGTGGTGCTGACACGCTACATCTTAATATTCATGTGATGATTTTGACCTGAAATGGCTGAGATTGACTGCTGTGAATTTGCCTGGTGCAAGATTAGATAAGGCAGTCTTACCGTTATGTTGGCTTGTAATGTTTGTGAATTTAAATGCGTCTCATTGACTGAATACCTGAAGCACTGCAGATCACACAGACATGTTAACAATGTATTTTTTTTATGTGGCCATAAAGATTGTGGAAGGAGGTTTTCCTCATTCAACTGCTTTGCAGTTCATATGTCACGAACACACAGAGACACAAGGACCAGACAAACTTGGAATCGGAGTGTGTCTGTACAATTGAAGTGTTCGTTGAATTTTTGCAGCAGAGAATATGCAGATATTAAAGGGCTTGTGTCTCACTTGAGTGGCCACATTCAAGAGGGTATGACTGTAACTTGTCCCTTTGGATGTTCTAAGACTTTTAATGTAAAGACATCCTTATCATCTCATATTTCCAGATATCATAGAGGGTGGAATGTCACCCAGATAGCACCTGTTCATTTATGCGAAGTTGCAGAACAGTCCTTTCCAGGTGAGAGAGCACATGCTGCAGAGAATGTATCTGAAGGAGCTGATGTGATTGATGCAGACCAATGTAAGGATGTTGGGAGTGATAAAGTGCAAGATGCCTACACAGAGAATCTAGCTCTGTTTTACTTGGGTTTGCAGGCAAAGTATTTAGTCCCAGCCTCCACAATTACAGAGATAGCAAATGAAATGCAAACTCTTCAGGATATTCAATATGAGCATACAATTGATGTGCTATCTTGAGAACTTGAACAGTATGGGGTTCCAACAGAGACATTAACGTGCATCAGAGATTTCCTTGACTCAAAAGGGATGAAGATGCAATGTGAAGATCCAGTACAGTTGATCTCTGGCATTGCGAAGTTCTTCAAGGAAAACCCGGATCACCTTTTCTACCAAAATGAGGTAGGTTTAGACTTTTTTATTATCTTGTTTTTGTTTTACAGATATACATATAGATGTACCTTTTTTAATTGCTTATATGGATTTAAACCCCAGATAATGACCTCAAGATACATCAGTGTTTTCCACAGACTTTGAAACTAAAAAAGCCCCTTTATTTATGGGCTACTGGTTACTTTTTGTCTATATGGCATTATAAGTCATTTTCAGGCTTGCATTTTCAGTTACACTGTCCATCTAGATGTCCTACTCTTCAAGAATATAGGACTCTATAACCAAAATCAATACTCAAAAGTTACTCAGTGTACCTTTTACATTACACACTTCACACTGACTGATCACGCTTGGTACTTGGTAAAAGAAAAGCTGATGAAGTATGATGTAGCTAATCTAAGCTAAGATAACAAGACACTATTTTGCTGCAAAACAAGTTTCAGCTAGCCTGACACAGCCTGCCTAAATCTTGCCAGCTCTGGATCCTCTCCAGACTAATGTCTCGTAGCTCAAATTGAGCTTTTGAGGTTTAGGCTTATTTTAGTTACTAGCAAATAATTTGATTCTTACTAGTTATTTATGATGCTAGTTTGTGTATGGAAAACACTGTATATACTGGAAACATATTTAATGACATTTATAGTGTTTCTTTGATGTCATATTTTCCAACAACAGGACTCGGCTGCTGCTGGACTGAGCATCCCAAGCACCCCCTGCATCCTTATCATGGGTTTGTAGTCTGTTGTAAAATATGAACATATTTTATCACCCCAGCTAACTTGAGATATGTTTTCTCACTTGTTTTGGTGCTAAGACAATTGGGACACAATGCATTACTGATAATGCCTGGAGTTTGTTAATTTGAAATGGTGCTCAGGACTAGGTAGACTGGTGGGGACAAAATCCCCTTAAAATGTTTGTAAAATTTAGAGTGAGAAAGCAAAATGTTGAGAGAAATAAATGTTGGTTGCTGAATACCTTTTTCCAAGGCATTTTATGCTTATTACCAAAAACTGTATAGAAAACCAAATTGTTTGAGTATGGAAGATTTAAACAACTATGTTTGGAGTGGTTTTCTGAAGTGGACATGTAATTTTTTTTGTATTTTTGTAATATCTTTGTTTAGGTGATGGGCGATTCAAGATTGCTGTCGATCAGGAAGTTGTTAATTTTTTTTTTTTCGTTCTGGCGCCGCTGTGAGTGGCAGCCTGTTGCAGCAGCTCCCGTTCGCGGTTTGAGTTTTTTTGAGTTTGCTAGTGAAGTATAGTCGTTCTTTTTTGCTATATATCTGTATGTATTTGCTATGTATTTTTAGTACTTGTTATTTTGCTATTTTTTGGCATCTTTGGAGTTTTTTGGACGTTTTGTTTGTCGTTTGTGGAGACGGGACTGCTGATGCCCTTAGAGACGGCGTCCATAGTTACCGCCGGCAGCCATGGTGACTCCATTGTTTACACCAGGGATCAGCTGTTAGCTCTCCGCCACACAGCAGTGCTACCACCCGGGGAGAGACCTGATGTGCCCCGCGAGCTTAGGAGGAGGAGACGGGGAAGCCGAGCGGGGGCTCAGCGCCGCGCCAGGAGAAGACGTTATACACCCGTCCTCCCATCGATCATCATGGGGAATGTAAGATCTATCACCAACAAGATGGACGAGCTGGCGGCGCTGACCCGGCATCAGAGGGAGTACCGGGAGTGTAGCATCATGCTATTCACGGAGACTTGGCTAACTGCGCTAACTCCGGATACGGACGTTTCAGTTAATGGCTTCCAACTACTTCGGGCGGACAGGACGATGGAGAGCGGTAAGAGGAAGGGAGGAGGGCTGGCAATGTTTGTTAATGACAGATGGTGTAACCCTGGGCACATCACTGTTAAAGAGCAAACCTGCGACAAGAACATTGAACTGCTAGCTGTTAGCATGAGGCCAAACTATCTACCGAGGGAATTCTCGCATGCCATCGTGATGGTAGCTTACATCCCCCCCTCTGCTAACGCTGAGGCAGCCTGTGATGTCCTGCTCTCAGCAGTAAGCAGGCTGCAGACACAACACCCAAATGCCCTCCTCGTCATCTCTGGTGATTTTAATCATGCCCCTCCGTCTTCCTCTCTACCCACATTCACTCAGTATGTTACTTGCCATACCAGAGACAACAGAATACTGGACTTATGTTATGCCAACACCAAGGATGCATACATCTCATTGAGTCTCCCCCCCCTGGGCAGATCTGATCACAACCTTGTGCATCTCAGGCCTGTCTACAGACCTCTTGTGCGCAGGCTGCCTGCTGTCCCACGCACAGTGAAGAAGTGGTCTAACGGAGCAGAGGATGCTTTAAAGGACTGTTTTGACACTACTGTATGGGACATTTTTAGTGACGCTCATGGGGAGGATATTGACAACCTCACAGACTGTCTGACAGATTACATAAACTTCTGTGTGGAAAACACCATCCCCACTAGGACTGTACGTTGTTTCGCCAACAATAAACCCTGGATTACTCCTGATATTAAGGCTCTCCTCAAGGAAAAAAAGAGAGCTTTTGTATCGGGTAACAAGGAGGAGTTGAAGAGTGTCCAGCGAGAGCTAAGGAGGAGGATCAGGGAGGGGAAAAACAGCTACAGGAGAAAGTTGGAGAGTCAACTGCAGAAAAATAACACCAGAGGAGTTTGGAAGGGCCTTAAAACCATCTCGGGCCATATGGACTCCAAGCCCCGGCCTGCGGGGGATCAGAAGTGGGCAGATGACCTGAACGTATTCTTCAACAGATTCGATCAGGCATCTACCCCTCCCCCTGCCCCGTCTCCTCTGCAACCATCATTACCATCTACCCTCCCTGCCTACAGCCCTCCCCCTCCCTCATCTCACCACTTATCACTCCCCACAGCCCTCAGCTTACAGCCACTTAATACACCCACACCACAGCCTGGGCTGGGCCCATCTCCCCATTTCACACCCGCAAACACCCCCCATTCAGCCCTCATGCCCCCTACAAGCTCAACCGGGCTGTTCCTCACAACATCCCAGGTGAGAAACGAACTGAGGAAGATAAGGGTGGGGAAGGCGGCGGGCCCAGACGGCATCAGCTCCAGACTTCTGAAGTCCTGTGCGGACCAGCTGTGTGGGATTGTTGAGCACCTGTTCAACCTGAGTCTGAAGCTGGGGAGGGTGCCAAAACTGTGGAAAACATCGTGTCTGGTTCCTGTGCCGAAGACCCCACACCCCAAGGACCTCAATGGCTATAGGCCAGTGGCATTGACCTCTCACCTGATGAAGACCCTGGAGAGACTGGTCCTTGTTCACCTGCGTCCGCTGGTGAGCCCATGTATGGACCCTCTGCAGTTTGCCTACCAACCCCACATTGGGGTGGATGACGCTGTCATTTACCTACTTCACACATCCCTCTCTCACCTAGAAAAGGCTGGAAACACTGTGAGGATCATGTTTTTTGATTTCTCCAGTGCTTTTAACACCATCCAGCCCAGGATTCTGGGGGACAAGTTGGAGCACGCTGGGGTGGACCATCACCTGGCAGCATGGATCCTGGACTACCTCACAAACCGACCACAGTATGTGAGGTTACAGGACTGTGTGTCTGACACACTTCTCTGCAGCACAGGGGCTCCACAGGGAACCGTTCTGGCGCCTTTCCTGTTCACCTTCTACACAGCGGACTTCACCCATAACACTTCGAACTGTCACCTGCAGAAGTTCTCTGATGACTCTGCCATCGTCGGCCTCATCACCAACGGGGATGATGGGGAGTACAGAGAACTGACCCAGGGCTTTGTGGGTTGGTGTCAGCAGAACCGCCTCCAGATCAACGCGAGTAAAACCAAAGAGCTGGTGGTGGACTTCGGCAGGCGCAAACTCCCTCCACCTACACCAGTGAACATCCAGGGAACGGACATTGAGATTGTGAGATCGTACAAGTATCTGGGTGTTCACTTGAACAGCAAACTGGACTGGTCAGACAATACGGACGCTCTGTTTAAAAAGGGCCAGAGTCGTCTCTTTTTGCTCAGGAGACTAAGATCTTTTGGAGTGCAGGGTGCGCTCCTGAGGACTTTCTATGACTCTGTGGTGGCATCAGCTGTCTTGTATGGGGTGACCTGTTGGGCCAGTGGCATCTCTTCCAGGGATAGGAAGAGACTGGACAGACTGATTAAGAAGGCCAGCTCTGTCCTTGGATGCCCTCTGGACTCAGTGGAGGTGGTGGGAGGCAGGAGAATGGTGGCCAAGCTATCATCACTACTGGAGAACACTTCCCACCCCCTACATGTCACTCTTTCAGCACTGGGCAGCTCCTTCAGCGACCGGCTGCTCCACCCGCGGTGTCTGAAGGAGAGGTACCGTAGGTCCTTTCTGCCTGCTGCTGTCAGACTCTATAATCAGTACAACTCCCGGTAATCTACACTTGACTGTCAGTGTGCAGACTGTTCACTACTATACTTCATCTACTGCTGTGCATTATCTTCATACATATATTGTATTCATGATGTTATCTACTTCATATGTTGCTGTGAAATATTTTTCATATACATGTATATTATATATGTGCAATATTTTTATCTTATCTATTTGTTCATACTTACAACTGCACTCAGTCACTCTATTATTTATTTCTGTCTATACTGTGTATAGGACTATTTTTCTATTTTTCTATTTATTTTTATTGTATTTCTATATATGACACTTTTGCTGGCTGCTGCAACGCTAAAAATTTCCCCGCTGTGGGACAATAAAGGCTTATCTTATCTTATCTTATCTTATCTTATCAACTCCCCTGTTGTGGCCCTGAGCTACACTTTCTCTTTGTTTTATGTCTTAAACATAAAATACCCAAAGGAGATGTCACTTCAAAGGTAAACAACACATTGCTTGTTCTGAAATGTTGTGCATAGAGCATATTGTTGTGTTGCTGTTTATTAAATTGGACATTGTTGAATCTGTCATCAGTAGTAAGACGTAACTGAGCTGACAAGCTCACATGACTGAGATGCAAATGGCAACCATTGGAAACGTAGGTTGTAGCATTATAAATACAATGGCCAGATTGGAAAGTATTAAGGATGGCAATTTGATAATTTCATGGTCTTAAAATTCAAATACAAAATTTTAGCACATCTAGACACAATGTAATAGTATTCAAATCCTAAAAAATTCAATACTGTAATGGAAAAATACTCAAATATACTCCAAAAGTCTATATGAATATTTTTCCATCTCAACTTGGTCAGCATGTTACATTGTAGTTTCATTAATTTCATTACTTGTGTAGCTAAAAAGAACCTTATCCATTTCCTTAAGAGTTTTCCTGGGAATAAATCCTGAACGAGGGTCAAAGGCTGAGATGAAGGGAACAAAACAACTACACATTCCTCCAAGACTACTGAAGTTCCTGTATGAACTGAACAACTTTGAAAATCCGTGGAAAATTTGAGCTTTTTATTTTTTTCAAAGCTCAAAACGGAACTTGTTGGGCTGAACATGCAGATGGACGCTGTATTCAGTATCTTGCTCACACTGGTACATGGAGAAAGGTAACAAGATAACGTGCACACACACGCATGGGGCCCTGCCTCACTTCATGCTTGCTCTTCCCTCATCCTCTGATTATACTGTTTTCTATAGTTTTGCATTGAATAATGTCAGGCATGAGTGCTTGTGCAGAATTTGGAAACATGGGACAAAAATACAAGTACAATACATTGTTGCAGAACCATGGCAATTAAATTTTTTAACACTACCATAATTTAGCACTTGAATGAGGTTAATAATCCAACTTAAAGAATATGTAATGTTAATGTACTGTTAAAGAAAAATGGCACCAACATCGAAACATTTCATTGGTGACAATAGTCTTGTTATGTAGCGTAGCAATTGTTATTGATAAAGCTGCAGCCCTATCTTTGTATGCCAGATTTAGGTTGGTGCTTGTAATTTGTTTTTTGCCATGTATTTGAAAATGGTTTTAAATCTTGAAAGTTTCACTTGCTTTGAAGTTTAAAATGTTATTGTGACCACCCTTTGGTGTGACACCATTATTGTACGGGTACATTGCTCACTACTGAATGTATTTTCATTTTAATGTTTGTTGCTGGTAAAAACAAAAAGAAAAGTCTAACCCTAACCCACTTTTAAATGGTGCTTTGCACAGAATTAAATTCTTATTTTAGTGTGTTAGTCTTTTAACCTGTTTAAAGCAAACAAAAGCCATTGAATGCACTTTTATGAATATGTTTACATAAGAAAAAAGCCATTATATGCATTTTTATGAATACATGTTTACAAGAGGAAAAACTGACTTGAAGAAAAAATAAACATGTTCAGTTTGTATCTATTGTGGTGGATTTACTTGATCATTTTGGTGTATTAGCTGTTTAGTTATCACATTAGAACATTACATTGGTCTGGTATATTTACCAGAAAATGTGGGCTACTAGTGACTGTAGAATTGTACATTTCAGCTTTGAAGAAACTGTCCATAGAAATAGTACAGATTTGACTATTAGAATTTCAATGGTGAAGACACGATGATATGCATTTTACAGAAATGTCTGCTTAAGGATTGACAGAATTGTCCATGAATGGTACAGAGGATATACTGTAAATCTACGGAATTTTTCGTTTTAGGATTAACAGAAGTGTCCGTGAATGGTACAGAAGATGTACTGTGAATCTACAGAATATTCCGTTTTAGGGTTGAAGGAAAGGTCCGTAAACTTAACGGAAAATGTCCTGGTAATTTTCTGCCAGGACATTATCCGTTTTTCTACGGATTTTTTTCTTACAGTGTAGAGGTATCAGATCAAAAACCAACAGTCATATGGCTAATTTTGGAAGGCAGTAAAAATGGACCTATTTTGTACTTTAACTTGCAGTTTGTGTACATGTTACATTAGATGTAAGTAAATGTCTCACAAGGACACCATATTTCTACAGTTCCACTGTTATGGCTTTAGATATATATTGCTGCTTTGAAAAAAAATCCCTCAGGAACAGTTAAATTGTAGTGAATTGATCAGACTGTAAAGCAGTTTAAAGGTCATCTGACTAACAATGCTGACATTGTTAAACACATTGAGTTTTGACGATAATGGGGATTATACATTTAGCTTTAAAGCTGGGGTAGGCAGTTTTCTTTTGGCGTCACTGGGCAAAAATGCCATATTACCCGTGTAGCATATTGTAATTCAAGTGGTCTGAGAGCAGACCTCTACTTCAGCCCAACCCTTTTGCCTCTGTTTTCATGCTTCAGAAAATATAGCCCGTGACGGTAGACTTTAGCTAATCACAGGTAATTTCAGAGAGACGGTGTGTTGGTATTGGCTATGCTACAAGAGCAGATGTGTGTGCACGTCTCTTCAGACGGTGAAAACCTGACTCAGTGGAGGAAAATCCTGCCGAAAATCCTGAAACTTAAATTTCCAACACCTCCTTTGCCTACAGTGGTGTATAGTACAAAACAACACGGAGCTTCAGGCTCATTATGTTCAATGCCATGGCGCTCATAATGACGAGTGGAAAAGAGGCATGATGACAAACAGTGTGGAATAACTTTTGAAGGGGGACAGTGGTGTGTGTGTGGTGTACTAGCCTCTCTTCCCGCTGCTGGATGGCGTTGCAGCTGCCTCTGAAGCCTGGGGCGGTCTGCTCTGCGGCCGCGAAGCGCTGGAGGGGCATCTTTGAGAAAACAAGTCATGGCGGCAGGGATCGCGGTCTCGGTGAGGCTCACGCCGTGGAGAGCAAGCCCTACAAGGGCTACGGTTTCGCAGGGGAACCGACTCCTTCTGCTGCTTGTCGAAGTTGTGGGTTTGGTGGGAGGGGCTTAGCGGAGTGATACGAGGCAGCAGAGAGAGAGGCGGAAGGTTTTGCCTAGGTTGCACAGATTTTGCCTACCCCAGCTTTAACTACCTTTGTTCAATAATAATCACTGTAGTAAAACAACTTGTGTAGTGTATAAAATACACTTGAATGCAGAATTCAAGAATTCAATTCCAAATGAATACCAAGTAATTGAGCTTGAAGGTCATTTCTTGACCTTGGAAAATGTGGTTTGAACAAAAATTATTGACTTTTTGAAGGTTTTCTGTGAACCTTTGTTTTGAACTCTGCCTTCTCCCTTATTAGAGGGTAACAACACAAATTCCACTGAGAATCTAAGAACATTTTGCTTTTTATGAATTTACCTTTTTAATGCATTTGTTCATCTTGACTCCAGTAAATTGACTGGAGAAGACTTTTTAGATCCCTTCTTTCTAAATGTGCTGCTTCTTTTATCTCAGAACCCCTAATTTAATCTAACATTTACTTCAGCTATCTCCCTATTCCCAAACTGTCATGTTTAGTCCTTAGTTAATAAACAGGTCAAGCGGTACTTGAGTACCAGGTGCTTTCCAGTAGAGGTGTACAGAGACATCATTATCTGTATCTGTTCAACCAACTAAATGATCTCTCTGTATTCGGATAGAAAACCGGACATGAGTGTGATTTATAATGGAAGTCACGTTAAATTGGGCAAATGTTGTGTTTTCTAACCTAACCTAATGAGCAATGCAATTGTTATGCCTTCAAAGTATCAAATTGATTTAATATTGGCATATAAGTAGATATGACATGACATGACTTGATATGACATCATATCATATGACATGAAATAACATGACATAATATGACATGACATGATATAATGTCATGGGAAATGACATCACATGACATCACGTGACATAAAATGACATCATATCACATAACATGACATGACATGATGTAATGTGATGTGAAATGACATCACATGACATAAAATGATATGATGTAATGAAGGGTTGACATTCAGGCCAGTTTTCCTTTTTCACACCAAAGTTGGCATTTTGATCTATTAAAGTCGCTGCATATTCTGCTGAAAAGGTCTTCTACCTTGCATTTCGTTGTGCCCTGATCCAAACACAGCCTCTCATATGTCCAGTAAAGGTGAAGCTTTCATACACTTGCTGCCTCTGATGCCCCTGATTTTTCTCTGGCATCTGGCCATAAAAAACAGTTCAGCCCAGTATGTTTAGCTACTGTCCTCACTGACTGTCTGAAGGAGCAGTAATTTAGGTCATGAATCATGCAGGACACATAAAAGACACAAAATACAGTGTGTCTTAATAAGCCGCTATGATAATATTCACAGAATAAAGCATTTATGTCTTTTCAGTTGAGTCCAGACAGAACTGACACCATTTAGATGCTATGATATATGAGACAGCATGTTGAAAAAGCAACAGAAGCAGATGTGTTACTCTAGAGCTGCTATTCTGAGCAGTTGGGACATTTTATGGAGGTAAATTGTGGTAAAATACCAGGACAGATGTTTCAGCACCCTGGACAGCAGCCATGTGTTACTGTTCAATGACAACAACATACTCACAGTACAGAACGTATGCGTGTTTCTCCATGCTACCAAAAAACAGCAATGGCAGCATTATGTCAAAGACTTGGAAACAAGGACAGAATAATCACAAGAGGAAAATAAAAACAAAGCATTTTCCTGGAAGCTTTGAAATGGAAATGAAGTATAGCATGTTACCTAAGGAAATCCTCCTCCTTTATATTTAAATCTTTGATATCAAGACTAAGAAAATACAGGCTGCATCTCAGGCTTTCTTCGATGGTCTCCTATTTTTGTATAGTGCGCTGTAGTGTTCAGTATACTGTCTGTGCAGAGGAGTTACACTGTGGATCTGCTGTGGCAGGGAGGGTTGGACAGGATCTCCAGTGTCAACTCAATACTGAAGTTAATGTGTGGTTTTTCAATCAGCAGCAGCACCTGAGAGTTTGACTTTACCTGCAAAATGGCAAAAAGGCAAAACAACTACAAACGACACCATTTTTATGTGGGAGTCATCTGTACCCAGGGTCCCATTGTCTCATAATCTGTCCATAGAAATACCAACTCTGACAATTAATGTTCCCATTACAATGTTGGGCAAGTTGGGCAACAAAATTCTGAAATTTTAGTAAAATTAAATGTTAATGACATCCTATGTTTTACCATGGAGTATGACATATGACATATGAACAATGACCTCTTTTCCAATCTATAGCTGTATGTTAAAGGCTTAGGGTGTAGCTTCAGAACCTAAGCACAGAGCCTGGCTAAATTAAAACCTACACTGTAGGTATCTACTGTGGGACTGCTGTTGTGTCAAGTATAAACCCAAACTGAGCCTACAAAATGAAAAAACAAACAAACAACATGAATATTGAGTTGATAGTTTTCACCCTTGTTCACTCAGAGAGTTTTCCCACTGGTTAGTTTCATATATATATATATATATATATATATATATATATATATATATATATATATATAGTGACATTATGATGATTCAGAAGAAAACCTCTAATAATCTCTTGATCACATGTGATGTGACATAAGCTTTTCACCAACACCCCCCTCCTTTCTCTGCTATACCTAATGGTAATTACAAGTGTGGTTGCTGCAACCATGGGTCTTGATCCACCCACAAACAGGTAACAAACAGTAAACATGCCTGATGTGATTTCCTGCAGCACTACTCACTTTCTCAACACGCAGGATTTTAAAGAAAGTCTAGTTTTCATTGAACAAAGGCATGGTTAAATCTTAGTCTATAATCACCTGACAATAAGAATCCTTGTGTTTTGCTTAGCTTAGAATGAGCCCTTAATATCTACATAGGGAGCGGGTCGTCTTCCGTGGAGCCCGCCATGTTTCTACAGTAGCCCAGAACAGAAAAACCAAACACACGCTCTAGAGAGGGCCTTTCACGTTTTTTGCAAGTTTTGCGGCCACCATAGGTTCTCCTACACGTTTGGAAATGGAGGCTGACTGGAGGGGTTATCAGTTGGTTGCAATCTGCAACCTCACCGCTAGACACCACTAAATCCTACAAACTGGTCCTTTAACACCAGAAAGTAGACATCACACAGACAACCAGCCACGGTTGGGGCCTAATGGAAGGGGAACAAGGACCATTTTCTTTTAGCTATATACAGTGTGGTCATGATGTGTCAGCTGTAAAAGACAATGGTCAACTTACAGTTCCTGGAGCTGCAGATGTTCAAAGATCTGCCAGGACAATATGGTCAACATGGGGTTCTTGGACAGGTTTCTGAGGGAGAGAATGAGAGAGAGACAGACAGGTGAGACAGATGGGAGAAACGTCACTTCAAAACGACAAAAAAAGCTCAGAGTTGTTAGACTTACTGTTTATTGATAATGTTTTTATTATGTCAGTGTTAGTCTTCAAAGATCCTGTATACCTACTGTTCCTCTAGCTTCTGGCACTCCTTCAGGGTTCTTTTAATCAGTCTTTCTAAAAAAACGAAACATCGTCTTTGTGTTTACTACTGCGGTAAATTAGTATCTACTACAGACCTTGCTGTTACAATCTGACCCCTAGATTTTAAAAAAAGAGCTAAACAAAAATGATAAAATTTCATTATTTGCCTATGATGTATTAAGATTTATGGATTCATCCATCCCAGAATTACTGGCCAGATCAAATGAGTATGGAGAAATGCCTGGCTGTCTGGAGCCATGATGCTTTCTGGTCAGTGTCAATCAGAACTAGATGGAAAGGTTAGATTCAAATGGACCAGGACATGAGTGATTATTACATCCTCTACCTCACAATTTAAAGCTAACTTTAAAGCTAATGATCGATCAATTGATAAGTGAAAACACGAATGAGTTGATAAGATGGGAGTCTTACCCTTGTCATTGATAGGTACAATAGAAACTGTAAGAATGACTGCTGTTTTAGTTCGAGTCTCTGCCCATAATTGTTCCTAGTTCTATTTTTAAAACTCTTGAACATTTTGTATAAAACTAAAACTTTGTATAAAACCCTGGCAAAATAAGCAAGAATTATGTATAAAACACTTCAACTATTATTGGGCAGCACAGCTGAGAAACATGGTTGCGTGGATAACTAAAGACCCAAACTCCTTGTGGATAGGAATGGAGCAGAATTTATGCCTGATGGAGCCTTCAGAGTCATTGAATTTTAATTAATAATCAATAGATTAAAGGGACATTGAATGTATGGTCTGAAATACAGAAGAAGCTCTACATTTCAATGTCTTTATCCAGAGACACTGAAAAAGCAACACATCTGGAGTGCCTTCTGTTGTGGATTTGGGGTTTGAAAAAAAGTATTTGATGGACAAATTCTGAAATCATTTGAACAACTTTCCAAGGAATTTAACCTGCCTGCCCATGGTTTCTATATATTTTGTAATTTAGGTTTTAGTGCTCTATATTGAGCCCCAAAACAACCTCTAAAAATACCTTTAAACCCCATGTAAGTTTGAAAACACATTTTAAAGCTGCTCCATCTGTTGTAACTGCCACTGCATTCAAGTGTGAATGTCCATTGAATAATCAACTACCCACAGACGGTCTCTGATATCAGTGAATGTCTGGGAGATGTGCCACCATTTAATCCTTATTTTACGCATAATTACAGTTTTGGTAAAAGGTGGAGCTTTTATATTTTGTCACCCTGAGCCTCCAAATGATCATGAATCAGGAAGCTTTAGAGAGACAAGAAATTGAGGATTTTTGATTACATACACATGCACACGTCTGCACACACACACACACACAGTTTGTCTGGAGAGCATTTTACACCGACATTCACACACCGAAGAAATCACAGAAACACACACACACACACAAACACACACACAGTGTTTGAACTTTACACAGTCACGACTCATTTCCTGCGTAACTCCTTCTGGGTTGCAATAACACACAGTACAAACACAAGTGTCCGTCTCCATGGCAACATAATGCCCACCATGAAGAGGTGCTCCGCTAGTGTGAGTGGAGGAACGAGACATCCACTGGAATCCAAATCACCTCATTATTATCAATAATGAGATTATAAAAGCCTCCTGTGTAGGGATGTCACTGAGTGTGTGTGTGTGTGTGTGTGTCTGTGTGTGTGTCATACCTTGGAAGCGGTGTCAGTAAACACTGCTGATAAACAGTATATTTCACACTAGACTTGATGTTTTGATTACATTACACAGACTCCAGTTCCTCTGGTTATCACTCTTTGGAAGAATTCATTACTTTGGGGACTTTCTAATAGACATTTGCACTGCAGCAAAATATTGGATGAGTTGCTTTTTCCACGCACATTTTACTTTAATCTTAATGGATGCGTCTGTTCCATGTTTATCTTCTCGTCCTTCTTATAGTCAGCAAATCTCACCTGCAGCTCCAAACCAACAATGAATGTATCCTACAAGTACTGTGTGAGTATATCTTATCCCTCTCTACCATAGAGCATGTCCATTGTAGTTGAGCTGTCCAGTAGATTATTGGGACTCAATAGACATACCTGTCCTGCTGCCCCAAATACTCACAATAGCACCAAATGTGGATTCATCCACCACTGACAATAGTCCCTAAATGCATTATTTCCTTTAAAAAAAAAAAGAAACTATATATTTATGGTTTGTTTTTAAAGATTCACATCTTCAGTAGAAACCAATGGGCCCCAACACTGTCTCCTAAAAATTACTTTTATATACAACTAATTTGCCACAGCAAATGTTTAGCAGGAAATATAATGCTACCCATATTACATTTTCTATTAACATAATGACATAATGTTGATTATAGATGTGTCTGGCAAGTCGCAAAATGTTGACACTGACTGTATCAGTAAAATTGACGAGGGAATTTCATTTGTTTTCCACCAAAATATCTGCTCTCGCAATACCAGATTGGTTCGGACAGTAGCAACTACAGTATTTTTTTTCTCTGACTTGAAGCAAAAGACGCGGTGTGTTTATTAACCAAAACCACAATCTTTTCCTAACCTTAACTAAAGTTCTTTTGTTGTAAAAGAGTGTATGGTACATAACCATAACACTTCAGTGACTCCAAAAAATGTCTTCTGTCATCTTTTCCATGGAGAAAAGCCTTCAGTGTTGTTCTTTGCTCTTCTTTTAATGAAGAAATACTCTCCAGTTCTAATAGAACTGATGCTATAGCAGCATCTACGCTAACCTCTTTAGGATCCGCCATTGTTGTTTTTGAACAGTCGCAGTCGTCACACCAAAACCACGCCCGTAGCTGCCAGTAGTTTTGTGGTTTGGCCACAAGCGCGTTACTTGAAGCCTGGCAGGATGGATTCTTGCGTGATCTTGCCAATCCAGCTGCCTCCAAGGATTTTCTAGCATTGTGACACCTCCTCTTTTGCATCTCAGAGAGGACAGTCATTTTTAGCATGACCACAAGAGATCACTTGTCAGATAAACATTAACATAGGTAGTTTCAAGTGTTGGAACAAACAATGAATGGCATTGTTTTTCTGGTAGGGCCAGAAGGACAGCACTGATACCTGACAAACCTTTAATTCCTCCAATGCTCTTTAAGCTACCTCAGTGTTAATGTTTTCTTAAATGAATCCCTTAAACTAGTGGTTTGTAAGATTTCTAATAACTTTTGAAGGCCCATTATCTTGTAATCAGGACTTGTTAACACAAGGTAATTATATCATTAATTTGCAATGACGAAATTAAAGCTTGATGTCCCGAGAAAATTATATATTTAAGTTCTGATTTTAGCTCAGCAGACAAAAGACAATAAGTCCCAGTAGAGTAAATACTTCACCTTACAGGTGGTGATTAATGGTTAAATCATTTCTCATTTTACTGGTGAATAGAATTGTTGCCACACAACATTTGTTCAAGTTATGAAAACACACTCACAAGTAAACACACACACACACACTGACACACATATTCAATCAGAGCAGAAGCTGCTATATTTTCTCCTTTTAATCAGGGCTTTTGTGTGTAACACACTTTTAGAGCAGCTGATACTGATTGCCGTCCTTTTCAGCTGAGAGGTTAGAGAGTGGAGCTGGACTAGAGGAAGACACAGAGGGACAGAAATAGAAAAATAAAAAACAGAGGGAGGAGAGGAAGACAAATGAGGAGAATGAGAAAGAGACTCGTGGGAGAATAAAAAGAGCGACATGTGGTTTCTTTCCAGAGTCACCTTCAAACTTGGTCAACAGGAGATGAGCAGATAATAAACACACACTTTGGGACAAATTGTCTCTCAACATTAGTACATCATTGGGACAAGAGGATGAATGTCCTCTCTGTGTCTGGGGAATGATGCAGCTCTCCAAAATAATTCCTTTGATTGCATCTGATTCAAACAACAGTGCAACAGACCTGAAACACTTCTGTGTTCAATTCCATATTATACTCACTGTAAGAAAGTACAGGAAAGTACTAAGTACATTTACTCAAATACAGTACTGTACTTAAGCACAATCTTGAGTATTTCCATTTTGTGCTGCTTTATACTACATTTCAGAAGAAATATAGTAATTTTCACTGTGCTACATTTATTTGACAGCTATAGCTATAGCTACTGTGATAAATGTGTGTGTTTAGCTATTAGCTAAACATTAAAAAACATCTGATGAGCATATGAAATACAACACATTGCTCCCAGCCTTTTAGCTTGTGACCCCTTACAAAAAGCAGTGTCTGCTGCTATCACAGAATGCAAATGCATTCACATGAAAAAGGTAAACAGAGTACTAAAGACAGCAGTGTTTTGTATAAAGTACATCAGTGTGTTGTTGCTGCTTTGAAAGAGTAATTCACACGCTGCATGTGTGCATCATTCTGTTGCAAAAATGCCATTTTGAAAAAGGATTGTTAGGTTTTAATTGCAGAGTTTCATTTAGACATAGAAGTGAGATGTTTAGCTCCAAGTGTTGTGTCTTATTCGGCCTGTGTGTAGTTTTATGTGCATGTGGAGAATAAAAGGCAGCTTGATATTTGCACTGGTGTCACAGTGTTGGTCTGTAGTGAATAGGGTTTTATTGAAAAGCTGGTCAGCAGGCAGTGTGACGCTCTAACTGTGCCAGGAGAAGGGCTGTAATTCCCTCTGCCCTCCGCTGCTATAAATGTACACACTCGTGGCACTGGAAGGCACTTTGGATGAAAGCATTCACTAAATGGCACAGATACTGTAGGCTGTGTATAGGAGCTAACAGTCCCAGAGCAGAGCTCACTGCCTTCCCCCTCACACTCAGTCCTCTCTACATGCAGAGGGTGTCCTTTGGAAAGGTCAACCTGACTACAATAAGGCAGAAAAGGACAGCCTCTTTAAAACACTCCGCACACAGACACACACACACACACACACACACCAAACGTGATAAATGTGTGTGTGTGTTATTACAATTTAGAATGAGCAATGAGGGGAATGAGTCATGACCATGAGAAGGTCAGGGGCTGTGTGTTTGTGAGCACTGTGTGTGTGTTTATCTTGTTTACAGAGGTGTGTGTATTTGTACATGTGTAGGTGTGTGAATTTGTACATGTGAGCGCTGTGTGCATGCATGTAAATGTGTGTGTGTGTTAGAAGCACTACAGCATGTGAAGGTCAATGTGGTAACACTCAATGCCAAAAACATCTCCCTCTCTCTCTCTGCCACACAACACACATACATTACATAATACTGATAATATATATAATATTTATAATATAGTAAAGCTAGCCATTTGTTACCTTCAAACTATTCTATGCTATCAAGTGTATATTGTAGTAAAAGATTGTGTATGGACTGCTGTATGAAAGGTTGAGTAAACCTCAGAGAGGTTCTTATTAAACTCTGGTGATTATTGAAGTCCTAGTTTGGGTCTGTGCTGCACTTTCATAAAGTTGGGGACTCACAAGAAACAGATTTTGAAAAGATTGTTCAAATTTGAAGCAGCAGAGGCTGAGATATCCTGACTTTTAGTTCCTAGTATGGGTCAACACTGGATCCTACATTAAAGGGAGGAGATCTACTGGACTAATTCCAAAACTTTTGGTAAGAATTAGTAATTTCAACCCCAAAATTTGTAAAAAAAAATAGGGCCCAGGTTTAAAAATACCACTAAGTAGCCTCTTTCATTAGATCCTCCATGCCTGGTAAATGGCCACGTCTTTCAAATTCTATCCTTAGGTTCATAACACAGGTTTTTGGTTACAAATTTGAAGTCTCAAGGCAAATTCTATATGACCCAGATGACATCATTGAGTTCTTTTGTCATACTTTAAAGTGAGACTTGTGTGTAGCTTTTGCTGATCATCAGCCACTGCAGCCTCATGTGACATTCTTATTGTAGACTTATTGTACATATCAACATACTGTAACAGTAGTACAAACAGAGAAGAGTCACAAAGTCCGTGAACTGACTCAGTGATATCAGTTACACAACAATGTCTACCGAAAGTTTTCTAACATTAGCTAATATTAGCCACCATAAGCTAGCTACTGGTCCTATCAGACAAAGTGAGGCTAGATCAGCAAAATCCCTCAGTGTTCTGAAATGTGCAAGGGTGTGTTTTAGTGCTTAAGAATTTAAAGGGAAACTCTGGTATTTTTACAAATACCAATGACTAATACTTACCATTAGTTTTGGAATTGGTCCAGTAGATCGCCTCCACCGGCATCCGCGAACGGGCTGCAATAGCTGCAACGTAATCCTTGCCTGTCCACTAAAAGTATTTGTTTTTGTCACCGACAGGCTCAGACTGTTATTCGAAGTGTCTGACAACATTACGGAAAGGATCCCTACAGAGACAGACTGTTTGTTAAAGAATAAGATCTGCGAGAGATCTTAAAGAGTAAGATGTCTTGCGAGATTTCAGAGAGAGACTTTTCCTTTAGCAAGACTTTCTGTTTCTGGTTAATCAAAAAGGATCTGTGCACAGTTGCCCACAAGGATTACATTGCTGCCATTGCAGCCCGTTCACGGATGCTGGCGGAGGCAATCTACTGGACCAATTCCAAAGCTTTTGGTAAGTATTAGTCATTTCGACCCCAAAATTTGTAAGAATAGGGCCCAGGTTTAAAAATACCGGAGTTTCCCTTTAAGGTTTCACTTGGAGGAATCTGTATTTTAAAATATTCCAAACAAGGATTCCATGATTATTAAGGCTGTATCATTTGAAACTTTGGGATCTCTACTAGAATTTCAAAGAAACCTTTTTTTAAATCAGTCGCAGTTATAATTTTAAAAAATGTCTGTCATGAGTTAAGCACAAAATGCTGATTATATCTAGGTGAAGATATAATCTCCTTTTACTCACCCAGCTTTTCATATTTTCATTTCAGATGTCATTTGCTTTTGACAAACGGTTTCTTTCTCTAGGACTGTGTCTCAAATCACGTACTTCCATCAGTACACTTACATGCAGTATACTGTGTACACTATGTACTGCCTTGTGTAGTGCGTTCATTTTGACAGGGTAGTGTTGTCTCAAATAGAATACTGCTGTTGTGCGTTTACCGGAAATGATGATCGCAACCTTTGACCGCGTCGTCTTCTTCTTTTTAATGGTGGATTGCAACCGGGCGGAGCATTATCGCCAACATTTTACCGCGATTGCCACACGCCAAAATATCTGCCAGCTTGTTTGCTCACTTCACTTCAATTCAGTTATGTTAAAAATGAATAAAAAATGAATGTGCTTTTACTTTTAGCCGTAACAATCGCAACCGCCATTTTCATACGTTGGTGGTCCCTCCCCTTCCGCTACCTAGCCAAGATGGCGGCCGTTGATGGTGAGAAGTGTGCAGCGTTCCACACTCAACTTTCTGACCGTTATGAGTACACCATCTGGGTACTTATAGTACACTGCATTTTGCCATACTTCAGGGTGAACGCACTCATGCCCCCAAAATATTAAGTGTAAGTACGGAAGTACGCGATTTGAGACACAGCATAGTTGTGTGATTGCTTCCTCTCAGAGGTGCATAGCATAAAGTTATCTGAGCATTGGGACGACCTTCCAAAAAAAAAAATCAAAGCAATGAGTTCATCCCTGTCAGCTCGAGGCTCTGCTAGTCCTCTGAGAATTTGGTTGAAGGAGTTTAAACTGGTTTGTGACTTTTTCTGTGTTAACAAACATCATCCAATACTTAAAAAGTTCCTATAATGCTGGAGGAATGGGACTCATGGTGACAGGTAGACTGCTTACAGCCCTGATGGCCAATACATCCTATTCCTTAGCATGCAGATGCCAGGAGGCGTAGCATTAGCAGCATGTTAGCAGAGCAGCAGCTTCAGAGCTCCATCTGTGTCTACAGGATGCATTCAGGCACAGTATTGAGTGCAGGTCACCTGTGTTTTGCCTGCCCTCAGAGCCCAACACACAATCACTGTAGTTACACATGTAAAATGGAAGAAAATAGCCGAGCCGTTACGCAACCTGTGTAGACAGCTGGACTGATTGAAACAGAAGTGTGACTGAATAACGTGGTTACACAGAAGCCTAATGGGTGTCTAAGCTCAAACATCAGCTTGTCACTGCTGCTGATTCTGGAACTGGGAGAATGTCATCCCAAGACAAACACCAGTATCAGTCGCTTGTTGAAATGTCTAATACGACTTGTGTTTACATTTACCTGACAAGGAACTGTAGTGGGCATATGAATTATGACTCTTGTCTGTCAGAAGCAAAGATGGAAGCAGTGCGACTTTGTTGATGAGTCACAAGAGCTCAAAGGAAGGAGGTCTGGGTGGAAGCAGTGTGACTTTGACATGGCAGACTGCTGTTTGTTTCCAGCTGCCTACTGACAGTTACACAATCATTCCTAACTTTAACCAGGTGGTTTTTGTGCCTATCCCTAACCAAACCTTAACTATAGCAGAGGTGGCAGATTGGCAAACGCTCATATAAAACACTTTTTTTCCACTCATGCCAGGGAGTTACAGTTTTTCACAATTGCTAAAACACATTTCTTGAAACCTTCCACCCTTTTCTCAAAACTGTAAACACAAACTACATTTTTCAAACTCAAACTACATTCACAGAACCTCTGACTCTTTGCAAAATCAATCGCCTCAAAACAGTTTTATCTGTGTTCAAAACAATGTTTTCAAATCATACAACAAGCCAGTCAAAATAAAAACACTACAGAGCATTCATTACACACTACATCAAAAAATGGAAAACACTGTGTTTAGGGTATGTAGCTCCAGAAAATGTTTATTGTTTATAAAAATAAATGCATTTAGCATTTAAAAAAATCACAACTCATTGGATTCAGCATTTATATACAGTAAAAATAAAGTACTGCAAAAGGACAAAGAAAATGTAAATGAAAAAGAGTCGGTCTAGACCTGCTCTATTCGAAAAAGTGCCCTGAGATAACTTTGTTATGATATGGCGCTATATAAATAAAACTGAATTGAATTGAATTGAAAAGCACATTACAGTACAATGGAACTGCAAAATCAAATTCATCAAGTGATTCATTCAGCATCACGTCTTTTTGCTGGGTCAGGCCAGAGGACTTCATCTACATCGCAGGCAATGTTCTCCCTACCCAGGCAATGGGGAAAAAACCCTCTGGTGTGCCGGATCCAACCTTGGTAAGACTCCACACCTACGTCACCACAGGCCAATTCCATGGCCTGTAGTAGAATTTCCCTGGGTTGTCGCTCATATACTTTCCACCGCCATGCAGAGGAAAACTCTTCTATTGGGCTGAGGAAAGGAGAGTATGGTGGAAGGCAAACATTTATGAATTGCTGGTTGATATTGAACCACTCCTGTATCTGGATAGCATGGTGAAAACTGATGTTGTCCCAAACTATGACAGACAGGATGCTCTGCCTGCTCATGATCCTGCTGCTCATGCCCAAACAAGACATCCCAAAGATCACCCAGAAATGTATGAAGATGTAGGGTGTTATACAGCCCCAAGATGGCATGATGGTGGAGAACCCCACGATTACTTATGGCAGCACATAGGGTCACATTACCACCACGCTGGGCAGGGACTTCAACAATGGCCCATTGGCCAATTATGTTCTGGCCTTTCCTTCTCCTCTTCGTCAGATTGAACCCTGCTTCATCTACAAAAATGTATTCATGGGGTCTTTCCATGGAATCCAATTCAAACACTCTCTATAGGTAGAAATGGATATATTTTTGTAAGTGCTACAGAAAGACAGACCTATGCTGTAGAGTGTATGCACTCCTGATTTACATACATTACAATATAGGTAATGCTGCTTGACAGTACTATGTAGTATAGTATTGTAGTGTGAACAATCAGCACTGAATATGAATGTACACTTACTTGCACATACTGAAATCGTTGCTCTTTGACCCTTTGTGAGTTGCGTTCAAAGGGTATTCTGTACACTTGCTTCATGCGCACCCTGTTGCGTTGGAGGACACGGTCAATAGTGGAAAGGCTGACACTGTTGATTCCTTCAAAATTTGCATTGTCTTCAACAACTGCTGCTGTATTTCACACAGTCTGATGGCATTGTTTTGAAGGACCATGTCAACTGTGAGAGACTCTTGCTGTTGGGAGAACAAATGAGTCCTTCCTACCTCATGTGGCAGTCTTGCAATTCTACAAAAGGGAATGTGCAGTTACAAAAATACCCCCCCCCCCCCGAAAGAGGTTTCAATGACCAAAAAAAAAAAAACATTACCTGTTCTCTTCTCTGAATCTCCTGATTATAGCGGCCACAGAGAATCTACTGAGATGAGGTTGGACTCTTTGTCCTGCTTCCATCATTGTCATTCCATGAACTAAAACATGGTCTATTACAGTAACGCGAATTTAATCAAAAATTGCTGTTCTTGGTCTTGGTGGTGCTCTTCCTCGTCTTCCTCCTACTCATCCAGCACCTCTTACATGCACTCTTCCTCTCTGATTGTTTCCATCCATGGTATCAACCTTCAACAACCTGTACACTCTGAACTGGCTTATATTGGTTTCATCATCATTAGCAATAAGTGTGATCAATGTTGAGTCGTTGTGTGTAAGCTATGACATCTGGGCTTTATTTGTGTTTAACGTTTGCCACCAGTGGTTACTATTATGCATCACAGTGCAAAAGCATTTGGCTCAGAGAAAGGGGTTTAGTGTTTTAGCAATACAGAAAAACTGTAAGTGCAACACCCACCGGCCGCTGTGTGGAGGATTGCTTAAAATGATGCCTGTAACACACAGTGGACATGTCGCACAGACAAAAGAAGTGGGATGTGCTAGTCAGGGGAGCACACGTGATAAAGTTGCTGCTTTTCTTGAGAGTTGACACTCGTTGACACTGGGAAGCAGGACAGCAGTGGGTCCTAGTGCCGCTGCAATAACACGCATCAAGACGCTACCTGCTGGCCAGGACTGGTGACCGATACATTTTTCTTCTGTTTTCTTAGTATAAGTGTGAAAATCCGAACTTGACAAAAACAAAATGGAAAGGTCCACTTACTAGCTTTTTCTGGAGATTTCAATCACATCTCACAGTCAGTATGCTCACTGAACTGAACAAACTCCAACCATGAGATGTGGCTTTATGTGGACCTTGAGTTAAGATTTCTTTGGGACATTTCTTAGTTTAGTTGGAATAGTTACAGATTGTATTTTGTGCAACACTTTGTTTCGAAAGTGTACAATGAGTGTAAATGAATGAATAGCTGCCAAGATATTGGTAAATTTAGACTATTTTTTTCCTGTCTTGCGGAAAATGGTCTTGTATTTATTATTACTATTATCTTGTATTTTCATCTGTATCCTGCTTAGTCCAAAGGAAGATACTGTAATGACTTGACTTGACAAAACATGTAAACCTACAAGCCACTGAGGGGCTGCTATACTGGAGTTTGCCTAATTGACGCATCCTCTTGTGTAGCATGTCGTTCAATAATTCACATTTCCAAACTGTTGTGTAGCCAAACATGCAGTGAATTTATGTCTTTACCGAACAGGTTTGTTCACCATGAAGACGGCAATCCATATGCACTTTTATCGATAACTTGTGTGCAAACAAACTCACGCTACATCCGATGGTCAAAAAACTGTGTGCTTGCTTCCTCTGGTAACCAACACACCTGCTGTGTGTTTACCGCTTCATCAACTTGTACCTTCACCATACTCCACACACCACCTACTGCGCAACCAGGGAATTACCACAAGTGAACATATTTTATATACACACATAATAATACAAAAAAAAAATACAAAATGGCTCCAACAGATACCAATAGGCTTGGGGTGACTTTGTTTTAGAAGTATTATTTGAGGTTTAAAACACATTTCTATTTCTGCATTTCCTCTTCATTTCCCTAACATTTGTGTTAAATACAACATTGCCCCCTCGTGCAAATACACGCACCTACATGAACATTTGCACACACTGGCCTTTAAGCTTATTACTCCTTGTCATACATGTCTGATATCCTGATGATGTGTTTTTTTTGGATAGGTTCATGGAAAGCTAATAAAAATCACCTGAATTGATGTTATTGTTCTGATTATCCAAAGTGATACCTGATGAGGTGCTTCATTTGTATGATTGCTGCTTTTGTTGTGAGTAGCTGTATTATTGAGCTGAAACAATTCTCCTCTCCTCTGCTCTGTCCTTTGTTCCACAACACGTCAGCTCAGTGTGGCCTTAATAAGACACCATCACAGAGCCTCTAACGGTCGTGCATGATGATGGCACAACCCTCAGCGTGCTATTATCATATCCTCCGCTCTGTTTGAAACCTACAAATACTGCTATATTATCTGAGTTAAACCACACATATAGAAAACCGATTTCTTGCTGATTTGCTTTCTTAAATGTCCTTTCTTAATGACTTATGATACAATGGCACAGGTTCATTGCTGTCAACTATCTTAAAGTCAGGAAAATTTAAAAAACAAATGGGTATTTTTACTCCTGCCGATTGTTTCTATGAGCATTTGAAAAATAGATTTGATGATGAAAAATTCTGTCAGTCCACACTGGGTTTTGCTCTGTTTAGTTCATTGTCAAGTGCCTCTGTCCAAACAAAAGAAGCCTGAATGGAGTGATCACAATAGTCCAGGGAGTGCAGGCTAATGGAGAGGAGTGTGGAGTATTAGTCTATCTGAGCCATAGACTGTAAATAAAGATGGAATAAAGATCCCGCCCATACATCCACCTGAACTAATCGCGAGCACGCCAAAAGTTGTCAATCATGATGTCACACCCCCTTTTTATAGCATCAAATAACTAATTAAAACCAAATGTATCAGAAAAATGAACACTTGAACAAACATGTCCATGGCCCATGTCCCATCCGCTAACATAGAGGGGGCGGTTTATGACCTATACTGCATCCAGCCACCAGGGAGCGAGCCAGATGTTTTGGCTTCACTTTTGGGGAACTGTCATGTCGTCCATCTTTATATACAGTTTATGAACTGAGCAGTGGAAAGAGTAAAATGTTTTAAAATATTTAGATGTATGACACTTCATGTACCTACTGTATACTGACCAATAGGCAAACATGAACACACATTATTTGTTGCTAGAATTCAGGTTGATACTGAACCTCAGCTGTTCCTGTTGACAAGCCTGTCTCCTAGAAATTACCTTTATATACAACTAATCTGCAAACTGGCAAGTCACAAAAATATTGATGCTGAACATATCACTAAAATGTACATTTACATTTCATTTGTTTTCCACCAAAATATCAGATCTTGCAATACGATATCCATCCAGTTATCTGTAGAAACACGAAACATTTTACTGAAACCACAATCTTTCCCTAACCTTAAACACAGTGTTTTTGATGTCTAAACCACAGATGGGACTCAGGACGTAAACCCCGGTTTCAGGAGTCAAAGTCCTGAACTTTGTACCCTCAACATGCTCCCCGACCATGCTCACTCAATAAAGATTGTTTAAATAAACAAACAAATAAACCTTGCCTCTGAACATAATTGAGGCAGTGGTTACATTTGCCATCAAAACGTAACTGGCAGAACAATTTAGTCGGAGATAGGAGACAGGGTCTGGATTGGGCTACTGTTCTATCAGTCGCCAAGTCAGATGTTCTTGAGTATTGCACTGATGCTTTGATACACACACTGCACCTGTAATTGGTAATGTAACTGTTATCACTGAAGCAACGGACAAAGAGAAGTTGCCATGTGATCATGAGAATCAATTTGTAAAAACATCTTACCTGTATATGGACTATAGACTGTATAAACTGTATGTTACCATCAATTCTCAAATAGTGACGTATGAAAGGCCTTTACTTCTAGTTCTCCCTGTTTTATATCTATGGTTTTGTGATATTTTAGTGAGACACTTCCCTGCTTCCTGATCTTTTGTTGCTGATTTTTGCTGTTAATACGAACTCAACATTTCTTGCATTTGTTTCCCATTAAATGCCCCCCTAAGTAGTCAATAGGTATGATCTCTTACTGTTCGTGAATCATGTACAGGAAACCTTGAGTCTCATTATCAGTATCTTAAAATCATTAAAACATGAATCAGAATGAAGGAATCTGAGTGAGAAAGCAGCATAGTGGTGAGTATGACAGGTTGTACTGATGTGGAAATGTCCATTATGCTGAAGTTGACAGCCATTATAGTTGAGGGAACTGATTTTTTTTCTCCACCATTTTCCCCAACTTTTACTTTACAGCTATTATTTTTTTCTTTTTTGTATGTTTTCTTTTACTTTAATCTATAGCTCTTTTATGTGTATATATCTATGCCATACATTACTCTATCCTCACCTGCTTGTGTATTTCCTAATATATTTTTTGAAATACTTATACTGTATGTATATTTATTCTAAAAAGTCCTCCAAGATTAGTGCTATGTCAGTCCAGGATTAGTGCTAGTTCCATAAAGCTCTATTTCATTTGTAAGCAATGCAATCACAAGCTGCCTGTTAACCTATTTGAACCCAGTCTATGTTATGGCGACTTACTGGTGTGATGGTGGCTGAATGTGGAGGCCGCTCTGTTTTCTTAAATCTGCAGTTGCATGTGAAGCCTGTGAGGCTAAAGTCTGGTTGAAGTTGGTGGAGACTGGCTGAATAATCCCTCCAGAGACAACAGCAAACCTCTGTCACAGCAAACTATCACCAGAGCTGATTAACAAACTAGCTGACTGACTGACTGACTGACTAAGCTCAAACCGAACACAGCCCTGCATTAAAACAACACAAGGGTTGGTGGGGGCATGTAGCTTCAGGTACCAGTGAGACATGAAATACAATGCAGGAAGTCCAGTTGGAGGAACAGATCTGTGAGATTGAAGGCTTATCAGCCTCTGAGACGTGATTTAACAACTGGAAGGTTATCATGGAGGCAATTACTTTATCTTTCATCATGATGATGGCTTGTTTTATGTTTGCACTCTTTGACCTATCTGAGACAACAAATTATGATTTGCCTTGAGGGACTTTACAATCTGTACAGCATACGACGCCCTCTATCCTTAGACCCTCGACACCCTATGTACATACATAGTATTGCACGTGTATAGATATATAAGGAGAAGTTCTTGCTATAAAGAGTAATACACTGAATAAATAATTGATATAAAGTCTCGCAGTATGGTGGTTTCTCCTCTGCCCTCCCCTGCCAGCGTCACGGCTGCTTTCAGCAAGTCAAAGTTGAAAAAGTTTTTAAAGCACTTTAAATGACAATTTGAAATTTCTTAAAAGGAAACCAACAACAAAATGTATCATCACCAGTTTCTGTCTGCCTCAGTCTGCCTGCACTTCTTTCTGAATCCGACTCTCCACAGGAGGTTCCTACCACTGCTGTTTAACACAACACACACACAAACCATTCTTCATAAAAACCCTGACTGACTGACAGAACGAGTAAAGAGAAGAGTGCATTAAAATTCATGACTTTGTTTCAAAAGGATTCTGTACAGTTCCCTCAACACACGTTTATTCTCACACAGAGAATTTAATAGGCTTGGTGTATCTGTGAAAACTGAATTAGCTATGAAAACACACACACACACACACACACACACACACACATGGATACACATTCAAAGGCATTATGTATGGCATATTAAAGCTTACAACTCAGTTACAAATATGATCACCACAGAAAGAAACAGACAGAAATACAAACACACACACACAGAGGTTATATTAGTTTACTCGCAGACGCAACATTTAGCTTAAGAACCAAAGTCAAAATTCACACATACAAACATACACGTCTTCTGGATGAAAAGCAGTAACTATTTATAACATAGACTGTATATAAAGACGGACAACATGACAGCTCCCCAAAAGTGAAGCCAAAACATCTGGATCGCCCCCTGGTGGCTGGATGCAGTATAGGTCATAAACCCCACCCCTCCATGTTAGCGGATGGAACATGGACCAAACTTAAAAGTCAAAGTACACATCAAATACATTTTTCCCAAAGATGGTTTCTGTCATTTTAGGTAGTTCTTATCACGCTGATGTTTGTTCAAGTTTTCATTTTTCTGATAAGCTAGGTTTTAATTAGTTATTTGATGCTATAAAAACAGGGTGTGATGTCATGATTGACAACTTGTGGTGTGGTTGCATTGGTTCAGGTGGGTGTATGGGCGGGACCTCGATACTCTGGATACTTGAGACTCTGGCTCCAAATGACGTCACCAGCACAAGATGGCAGCGTCTGTATTCAGGATATTTTGGCTTCATTTTGTACAGTGGGAGAAAGTGGAGACACGTCGTCCATCTTTATTTACAGTCTATGGTTTATAACTGCTTACTGACTTACATATAAGATAAAGACAGCATGCTTCACTTAATATCTTATATTAAGTGAAGTATGCATACTTAATATTCACTTATCTCTCTATCTATCTCGCACACAGTCACTTGTCAACCTGTCTCAGAGTTACCATGGTGACAGTCAGGCTATTAGTACAAGGCCAAAGAGATGCCTTTCATTGTGACCTAATGAGAGCTCTTCAAGAGGCCATCACTCACACTTACACTCACTCTCTCTCTCTCTCACACACACACACACACACTGGAGCCATTGTTAAACAGTGCATGCAGCTCCATGACAGTATTTTATGGTGCTCTCAGGCTGTAAGAGTTACACCAATAACACCACTAATAATGTGCTTTGATTAGCAGTCAGATGTGTTCCACTGTGGTCCACCATTATAACCATATGACAGATATGATACAGCTTGGCAGATTACACATTTATTACAGTATATCATTATTCATTTTACTGCTTTCATCTGAGCATTGTAGTGTCCCAGTAGTGCAGTGCAAATACTTAAAATACTGAGTTAAGTTAAAATGGCAGTTAAAATGGAAGTGCTGAAAGAAATTGAAGGTCAGCTTAAGTGTAAGCAGAAGTGGCAATTTAAGTGGAAGAGCTAAGTGAAGCTGAATCATCAGTGGAAGTGAAAAAGGGTGAAGATTCAGTTGAACTTCAAGCACTGAAAACAGTTTTAGTGTCAGTTGTGTGTAAGTGATAAATTGAGATGGAAGGGTCAGTTGAAGTAACTTATTACCAGTTCATGAATATATACAGTACACTGAAAAAAGTCAGGTAAAGTGTAAGCACTGAAGGCAGTTGGAATAAAGTGTGTATTGTTTTTTGTTTGTTTGTTTTTCAAAGGAAAAAATCTGAGACCATGGCCATACACACCATTGAGGTCACCGAGGTCCGGACCTATTTTTTCCGAGGTGTATATAATAAAGTCGTGTACGGGGCACCCCTGGGCTCAGCTGAGAAAAAAAAAAGAGCCATGTGTAAATCTGTACTCTCGGTTTAAACTGTGCCCACGGTTTGGCAATCCATGACATTAACCAATGACATTTATATATAAATATCAATTGACCCAGTGTTTACACTGAGACAGATGAAAAAGAAAAGACTCCGTCAGTCAAAGCTCAGCTTTGGGAAGGGAAGAGATACAGGACAAGACGAGGAGACTGAGAGAAAAAGAAAGAGAGAAGGTTTCATTTGTGCTGTTGGTCTTGGTGGTCTTGTTGGTTGGGTGTGTGTTGGTTGTGTGTGTGTGTGTGTGTTTGTGTGTACATTCATTTTTGTTCTCTCAAGCTTGAAACTATTTCAAGAGGAAGGACATGAATGGGAAGGCCGCACTAAGAGAGAGAGAGGGATGTCCATGTGAAAATCTGAGATTTTAAGAAACTGACAACCTTGGTGTTTACCTACAGTGCATCCCTGTTGTATTGTGCATAAAACTGACCTCTGGCATTGTGTGCACACGTGGGTGGCTGTGTACTTTGGTTGGCTGTGAAATGCTCTAAAGCAGTAACATTGACCTGAATACAAAAACAGGATCTCCTGTATCAGTGTTACAACACTGGGTTGAAGAGCCTTTTCTCTTTTCTGTTCTATACTGTTCTTAGAGCCTCACTAGAAGTGAGGCTAAAACTGTAGTGTTTCTCCTGAGGGTGGCACTCAGACCATGGAGGTCAATAAGATCGCAACAGTTTGTCCACTTGTAAGCAAATTGCATGGCAATCTGTTCAACATATTATTAGATATTTTTATCCCCTTTACACTCCATCCATCTTGGAGAGATTGGACTGTTATCTGATATCAAAAAAGCCCAGTGTAAAGCCCCTCAGGGTAGACACATATGTAATCTTTACTGTTCCTTAAGTGAATCTACATCAGTGTGATCTGTGGAAGTAACCACTTACAGGGTTTGTCCCCCGTAATGATGGCATCTGAGGTGACACTGAAATTAGCCATCTTTCTCCCTGTCACATTAAAACAACAGCAGCTTCAGCAACTTCAAGGCAGAGCAAGCTGTTGTAGTGTTTATCTGATCCCTGATCAGTGAAACCACTGAATGAACTATGAAGATGAGAGAGCTGTGTGAATAAGTGCCTGTGCTGGTCAGCAAAACCTTTGTTTAGCTAAACTACTACTTAGCTACATAAGCTAACTATGAGTTAGCTAGCCAGTTTAGCTAACTAAAACAAGTAGCTAAAGTTCTTCCTCTGGTGTTTTTAGCAGTTACCAAACAGCTTCAGGTGAATACCAAAACCCTCTAGACTAGAGGAGGGCCTACCTTGATTTACATCTAGCATGGTCTAGATTATGTAATCAGATTGTTGATCTGGCTAAAACACTGACATAATGTGGCTAAATGTAAACGTATCCTAGAGTTCATCTTGTGAAAAGTATGAAAATCCACAGCAATTTTCATGGAAATTTGCCCATTAGCTTCCTCTGTTACAGCCTTATTGTCCTCAGAACCAGCTGTCCGATATCCAAAATACCATCCAAACTATTGGTCTGTTCTATGGACAAAAGTAGTAACATTGTTTTAAAAAATGCTGGAATAAAGGAAGAAAACTGGTGTTTTGATTCGGTTTTTTTTGTTTTTTTTGCCCCCTGCCAGTGAAACTTGACATGCCTGTAGTGTGACTATAGTGAACCTGAGGGGTTTGGACTGATCCTTGTAAATATAGTTTACAACACAGAGAAACTAGGAGATTTTGAATGGCTGCCTCACAGGTATCTCACCTCACCAGGTGGGCAAGAGACAAAAATATATAGACAGGGAGTGTACAAAACAGCTATCTATCATTTTGAATTGATATGGCTGCCAGCCGGCTGGGATCCAATTTCCAGCCATTTTCCAGCCACTGGGCCTGCGTTCAAAACCTCCTACTATACTAGCAGTACGTATGGATTTGACCAAGTCCCCCAGGGCATGTCTAGATTCCACTGTAAACACGCCTATTCGTTCAGGGTGTCAATATGAGATTCCTTCCTTCACAAAAACACTTTCACACACAAACCAATGTGTGACGGCCCACAGTACACTGCAGAGTCTTGTTGTCAATGGTTATTATTCACATATTAACAGCATAAACTATAGAAGCATATCTGTTCTGCAAGACAGATGACTGACGAACATCCAACAAGCTCCCCAACAATGCTGTCGGTGTGGATTGCCTTTTAGTCCTCTGTAATTGATAAAGATGTCTATCACTTGTACATATGTAAGTCAGCACAACATAGCCTCACTCTAACTGATGATGTTCTGCTGCTGTTTCATATATTCAGAAGTGATTTTGTATTTTTCTGACAGTAAATTAAAATGTATGTTGCACTGCAGAAGTAATGGTTCTCAATTACGAAGAAGGAAGGACGAACAAACAAGACTGTGCAGCACAATCTTGATGTATTTATTCGTATTCTTGTATACTACTATGGATGTTTATGGGCTTCATACTAATTTGTTTTTCTATTTTTCCTACAAGCGTCAATAAATACTTAAATAATTCATTTGTATCCACTTTTATCAATCTAAAAGGAACTACTGTATGTATATAAGTAGGCTTTAAGTCTTAACAGTTTAAACTCATGATGTATTAAAGTCCTAAAGTAGTGAACTACAAATTAAACTAAAACATACATTTCCCATATAAGCGTCACCATGTCAAGCTTGCAGTAATGAGAAATATATATAGAAATAGTGTGATTTGTCACTGAAGGGTTATGTTTTAAATAAATATGATGGAAACAACAAGAGATGCAACAAGAGCATGTGATGAGACGAGGAGGGAAGAAATGAGAGGGAAAAGGTCACATGGCGGGGATAAATGAGGAGAGGACAAGAAGCAACAGCAAAGTAGAATAAGGAAAAGACGGATATGAGGAGGAGCAAAGAAGATACCAGGAGGGGAGAGGATCAGAGCAGAGAGCACAGTAGAAGCTCTGAGTATAGAAAAGGAGGAGATAGGAATTGGATGTATATGTTCCTGGTGTAAATCCCACCAAATCCTCTATGCACCTCTAGCAGAGCCTTTTTCTTTCATCTTCTCTTCCAGCTGATTTCACCTTTAATCTAATCTTTTCCATACCTCTATACATGCCCCAGATTCACAGTTTTATGTTTTTGGAGAGCCACTGCTCAATGGGAATGTGTGCATTTATTATACAATAAACATGATATTGAACACTGAACAGTTTTAATTGTTATTAGAAATACTGCCAATTGCAGCAGCAGTAGCAGATACTACTACTAATACAATAACATGATTAACATGGCCGTGACTTATGTTACTACTCCAGCAGCAGTAAGAGCAGCAGCTGTAGCAGACGTAGAAGTAGAGTGTCATACATACTGCCATTGAACTCAAACACTGTGGTTTGCAATGGGGGGCATTTTACAGCAAGTACACTGGAGAGCCACCAGAAAAACCCATGGATTCCTTTGTACGATACTGATAAGTACATGTTGACCATACACTGTAAGCAGTTTTTCTTATTGTAAACAAATCCAATGAAAAGACCCAAACCAGCAATATGTTAGTCGGTCCATCAATACTTTTTGACTTCCCTACTCTGTCTGTGGCTCTCAGGTCCAAGCCCATTGGTTCCTACTGAAGACTTAAATCTTAAAAAAATAATTTCAATGTAGTTTTTTCAAACAAACAGGAGGAAATAGTGCTTTTGCTAGGGACTATTTTCAGCGGCAGGTGAATACACATCTCATGCTCTAGTGAGTATTTAGGGCAGCAGGACAGTGTATGTGGGACAGAGTCCAAATGAACATGGTAATAAAGGAACATGTCACCCAGTGCAGCAGTGTGGCTCACTTATGTGTTTTTAATAGTTTTTGGACAACAATGGAGCTCTATGGCACAGAGGAAGAAGACATATCAGGCTGTGATACAGTACTTGTTAGTAGATACAGTCACTGCTGGTTTGAGTCTGTTCATGTTGTTGACAGCCAGAAAAATCACCAGATGTATCCTTTAGATCAGTGGTTGCCAAACGTTTTGGCCGTTGACCCCTTAAAATGAAGCAGTGTCTGCTTGTCACCCCTCCTCTGTCACAATCTGCTCCCGTTATGTTTTATTTTGAAATACTTACCTCTCCTTTCATTTCAGATACTTCCTGCCCTTGTGTATTTGCCAAGTTCTCCAGCATTCCTGTTTTGCCTGATCTACCTGTTCTGACCCTGCTTGCCTGTTTTTCAGACCTGGGATAACCTGCCTGCCTGTCTCTGGATTTATTTGCCTGTGTGACTGCTCTCCTGGGGTTGACCTTGCCTGAACTATTAAAGGTTGGGTAGGCAGTTTTCTTTTGGCGTCATTGGGCAAAAATGCCATATTAACCGTGCAGCATATTGTAATTCAAGTGGTCTGAGAGCAGACCTCTACTTCAGCCCATTATATTCAATGCCATGGCGCTCGTATCGATGAGTGGCAAAGTGGCATGATGATAAACAGTGAGGAATAACTTTTGACGGGGGACAGTGGTGTGTGTGTGGTGTACTAGCCTCTCTTCCCGCTGCTGGACGGCGTTGCAGCTGCCTCTGAAGCCTGGGGCGCTCTGCTCTGCAGCTGCGCTGGAGGGGCGTCTTTGAGAAAACAAGTAGCGGCGGGAGGGACCGCGGTAAGGCTCACGCTGTGGAGAGCGAGCCCTACAAGGGACTCAAGCCGGCTGATGTCGTTGCCTGCGACTCAGCTTGTAAGGCACGTCACCTGTTTCAACAGCCAATCAGTTCATAGCGAAGTCAGCTGGTCATCTCGACCTGCCCGTTTTTGTTTTATTTGTTTTCTCCATTTCATCAATACTAGAAATGCAACTGTAGCAAGTAACTCACTATCACTATCCTCATTCATATTTTAAGCCGCTACAAATTATATCCAGCTACAAAAACGCCTGAAAAGCCGGCAGATAGAATGGAAGTACAGAGATTTATTGCTATGGAAACATCTTCTTGTCTAGTCACATTGGTGTAAACTGACAGGTTTCAGAACGTTGCAGACTGGTGCTTTGCAAGTAGTTGCAAGTTTCAACTCATCTCGTTGCGCATCTTTGGTCTAAACTGGTTTTTAGTGTAGCTGCCGACAAAATATACAAAATAACATAATATTTGAACCATGTACCTGAATTAAAGGTTGGGTTGGCAGTTTTCTTTCTTCTTTTTCAAAAATGCCATAATAACCGTACAGCATATTATAATTCAAGTGGTCTGAGAGCAGACCTCTACTTCAGCCCCCCTTCTTGCCTCTGTTTTCAGGCTTCAGAAAATCTGTCCCGTGACGGTAGAGTTTAGCCAATCACAGGTTATTTCAGAGACAGTGCGTTGGTATTGGCTAAGCTACAAGAGCAGATGTGTGTGCACGTCCCTTCAGACGGTGAAAACCTGATTCAGTGGAGGAAAATCCTGCTGAAAATCCTGAAACTTGTGATAAATTTCCAACACCTCCTTTGCCTACAGCGGCGTATAGTACAAAACAACACGTCCCGGCTCCACACGGAGCTTCAGGCTCATTACGTTCAATGCCATGGCGCTCGTAACAACGAGTGACAAAGAGGTATGATGACAAACAGTGTGGAATAACTTTTGACTAGCCTCTCTTCCCGCTGCTGGACGGCGTTGCAGCTGCCTCTGAAGCCTGGGGTGCTCTGCTCTGCATCCGCGCTGGAGGGGCGTCTTTGAGAAAACAAGTCACGGCGGGAGAGACCGCGGTCTCAGTGAGGCTCACGCCGTGGAGAGCGAGCCCTACGAGGGATACAGTTTCACTGGGGAACCGACTCCTTCTGCTGCCTGTCGAAGTTGTGGGTTTGGTGGGAGGGGCTTAGCGGAGTGATACGAGGCAGCAGAGAGAGAGGCGGAAGGTTTTGCCTAGGTTGCACAGATTTTGCCTACCCCAGCTTTACTCGAAGACAGAGAAAGCTATTAAGCTATTGTAGCCATGATAGTAGCAGTAGTGTTGGTAATGACAATGACTTCCTGTAGTGGCCCACCATCAGTGGACCTGTCTCTCTCTGTGGTCACACACTCTCTTTTGATTCCAGCTCCATCTGTGTCCCTCCTCTCCTTTCTGCTGGTGATGTAACAATGTTTATTATTCATAGGTGCTGAGATTATGGCCCTCATCAGTATTCCTCTCAGGAAAGGGGGAAAGAGAAGAGAGAGCAAGACAGACACATTTCATTTAGATTTCCATTTCTTCTATGTTTTTTCTGATTCCCCTTCAGTGATGCCTGAGAAGCACTGGCCACTGAGCTCAACCTGCACTGCGTTATATATTACAGCTTCCAACTGACAGTATCTGGCATAGAGGACTCCAAATAATACAGAGACATCATTAATACCAGTGATTCTCAAAGTTCAGGTCTCATTTCATATGAACTCTTCTGCTTCCTGTCCGCCTCCTCCTGCCATGTTGGAACGGATTTCTGCCATCTGCCATTGCCAATTTGCTACACGAACTTGTGTTGTAACCAAAGATCGGGGTGGCAGCCTGTCTTGTTGTATATTGCTCTGAAGATAACTTCAATTAGCACAAATTTGATGACAACCAATGCACCAGAACAAAATAGAACGTTTCACATACAAAGTAGTGTGATCTCTTATGTGGCGTAGGAAGTAAGTTTTCTTGAATTCTTAAAAACTGATTTCTCTCACACATGATCACTTCTGTAAGTACATTAGCCTTTGCAGTGATACAGATAATGTATCATTGCATTACACTGTCATTGTGAGCAGGTTGCCTATGCTACATGCTGAGTAGGTAATGTTGATCATGTTCACCACCTTAGTTTAGTGTGTTAGCATGCTAACTTTTACTAACCAGCACTAAACACAAAGTACAGCTGAGGCTGATGGGAATGTCATTAGTTTTGCAGGTATTTAGTCACAGACCAAAGTATTGGACACATTAACATGTTGACCTGATGATGGCGCTAGATGAAAAGTCAGAGGATCACCAAAGTTATTACAGTTCATCCTGTGGGGAAAATGCGTGTGTGAACCTAATTCTGTGGTAATCCATCCAAGAGCTGTTAGAGTTTTTCTCAGTTACCTTCAGTAAGCACAATTTCGGAAACACGGTTGCAGTTCTGAAAACATTTAGAGCAATAACCACACAGTTTTATACTGTGCTGCACAACGCTTCATTTGTCCTGCAAAAATCTGTCACTCACTGAAAACATCTGATTTGTGTCAAAAGAAAATAACGAGTAAAAAAACAAGTTCACCGGTGCCACCAAAATGGCATGTCCTTTCACTCTTGCTTAAGCCAAAGATGTCCAAGGAATTGTTTCAGTATGACAGAAGACAATACAATTGCGTTTCTTTCTGTACCTTCACATTGAGACAACTCAGTAATGAAGTCAAATAACCTCTACAGCCAACTAAATAAACTCATGTTGTACAAATACCTGTTTCAACATCTATTCACAGGTTTGATGCTGTCAAAGTTCACCTGGTATGGGCCCTAATCACAGTGATTCACAGTCACTCCACCTCTCCATCTAACCAAGAACGTTACATACAGTATAACCTCACATCTTCTGTATGAGCAGTCTGTTGTTCTCCTCTTATGCCTGCCTTTTGCCTACTACTGTACAGTTAGTGAAGCCCTGTGGTGTAAATGTGTTTGAGAAATGACAGAACGTCAAGGACTATGTTTACATGCACACTATTTTTTCCACTTTTATTCCGACTATGACAATATTCAAAATTTGATACAGCTCATGTAAACAACATATTCCATTTGGATATTCTCAATTAGGCCTTATTCAGAATGTAGAATTTTCTGATTAAGACATGTGGGATATGTCAATATTATTCAGGTTTTAGAAGCATTCTTTGGACATGTAGTCCAGTGCATTCTGAATATGCCTCTTGCCTGTTTACGGTCAGCTCTGTGTGTTGGAAACAAACCAACTAGCCAACAGTTTGCAAGGCTGGAGTAGAGATGCATGCACAAAAGAAAAGCCCACATTTCTGGTGGGAAGGAGAAACACACCTACTGTTAAACATTATGAAAGACTTGGATATCAACAGGTTTTTGGATATGCACAAGGTGGTTGAACGAATGAAAGAGGGAGGCTGAGTTCTCACTGTCGAACAAGTCCGCCACCAGTGGAAAAATCATGAAAAATCATGTTTTGACGCAAAGAAGCAAAATGGCTCAAATGGCTCCTAGCCGTACCACTTTTCCATATTTTGGCGTGATAAACGACATGTTAGGGCATCGACTCCTATCAAAGATAGCTGGAGTAGGCACAGCTGCATGTAAACGGAATACTAGTGGAATATTCATTTATCATTAGCCATATAAAGAGCTCAGCAGGAATATTGTCGTTTTTGGAATAAGAGCAAAAACCGGAATATTTTGTGCATATAAACATAGTCAGTGACATTTGTTGCACCTGTACACTACATTTGACAACATGTGTTACACATGAATTACACAAGAATTTGAGAATGAACGTATTACTACTTCATGGTGGCACTACAGAAAAAGTCAGGGGAACCCCAAAGTCATTAGGATTCATCCTTCCATCCTACTGGGGACCATGAATGTATGTACAAAATTTCATGGCAAAGCATCAAAAAGTTTCTGAGATATTTGAGTCTCAACAAAAGTGGTGGCCTGACCAACCAACTGGTTGACATGGCCATGCGTTTTATCATGACTTAAAAATGTTACAGTGCCTGTGAGGTCACCATATATGGCAACCATATAGTCATTAATATTATTTTTTACAATTTTGTAATTGATAAATAGAGGACTTTGGCTGATGTTCCTAGGACAGTCCTGAAATGGTGATCTTTCCTATATTTCATGAATTATGTGTGGTGTGCCACATGGCCCAGTGTTTGAACCACTACTTTTTCTTTATTTAGATGTTCTCCCACATTCCATATTTATCACAACTGTGATGAGACAAGATGCTCACTTTAAGCAATCAAACAGGGAATGTCACATAACTTCTGATATCTCTTTCGATCTAGATGTCTTTTAGCTGTAACATGATTTCATGTTACAATGGACATGACTGCAGCCTCTGTTCTTCATTAAGGGCATGTGTCCACATAGCATTTTTTTCTGAGTGCCAGCATCTTCTTTCAATTGTTCCCAATGAGGAGAGAGTGCCTTTTTTCAGAGCACTTTTCCTTTCTTGTGCAGTCGCTCAGAGCGCTTCTAGTTGAAAATCTCTGAAATTTTCAGAAAGGAGCTGGCGTCGTCACTGGCGCTTTTTTTCAGGCAACCAATCATATATTAGATGGGGCTCATCACCATGGTATGCATTGTAAGCTGTGTAGTCACCCCCTTAACTTAGCGTTAAGATACTGTTGTCATAGAAACAAAACCCATGTGCAGCATTTTTTTCTCGCTCCCCAGCACCCTGCCAGAAAAAAACATTATGTGGACACAGGCCCTAAGGAGGAAACTCCAAACTGTATACCACCTCCTCTCAAGCCTACTGGGAGTTTGGTACTATTGAGATAGAGTGCCATTGTAACACCTTATTTACATTATGACCCTGACCCGCATATATGACTAAAATATGGACAGATATCAATACTACCATCATCATCATGTCTACCACCATCATCACCATCATTATCATCACTACCACCATGACTTTTCATAATGACAGTCCCTTTTATTTTTATCTCTCCATTTACTCTTGTTAGTGCATAAATTATAGGACTGTCTGTGCTTATTATCTATTATGACTGTCACAGATACCACACACACACACACACACACTTGATTAGCATGGGCTATTTTCATAACAACTGACTGGGCTGTGAAATGACAGGTGTTGCCACAGTAATTAAAACTGTCAGTCATTCTGTCTGTGTCGGTTTGGATGTGACGCCATGTAGTCTATGGTTGTTTCACTTGTCAATCACATGAACACTTGTCATGTTGTCCACATCATCAAACTACACATCTGGGTTTTAACAGAGCTCTTTCTCTGTAAACGGTTAGACTTTAAGAAACTTTTTAACATTTACACGGATACATTTTTTCTTTCCATATGTATACTCAGTTGTCCAGCTAGCTACAATCAATGCAGCCTAAAACAGCAACCCAGTAATAAATCAAGGTTGAGTCAGTAAGTTTGTGCTACAATCTGTTTCAGAGAGGTGTTGATTCAACTGTATGGTCATTTTGGAGGCTGTAGTCTGTGGTGCTGTTGAACTGTACTGAGTTGTTGTTTCTAGTGAACCCCTGTGCATGATATGGCCTTACCTGTCTTACCTACCTATACTGTGGTAAGCTAATGATCACTAATGAAGCTGATGTAAATACTCATATTCAGCATATTCAGTTTCCATATTCTGTATGAGTTCCATTCAATTTTCTCTTGAATAATTTCATAAACAGCATTTATTATTATTTATTATTTTATTAGTCTTGATGATTTCACGACAAAAACTCAATGTTCTTTAAAAATAACCACAAATGCATGAACCTAATCCATTTTAATGAAGTCATGATTAATTAAATCAAAATATGGAGAAGGTGAAGGCGTCAGAATTTGTTTAGTTTTTTCCATGATTTACATAATTTCAATTCAATTTATTATGCAGGGGCCTGTTTGAAGAGGAGTGTAGAGGAGTGAGAACATCCAAGTTTCCTAGCAACACACATACAAATCCACAAACCCATACACATAGAGAAACAAACACCATCTGCCCACTTCCTGCTGTTCAGGAAGTCTCAGCAGTACTAAGATGGCCGCCCCCATGTAGAGCCGGTTGAAGCCCGGATTGGCCAATGTTTAATCCTTGGAGACAGTTGCTATGCCAGAAGATATCATGATGTAGAAGAGCAAATAAATGCTATTTTGTCACATCAGTTGTGTGCTCACTAAAGGTAGTATTTTACATTCATCATGATGAGGGTGCAATACCTACAAAGTACATTTACTCATGTATTATGCTTTAGTACAGCTTTAAAATCTTAAGAAGAAGAAAATATACATGTTTTTGTACCAATCTTCTAGAAGCGAAGAGAAATTATTATTTTTTTGCATGTTGTTGGCATACAGTATGATATTAATTCAGGTGATTTTTCCAACAAAACACATATTGTGTGAAAACTCTTTTTCTGCTCAAAATTAGCCTGTATGTGTCTACTTGGATATGAAGCTTTGGTTCAGCTGAACTAGAGAGCGGCAGCAGCAGAACGGACCACAGTACAGAGCGTGGACTGGTAGCTGGTAGCTCACCTCCTTGAGCAAGACACCGAACCCCTAACTGCCCAGAGCGCCTGACTATGTGGCAGCCCCATCACTCTAAAGGTCCTTTCAGACACAACAACGGCACCAATGGACCCAATATGCTTAAACCCAACCTGCGTTGAGCAAAACTGGGTTGAACTTTGGGCGCTGCACACCGTGATGAATACCCGCGTGGCCAATTGAAATGAGGCATCCTGTCAGGTATGGAAGGCAAAATGGAGGAAAAGCTAACATTGTGCGTGTCTGAATTCCCTGAATGGTACAACACAAGTTTACACTTGTATCAATACCTCATCAGGAGGAAAGCCCCATCTTGGAAACACATTTCCAACCAAGTAGGCATATCATATGTGTTTTAACAGGTAACTTGTAGGTAGTCAAAATGTGTAGCCTATATGATGAATAGGGACAGATGCATCTTCATTGCTGACAACAACAAAATGACGCTAGAAGTTTTGAAAACTCCGCACACCTGGTCAGATGTGCGCTGAACCCAGCGGAGAGCGCAGCTCAAATCGCGTTGTGTCTGAAAGGGCCTCAACATCTCTCCCCAACAACTGCATGTATACGGTCCTGTGTGCGGATGTGTGTATTTTGAGTCTGTGTGTGTGTTGTTGTTGTTTCAGTTTCAAAGTAATTCCTCTTCCTGACTCCTCCTTAACCGTGACGAAATAGGCAAGAACTCCGAGGTCTATTATGTATGTGGTAGCAGCAGCTGCACCAAGTATAAAAAGCAAACACTGGCTAATTGTAGTTCCAGTTTGTGCATCTCACACTTAGCTGCTGGTTCCGTTAGCATTAGCAAGCCTGATGAGAGAAGAAGACGTCGTTCATGAACGAGATTTGTTCCTCTGCAGTGTCAGTAAACACAACACATGGGCCTACCAATAACTGTCATATATTCAGATCTTAAGATATTTAGGGCTGATGCACAGTAACGTTAACCGTGATAAACAGACTATGTACTGACGTACCCCACAGACACACACGAGCCACTCGTAGTAGACCTGCTAGCTGAGCTACAACACAGGGCCACACATAGTGACTCTCTCAAAGGAACATAAACGTGCTTCTACTGACGGTCAAAGCTCCAGCAGACTCCTCTGTTGCATTTTTTAAATATTCTGGGAGGAAGGGTTCTAGCAGAATTTGAGGGTGTTGTTACTCTTTAATGAAGGAATGCATAATGATTTGCTTCACAGTCTGTTTAGTCATTCTAAAGGCATTAATACTTCATTGGTTGCATTCAAGGCTATTTTATAATCATCTCTATATGGGAGACATACATGCAAAGCACAGAGCAATGCATATAACACATGTAGGCTATTGTACTGGAGGTTATTAGATGTTACAGGGTGTTAAATGATTAATAATGTCTGCTGTGTCTGTGTGTCTACAGGCTGCATGTATGAGCAGCACTAATGAAAAGTGACAAATCATTACTGTTCTTGCTTGCACTTTGATATTTCTACCACACAGCAATTTTTTCAATATTAATGGGGCTAGAGTTTTCAGTGGTAGTTCCTCAAGTTGACAGAAGTGATTTATTATAGAGTTTGTTTGTCTTCACATTTATTATACTATCCATTGATTCTGGTCCAAGTCTAGATTGGGGATGCCAAAGCATATGAACATAATAAACTGTGACAGCTTGACAGTATTTTTAAATGCCGATGTGCAGCTGACTTTTGCCCATTAAGGCTGTGGAGATGCATATTTCTGGAATGTTACTGAATAAAACACTGAGGGAGAATTAAACATATTTCATTGCTGGAGGAACAAAACAGACATTATAACGACATTAACTATGGCTGTGGTAAAGCAGCATGTTACCTGCTGTTGTTGGTCGTTCACTGAACATTTAAAAGCTGCAGTGAAGTGTGCTGTACTGCACAGCATGCACAGCGGATTAAACCCTGAACAATCGTACTCAGGGAGGGAGTGTGTGTCTGGGTTTGAATGCATTTTCTGAATATGTAAAAGGTGCATGTTCAAGCAAACAAAAGGGTGTTAAGTTGCTATTTAAGTGTAAATTATCTTGTGCTTTGGACCTTCTGAAATCTCAGGCTTTAAATGTCTGCTGATATTTTTGCTGTGTACTCTGATGACAATGCAGTTCTGACATCTTCAATTCATTAACCACTGGAACCTCCTGAATTTAAGATATTAGGGCTGCCCCCTGAAAGTCAAAGATTTGAATCATCAGTCGGAGACCCCTGACATTCCTCGAGTATTTTTTTTGGTTGGGTTTTTTTCGGTCCCCAGAAGTAGTTGCAGAGTGAGTGCCCCTTGCTTTCACGCTGCTCTCCGGGGTAAAATCATTCCACTACATCAAGTCATCCCATCCGCTCAGGGAAGATGTCTGCAACGTGTCCAGGCAGCTGCGGACCCAGACCCAGGGTGAGTCTGAGTGCGACGGAGGCAGCTGGAGGAAGAGAGGCCTGGTCAGGCTCCGAGATAATGTTATCTTCTGCCTTCTGCTTAGAGGTGGTGAATTTACAGCTCACAGCAACTTAATACGATACAGTCTCTGGCTTTTGTTGGATATTTAGTGTCGATAAAAAATGTTGTTGCACATTTCTGATCCGTCGTTAGCTTAGTTAGTACACATTGGCTCGGAGGGCTAACTTGGCTTGTTTACTATATTACGTGAACGTCGCTGTCACCCTGAACGTCCCGCCACACCCAATTCAAAAATCTGGCAGTTCAATGAAGTGTTGCCAGTCAAATATATTTGTATTGAACAACCAAATCCGATTCGACTGACAAAATTCTGAGTCGGGTACAGCCCTATAAGATATGTGGCATTTTTTCTGCTAAGGGTAGAAATAAATATCTGAATAATGATGTCAACCTTTCCTGTACAGCTGTTACCTTGAATACTGTGTTTATATATTTTGTCAGTAGCCCACACCTGTACAATCTAAATAAATCCAAGATATGTTCAATTAATCCTGTTTTTTATGAGGCTTATATCTTTGGCCCTGTGTGACAGGTGAGGTTTAAACTGTATGGTCACTTTTGAATCTGAACTTGGCAGTGGTATTGTGGATGACTGCCTTATATTGAAAGGTGTTTCACATGTTTTGTCCACCCTCATACATGCAATATTCTTGGACTGCAGCTTCAATACAACACCTCCACATATGACCTCACCTATGTGACACAGAGTCAACAATAACATGGTGGTCAAACTAAAAACTAATCTTCTATTCATCTTTATAATGAAACGTTTCAGATATTCTGAACATAACCTGGTGCCTGAACATTTTGGTATACTTTCTTACTTTATTTCTTGTTAAGTGTAAAACGCCTACATTTGTTGTCATCTGTATTCTTGTTCAGGGTCCATTTTAATTTACTGTCAGCTATTAATAATGACGCCTGTGATCTGCCAATTGCCCAATGAAGATCATGCAGATTTCCTCTTATGCCCTAGATAAGGTCTTCAGCATGCTATTCTCAGACAGGGTCACAACTCTAAACACAAACACAAAGTTAAACCATTAAAGTGACACAGTAAAACCAACTTTAAACATTATCTAAATTTATTTTTTACATTGAGGGAATACCACTAACTTTCAGAGACAACTGGGGCCGCCCTGGATCATACCAATCCAATACAATAACCTGCAAGAAATAGTTTTTACCACTGCTAAATAGAGTAACAGATTGATTTGCCTAAATCCTGGGTCGGCTAAACTGGCAGACTGGCAGAAAGCACGGCATAATCTGTAATGCAAGCTTTTTTTGTAATTTCAAGCAAGTCTAAAAGATACAAAGTAGTGGATCATTGCATTATAATTCCATAAGACATGACATGGGATCACTGTGGGAATTGAACTGAATTGAATTTCACATCCAACATGTCCAACAACACACTCAACAGATGAATGTGTTATTAGAAGTCATTGCTTGAGTGTTGGCCCTTGACAGCTACAGGACACACACCACTGAAACAGGAGATTAAGTCCTGGTTTATGGGCCACCTCACCTTGAACAAGGCTTACTTACTTATACACAAGGGCAGCCCTGACAAATGTTACCTCCGCCTGCAGTATAGGTAAGTGGAGGGGAACATAAATCTGTGCAGCGTGGAAACACAAAGGGAATGTAATTCCAAGCATATACAGAAGTAGCACTTAAAAGTGTGCCATTCTAATGCACCTTTGCCACGGTTGCAGCGCATTTGTGTTGTATAGTATAATGTCAGTAGGGCTTACTGATGTCATGTCACGCTGCATTGAGATTGTACAGTACACCAGCATCATCAAGTAGCCTATATGTGTTTAAAAACCTGTGAAGCACAGAACAAGATCTGTGATCATGTTTTAACATGGTTATATGCTTTTGCATCACCAATCTATGGAAAATACACTGCACAGCTTGCAATACGAGAGGGGAGGAAAGGGAGAGACCCCCTCTCCTTCCTGTAGTGGCTCAGAGTTTGATGGTCGGTGTAAAACAGTCACCAGTTTACCAGGAAATAAAAACAAAGCAGTTCAAATTTCCAGGCTACATGCAGAAAGTAAAGCTGCCTTATTTCTACTGACAGCGTGTCGCTGTGATTGCGTCAGTGCGTCAGTGCATTAGAACTGGAGTTGGTCCCCAGGTGCTGCACAGTGGCTGCACAGTGCTCCGAACATTTAGGAGGGGTTACATGCAGAGAATGAATTTCCCTACGGGGATCAGTAAAGGATAACTTAACTTAACAGACCACTGTGTCTGTGTGTGTGTGTGTGTGTGTGTGTGTGTGTGTGTGTGTGTGTTAGTATGCTTTTCCAGGACATAAGCAGGTCTTTGTTTGTACCCAAGAATGGGCATTAGTGTCTGTGTGGATGTATGTATGCAGGCATTTCGTTAATGTTTGTCTTTGTGTGTGTGTACTCACATGTAGCGCAGTTGCGGGTTCTTGGAGAAAACACGAGCCTGGATTGTATGCAGGTTGCTCCTCGTAATGGTTCTATAACAGACACACACACACACAGAGAGAGAGAGAGAGAGAGAGAAGAGAAGAGAAAAAAGCTCTGATGAGTAACTTTCAGCTCCATCATTCTGGATTCTAGTCAGTTAGAGGATGGGAAGAAATGAACAGGAACAATTACCAAAGAAGACAATTCGAGCAAAGCAAGGAAGTAAAGTATTAAGTTGCATCCAGGTCTCATCCATGCTCTGGAAGAGTTTTGTTAATTCTGAGAATATAACTCATAGTGATGTCATCAGGGTTATCCAAGCTTGGGATGGAGACTACACATGTTAAGCCTTAGTTAAGGACTAGTGCATCATGAGAAATGCAGGATCCAGTGTTTTTGGAGCTTGACCCATACCAGGGACTTAAAGTCAGGGTATCTCTGCCTCTGCTGCTTCAATCCTGACCTTTTTTTTTTTTTTTTATTAATCTGTGAGTCCCCAAACTTTATGAAAACTCAATACTAGATACTAGATCTGATCACAACCTTGTGCATCTCAGGCCTGTCTACAGACCTCTTGTGCGCAGGCTGCCTGCTGTCCCACGCACAGTGAAGAAGTGGTCTAACGGAGCAGAGGAGGCTTTAAAGGACTGTTTTGACACTACTGTATGGGACATTTTTAGTGACGCTCATGGGGAGGATATTGACAACCTCACAGACTGTCTGACGGACTACATAAACTTCTGTGTGGAAAACACCATCCCCACTAGGACTGTGTGTTGTTTCGCCAACAATAAACCCTGGATCACTCCTGATATTAAGGCTCTCCTCAAGGAAAAAAAGAGAGTTTTTGTATCGGGTAACAAGGAGGAGTTAAAGAGTGTCCAGCAAGAGCTAAGGAGGAGGATCAGGGAGGGGAAAAACAGCTACAGGATGAAGTTGGAGAGTCAGCTGCAGCAAAATAACACCAGAGGAGTTTGGAGGGGCCTTAAAACTATCTCGGGCCATATGGACTCCCAAGCTCCGGCCTGTGGGGGATCAGAAGTGGGCAAATGACCTAAACATATTCTTTAACAGATTCGATCAGGCATCTACCCCTCCTCCTGCCCTGTCCCCCCTACAACCATCATCACCATCTACCCTCCCTGCCTGCAGCCCCCCCGCTCCCTCATCTCACCACTCACCACTCCACACAGCCCTCAGCTTACAGCCACTTCATACAGCTACACCACAGTCGGGGCTGGGCCCATCTCCCCATTTCACACCCGCAAACACCTCCCTTTCAGCCCCCCTACCCCCTACAAGCTCAACCGGACTGTTCCTCACAACATCTCAGGTGAGAAACGAACTGAGGAAGATGAGGGTAGGGAAGGCGGCGGGCCCAGACGGCATCAGCTCCAGACTTCTGAAGTCCTGTGCGGACCAGCTGTGTGGGATTGTTGAGCATCTGTTCAACCTGAGTCTGAAGCTGGGGAGGGTGCCAAAACTGTGGAAAACATCGTGTCTGGTTCCTGTGCCAAAGACCCCTCACCCTAAGGACCTCAATGGCTACAGGCCAGTGGCATTGACCTCTCACCTGATGAAGACCCTGGAGAGACTGGTCCTTGTCCACTTGCGTCCGCTGGTGAGCCCATGTATGGACCCTCTGCAGTTTGCCTACCAACCCCGCATTGGGGTGGATGATGCTGTCATTTACCTACTTCACACATCCCTCTCTCACCTAGAAAAGGCTGGAAACACTGTGAGGATCATGTTTTTTGATTTCTCCAGTGCTTTTAACACCATCCAGCCCAGGATTCTGGGGGACAAGTTGGAGCACGCTGGGGTGGACCATCACCTGGCAGCATGGATCCTGGACTACCTCACAAACCGGCCACAGTATGTGAGGTTACAGGACTGTGTGTCTGACACACTTCTCTGCAGCACAGGGGCTCCACAGGGAACCGTTCTGGCGCCTTTCCTGTTCACCTTCTACACAGCGGACTTCACCCATAACACTTCGAACTGTCACCTGCAGAAGTTCTCTGACGACTCTGCCATCGTCGGCCTCATCACCAACGGGGATGATAGGGAGTACAGAGAACTGACCCAGGGCTTTGTGGGTTGGTGTCAGCAGAACCGCCTCCAGATCAACGCGAGTAAAACCAAAGAGCTGGTGGTGGACTTCGGCAGGCGCAAACTCCCTCCACCTACACCAGTGAACATCCAGGAAACGGACATTGAGATTGTGAGATCGTACAAGTATCTGGGTGTTCACTTGAACAGCAAACTGGACTGGTCAGACAATACGGACGCTCTGTTTAAAAAGGGCCAGAGCCGTCTCTTTTTGCTCAGGAGACTAAGATCTTTTGGAGTGCAGGGTGCGCTCCTGAGGACTTTCTATGACTCTGTGGTGGCATCAGCTGTCTTGTATGGGGTGACCTGTTGGGCCAGTGGCATCTCTTCCAGGGATAGGAAGAGACTGGACAGACTGATTAAGAAGGCCAGCTCTGTCCTTGGATGCCCTCTGGACCCAGTGGAGGTGGTGGGTGGCAGGAGAATGGTGGCCAAGCTATCATCACTACTGGAGAACACTTCCCACCCCCTACATGTCACTCTTTCAGAACTGGGCAGCTCCTTCAGCGACCGGCTGCTCCACCCTCGGTGTCTGAGGGAGAGGTATCGTAGGTCCTTTCTGCCTGCTGCTGTCAGACTCTATAATCAGTACAACTCCCGGTAATCTACATTGACTGTCAATAAGCAGACTGTTCACTACTTTACTTCATCTGCTGCTGTGCAGTATCTTAATACATATTTTTTTATTTTTTTTATTCATGATGTTATTTACTTCATCTGTTGCTGTGTAATACTTTCATGTACATGTATATTATATATTTGCAATATTTTTATTTTTATCTTATATATTGTTCATACTTACAAATGCACTCAGTCACACTATTATTATTACTGTTTTTACTGTGTACAGGACTTTTTTCTATTTATTTTTATTGTATTTTATTATATTTTATTATTGTATTTCTATATATGACACTTTTTCTGGCTGTTGTAACGCTGAAAATTTCCCAGCTGTGGGACAATTAAAGGCTTATCTTATCTTATCTTATCTTACTACATTGCGGGAGTATCCATTTCAAATCCAACAGTAAGTCACACTTGAGAAGACATGACATTAGCTATCAAAACACTGACTTACTGTGGGGAAAAAAACGTATTTACCTTGTATCTCAAGAGGTTTTCTTGGAGCCACCATCTAGTGACTATAGACTAACTGCGTCTTAAAGGCACTTCTGCCGTGGTTGATGCTTGGCTGAAACTTGTATCACCCACTCCCTCTCCCTCTTTCTTTGCCTCCAACTGTGCACTTTAAATCTCAACCTTATCAAATCAAATTCAATTAAAAGCTACTGCCTCTGAATGTCATTACAGCTTGATGTAGCTGAAAGGCATGTGGACATATTGTCCTGCAGGGTTGTGTTCAATAGAAATCAGCTGGCGAAGACAAAGGGAGGGGTGGAGAGGTAGAAGGAGAGAGTGAAGTAGTAGATCAGGTTTGACTGTCTTTTTCCGGGGTTTTCAACTGCATCTGACAATCTGCCAATTAGCCATTCGATGTAGCATTGTCGTTTTAAATTTGCTCTGTTGTTTATTTACGAGATCTCCACTTTATTTGTTTGCAGTAAGACCAAAACCAAATCACTGGGATAAAATGTACTACTTAAGACTAAAATGAGTCTGACAGTCAGCCAACTGTTGCCAATTAGTGTACTCTGTATCTCCCACAATAGCTCCTTTGGATATGAAAGTGAAAATGAAGCTGCAGAGGAACCTGCAGCTCAGTTTTAATCAGCTAGTTGTAAGTGGGAGAGGAGCCAGTATCTGTGCCCAGCTGGAGGATTGGAGCCATTCCACAGAGTGGTGGACGTGCTACAGCCCCTCTCTCAGCATCAATGCAGCTATTTTCTCTTCTTCTTCTTTTATTTGCTGTTTTTAGCTGTCACTGGACCTCAGCCAATGGAAAACATTCAAAAATCATGCAAGATGTAACTTCTTCAGATCACAGTGCTACTTGTGAATCAGTAACTATGCTTAGAGCTAAGCATATATATAATAATGGAGTAATGATGGCAGATAAACCAGTACCTGTTTCCCACTCGTGGAACGTTAAAACATAGGTTCAGTTTTTTCCGAAATCTATCTTAAAACAACACTCACTTGTCAATTCAATTCAAAGGGCTTTACTGGCATAAAGGCTTCAAGAAAAATGTTGCCAACATTTGCCTTTCACTTGCCCACATGTACTAATAAGAAAATTTGTGGGCACTGCAGTTGTTTCTCCTGTCCATGCTGGCGAAGGGAGATCCTCTCCTAATGTGATTCTATTGCATTCTAAAGTTTACCCCAAGCTAAAATGAGGCTGAGCAATCTGAAATCAAGTGTGCAATTTCCAAAGTTATGGTCTTTATAGCAGGACCTTCCCTCTGTTCCCCTGTCTTGCTATTCCTTTACTTCAGCACAGAAATACTGTCTGTGGAAGCAAAAAGAGGAAATTTCACACTAACAAGACCGTAACTTACGAAGATACACACTTGCTTTGTTGAGTGGTGATTTTCCTGTTTAATTGCAGAAACCTGGCCTGATTGGTGGCTAAGTGGACAGTCATTCTACAATGAGAGGAGCTAATCAGGGCTAAGCCCAGCTGTGATACAAGTTTAAATTCAATTAAACCTCTTGAACAAAATTATTTTTTACAATGCCTCCATTGATTGTATGGAAACAGGACCATGAAAATTCATTTCACATGTGACGTTTAAATCCACACTGGAGAAGCATTTTGCTTACCAACGTGGCATTTCATTTAGTGTGATATCCACCACCAGAGTATGAATTGTTCATCAATTGACCAAAAAATTCTTTGTGTTGTAAAAGTAAATGCCTGAAAACCAGTTGAAAATCATTTAAAGAATAAAATATCCCTAGCTTGCATGCTACAATACAGGCTGCTAGGCACGGTTTGGAGCTAGAAATCACATGGTTGTTATGTAGAGTATATTTACCTCTGTTTCCATTTTTTTCTTGCTCCATGTTGTATATTGTAGATGCTCCTAATTTTTGGAACATGACAACACTGCATGAACAAACAGACACACAGAGGAATGCGTTACTACTTACAGCCTCTGTAAGCCGGTGTAGAGCTCCATATCCACATCCCTCAAGGTCTGCAGACCAGTCCAGTTCTCAATGTGTCTGCAAAGTAGGACAGACAAGACATTAGCAGTGGTGTAATGTAACGAAGTAATAATACTTCATTACAGTACTTAAGTATTTTTTGGAAGTATCAGTACTTGAGTTTTTATATTTCTGTAAACTTTCACTTTTACTCCACTACATTTTCTAGATAAAATGTGTACTTTTACTCCGATGCATTTCCCGTAAGCATCTTCGTTACATCGTTACTACAAAATAAAACCAGAAGAAATTTGGTAGCCTAATGATGTTGGAACACAGACTGCAAGCAAGCAGGTTTGGCAAGCTAGCTTGCAAGTTATACTGGTTACACTGGTTAATCACGTTAATGCGCAAGTGCAAACAAGTGCTCTCAAAGCGTGGTTAAGTTTTAACTTTGGACGAATAAAGGAATGGGAGGGAAGGAAAAACAAAGGATTTTGTTCTTTAAATTCTTTAAGTTGTGAATTTCAAGTGAAGTTTAAGTTCAAGTGCAGTGAGGTTCAAGTGTAATGTACACTCCGTTTTTAAGGTGGTATACTTAAAAGAATAAACGTCATAATTTAATATTAACAGCATTTACTTGTATTTTTACTTTCAATACTTAAGTACAGTAAATATCAGATACTTTAAAACTTTTACTCAAGTAATATTACAACAGGTGACTTTAACTTCTACCAAAGTCATTTTCTGATGAGATACTTGTACTTTTACTCACGTGTGGCTTTCAGGTACTTTATACACCACTGCATATTAGTAGGGCTGCAACTAACGATTCTTTTCATTATCGATTCATCTGCCGATTATTGTCTCGATGAATCGTTTAGTCTATAAAATGTCAGAAAATAGTGAAAGTCAATCATCACATTTCACAGTCCTTGGTGACGTCATCAGATTTCAGTCCAACAGTCCAAAGTATTTTATTTATAAAACAACAGTGCCTTAAAACAAAAAAAAAAACAAAAAACAGCAAATGTCCACATGGGAGAAGCTGGAACCACAGAATGTTTGGCATTTTTACTTTCAAACTATCAAAATAATTGCTGTTTAATTTTCTGTTGATCGACTATTATGAATTGACTTAATTGACTAATCGTAGCAGCTTTACGTATTAGGTGTGTTTATAGTCCACATGATTCATATTCAAATACAGGTAAACTGTACTACACATGGGTTGGAGCTTAGGGTAAGAATTAAGAGAAGAAGAAATATTTAAGTCCTGATAAGGAAATCCTGCAGATGTTTTTGTTTTTTTGCTTTAAATTTAGTAAATGTGTAAATTTTAGTAAATGTTCCATACTTCAACCATTTGGACAACCCAAAATACCAGCAGATCACCTACCCATCTGAGGCCACACCTTGTTAACTTTCTTCCTGGTATACTATCTTACACGAACAAGTTATTAGCATTACATAATGATAAAAATCCACCTATTAAAAGACACACATTGTGATATTCACAAAACAGCAGACATAATCAAACACAAGACTTTCACCCAGGAGACCGCTGTTCATGTCCCATGTGAAAGTCTATGTTGACTTATTTAACTTACGTCAGATCGTAACGTTAAGTTATGTTAGTAAGTCACATGACGTAGCTAACAACCTAACCAAGTTGTTTTGGTGTCAACAGTGTTAACCACGGGTATATTATTGTCACCATGATGATAAAGTCATATATGTGGTTTTGGGAGTCATTGGCAAACGACCTGTTCTGTGGTTTAGGTATGAGGACGTGAAAACTGGTATTTCCATCGTCATATTAACAAAAACCTGTATTGCTCATAGAATTGTGAGTACAGTAGTAACTAGTGTGGCAGTGGCAGTGCGAGGTACTATTCAGAGTATACACTACACTGCAGGTTTACTGCAAACAACGTAAACTGTTAAACTTAATGTGGTTCTTCCCAGTTTTAATGCTCGTGTAGACATGGTCTGAATTCACCGGCTGCTGTGCTTTGCTGGCCATGAAAGTTTGTAGCTTGGCCTTGTGGGAGCCCAGCAGCAGAAACAGTGGCCCATTTTGGATCCAGCAGCGGATGGCAACAAATCAAAACAGGCAAATCACATCACACTGAACATCTGTTTACCCCAGAGACCGCCTCCTGGCCCTGACTGTGTGTGTGTGTGTGTGTGTGTATGTGTACACTCCTCTCTGTGTGTTTTGTTACAAAAGTATGCTTGGAAAGATCAGTTAGAGGTGCTGTTTATCCATATGTCTTCCTGGAATTGATTCATTGCCAAAAACACCTTTGCTTATTTCCTCTCTCTCACAGTCATTGCTTGTCTGTGTCTCTAATCTCCATGCCATCCCTGAACACAACCACACACACACACAGATACACAAATAGACATGCAAACCACGTACCATGTGACTTTTAAACACATGCCACCAAGAATCTTCAAACATACAGCACACTACTATTAATCATTCAGTATACTGAGACTAAGACTGCACACATACCTCATACCCACACTGTGTCCCAGTGAAGGAGCCATCTTCTGTAAAGGACTATGACCCTATTGTTTTCAGAGAAAAAGCTCTGATAAAGCCACTGTCCACTAGCTGCTCAGCAGCAAACAGCAGACAGACACAGGTATAAACTATCTTGGGAACAGAGTGGAGCATTCAGCAGCTAAAGAGATAGATGTTTCCCTCAGGAGTTGGTAGACACCTGTCATCAGGTGGACACAAACATGACTCCAATTGAATGCTAATGGTGCTCTGTGTCTGCTGGATGTGTAAGTAGTCTAGGGCTGCAACTAATTATTTTCTTCATCGATTAATCTCCTGTTGATTTTTTTGATTCATCAATTAATTGGTCAACAAAATGTCTTCAAATAGTGAAAACTGCCCATCTCCCAAGTTGCTTTTGTTCGATCAACAGTCCCAAACCCTAAGATGTTCAGTTTACCATCACATAAGACAAGGAAAAGCAGCAAATGATCACAATGGAGAAGCTGTTTGGTGTTTTGCTTCAAAATAGTTGCAGGTCAGCTGTAAAATATTCACCTTTTTGCTAACATATTAACCATAAAAACTGTGAGAGAATACAACACTGAGAAAAATCTACTATTTTTTTTTATAACATCATACATAACATATAATAACATCACACATTAATGATTCTGCATTAAGATGAATCCAAGATGCTTGCCATCTTTGCAGGACTACATCCCCTCTCCTAGTTGGAGGGGAAGTCAGTTATTGTAATACACACCAACAAGATAGTCACAATCATTTTGCCATATAGTGCACTGTTTACTGGTGTGTTCTCATTTTCTGATGCTTTTGTCAACATTATACAAAGCACATAGACAATGTATCAAGTAGACAGCTGTATGGAAGTTTTATAACAAGTGCACTGCAATTGCACTGCAGTGCAGTATTGTTACTGTCTTTCACTTCAGCCCATTATTCCATTAATTATCTCCAGCAGTGGCTTTCTTATTGGTCCAGTTAAAGTGACATATTTATCAGTGATAATGAGCATAGTAATTCCAGACTTGATGAGTTAACAAAGATCGCCCTAAACCACCAGGCTCGTGCATTATGGGATGACCTTTTCAGCCTGTCATGACACATTGAACTACAGACTTGGATGTCAGCATCCTTTGATGGGGACATAATTAAGTCATTCCAGACACAGTGGGAGCTACACATTGATTGGCTGAGATCATTTTTACCTGACAGAAGCGTTCCCCCTCCCCACAGAGGGCCTGCTGATTGACTAACTGAATGACAGATTGATTATCCAATTCTAAAGTCTAAATAGCCAGGAACACACCAGTTACTGGTCCCACTGGAAGCACACACACATGCACAGAAGTAGAATTCTGTTAGATATAATAATATAGCATATACATGCACAAACATGTTTTAAATTCAACTTCTAAAAGTATTTCCATTGAGTTCTCTCTGCATGGCAGCTTTTTGCACAATCACTGTAGCAGTTTTCCATCTCTGAATATAAAATCCCTGTCTTGTAGAATGGCCAGTGTCAAAAGAGAAGCTTTGCGTGGTTATAAAATAAATCCATTTTGCTTACAGTGACAAAGTTGCCTTTTTTTTTGCATAGATTTCAGCATGGAACCAACACACTTCAGTCTTCTTGAAAAACAGCTCCCACTGAAAAGAGAGCAAATCAATGTATATTCTTATGAATGAAAACCTCTTTTTTCTGTTTAAAAAAAACTAACACTGGTTAAAAACAGGCTTAAGTAAATTACTACACTGCCTTTAAAACATATCCAACATGAAAAATAACTACTTGGAATGAGCTGTGGATTTAATAACAGTCACTCAAAAACAAGCTAATGAAGGAAAACTTGAGAATCAATTAATCAGTGAGAAATCAGTGAGAAAATTATTTTACCAAGCTGACGGCTAAGAATGGTGATGCCGGTCCAGAGCAAGAGAGCTAAAGTCTCAGGATTAAGTTTCAACTTGTGTAAGAGAAATCACTGTCTAATTTTACAGAGAATTTACAGAGCACATTCATGCTCCACTGAGAATGGGGACAGTCTACCTGCTTTTCTCTGGCACCACACTCAGAACAAAATGTCAGTAATATCAAAACATCTCCTGATCTAACCATGACATTTGTGACACCCATGACCAGTACAGTGGTTCCCAACCTGTTTGCCTTATGACCCTGTAAAATGAAGCTATGTCTATAGCTGTCTATAGACGTACTGAATGTCTATGTCTATACACTTGCAACCCATCGTGTGTGTGTGTGTGTGTGTGCTTCATGCAACCGTAGTATTTGCCTGTAAGTCTATATGACGTTTGGTCTTGCCTGCTGTTATAAGGCTCGGACTGTCATGTGTGCTTCTATGTGTCTGTTCTGTTCCTAGCCTTTTTGTCATTTATCCTGCTGTGAGGTTGTTTTGTCTGTTGTTATTTTTTTTAATATCTTGTTTGTTTCTGATGTTAATTAATATGTGTGGTCCCTGATGACTAAATGAGTGAAGTAAAGAAAAGTAAAGTAAAAAAAAAGGTCACAAAAATAAACATAATTTTGTGGAGCAGAAAGATGTTGCGACCCCATGGGGAGGTCCACGAAAGTCTGAGTCATTTTTAGTAGGTAAATGTTTCCAGTAACTCCCAAGCAACTATTAGAGGAATGTTTTAAAAACAACAAAACAGTCTGGCGACTCCTCAGATTTATATTCTTTCTGTCCTCTTGGGGGTTCTCAACCCTTGGGTCAGGAACCACTGTTCTAATGCCGCTCAACAGTTTAAGCTCCACTACTGCTAAAGGCCCAAACACCCTGAAAGCGATAATTGATATGTCTCATTTGACGCGCGTCAATTGGTGCTCCTGTGGCGCACTGCAGGCGTCAGATTTGAAATACCAACACCACAGAACCAGCAGTATTTTGGGAAAAGGTTGCTATTTATGTAAGCAGGCACAAGTTTGTATGCTTTACAGATACCCCCATACATTTCTATTTGAGTAGCCTATAACGTTACTTAAAGCAGGAGGGCAACTGTTGGGTGCTGCTGCTTTCGTCAGTTGGTTGGCAGGAGAACACTGGTAAATCCATCTCATTTCATCTTTTAGTTTTTCTTCCAGGTGGGTAAAAGCCACATAAAGCACAGCTATGTTAATTAATTGCTGTTGTTGGGTTTATGTAGCAAGTTAAGTTTTATGACCAGTAGATGTCAGTTAGTAGATGATACCAGGTGGGTCTGTTAACAGGTACTGCGGCTGCAGAAAAAACAGCGAAACAAGGTCGGAGTAGACGCTTTCAGTGCGTTTGGGCCTTAAGGCTCTCAGAATAGCTAATTGGTCACCATGTAGTTTGTTCCTACCAACAAACTTTGTTCAAAAGAGTAGCATCCAAAGGCCCAACTGACACTGCGCCAATTAAAGTGAACAAAGTAACTGATGAAATGAAGACAGTCCTGATTTTCCCAGCTGACATGCTGTTGGCTTCAATAATTAGACTGAATGCAAGTTGTCATTTTTCAAATAGTTTCAAATGGCTATAAAAGTAATGCTTTACTTTGTCAGGACTAACAGGATAGATCCATGAAGAAAACGTCTTTCTCCACTCTCTCTCTCTCTCTCTCTTATTGGTGTAGAGCAGCATAGCAACAGTTATGTATCAAAGGGCCGCTACAGTCACTCAGGCTATGTGCAGAACGACAAATCAGACTCTTACACAGAGGACTATAATCTATATATTTCCATATTGATACCCTGCTAATATTTCTCTGATAACAAGTGAAATGATGTTATGTACAGATAATTATTACACCTAGCTCTGTAGGAGGGTGTATATAAAGATGGCTACATTAGCATCATGTTCACATACCATCGTGTTTCTGAAAGCAGTAACATGTGTCATTTTTCTTTTTCTGGTCTGCCTAGGTGCTGGTATGTCATTTACATATGACATACAAGCATAGCATTCAAAGCCTCTTGTGCCAACATGAACAGGAGGCTTGTGTGGAACATGGCTGGAATAAATTACAGCCACTGACACTGCACACAATGTGTCTTATTAGAACCAACTGTATAACATTTTTACATACAGTAGGCAATACTATACTGAAAAAAACCTGAATCAAAAGCTACTAACTGAGCTATGTCAAGCCCATACAGGTAAACACAGCTTGGTTTGCAAAGGGCATGTGGCCTAAAAATCATCAGACACCAACAGACTTTCTCTCTCTTAGTGATCAGTTTCTAAACTCATACCAGTCCTGAAACTGCCAATTGTGACAAGGCATCTCATCTCAAGCACAGCCAGTGCTTGTTGGTTATGTGTACTTGGGAAATGCTGATACACTAAAATAAAACACCCTTATAGGATTACGAAAGGATTACATAATAAAGGAACAACTAAAACATAATTTCTGGTTTTTAGGACTCATTCCTGCAGCACTCTATTAGCAAAAGAAAAGCCTACTTCACTTAGCTCCAGTGGTATGTCTGTCCATGCAGATAGTTTTGGTTTTATGTGTCCAGGTTTTTATATATCTGTCTCTGAGATTTCTGCCTCCACCCCAATACAATGCAGGTGAGTGGAATTAAATGTATGATGCCCAAAGCATAAAAAACAACATTGTCTTTCCAGAACAAATGTGCCCGTTCTTCTGGATAATTCACAAACCTCAATGTGGACAGTTTTTATTGGATCTACGTTCTACCTAAGAAGTATTCCCCATTAAAACTGATATCCATCTCTGAGGTTTCAGTGGCAGACATCTGGAAACATCAGAACATAACACCAGAACTTTGAAACCTGATATTACTTACTCACTCTTTATGTATCTATCCATCCTTTTCTCAAACAATTTACACAGTCATCCAAATTTAGTCATGTATAGATTCCTCAGTGTGAATGAGATCAATTTGTTGCCAACACAACTGAATAGAAATGTTAAATCACACTCTGTGCCCCTCCACTCTGTTTGTCTTTATTTTTTGCCACTGGGTCATTAAAAAGACACAAGTGATAAACCAAGCAATGGAACATAAAAAAACACTCGTCAGCTATCCTGCCCAGCATTTGTGAAAGAAAATAGAATCCCCACAGCAAGACAAAAACAGCCTTTCTGGCAATTAACAAATACTTGAAAAAAAGTACATTTAAAAAAATTAATGATGGAAAAACTCAAGATGCTTGAAACTAGGATAAAAGTAACGATTAAAAATGAAACCTCTTCATGTTTATAAACAACCTTGTATTGAACCCATTTTGCTTGAAACATTTCAGAAAAAAAGACCTCCAGTGCAAAACTGTATAATGTTATGCCTGGAAATGCCCCAGAGCAGGAACATATTACAGCTCTCCTCCCCAGAATGAATAATAATAAACTTGATTTATACAGAACTTTTCAAAACAAAGTTACAAAGTGTGAACCAGGATTAAACCATTTCAGGAGGCAATGAGGAAAATACAGTTAGACAATTAAAAATAATACAAAAATAAAATGGAATGAAATACCCAACAATAATATAAGATGAAAATAAGACAGCTAGCATTAATAAAAAGCTTTTTTAAAAGATATGTTTTGAGAGGTGAGTTACTGCCCCAGACGGGGGAGTTCAAGTATCTCGGGGTCTTGTTCATGAGTGATGGTAAGATGGAGCGTGAGATGGACAGGCGGATCGGTGCAGCATCAGCAGTAATGCGGGCGTTGTACCAGACTGTAGTGGTGAAGAGGGAGCTGAGCCGGAAGGCACGCTGGAGGGATTATATATCTCATCTGGCCTGGGAACGCCTTGGGGTCCCCCAGGAGGAGCTGGAAAGCGTTGCTGGGGAGAGGGACATCTGGACAACCCTGCTTAACCTGCTGCCACCGCGACCCGGCCCCGGATAAGCGGAAGAAAATGGATGGATGTTTTGAGAAGTGATTTAAAAGATGTCCCTGATTCTGTAGCCTCAGATCTTCAGGCAGGTAGTTCAAAGCTGACGGGTTCCGACGGCAAAATCCTATTCACCTTTAGTCCTGAACCAGGACTGTTTAACAGCCAATAGAGCCCGTATAGAGGATCATACCAGCTGAAGGTGTGAGACCGTTTTTTGGCTTAACTCTGAATACAATGGATTACAATAATGAAACAGAGATGATATAAAAGCATGTATGACCTTCTCGAGATCAGGTCGAGATTTGTAGACAGTTTCTGGGGTATTGTGACTATGACTGGAGAAAAATACTTCATTCTTATACCATGCTGCATGAAATGTATAGTCATGTTATGGACTTTTTGTCCTGCAATGATTACATTTCACTGTGAAACTACTGGTTTTTGTGAACCCAAAATTTTGAGGACTAGCGCCACCCTACTGTAAGCACATGTGTAACAGGGGATGTAGATCAATGTGCTGCATGTCCAAACTTGTCATTTAGTATCAGTTAGCTGAATCAAAAAGCATATTTCTCAATTCATTTCCCAGTTCCTCTATGGAACAAATTCAAACCCAGAACTGGTTTTTGACACCCAACACTACTACTGCCCTTGTCCTTACTCCCCCGCTCCTTTCTCTTCCTCCCTGTCTCCCCCTCCTCCTCTCCTCCCTTTCCTTCCTGATCTTGGCAGTGTGTGAAGAGTCAGACCTCTCACCCACACAAACCATCAATGTTTGCCTGCCAGGACAGAGAGGGAACTGCAACATTACAGCAGCCTCCTACGCACTCTGCCTCCAAAGTGTAGGAGCCAGAGAGATGGAGGTGAAGAGAGGGAAAGCAATGACGCTGGCTGAGAGAAAAATAGAACAAAGAGCCAAGACAGAAGCTTACAGGTGGTTTTGAATTGCATACCAGTTCCATTATTACAGAGTACCAGCTCCTAAAACGCCTTCCTGAGGCATTCCTGTTACATTTCAGACAGTTCGGTCATATATATTTTTGTCAATTGGATTTAACACTGTGGCCTTGGCTAAATCATTGTAAACATTCCTTAGCCACACCTCCGTGTGGAAGAATTCCATGCATGTCAAACTGGAAGGAGACCCTGGGGAAGATCTAGAATGCACTGGAGGGATTATTTATACCATCTGGCCTGCATGTGATTACCTTGGGATCCCCCAGAAGGAGATGGAGGTAATAATGTTACCTACCTCTTAGGTCTCAATTGTATGGTAATGGCAGGCTAACTCATAGCTGCACTTGTTTCAAACATCTAGTTTTCTAATATGTCCAAGTAAAGCTCAAGTTACATATTGTGCATCTAACTATTGGTTCCCAATTTAAAGTAAGTTTAATACTTACATTTTAGCTCTTCTCCATTTCAAATGAACAAAATCAAAGCATATCATTTAAGCTAACATGATAGCCACATTACAGGTAGATCTATCTACGTAACTGCTGAACATTTTGTGTACAACAACCAGGAGCTACAATACATGACTCTAATGCCTGTGTTTTCTGGTTCAAGTACATCTATGTAAAGCTAATCTTATAGTTGCACTTCATGTTTTAAACTTCTGATTGGGGCTATATCTTATGTATGACAAATGCATATCTAAGGCAGGGTATAATTTTAATTTTCTATTTTTTACTGGTGCCAATACTATAGTGATACCAAAATTATATTCCTTTTCCATACCTTAGTTTAATGAATATAAACAGTGTTTTTCTATGAGACTTTTTGTTTCTCATTTCATCATCATGAATAAGCTAAAGAATCCCACACTGTGAGAACTTTTTTGTAATTGTTACCTACTACCTGTGCAACAAATTTGCCCTAATGGAAATATGTGGAAAATAGAGAAGTTCCCTGATTACTGGATTCCAACCTTAACCTTAACTCTAAACCTAACCCCTTGGCTAAAATTGTGTAAACAAGACTAAGAAACAGACCAAGCACCAGATTAGTATCAGTAACTTTTGATACTGGGCAGTTGCAGATTCCTGAATGCTACAGACACATTTGAGTTGCTATTCTTAAGTTTTGAACCAAGTACTGAGGTTCAAAACCCATCTCTATGTATAGCCATGTAAATCCAGCCTTGCAGCTACACTCCATGGACTCTATTTTCTTGAAATAGGGTGCAAACACATGCAAACTCTCCAGGCGCAAACACAAAAGGAGTGTGACCACTCCTTGTGCCCTGAGATAACTTTGTTATGATATGGCGCTATATAAATAAAACTGAATTGAATTGAATTGACCAGCACATTTTTGCAATTTTGGTGACCACAGGCATAAACCAGGTGCAGCTTGGCACAACGTGGAAGAGAGGTTGAATACATTATTAGTAGGAAGAATACAGAATCAGCAGGTGGAGTCAGGGCAAACTTCAATCAACTGCATGGAAAAGATCAGACATTTCCAGTTGTGGGAAAATCATCAAACAGAACAAACAGTTTCTATTGAACTCTTGTTCACTGTACACTAAGAATCTTCCTCAGTCACATTAAGAATTGTATTTGATGCACATACCAATCTGAAAAACAAGTGTAGCAAACAGAAAGAGGAAAAACGGAACATACATGAAAGGTGATTTTGGCAAGTTCTGTGTATGTGCTCCTTGAGCGGCTGAGGCTCAGGACGTAGAGCGGTTCGTCCACATACCGATGGCGCCATGTGAATGAGTGAATGAGAGGCCAATTTTTGTCTATTCAGGTAGAAAAGTGCTATATAAGCACAGGCCATTTTATCATTTAACTAAATCCACGAAAATTACCCAAGAAGAAGTGGTCTGAGCAGGTTTTAACGCAAACACAATTTTGTGACTCCAGGGACTCCAAGAAACACAGCCTCACCTGCGCCTCTCCTCCCACCTTGGTATAAATGCGCTCATTTGGTGCCAGGAAATGACCAAACAGGTGCAGACACAAAAATATAGACTTGTGTCCCAGGAAAATTCCATAAAAATTGCATGTTCCCTTTCACTGGCTCTGCGTTGGCAGCAAAATAAATGTGTCTAATTCCTGGGTGTCCATATAATTCTATGTACAATACAAGAAAAAGCTGTTAGTTTCTGTTATGCTACATTTCTTCTTGGTCATTGTAATTCGATGTAAATTTGATTGTGAGATTTGTGTTCTTGTTCTGACTAGGTATCCACTGCAGATACCTTTTCTAGATTTATGTGTGTGTGTGTATATATATATATATATATATATATATATATATATATATATATATATATATCAGGTCAGGGCGCCAGTTGGGCACTTAGGCAAGGCCCTTAATGCTACCTGCCTACCTCATATATAACGCGTGATTGGAATACAAGAGTCACACCGGCTCGGACGTCGCCCGGGTCAACAAGGTCCGTGTCAGGTGTTGGGGAACCAGGGCAACCTGAGAAGTGGGCTACTGGAAAAAGAGCGAGACATTCATGGACAAGAATGGAGAAAAAGGAACTGTTGGAATGCTACACACAAGTAACCCCAGTGACAGGAGTTATATGCAGAGGATGTGGGACCTATGGATTCTTTGAAACCCAACATCTAGACTAACAAAGAAACAACTAGTAGCTCAGTGTTCCAACATCCGCAAGTGGCAACTGCTATCACAACTAGAGACTGAAGAGGTACAGCACGAATGCTATGGCAAGGGGGAGCCAGGACAACAGGTCAGGAGGGAGATATCATCATCCCCATCCGAGATTGGGTACCAAGCCCCAATAACTACAAGCCTATACAATGCAGAAAGGCTGAAGATCATAACCAAGCTGGACACCTGGAACCTCCGTGGCCGATTACCAACCCTCTGAAAGTCTACTAGAAGATGTGAATGCAGCACTATGGACAATCCCTACTGCGGCCATCACTGAGACCAACCAGCTGATATACACCACAGCAACAGTGATCCTTGAGATGCTTGGCTACAAGATGAACAAGAGAAGCAGGAGCAGTATCCTCCATGGAGAAGGAGGCTGGAGGCCAAGATTAAGGTAACACGGAGGGAAGTTAGTCAGAAAGGGCTGCCTAAGAAGTACAACAAGCTGCCCATACCTCAGCCCTGGCCACCCGCCTGAAGAGGTACCGGTACTGAAGAGGTACACCAGAGAAGTAGAAGCTAGAAAAATAAATAGAATGTTCTCCACCGAACCATCCAAAGTGTACTCTCAGTGGCAGAGTAATAACAGCAACCTCCCTGAACAGGATCCAGTAACCATCACAGTGGCAGACATCCAAGTATGAAGAGCTGGACAGCACCAGGCCCTGACATGATCCACATGTAAGAAGCTAACTGCCCTAAATGAAGGCCTGGAAGCACAAATGGACCAGCTGCTAATGGATGGGACCCACCCTGAGTGGTTAACTGAAGGCCGGACAGTCCTGATCCTGAAGGATCCCCAGAAAGGAGCAATCCCATCCAACTACCAGCCAATCACCTGCCTCTGCACAACATGGAAACTCCTGTCAGGCATCATAGTGGCTAAGATGACTAGGCACATGGCATAATACATGAGCAGGGCCCAGAAAGGAATTGGTAAGAACACCAACTGTACATCATCATCAGGACTCTAAGAGCCTTCATCAAGAACTCAATGGGGCTGTGGAAAATGACCCTAGAGGCCAACTTCAAGCCAATTGCCCAAGTCACCATCAAGTGCAGCATATACCAAGGAGATGCTCTACCCCCGCTGCTGTTCTGCATAGGACTGAACCCTCTCAGCCAGATCATCACAAAGAGTGGCTACGGATACCAGCTACGGAATGCCAGGAGTGAGCGAGACATCGACTCACTGATCCACACCACCAGGATCTACAGCAACAACATTGGAATGTCATTCAGACTAGATAAGTGTGGTCGGATGGTATCCAAGAGAGGGAAGGTAGTCAAAACTGAAGGGATTAGACTACCAGAAGGTGACATAGCAGTTGTTGAGGACAGCTACAAGTACCTTGGGATCCCGCAAGCAAATGGGAACCATGAAGAGGCCGCAAGAAAACATCCACAGCCAAATACCTCCACAGAATAAGGTAAGTCCTGAGAAGTCAGCTGAATGGGAAGAACAAGGTCCGAGCTATCAACACCTACGCCCTGCCCGTCGTCATATACCCCGCTGGCATAATAAGCTGGCCAAAAGAGGCCAGCCACCAATATAAAGATAAGGAAGCTCCATGCATGGAGGATTTCACCCCAAGTCCAGCACCCTGATACTGTACACTAAGCGGAAGGAAGGAGGCTGAGGACTAGTGAGCATCAGAGCCACTATCCAGGATGAAACAACAAAGATCCATGAGTACATCAGGAAGATGGCCCCAAGTGATGAGTTGCTTAGGCAACAGAAGCCCGATGAGGAAGAAGAGCAGGTGGAACCATCATGGGAGGACAAACCCCTACATGTACCACCAGCAGATAGAAGAAGTGGCTGAAATCGAGAAATCCTACCAGTGGCTGGAAAAGGCTGGACTGAAAGACAGCACAGAGGCTCTAATCATGGCAGCACAGGAACAAGCTCTGAGCACATATGCAAAAACAATGTCGGACTCCGTAGTTTTCTCTGGGCCCCTGCCTAATCTTACTAGCTAAGGATAAGCGTAAATATGGTAAGATTGTTATCCATGTCGGCGGTAATGACAGCCAATTGCGCCAATCGGAGGTCACGAAAATTAATGTGGAGTCGGTGTGTACATATGCAAAAACAATGTCGGACTCCGTAGTTTTCTCTGGGCCCCTACCTAATCTTACTAGCGATGACATGTATAGCCGCATGTCATCATTCAACCGCTGGTTGTCGAGGTGGTGTCCAGGTAATGATGTGGGCTTTGTAGATAATTGGCGGACTTTCTGGAGAAGACCTGGTCTGATTAGAAGTTAGTCACGGAGTTCCACAAGGTTCTGTGCTTGGACCAATTCTATTTACCTTGTATATGCTTCCTTTAGGCAATATTATTAGGAAGCACTCCATAAATTTTCATTGTTATGCAGATGATACCCAATTATATTTATCGATCAAGCCAGATGAAATCAATCAATTAGCTAAACTTCAGGCATGCCTTAAGGACATAAAAACCTGGATGACCTACAATTTTCTGATGTTAAACTCAGACAAAACCGAAGTTATTGTACTTGGCCCCGAACACCTTCAAACACATTATCTAAAGATATAGTTTCTCTAGATGGCATTTCCCTGGCCTCCAGCGAAACCGTAAGGAATCTTGGAGTTATCTTTGATCAGGATATGTCCTTTAACTCCCAAATAAAACAAACTTCAAGAACTTCCTTTTTTCATTTACGTAACATTGCAAAAATCAGACACATCCTATCTCAAAAAGATGCAGAAAAACTAGTCCATGCATTTGTTACGTCTAGGCTGGACTATTGCAACTCCCTATTATCAGGCTGCCCCAATAAATCCCTTAAGACTCTCCAGCTGATTCAGAATGCTGCGGCACGTTTACTGACAAGAACCAGAAAAAGAGAACATATTTCTCCAATATTAGCTTCTCTACACTGGCTCCCTGTAAAATCCAGAATATAATTTAAAATCCTTCTCCTCACCTTCAAAGCCCTAAATGGTCAGGCACCATCATATCTTAAAGAGCTCATAGTACCCTATTACCCCACTAGAGCACTGCGCTCGCAGAATGCAGGGTTCCTTGTGATTCCTACAGTGTCTAAAAGTAGAATGGGAACCAGAGCCTTCAGCTATCCAGCTCCTCTCCTGTGGAACCAGATCCCAGTTTGTGTACGGGAGGCAGACAACCTCCTCACATTTAAGAGTAGGCTTAAGACTTTCCTCTTTGATAAAGCTTATAGTCGGGCTGACTCAGGTGACCCCTGAGCCCCCCCTTAGTTATGCTGCTATAGGCCTAGACTGCAGGGGGACTTCCTATGATGCACTGAGCTCCTTTCTCCTCCTCTTCCTCTCCATCTGTACGCCCTCATATCCCATCAATGCTTGTTATTAATTCAACTTCTTCCAGTAGTTGTGTGCTTTCTCTCCTCTCTCTCTCTCCCTCCCCTTCTGTTGCTTTCTGCAGGTGTTTCTGCCTCCGGAGCTGTAGAGTCTGGATCTATGGGTGCGGCCACCTGCTGCCCCCATGCTCCTGCTCTGCACCCGCTGCTGCTATTACTGTTGTTGCTCTTATTATTAGTATTGCTATTATAATGTTGCTCTTAGTGTTGTTTCTGTTGGTGTTAACATCAATGCCATTACCATATCTATTGCCTTACATCCCTATGTGGAACTGTATTGTGCTGCTGTATGTTCTCTTTCCTCCTGCTCTCTCCCGCCCCCCCTCCGAAGGTGGTTGAGAATGACCAAGCTAAGATCCTGTGGGACTTCCAGATACAGACTGACAAACTGGTGATGGCGAATCAACCGGACATAGTAGTGGTGGACAAACAGCAGAAGAAGGCAGTAGTAATAGATGTAGCAATCCCAAGTGACAGCAACATCAGGAAGAAGGAACACGAGAAGCTCGAGAAATACCAGGGGCTGCGAGAAGAACTAGAAAAGATGTGGAAAGTGAAGGCAACAGTGGTCCCCATGGTAATTGGAACACTCAGGGCTGTGACCCCCAAACTGGGAGAGTGGCTCCAGCAGATTCCAGTAACAACATCCGAGATCTCTGTCCAGAAGAGTGCAGTCCTAGTAACAGCTAAGATACTGCGCAGTACCCTCAAGATCCTAGGCCTCTGGTAGAGGACTCGAGCTTGAAGGAGGAATAGACCGCCCACAGGGGCGAGTGGGGAATATTTTTTATTTTGTACATATATACTGTATATGTGTCCTTCAGAAATCCTTTACCAATTTTGTCTCTCTCTCTCTGTCTATCTAATGCCTTGCTGTCTCTCTCCACTAATGTATTCACGCTTTCTGAAAGCCAACCTGTCATTAAAAGAACGAAAGGCCTCCTGGGGCCAACTAGCTGCTTCTACAGGAACAGAAAGAGAGGCAGGCAGAGAAAGAGTTAGGCAGAGAGTGAAAAAGACGACAGAAAAGAGGCAGAAGAAACAGAAAGGTGTAGAGTGAGATAGATAGAATGGGTTGTTATTACGCCTATTGTCCTGGTGTGTGTGTGAGGTGTGAGGGTTGAATTGATTGCTGTGTTTGGTTTCAAACACATTAAACATTCATGAAGCTCCATTTACTAAGGAGACCAACAAATGTGTGTGTGCGTGTGGGAAGGATAATGAGTGTGTGTGGGAGGGAAAGTGGGGGTGATACACAGGACTGCTTTAGATTAACATTGTGGAGGACATGCTGACATGGAAACAGACAGCGTGTTTAAGTATTTCGTCTTTGATGTGTGTGTGTGATACCAGTGCTAGGAATTGAAAGGAATAAGTGATTTCCCACCACTCCATGTACAGATGGAGACATCATAAGAGCCTGCTTTTATTGCATGGCCCTAACACAGATCTGTTGGCCTGATGCAAGCCTCAATTTGCTGTTGTTTAAAAAGTTGCTAGCCTAGGATGAAATGTGTAATCTTAGAGCAATGTATCAATTTGCTAATATGTGGGGCTGATATTGTTCTTTCAGATGAGTGGGTATTATGTTGTCAGTTTGATAACATATTCATTGAGTAACTGAAAAATATAAAGTACTGTTGCTGAACCCTAACTATGCATTAAAAAAACCTACAAGTCTGAAGCCCCCCTCGCACCCTCTAGAGGCTGCAATCTGCGTTACAGAATCAACAATATGCTGATAATGTTTTTTTTTTCTAAGGGATGGCAATGTTGGTCTGTCTGTCGGTCAGCCCACCACTTTGGTCCAGACTGAAATATCTCAACAACTTTTGGATGAAATTTTGTACAGACATTCATGGTCCTCAGAGGATGAATTCTACTGACTGGTGATCCCCTGACCTTTGCCCTGGCGCCATGCACCATAAGGTTCACATTTGTGTTACTACGTTAAATGTCTGGACAACTGTTGGACGGATCCCCATAAAATTTTCTTCAGACATTTATGTTCCCCTTTGGGTGAACTGTTATGAGCATTCCTCAGTTCAAAATTTGAATTTTTCCAGTACTTTGGTTTATGACCAAATACCTGCAAAAATAATAACATTCCCATCAGCCTCAGCTGTACTTTGTGTTTAGTGCTAATTGGGAAATATTAGCATGCTTACATGCTGATGATGAAAACTTGTACTTCTGGCCAACCTTCACTTTCATGGATAAAGGAATAAAATTTGTTCAGCCCAAGTTGTCCTTACTTGCGTTTATGGTTTTATTTCATCATACAAATCAGGAAGATCTTGGTACAGCGTATGGACAGATATACCAAAATCCTAAAGTATTCCACTTTGTCTCAAGCTTATATGTCCAGAAGTCTTGTATAACATGTTATGAGGAGATATCTAATAGGGTGAGTCTCAGTGTCTCCAAGTACCTGACAGAACCAAATTTTCACACATGATATCAGGATCAGAGCACATCGTCAATGTCCTTCTAATCTTAACGACCTGCACATCTCACATAAAGTTGTGCGAAGGCCCTTGATCATGGCTTGTCCATGGGATGGGGTTCATCCCCAAGAGAAAATGAATGTGCCATCAGGCAATTTTTTTTGGAAATCTTCTCATTAGAATTTGATATTTCTTGTCAAAACCATGCCTAATTTTGGCCTGAAATGAAATCTTTCCTGATGGTGGCACTAGAGGAAATGTCAGGGGATCACTTAATTTTTCCTCTCCAGACCAATAATGCCCAATATCTTAAAAATAGTGAATCAATCAATCGTTGCTGTTTGATGCTGGTAAAGTCTAGTCTAAAACTATCACACAGTTGATGGTTGCCAGTTGCTCGTTCCACCAAAAAACTACTGCTACTAAAAAACTTGTTCCCAAAATTAGCATTTTCTGTCTTTAGTGCTGTACATGCCAAGAAGAGAAGTGGGCAATAACCCAAATCCAAGCTTCAAAATGTCTCTTCAGACACCTGCGAATGATGCCACAGTCACTACATCTGTGGTTTTCTGCCGTCTATGAATCTTAATTCTAATCGTATCAAAACCCAGAACAAGGAGACCAAAAGCTAACTGTTGGTACATGTAATCTACTAGGCTATCAAGTTCCAGACATAGATCTTTCAATTAGCTGCAGGATTTGAGCCAGTGAAGAAACAAAGAGCAAAAGAAAGAAGTGGTATGGGAAGGACTGAGAAGGGGAGAAATACCAAGAGACAAAAGCAGTGTGGAGGGAGATAGAGAGGAGACAAAACCAGCCAAGAGGAGTTAGTGAAGTCTTGTTACAGCCGTTAGATGTAGCTGGTGTGAAATTGACTGTAGTCTCTGCTTTAATCTGCCATGATTCTATAGCACAGAGAGAGAGACAGAGACAAAGAGAGCAAGTACAGTCATTTAGATGAGTATCTGGATGGTATCCCTCCCCCTAATCACTCTCGTAATTCTTATTTTTACATTCATTCCATGACTGTATCTTCCATATTAGAGTTGTCATGTTCTATGATGGTCTGAATGCTGTTTTAGGGGCCTATTTTTGTCCAACAAGTGTGACAGGTATTTTCTTGACTTTGAAAGTCTCTTTGCCCGTCTGTGCGGTATTTCGGTGTCCAGCACAGAGAGTACAGTGCACATGTGGGAGGAGAGGAACAAACAAGTGGGAGGTTCATTCAGATGAGGCAGTGCAAAGTGAATGGTTGGTGGAAAATGGGTCTCCAAACCAAGTCTGTTTCTGGAGTAACTCCACTCTGCTGGCAATCTGGTGATTTTATCAGCAAGAAGAAACTAAATAATTGCAACAAATGCACAGTAATATAATATAATAATGCCTTTTAAAAGTGAAAAAAACAACAGATTTGAATGAAACACTCCAGCCAGTAGATGTGTTTAAATCTGCATCAAAAATTAACGTTTAATGGGACTGTCACTTTTTATTTGAAGTGAAAACTTTCGTTGAAACGTGGGGGAGAAATTGAATATTCTGCCTGTAATGACCTGTTCGAATTCAAAATTTACAGTCTATAAGCACAACAGACTGTTTCAAATAGTTTGCCTTGTGGTCCAGCAGAGGACGCTGTTAACACTCATTATCAGCTTGACCTATTGCAAGGCCTATTGACCTATCGGCTAATGAATGAAAGTGCCCTGAGATAACTTTGTTATGATATGGCACTATATAAATAAAACTGAATTGAATTGAATTGAAATGAATAAAAATGGAGGAGGACACTAGCAAACAAAGCTATGCTTTTATTTTTGTAGAACGCAAAATACTTCCACACAAATTACCAACAAAGATAAGGCTGGTTGCTGATTTAGTAAAAAGCAGCTTCCTACAACGAACAGAAGAACAAATCAGAGGACTCCCCTGCTAGCTGCAAGTGAGGCACCAGAAACGAAGAAGTAGACGTCAACTGCACAACCTGACTACTTTTCGCCACACTGATCCTCAGGAGCGGAAGCTCGTATAAAAGCCGTCACAGATAAGATAGCAAGACTATTTATATGCAAGGGTATACAGCTCATTACATTGTTTCAGGAGAAGGTTTTCAGAACTGTCACACCACAATCTCAAGACATAGGGCGCGGTTGTATGACACTTAAGGATAGGACGTTCATTCAAACTTGACCCTAACGTTTAATGTGATTAAAGCAGGAACATCAGTAAATCAGTCTGTGTTCTTTGGAATTCATTTATCTGATGTATATTTCAGGGCGTTTGTTCTTTTGGTGTGGCTACATCATTTAACAGCATTCATTCGGGTTAAAGGTTTCTCAACAACAGTATAGAGATCGCTAAATATGAAAGCAATTAAACTGTGTCGTATTGGTTTTACCACATGAGATGACACAGAGTGAACCAGTTGTGGTTTTTAATAAAAGTAACACTATCTAACCATAGGATGGACACTTCCTGTATTAACTCATGGTTTATTAATGAGGATGATATGTAGTATCTAACAAGGCTTTGGGTCTTCTTAAAGGGAATGCTGAAATATTTCACAGCACACACAGTTGGAAGAATGTGTACTCATCTGCTTTCAGCAATAAAATAAAATATTTAAAATAAAAGCATAAAAAAAGTTATTGCCTCAAAATGAAAGTTAAGTCAGTTGTTGCAAAAACAAAATCCAATCTGAGCAATTTTAGATTTATTTACTACCATACTGTTTGTCTCTTACCACTGACAATACAATAATGAAGCCTGTACAATCTGTATATAAACAATCTACCAAGGTCCTGGATAATAAACCTAAAAGCTAGCATCACTGTAATATACTTCCTAGATATGGTCTCCTTTGCTGAGAAAATCTTATTACATTTCTCAATGCTTGTTAAATGTACAAAATTCCTACTGGATTAGCACCCCCCATTTACCAGAATCCTAGTAAGAAGGATAAGAAGGAACATAGTTATCCAAAGGAGGGAAACATCTTTCAGCCAGACAGCCTTTACAGTAAGAGCTTCCCAGTTTTGGAACATCCATTCATTAAATATACGATATAGCGACTCTTACCGTTCCTTTGCATATAATGTTAAAACTTGGTTAAAAAGCAACCAGACCTGCCATCATTCAGACTCACTGTGTTCCTTCTGGTTTTACCTCTGTCTAGTGTAATGTAATGTGTTCTTATGTTGTCATGTTTGAACTGCCCATGCTGATTGTCTGCTTAACATTGTTTTGTATTAATTGCCTGCATTGTGCATGTCCTACTTTGTATGATGCTGCCTTTTCATCCCGATCAGCTACTTCATCTAAAGTGTTTTATTGTTGTTTTAATGACTAATTTAACATCTGGCCAAGGGCCAACAGTTTAAAAAATAACAAGCAGAATCATATCTATGTAAACAGTCAATTCTATTGTCCCTGTGTGTGTGTGTGTGTGTGTGTGTGTGTGTGTGTGTGTGGGTACTAGTGAATTGTGCATGAGCTCACATGATGAAGATGATGACGGATTTATGATTACAGACAAATGAGAGGAAAAAATACAGTTGAGACACACACACACACACACACTGAGTGTATTGAGGTTAGAGAGGTGCTGATGATGGAGGGTCATTGGTGTCATTTGTAACCATTGGTGGAATGTGTCCTCATCAGCTAAGTCGCACCCTGGTAGAGGTCTGATCTGATCCAGGTTTTGACATGAATATTATCTGGTGACACGTCCAAAAATGGGAAAATATGTAAAAGAAAAGGAGGATGATTGCTTGAAGCAATTAATAATTAAAAGCTTTAAATTATAAAAAGTGTGTGACATGGGAGGAAGACGGTGCCTCTTTTATATTCTCTCAAAGAACAACTGCCTTCCTCTCATGCAGTCTCTCTTTCTCTCTCCCTCTCTCTCTCTCTCTCTCTCACACACACACACACACACACACACACACAGGATTTAGCAGGGTGTAACAACATGGAGGTTAGATGATTCTGCAGGGCATTCCGACGCAGGAGGAGGCTTGGGGAAATGTGTGTGTAAGACAGACAGACAGAGAGAGAGAGAGAATGAGGACAGTAGCATCTCTGCAGTGCAGCTGTGTGAGTTCAGCTCTAACTCTGTCTGTCTCTCTCTCTAAGTGGGGCTAAACTGGTTTTCATACGAAAGACAACCTATGTTCAAAAATGTATTATTATTATTATTCCGCTGTGGGTTTTTTTGGCTCTTAACTAGTTCCACAGTTTTTTTCTCATTCATAACATTCATACTTTCCAATATATTCAAGGTTTTCCAGGAAATTTTCTCCATTCAAATGAATGGATGGAATGTTCAAAATTGACACATTTTCAACATTTTTCAAGGTTTTTCAAATCTTTTCTACTCATTCATACTTTCAGCTAGAAAATTCATTCAAACATCAACATGTTTCACATCTTTCATAAATTCTGGGTATTATTCAACTTTTCAAAACCCATTAAAAATATAAAAAATATTCAACATTCTTTGAAACGTTGTTATAATGGGAGTCAAATAGAAAATCATTCAAACCCAGTCATCTTCAACCTCTTCCCACTCATTCATACATTCACGCAGAAACTCCATTCAAAGTCTAAAACGTTCACGATCCTTGGGACTTTCTCACATTAATTCAACTTTTTCATATCATTCATACTTTTTACACAGTCACAATTTAAGTTTTTATAGTAGTTATTAATATTGTTATTGGTATTATTGTCCTCAGACCTTGGGAAAGCCTCGGGATGAGGACTACCTTGCTTGGACTGAATTCACACCAAATCAGGCGCTGCAGCAAAAACAGCAGTCCTTATTAGAATGGGGGTAGTGGGTTTAGGCTGCGGCGGTGGGGCCTCAGGGGATAAGAGGCAGAAAAGGGGTGGATGGATGTTTAATTCTCAGTGAGTTTTGGAAAACTCTAAAGACAGACTTGCTTTAAGCATGAATTTGAAGATTTTGTTCCCACCTCGCATGTTCTCAATTTACATACAACTTGGATCTTACTTTTGTAACTGTTGCATTCGATTGTAACGATAGCATTGCAGTGACAAAGTTAACAGCTGAGATCTGGGAACACAGTGACATCACTGAAAAGAAGTTTGATGGGTCAACAAACACGAGCAGTCAGGCGATCAGACTGTTGTAAACAAACTTAGTCAAACTTATTAGGAAGAGAAAAGAAAGACAAAAGGTACAATGATTATCCACTCTAAAGACTTTCCTCTCAATACTTTAAACTTTCAAAACGCCTGAACATTTCAATACCGATTAGTAGTATCTTCAATACAGATACTACATACTTCTCATTGAGAAGAAAACAGAGGTGAAGGTGAAGGATAAATAGCCCTACATACAAGCCATTTTTACATAGGATCAATTATTGCATAAAGCAGAATGTGTTCTGGTTTAAAATTCAATGTAAAGGGGAGGCAGGTAAAAAAAAAAATCCCAGATGAATTCCTATTTCTATTAAAAACCAGAAAAACAATCAGGGTTTCTTCAGTGTAAAGTAGAGCTGGACAAATGCAAGGGCTAAAGCCAAGGTAACCATGGCAACCACTACGCACACACATCAGTTGTCCTCCACAGTTACTTTGTATTCAGCAGCCGGAGACATTCTCAGGGGAGCTGTCCAGCACTGAACCTCTGTGGTTTGGCATTAACAAGCCTCTACCGATTTCTGCTGGACAGGAAATTAGGGAATTCCTGGATATGAATACCATCAACATATGATTAAAAAAGTAGCAGTAACCTAACCACTGCATAGCAACTAATATAGGTGTAGACTGGGGTCCACCTACTCTCCAAGGGCATTATGATGTGACCAAACACCAGGTAAAAGGCGATTAATTAAAACATCAGTTTAAACTGTACATCATTACCATTATTCAGACCTTCTCCAGCAGTATTTTATTGCTCAGTAATTACTGGCTTCATTCTAAACTCTTTCATGCTGAGTTTCTGGCACCCAGACAGCTTCTTTATAGAGAAACGTACTTGTTCCAGTTCTTTAACTTTCTGTTAAACAGGGGATTAGCAAGAACGGTTTTGATCAGGGGTCTTTCCTCTAGTGATGACCCCATGACTCAGCTCAAAGCCAAAAATTGGCCAAAACTACTGTCATTAGAATGAGAAGATGACAGTAACGTATGCTTATCCAAAGATGTGCACACATCAGTTAAAGGATGAGGCTGGTGTTATTTTGCATTTTCATTGTCAACAAATTTCATGAATTCCAAACTAACAATGTGTTAGTCCATCTCTTAACACTCTGACTTCCCTACTCTGTCTGTGGCTCTCAGCCCAAAGCCCATTGGTTCCAACTGAAGACGTAATTTTTTAAGAATAGCTTACAAATATATAGTTTTATTTATTTATTTTTTATTTTTTAAAGGCTCAGTAATTTCCTAAAACAACTGGACACTAGTGTTTATCAAAAGCTACTCAAACAGGAGGACTTTGTTGGGGACTATTTTCACCGGCGGATGAATCCACATTTGGTGTTCTACTGAGTATTTGGGGCATCAGGATGGTGTGTGTGGGATTGAGTCCAAATAAATTACAGTGTGTGTGTTCATGGTAATGAAGGAACAACAGTGTGACTCACTGATGTGTTTTTAATAGTTTTTGGACAACAATGGATACACACACAATACTTGTTAGTAGGATTTATAGACCCCTTTCACGGCAGACATTTTGACTTGTCAAAGCAGGGAAAGCACAGGTGTAAATAATAACAAATAATGGCTTCATTCCATGAAGTGTCCCAGTAAGCCATGTCAGTGAGAGAGCACCTAAATGGAATTCAGCCATCATTAATGTTATCAGTTAGGTGGGTTTGTTTATGGGGTTCATGTAAGAAAGACAATAAGAAAAGTATAAAACATCATCAGATTTCTCTTTTAAATATGAATTTACTTGATTTTCATGATTACAGTTTTTTACGTAAGTTGTGATTTTTGCTGTCTGACTGGGACAGATATAATGTTACCGTCCTTATCAATGTTTGCAGTTCTAGTACAATAAAATCAACAAGTCCTCTAAATGAAATGACAAAATACGTTGTTTGTCCATGCCCCCCAAAACGACATTCCCCAAAACAACATCATACTATTTCCTTCTTTGATCCCAACAAAAAAGAGTCATAATTATTGCAGCTACTAGAGGGCTTCGTTACTTGATACTTCGTTTTGGGGCATTTTCTGAATGATTGATGCTGTCGTTTTTCTTTGGAGGACAGTCTCAATAAAATATATTTGTAGACCTTCTTACATCAGATTATAACTGAACTTTCTTCCTTAGTATAGATGCTTGGAATAACAGCCAAAATCACTTTAACTCACGTTTTTTAGAAATGCTCTGTACAGCCACAAGAACAGTGGAAACCCAACAAGTATGACATTATCCTTAAAACTCAGGAAGATCTGAGTTGAGTCGAGTCCAACATTTTCAGAAGTATAATGAACACTGTTGCCTCTTACGGCTGGCTGGAAGGATTTGGTGATTAGTCTTTTTTTTTTTCTCACTGTTAGGTTCAGCATTTTATAAACACGAAGACATGATTTTAATGAATTCCAATTTAACACAAGACCTACACGTATCTCAAGTTATTCCTCCTATACTCCTAGAGTATGATGGTGTAACTGTGATTATCATGTTATCCATAGTACGTCAGTGGGGTCCACAGGTACTTTCACTCTGTCTGTTGTATTCTTAGGTTTCACAGTCATTGCTTATACACGCATACTTAATAAGCAGTTCTGAACATTAAAATCAACACTTAATCTTCCCATATCTTCTTGACATGAGTCCTATTTGGGAGTTTGTGTATATATATTTAACATTCAAGTGTTAAAACAAAAGAGCAAAAGATTATTGACAGACTAAACTGGAGTGATTTAGTATGAGGAACAAGCACACAAACTGAGAAACTGACTAAGATTGAGATATAGGCATATTAATATTCCCGCACTCTCACACAATAAAACTTCCATATTTATTGGCAGAGGGAGTTTGTGATACTCTTGCGATTTTAATTATGCTCATTGGCCATCTGGAGCTTAATCTTTGTGAGAAACCTGTGAATGTATTGTGAGTCTAATAATTCCTAACAAATCTCTGCTTCACGTACACAGAATCAACTCAAGTGGAACAAACAACATGCTGATGATTTACTTATTCTTAGAGCCTTACAAGTGGTGGGGCTTAAAATGTTAAATTTGTCCAGAGGGTTCAAGAGGTTCAACCTCTGGAGAGCATGAAGGGGCTCAGCATCATCTGTGGACATCTATAAAGTAGGTTATGAGATATCTTGGGTTCAAGATTTTGCTCTGAGGGTGCCCAAAATGGAAAGGGTTCATCTACTGGTGAGTATAAATGTGCTCAGTAAATGCCATCACAATATACCCATAAGAATTTTCTATTTCTGAAGTAGAAACTTCAACATGACAGTGGCACTAAAGGGAAGGCCAGGGGGTCAACAAAATGATTAGCAATCATCCTCTCTGGACCATGAATATCCCAGTCCACTATCGTAGGATTTGCGTCCATATTGGACAATTCTGCAGCGTTACGATTTAGTGAAACTGAAAGTAAATGTGTGGAGGTTGTGATGGTGGATGGGTGTGTAACATATCTGACTTTGATGCGGGACATTAGAAAGTCTGTGTCCCGTCACAATCCAACAATGTTGGCTTTTTTTAACCATAACTTCTATCTTTTCTGTGAAAGTAAACTTTGTTGTGAGCTCATAACTTATCATTTATTCACATGTTAATCATCTATTCATAATTATTTTTTTGTATACTTATTAATATTTAGTAACTATATGCTTGTGTATTGGCTTTAATTAGTTAATAGTTCCAGTTTTATTCTTGTCTCTAGTCTTGAACTCTTACCTAGTTTCGTGTCTTCAGGTTTCTACAGTGGTGCTTGAAAGTTTGAGAACCCTTCAGAATTTTCTATATTTCTGCATACATTTGACCTAAAACTACATCAGATTTTCACATGTCCTAAAAGTAGATAAAGAGAACCAAATCAAAACAAATGAGTCAAAAATATTAGACTTGGTCATTTATTTATTGAGGAAAATGATCCAATATCACATATCTGTGAGTGGCAAAAGTATGTGAACCTTTGCTTTCAGTATCTGGTATGACCCCCTTGTGCAGCAATAACTGCATCTAAACGTTTCCGGTAATTGTTGATTAGTCCTGCACATCAGCTTGGAGGAATTTTAGCCCATTCCTCGGTACAAAACAGCTTCAACTCTGTTATGTTGGTGGGTTTCCTCCCATGAACTGCTCACTTCAGGTCCTTCCACAACATTTCTATTGGATTAAGGTCAGGACTGTGACATGGCCATTCCAAAACTTTAACTTTTTTCTTCTTTAACCATTCTTTGGTAGAATGACTTGTGTGCTTAGGGTCGTTGTCTTGCTGCATGACCCATGTTCTCTTGAGATTCAGCTCACGGACAGATGTCCTGACATTTTCCTTTAGAATTTGCTGGTATAATTCAGAATTCATTGTTCCATCAATGATGTCAAGTCGTCCTGGCCCAGATGCAGCAAAACAGGCCCAAACCATGATACTACCACCACCGTCTTTCACAGATGGTATGAGGTTTTTATGCTGGAATGCAGTGTTTTCCTTTCTCCAAACATAACGTTTCTCATTTAAACCAAAAAGCTCTATTTTGGTCTCATCCATCCACAAAACATTGTTCCAATAGCTTTCTGGCTTGTCCAGGTGATCTTTAGCAAACTGCAGACGGGCAGCAATGTTCTTTTTGGAGAGCAGCAGCTTTCTCCTTTCAATCCTGCCATTCACACCATTGTTGTTCAGTGTCCTCCTGATGGTGGTCTCATGAACATTAACATTAGCTAATGTGACAAAGGCCTTTAGTTCGTTAGAGGTTACCTTGGGTTCCTTTGTGACCTCGTGGACTATTATACGCCTTGCTCTTGGCGTGATCTTTGTTGGTCGACCACTCCTGGGGAGGGTAATAATGGTCTTGAATTTCCTCCATTTGTACAGAATCTGTCTGAGTGTGGATTGGTGGAGTCTAAACTCTTTAGAGATGGTTTTGTAACCTTTTCCAGCCTGATGAGCATCAACAACTCTTCTTCTGAGGTCCTCAGAACTCTCCTTTGTTCGTGCCATGATACACTTCCACAAACATGTGTTGTGAAGATCAGACTTTGATAGAGCCCTGTTCTTTAAATAAAACAGGTCGCCCACTCACACCTGATTGTCATCCCATTGATTGAAAACACCTGACTCTAATTTCACCTTCAAATGATCTGCTAATCCTAAAGGTTCGCATACTTTTGCCACTCACAGATATGTGATATTGGATCATTTTCCTCAATAAATAAATGACCAAGTCTAATATTTTTGACTCATTTGTTTGATTTGGTTCTCTTTATCTACTTTTAGGAAATCTGATGTAGTTTTAGGTCAAATGTATGCAGAAATATAGAAAAAGGGTTCACAAACTTTCAAGCACCACTGTATGTGTGTATGCTGAGCAACGTGATTCTTGTATAAAAAGGTCAAAAAGGTCAGCTATATGGTGGAATACAGGTCCTTATATGGAAATGTTTTCTGCTCGGCAGACTGTAACTTGAGAATTCTGTTATGGGCTGGAAAGTTCCTATAAGTCCAAACTTATATAACATGTAACACTGACCAATGGAAAAGAGTTTCTTTGTCTCTAGAATACTATAAAAGCTGTATCTTCTCTTTGAGATAGAGAGAGAGGCCTGATGACTTCTGTTGTCTGTCTCCTATTGTACAATATATTTTTGTCAATGATCTGTAAATGTTTCTTGTCTTTTGTTTAACTAAAAGAGCATAGGCAGTTTTTCCACGACATTTCCCATCCTTAACCTTCTGAAAACGGACCATCCATGGGCGGTCCCGAACTGGCCGCGGGAGGATGTTGTTTGCATAATCCTGTTATATATATAAATGATGATTGAATGCAGATAAATAAATAAAAAACTAATAAAAAGCTAATCTCTAGGGTTCTGAGATTGATAAAAAAGCTAAATCGTCATCAGACGATAGTCAATGGGTTCCCACATTGCATTTCGGCTAATGCATTTCACCTCTTTTGTTCTCCACACCGACTGTTTACCTGCATGCAGCCAAAGCCTGCTCAAACATTACTGGTCAATACTACTCAGACTACAAACAGAAACCAAAATTGTGTGCCTTGCCTACAGATTGTGCATTCATACGCAGATATCTGTTTACAGAGGTTAGTCGTGAGGCAACATACAGTACAAGTTACACAGGTTATAAGGGGCGCATTTTTAAACGTGACATCATATGGTTTTATGTATGTTTGTTAACGATGGACACTGAATCTTGTGTCACTGGAAAGAGTAAATTGAGCTGATTCCAGCAATATGTGTATGATGTCTGTGTGTTGTGCTTGACTTTCAGAAGAATAGGTGTGCTTTCTGATGCTAAATTCATCAGGTGGGTTTTGTTTTGTATTCACAAACACAGTGATGCATTCTGATTATTTTCCGTTACAATTAAACTTCCAACATTGGCTGAGCCCATTATTTGATGCAGAAAAGATAGACTACCTATTGTTGGAGAAAGCCCATCTAGCCTCCCGCATAAAGTATATATGTGATCACATATGTGACATAGTGATTTAGCGTAAAACTGTTTTTCTGAATTTGATTAAAAGCAGGGTTCAAGAGGTTAGTTAGGATGATTCTAATAATGTGACGCTTTTCTAACAGGTTAATTTACTAACTTGGATAATGACATAGCATATCTTTCAACAGTCCATATAGCACCACCAGGAATCACCAAGTACTCAATGTGAAGTTTCATCTATAGTCAAAATGCCTCCCTGTCTCGTTCTATAGCAGACCATGTCTGTGGCTGTAGCACTGCTCGGGGCTGTGATTGCACTATAATCACTATGGCACTAAAAACATAATTACCACAGTCTTCAGTGTAATAGCAGCATATTTCAACTCCATTTGGGTACTTTTGAAACATTTAAAATCAGTAATTTAAAGTTACAATCCAATTTAAGGGCTCACTTACCTCCCTCTCCTTCTCTGTCACCTTTCTCTCTCTCTCTCTCTCTTTCTCTCTCCTCCTCCTCTACTGCCTCGCCTTAACTCACATCTCTCTCTTTCCATCTCAAAGCATCCTCTCTTATCCTCTATTGCCCCAGTTTCTCCCTCAGTTTCATTTCCTCTATCTATTCTCTTACGGCCAGTTTGTACATTTTAAAGGAAGTGTTCTTGTGGTTTTTTCCTTTAGCATAATTATAAATTACAGTGCTGCTATTCCTGTGAACTTGTAATGAATTTGACTTGAGCTACATAAGTACGGGCTTCCACAACTTTAATCACAAGGAAAGGACTTTAAAGTGCAACTAGCTGGTGGAGGGAGCTGAGGGATAAACTGAAACAAAAATGACAGTAACCTCAGGGATTCAGCTCTGAAATAACAAATCAAGAAAAAAAAGAAGTGGAGTTAAAGCTTGGAAGGCCAGACTGTGGTTAAAAGACTAATGTTGTGAATCTCAGAAATAAACATCTCATCTTTGAAAATGGTTTGCTGTTACTTGTCCTCTACCCTGTTTCTGTGCAAACCAGTGTTATAAAGAGTTCAAAATCACCCAGGGTAATGTTAATGATATTATTGTACAGTATTTAGCAAAATGAGAGAAGAAATTCTTCACATTTTTTAGATGCACTTACTATCTTAAATGACAGTGAGCTTATGAGTAGACATGCTTCTATAGTAGGCAACCACTAGTATTTGCTATACTGTATGTAATTGTTTTCTCATTAACTGATTCGGATCAGAGCAAACCAACTATAGGTGTGAAAACACCCTTAGTCTATCCACTGATTCTATTACCTGACTGTCAGAGCAGAAATAATTTGAGAATAAGAGTCAGAGTTTCAGGCTGAAAATACTGAGTATGTGTATGTATGTGTATGTGGTGAAATACTTCCACAAAGCAGGGCCAGCGCTCTACTACAGTTTATATCATCAGTCACTCTCACTGGTTGATAAATGTTCAAAGGAGTCCATAAAAGACACCAGACATGATGTTCAGTTAATGGCGAAGGAAATGCATGCTTTTTCATTCTTAATGTGGCTGTATGTAATTTCTCTCAGCAGCTGGAGCTCTGAGGCAGTTCATCTTGTCCCGAGACATTAATCCACCCAGGAAATACTAGATACAGAGACGTGTTCATATCTAACCTGCTTATAGCCATGTATAAGATTTACTACAGAAGCAGTCATTGTTGAAACCTCATGTTACAGTTTCTCACTCACACAGAGAAGTTACTTTTCATGCTGTGAATTGTCATAAATATATTAAGAACAGTGGGAAAGCAGCTACAATGAGCTGTTTCTGAAACACTGACTGCTCTTCTCTAAAAAAACACCTGTGCATGTTCAGCTACATGCAGTAAGAGAAGCGTGTTCCAGTCCTTAGTCTCTTAGTGGTGTTTTTCAGTAGTTAAGATATCATACCATGAAGTGTTGAGTTTTACATGGGCCAGCCTCTCAAGTGTCCTCAGTTCTAAATTGATAGAAGTTTATGAATTTATTACACTGTTTTGAATTGAATTAATAACCATTGGTGTTGTATTGTTGTAAGTACAACATTTTTAAGGATGCTGTGCTGGGCTTTTTTATTTTGCGAGGAAATGTTTTGTAGAGTTTACCCTGTGTGTGTGTGTGTGTCTAGGTATTCGCTCATGATGAATAACTTCATGTGTTCAAACACACCAAGCGTTGGCCCAGATGAGAAACTCCAGCATGAACCATGGATATCTCAGACTGCTTCAAGCCAAAACAGAACAAAATGAGTTTAATTGGACCACAGCAGTGCTCAGACCAAAGTGAAGACATCCCTTAATGAGACCAAATTAAAAAACACATTTGAATAAAAGTGAAAAAAAAGGCAAAACCATTTTACAAACGATTGCTTGTGGCTGCGAGTGGTACAAGCAAAGTTGGATACTGAAATGTGGAGTCAGCACCTGTAGCAGAAATGTTTAACATTCCTGTCAGAGCAGGCCAAAGAAATGTCTTCATTTAAGGACAGCAGCAGAGAATTTCACCTGGTGACAAATGGCTTACAGCAGGAAGTCAAACACTGATGGCAAAAACATCACCAGAGAATATGTTTGATTCTCAGTGTGGCTGTGTAATTGATCGAACAATCAGTACATGAACTGCAGAAGATGTTCACCTCTCTCAAGGCCAAAACATATGGAGAATTGCCTGTATCTTTCATTGTATGTCCAGTCCTTCATGTATACTATATATCAAATGTTTCGTTGATAAATGACACCATTATTACTAATTATTACTAACAGCATATGTGAGTATGAAATGTCATAAAGTTACTAAACTGACAGCTTAAAGGGAACACAGCTCCTAAATGCTCCCCTGCTTTTCAAACACGACTTCCAAAAGTTCAAGAAAGTGTAAAGAGTAAAAGCACTCAAATCATTATATTTATAGTTGAATTCAAAGCGCTGAACGGAGATGAAATGTCTGAGATGAGATGAAAGGAATTAAGGTCAGTTTAAAAGTCAGTTCAAACTGAGAGAGAAAGCAAAAAGCTATATTGAAGCACTTAAAGGAATTAAAGTTGTAGCTGAAGCACTGGAAGACATTTAAAGGGCAGTTGAAACAAAAGCATTGAAATAAAGTTAAGTGGCACATGAAATTTAACCACTGAAAGGCATGAAACCACTGAAAAAGTGTAAAGTGAACATGTTGAAATGACTTGAAGAGCCAGTTGGTGTGTCGGTGGAAGGTAAAGAGCTGAGGAGCTTAAGTTGTTGCTGAAGCACTGAAAGAAGCAAAGAAGCAGTTTGAAACAAAAGCACTGCATACAAAACTTTTAAAAGAAAGAAGTGTCAGTTGATGTTAAAATGCTGAAAGGAGTTGAAGAGCTGCTTAGAATACAAGCACTGAAGAAGTTGAAGTGTCAGTTGAAGTGAAAGAACTGAAAGTGTGAACACTAAAGACGTTAAAATGTCAGTGGATGCGGAGTCTTGGAACCCATCAGCTATCGTCTGATGATGGTTTAGCTTCTGGGGGCAACGGCCAGTGTTTCAGGGCTTCTGGTGCAGCCAGCAGCTATAATGGATAATGGAACTAAATCATCATCAGACAATAGCCGATGGGTTCAGAGATTGCATTTCAGCCAATGCATTCCGCCTCTTTTGCTCTCCACACGGACTGTTTACCTGCATGTAACCAAAGCCTGCTGAAACGTGATTGGTCAATACTACTCGGACTACAAACCTGACTACAAATGGAAACCAGAACGCTTCCGATACCAAAATCTTGTCGCTTGCCTACAGATTCTACATTCAGATGCAGATATCTGTTCATAAGTAAGTGCTGAAGGAGTTAGTGTCAGTTCAACAAAACAACAAAAATCCTCAACATACCCCATGACCCTGCACAGGATATAGTGGTTATAGAAAATAATGGGTGGATGGATAGGACTATCAATAGCTCGAAGCAAATGATCTTCAAGTGGCTTTATGTGGATTAAGTTGGAATAATGCTGAACTAATACCAAGGACATTTCATCACAAGGCCATATTGTCATGATACATGGTATTACTGGTCTTCAAAAATGAAACTGGTTAAATCCAAAGTGTTTAAATGTCATTGAAACTAATGCTGGGCAGATATACAGAAAATTGATTCTCTCCAGAATCACTGAGCATTAATGCTGGATGTATTTGGAAGCTTGAGGCCTGCTTCAGGCGGGTTGTCAACCAAGGCTGGCTCAGCTGTTTTGCAGCCAGGTTCAGCCTGGATCTAAACACACTGGAAGCTGGGGTGGGCTGGGAGCCAGACAGAGAGGGAGAGAGACGCAGAGACAGAGACAGAGAGAGAGAGCTGGTGGCAGACAGTGGTTTGTGTGACCAGCTTATCAACACAACAGGGGCTCTGGCTGAACAAATTGCCTTCTCTGTTCACTGTGATTAAACTGCAACCAACGCACACGCGAGCACACACACACACACACTGTCACACACACAGTCACTCTTAAGATAATGTGTTGGCAATCAGAGACTAGCAATTGTAGAAAGATTTCCAGCCTCATTTCTTCTGTCGAGAAGGGGCCTTCAAGGACACTATGAGTGTATGCATGTGCGCTTCCGTGTACACACACATACAAGGATGTGGCTTGGGGTTACACTGAAAACCAGTTGATCAGTTAAGTGTCTTATGAAAGCATTCTCAAAGTGGTGGTATAAGACTAGCAGAGACAAAGTGATTCTGATAAAGCCATCTTGTGATCCCATCATCACTAATAATTTAGGATTGAAGGGGCTCATGGTATTTTGTGCTGATATTCATTCATTTCAGATGACAGTTTTCAGGCCAGAATTTTGGGAAATTTGCAGAAAATTCGTAACAGAAATATGTTTATCAGATAGAAAACCTATCTGATAAACATATTGTGACTGTGAAATAAAACCATGCCAGACTGAAGGCACTAAAACTAAAGATTCATTTGTATGACCAATGTCCAGCAAACAATCTGATTTACATAATTAATCTGTAATTTATGAAACTGACTCAAAATGAACTTAAATTAATTGATTGCTTCAATACAACTGTATACAATTTAGTTATGTTGTGAGCACAGTTAGGGTGGCTGTGGCTCAGGAGGTAGAGCAGGTCGTCCATTAATTCCAGGGTTGGTGGTTCGATTCCTGACTCCTCCTTTCCACATATTGAAGTGTCCTTGGGATGGAGGCTGGCACCCTGCATGGCAGATCCGTCACCATCGGTGTGTGAATGTGGGTGTTATATTTCCGTTGTTTAATGTTGGAGTGATTGTGCCAGTTGAAAACAGTTTGTCACGAAAGTCAAGGTGATGGTTTGTTCACTGCAAAAAATAAATGTTAGTGTTATTCTGGTTAGTAAATAGCCAGTATGGCATGTCGTTGTAGGTTTTTAAAATATTAAGATGTTGACGCACTAAAAATGACATGATCTTATGTAATTTGTATGATTCATATTCATAGGTGATATTGTGCCATCCACCCGGCTGTTTACTGTATTAGGTCACACTGTGGACAGCTCCTGGTGCTGAAATGAGGTCTACTAACAGTATGCGTATTCGTCCCGAACCATTCAGTACAGGACGTTCAGTTCGGTATGCGACTTCCTCGGTTCAGTACGCCCTGTGACCCAAACACTTACTGTCAAAAAAGTCTATTTATGTCAACTACTCGCACATGCAGAACAGAAATTCTAGAGCAAGTGAATGGGTGAATGAGACCAATCTGTAAAGAGCTTTGGGAACCGTTAAGGTTGAAAAACGCTATATAAGTGAATATATATATATATGTGAATATATTTTAGTTTTTATATATAGATAGATAGATAGATAGATAGATAGATAGATAGATAGATAGATAGATAGATAGATAGATAGATAGATAGATAGATAGATAGATAGATAGATAGTTTCTGAATTTAAAAGCTTTATGAAAACACGTCATGCACAAATAACATTTACTTATTCAATTCCCAAATCTCAATCTATATGCCTGAATAGACATTATGCACTTGCGATTGTGTATCATGCAATTCCAGCTGCTAAGTGAAGCTATGGTGTTAACACTGAGTGAACTATTCAAACCCTTCTGCATTATAGCATACACATTTCTCCTAAACTCAGCCTGACATATTTGGATACTGACATGTTAAATCATGTTCTGTGGGGCTGAACAATGTTTGGTTACACACAGTCTGTAGAACTTGAGTGTGTCTTCATGATGAGACAAAACTATTGATGTCAGTTTGTGAAAGTGTGGCCCATCCAAAGGTCTGGATGCATGACGCCCCTGTAACGCACGTGTGATACAGTCAGACATCATTAAGGGGAAATTAACTAAATTACGTGTTGAGAAGTTGATGAGTAAATCTGAAATGGAGACATACAACATACATAACAATTTGACTACTAGTTGCAATCCTATAAGTAGAACAAGTACCAGTAGTAGCAGCAGTATCAGTAGTTGTGCTATAGCTGAAATAGCATTGGCTTAATTTATCATTTTATTTCTGAGTGTTTAATAGCACAGCTCGATGAGAAAGAAGAGACACAACCTGTCCTCACAGTTCCAACCACATCCACTATTAGCAAGAATACAACTCTATGAACCCTCAGGAATCTGCACAGCCAGCTGGGGGTGCTGTTTTCCACTTTCCCTCACATATCTAGTGAGTGAGAGAAGCTTTATTTACCATGTGGAACAAAACATATACCACTGATCCGACTGATAAAAGAAGCTTCATGGTTCATTTTACATTACATCCACGTCACTATCCTCCATTATTAACACTGAACTGACAGACTGGAGCACTATAATCAATGTCTCTGCACCAATAAAGAAGTACAGTATGTGTGTGTGTGTGTGTGTGTGTGTGTGTGTGTATGACCTTAATATGTGTGGGTTGCAGCGGGAAGTGATTCATTGCCATGAACTGCAAGGATTCATACATCAGTGTAACTTACACATATGCACACACACACACACACAGGCTCATGCAGCACACTGACACACTATAAACCACACATCATCACCTTCTGCACACATGCTCAGTATGTGTAACTGACAATCACTGAGTTGGAATACTGGACCTACTTCACTCTTGCTCCCTTACACACACACACACACACACGCTGTGCACACACTTGTACAATCAAGGGCATGTGTTAAATGCACACATGCAGATAACAGAATGTACCAACAACAATCCAAACACTGTACATCTGTCCATGCAGTGAAGGAAGAGAGCAGTGGGACTGCAGTTTACAGGAAAATTACAACATCTTATTTTTATAGATTTGTTTATTATTCCTCTGAGATCTGGGAACATGACAACATTGCTACAATGAAGTCCAACATGGCAAAAAAACACAAGGAGTCTGACAGTTAGACAGGCTGTAAACAGTCCAAGAGTTGAGCACTGCGATTGTGTTTGCTCTGTTCCAAGGCTGGTTTGAACCAGAAACTGCTCATCTAATAAAGATGGGTAATCACAATAAAAGCCCACCTTGAGTTGCAGACTGTGCTGTTGGTCTTGTAAACACTGACACATCAGACATCCCTCTGACCTGTTTGTGATCCATAATTCCGGAAATTATTGACATTGTCAGACAGCATTAGTGCATTACTGAAGAAAATATTGACTCTTTTTTCATTTTCATAATTGACAGCATTTTAATATTGACATGGGCACAGCATTGATCCTCAGGCATTGACGCTGTGTCATAATGCATTTCATAAACAGCTCTGTTAGATACATAAAGATGAAAAAGAGGACACAGTCATATTTCCATTGTTTAATGTTAGTGTTAGTTGGAGTGATTGTGCCAGTTGAAAACAGTTTGTCACGAAAGTCAAGGTGATGGTTTGTTCACTGTAAAAAATAAATGTTAGTGTTATTCTGGTTAGTAAATAGCCAGTATGGCATGTCGTTGTAGGTTTTTACAATATTAAGATGTAGGCCCACTAAAGATTTCATCTTATGTAATTTGTATGATTCATATTCATAGGTGATATTGTGCCATCCACCCGGCTGTTTACTGTATTAGGTCACACTGTGGACAGCTCCTGGTGCTGAAATGAGGTCTACTAAATATTAGGGGTGTAACGGTACATGTATTCGTCCCGAACCATTCAGTACAAGATGTTCGGTTCGATATGTGACTTCCTCAGTTTACAGGGTGTGACCCAAACAAAAAAGACTATTTATGTTGACTACTGGCAAACACTGAACAGAAATTCTAGATCGCAAATTTTACCTGGAAAGTTTTGGCAGTGCACCAGTTGCTGTCTATCAGCTGTAGCATGCTAGTCAGCTTAGCCCGTGACAATTAGATCCACTGTATGGGAGCATTACGGTTTCCTGGTTAGTTTCAAAGAAAATGGACAACGATTAGTGTCAAACCGTGTGCCGACATTGTTCAACTGAAGTCTGGTATGTCTGTGGAAAAACTTCAAACATGTCGTTTACGAAGGCATCACCTGAATGTGTCGATTAGCGGAACGAGACAAAACCAGACTGGAAGGTGAGTCCTTCTCCCCACAGCGTTCAGGCAGCCTCTCACTGCAGATTCAGGCCGTGCCAAAGTAACAACTAATGCTACAGGAGTGTTTATAGCTGTGGATATGAGACCGTACTCATTCGTAGAGAATACAGGATTTAAGCATATGGTTAAAGTCCTGAGCCCCGCTAACATGTGCCTTCACATGTGCATGTTAGTCAGTCCGTGGTGTCTGCCTGTATAAACGAGCACAAGCTGCAGTTTTTCAGGAGTTATCAACACGCCAGAGTCTTAAGATAGAGCATTACTGACATTTGTGTGTTTTTCTTATTGACAATAAGCCAGTATTTAAGTGCATTAACAGTAAGAATTATGGCAAATGAGCCACTGTTGAATGTTTACAAGTTTCAAAATAAATGACAATTGACATTTCATTCAGCCACTGGTGTCCCTTCTCAGGCACTCCATGTTCCTTCCTCCTGCTCTGCTAGCTGCCTGTTGCTGATTAGCATTAATGCACTTATCCAGTGTCACAGCAGCAGCAACACCTGGCATCATTTGGTATCTGATAGGGGGAGTTTGGGAAATTGAGCTTCCATTCATCCATCCATTTCTAATCTATCCTGTTCAGGATCAGGAGGGGACTAGAGTCTATCCCAGCATGCACTGGGTGAGACAGGCCTCATGGCTAACACATATAGACAAAGACATTTACATGTATTTTAACAAGTACGTTTCAATATTGACTAGGGCCATACACTGTTGATGCCCTTATAAGGTCCTGGATGGTATGTATTCATGGCTTCCTAGGGGTATTTTCTTGATCCTTATTCCCTATTTAAATGAAAAATTAAATAACAGTAACACACATGGTTCAGATGATTGTAAAATGTCTTTTTAATTATTTCAGTCTGCTCCCCACTAAGTGCTGATGAGCCCAGAGGAAGAAAATAGCCAGCTAAAACTCAGTGTCACATTACCGCCTTAACAGCATCTCAACCCAGACTGCCTAATCCTTTACACATCCTCACACACTCACACACTCACACACACACACACACACACACACACACACACACACACACACACACACACACACACACACACACACACACACACACTGCACTGTAGCTGACATGATGTGGGCTGTCACATTGACGTGGTACATAATGGCTGCTAATGTTATTGAATATTTTAACATAAGCACAGTGGCTCATTCATTCTGCTTAAGCATCAGAGAGGGGACAGGGAGGGGCTTACTGTTTCTTTTTATTTTTTTAACACACCCAAGGTGACTGGCTAGGTCACAACATTGAACACTCACCATGTTTCATATCATGAAGTAAATTACATTCCAGACCATTCTGCTGATAATCATTTAATAATAAGCGAGTTACACTAACAGTTTATGGAGCTTTCATGCTTTGCGTCGGCTAACATTATCACTTACTCTGACAGGCACTGAATGGTGGGTGGTGAGGATTCACAGCTTTTTACAGTTACTAAGTCACATTTCTCTATACAAGTTCATTTTTTCAAAACTCTTCACACAGCTCTCTTTACCGACATGCAGCTCAGCTTTAGTTCATCTCACATCCAAAATGCACCAAACCACTTCAGACACATCTCAGGTTCAACTCTTTTACCAGAACACTGACAACATTTACCTGCAACAGTAACACTTCACTCATTATATAATGACCATAAAAATCACTGACAACAGGAAGCATTACAATATGTACCACTGTTGTCTTTGTAAAAGTATCTTTTCTTTATTTTTATAGCATGAACCAAGATCCCATTACAACAGAAAGAAGGTCACTTCTTTATTGCATGGATTGTGCTGCTTTACAGTGTATGTTTTTTTGTTTGTTTGTTTTTTTGGGCCATTTTTGCATAGAGTAATTCTGGGTGCACAAAATGAAACTAAAGTAATTCCAGTAATGCAATACAAACTATACATATTCACAATACATACTCACTGTATAGGAGAGCTACAGAAATAGAAATACAACAGGAAAAGATTTCCTCTGTGGGGTTGAGGAATGGATGGGCTGTAAACCACAGATGGTGAAACGCCACATCGTCCCATACAATTCCAAAACCGTCTGCATGCCGCCTCACCTGCCCCCGTTCCTCACCTGGCACAAGTCTTTCATAGAGGTCATCAAGGAATGAAAAGAGGCACTCAGTGTTGTACAGCCCAGTTAGGATTTATACAATTTCTTTTATTATTTCTTTTTAGTTGTGTTTGGTTTTGAATGTAAAAGTAATAGTTTTGACAATAGTATGTAAAAAAAAATGTTTTGAAAAAGTGAACTTAGAGAAATGTGAGTTAGCAATTGTAAGAAACTGTAAGGCAGCCTTTTTTTTTGCACATATAAAATCTTTTATTCTCACACAATGATCTTGAGCTTGAATGTATTCTGTGCAAAAGCAAAACTGACTTTGAAAAAAGGTGAATGTAAATATTTTATTTTCCGAGGTTCTGGAGGTCTCTGTGCTTAGACTTCTGCTGCCACCCAACACATGGGAGGTGAATGGAACTTCATTTGAGCTGCTGACAGTATTGAAAAATAAACTAGTAAAACTCAACAGCTATGTGACTTGTATAGCTCTCCACTTTTCATTGTTTCTTAGCTCCAATGAAACTACAAGGTCAAATGTATTTTGCAGCCTCACAAACCAAAATGCATCCATCCCCATTGTACTGGCTGGTGGCAGATATTTCAGAGACAGATACCTGAACATGGGCAAATAAACCCAAACTTTCTGCATGACCAGATACCACTAGAGCTCATGGCCGGCTTAAGCTGCTAGGGGGCCCTGGGGCTGCTGGGCCCCCATTAACCCCTGTTTCTCCCGCTCTCTCTGTGCACAGTATTTCTACGCTGGAATTCTACATGGTTCCAGGTTTTCTGAGAAGCCATGTGATATTTATATTTATTATAATTAGTTTATGAATGAAACAAATTATTAATTTTATTTTAAAGTAATGTGACCAAGGTATGTAGTGTATGGGATATTTTGCAGTGTAAAAATGAACTTTGTCAGAGCTCTCTGGTGGACGAAATAATGGAGACACTGTTTCAAAATCACCTCAGACATATGTTTTGCATTTCTGTGCTGACATTTCTTGTTACTTATCAGCCAGCATATACACTGGTGCTGATGAGACTGTCTTGTGAACCACGCTGCCTGGTAACAGGGGTTCCACACGACTTTATCGATTAGTAGTCTGTTGATTATTCTTTCTATTAACTAATTTAGGCTTTTTTCAATTAATCAATTAATCATTTTGTCCATGAAATCTCAGATTATAGTGAAAAAATGCCCATTTAAATTAGTCCAAGGTGATGTCTTTAAATGTCTTGTTTTGTCCAACATGCACGTACGATGTACAACAGTCCAAAGCCCAGAGATAGTCACATTGGAATAACTGGGAAGAGCAGCTTGCTTAAACAAATGACTCAAATGATTAACTGATTATCAGAATAGCTGCTGATTAATTTTCTGTTGAACAACTAATCAAATAATGGACTATCATCTTCAGTAATATGCTAATACTAGCCAATAATATTACCCATACCCAAACCTTGTGGCTGAGGGTAATTGTTAAATTAACTGAACAATTAAATAAATAAAAAAATCTCTCAGAAGCAATCAGATCACTGTTCAGGGACTTTTCACCAGCTGCGTTTACATGGAGCCTAATATTCCACTAATGATGGGAATAACAGCCCAATCAGAATATAAAGGCCTCATGTAACCACCTCAATCAGAAGAGACTGACCCAATCCGGCCCGATCAGAAGGAATTTTCAGTCGGGTTGAGAGTGGGGGTGTAAACTTTTGATAATCCGTTCAATAGGAAAATATCGCCTAATAGCGCCTAATAGCCATGTAAACTCTTAATCCCATCATTTCTCTCTGGTTGGAATCAATCTATTCTTTCTGCACATGTTTGCCCCACATGGGGGAACATTAGAGGACGTGAACGAGTTTCCAGGATGGACAGAAACATGGCGACTGCTCTGTGGCTGATCCAACTTAACAGATTTAAGGATTGTTGAACGCCGAAACAATGAGTTGTTCAAGTGTCGGGAAAAGATGAACCAAGCCGAAAAAAATCCCCCAACTTCTTCTTCTTCTGTTATGTTTCCAGCAGATTAGAAGCTTCACAGCGATTAAATGCTTTGGGGCATGTAAACACACATCTTATCAGATCCCTTTATTTAGCGTCCATGTAAACAGGTAAGTTGGAATCTCTAATCAGAATGATTTCAATCGGGTTGAATGTGAATATGTTGTCCATGGAACCGCAGCTGGAAAGCTGTATCAAAGAATGCTAGGAAGTCTACAAATTGTGTGTCCCCACTGCAGCATAAACAAACAAACTGAACTTGTTATTTGCATTAAGCAGTGAGGGTTAGAGAGAGGCTACACTGACAAATGGAAGTGTGTTAACCCTCCGACCGCAGCACCACACTGAACTTTCTGACTGCTAAATGTCAAATCTTAATGGGGGCACAAAATAAAGCCCAGCTTTTTGTTTCAGTTTAGAAAATGATGAAGAATAACTGTGTGCGTGTGTGTGTGTGTGTGTGCGTGTGTGTGTGTGTGTGTGTGTGTGTGTGTGTGTGTGTGTGTGTGTGTAACAGGGAGCTGTCCATGTCTGTGGTGCTGATTTCAAACAGTACAGCCTTTTCCTACTTGCGGTCCATTTCTCCCTTGTCTTTCATGTCTTCTTCTCTTTTATTTCCCACCTCCTCTCTCTCTTTCACACGCACTGCCTCCCTATCCTCCAGTGCTCGCTCTCTCCCTCCCTCTGTTCACGCCACTCTCCCACTTTTCCTTCTCGAGACATTAAAGAAAAACAAAGCCTCCTTATCACAGAGTGCCTCTCATTTTCTGGGTTTTCCGCTCATTTCACTAAATTCTCTGTGACTAGCGTGAAAAACAAGCACTCAGTGTGGAAGCAGCCCTGTGCTGCACTCTCCTACACACAGTGGTGGGTGGAAACAGGAGTCAGGAATCACTGTTGCAGCAGCTTCTTTTTTCTCCCAAAATTCTCGCAGCAAAACAGATCAATAATGAACTGAGGTTTGGTTCTCACAAATTAATCAGCGTCTATCATGTCAAAAAAGTTCTTTTTAAAGACTTATTGATAATGTAACCGATCTTCTTCTCCATGCAGCAGATTTGAAGTTACAGCTCTTCTTTTTTTGCCAATTTCTTTCCAGTCGTGTGCTGTGCTATGTGATGCTAATGCACTGTGATGTGTTGACTGCTGCCAGCTGAAAGGCTTCACACAGTATCAGAGGGAGGGACACTGAGGAGGACAGAAGGAGTGGATCCCTGCTCGCGATCGAGCAAGAAATCCCAAAAACCTTCCAGAGAAGCGCATTGAAAAACTGCCAGCACAGTGAACTTTACACAGCAGGGTGCAAGTCTGTATATAGACTACCTGATGTGTGCAAAGACCCACAATGATTTCAGTACACACTCTTAGCAAAAGGCTACAGCACCAGAAAATGGTTCTTTGTGATTTGATACAGAGTATGATTCCAGTTTTTTCATGTTTTCATTAATTTTCTACAAATCACTTTACAAACCAGACCTGATCATCATGCTTGCCTTTACTGTTCATTATCAAAGCTACACTATCATTGTTATTATAATAACACCATTAATATAGCCCAGCTGACACCAGATCTTTGGGGCCGATACTGATAAAAAACGATATATCGGCTGGTAGTCATTTAAACACATAACAAAAACAAACAATCTTAATACAGATCCCTTGTTTTTTATAATAATTATTTTCATTATTCATTTGATTCGTTTTTGATTCAAAGATGATTTAGTCTATATAACGTCAGAAAAAAGTGAAATATGCCAACAGTCCAAAATATACACTGCTATAAAACAGAGACAACTGACCTTGTCCTCACAAAGGACAAACTGGAACCAGCATGTTTGTCCTTTTTGACCAATGACTTCAATGATTAATCCATTATCAACTGATCAACTAATTGATGAAGTGTTTCAGCACTAATTGCCATTCATGAATAAAGTACAGTGAGTGAGTTTGATGACAATAAAGCAGGCACAATGTGGTGGAATATCCATCTCAAGCCAGTTTCAAGCAAGACGATTATCAAACAAAACGATCAATAGCTGATTCAGATTTAATTGAATTCAAAACATCTAAAATGCTTTGTATCTTTTGGAAAATATTTAGCATTTATGCAAAGTACACATGATTTGTAGTAAATGAATTTGAATGAAAGCACTGCTACCACACTGAGTTCTTTACTGTGATATATCAGTTTAGGCTGTGCACATTCTCCTATGCACTCTACAAATCCTGGGGTTCCCCTCCCCTATGAGTCACTGTGTGGAAGGATGGAAAAGGGGGTTCATTTCACTGTAAGCAGCAACAAGGTTGAATTCACACAGACGGAGAAAACTGATCTGAACGAGGCTCAGACTCAGATGCAGAGGGGATTTTGCTTTTCAAGGAAGCAGCGACAGCTCACATCTAAAGCGCTCACACTCCGACCGCTGGTGCTGTTGACATGCAGAATGCAGTGGGAGATGGAAAACTGACGGATACTGACGGTGTGTGTGTGTGTGTGTGTGTGTGTGTGTGTGTGTGTGTGTGTGTGTGCTATATAAAAGAGTACGGAGCAGAGAGAATGGGGATACAGTGGCAGCCAGTTCCACTTCTTTGCCACAACAGGGACCTGTTGAACAGGGACTACAGCCTCTGAGTGCTGGGTGAACACTATCACAAGGTGGCAAAAGAAAATTAATGTACAAAATGTTGATCTTTTATCTTGACACCCTGTCAACATTGTTTTCTACTTTCACGCCACCAAAGCACAGTGAAGTGAAGTGAGCCCGAGCCGTACACTACAGACAACACATAGATTTGACTATGATGCAGTGAAGCCATTATTTCTCATTAGCTCAGTCCACTGGAAATGTGTACTTTTCTGTCAGATCAACTGTTCGCAGTACAGTGATGTATTGTTAGTAGGGATAGGTACCAAGGAGCGGTCTTAAACTGGTACCGGTTCCTGATTGGTCAGAACCAAAATATTGATAAGCTCCTGGGTACTCAGTGCTACTGATGGTTTTTGAACATCACATCATTAATTTGTTTAACAGTATATTTCCAATGTAGCCATCTGCTACTGATAACACGCTCTCCGTAAGCATTGCAGGACCATATCGGGCTTCTGCTTGTGTTCAGTGGATTCAAGTCAAAGGATTGCTTCAGGTCTTTTCAGGTCTATTTTGAATACAATACTCACAAGCCATATGCATGTTTTAAAGGGCAACAGGTCGCAGTAATCATTCCTTGGTAGTGCCCCTACACTGTAAAAGATCACACAGTCCTTTGTCTTTGCAAGAATGCATTCTACAGTTGAGCTGAAGCTGATATGAGGCTTACGTTTCCACCAACAGTGAATCCTTGCTGAGGTGAGGCGGAGGGAAACTTCCCAGTAGACAAAACATCCGTAATAATCCTAGATACAAAAATGACGATGAAGATACCCGCTTGATTTGTCTAAGACAGACCGCTCAAACATTGCTTTAAGCACACAAAAGGTTAAAATGCTCGAAAGAGTGAGCTAGCTTTAGCAAAGCAAGTGAAAATACTGCTACTGTTAATTGTCTGTGCATTAACAGATGTAACACTGGCATCACACTTTATGGGACAATACATCATAATCATGTCCACTCACTTGCATAATATTATGCTGGACAGTGGCCCCGGTGTCCAGAATAATGTGCCTAGTCGACCTCAAAGTAACACTTTGTCAGATAAAACAACTCAGCGGTTATTAACTTTCGAAAGTTAAACACTACTGTTAACATCAGCTTCTTGAAGAAGACGATGAAACTGTGCCCTGAGAAGGACAAGATAATAAAATCACAGACTATCCAAAAGTCTCCAAAGTTATTGCAAATTATTAGACATCATCATGGTGATGTTAGAATCAATATGTCTTTAAACAGATTTCTCTAATCTGATTTAACAACTTGACTGATGTAGAGGGGAGTTTGCAGCTGTATGAGGAGGCACAAAGATGAAATGGAAGTCAACAGTCAGCCTCAATGCTCCTTTAAGCTGCTTCAAAGTCAGAGTTTTCCATGTTTCCATTGCAAACTGTTCACACAGTTTTTTTCCTTTTGTATCATTGTTGTTAAGCACTTTGTCACAGTAGGGACGCACCGTGTTGTATTTTCTTGTTGTATGTCACTGGATATCACATTTTGTAACTGACAAACTGAAAAGTAAGACTTCAGCTCCGACACAACATGTGATTGTGAATGCTGAGCACTTTCTGAGCAGGTGACACCATGATGCATGAGGATTATCCGACAGAGAGATCTGACATGTGAGGTGGACTTGATCGACCTTAGACAGACGTCTCAGGTTTGGTCACAGAACTATCCTGACACATAAGATTTTCCTCACCAACAAATCCCATCAAACCCTATGATACGCTGCGATTTTGGTGTCTTTTTGTGCCATTCTCATCTAAAGGAAGGAGCGTTTCTTGAGAGAAATTCAGCCTTCTGTGGTTCTCAGGTTGGCCTCCCAAAGAAAATAGGATATCTAGAGTGATTTGGGTCTGCTGTGGTTTGTATTCAGTGCCCACCCTGGGAATATCAGGCTTTCACGGATATTTGGATGACTGGTTCGAAGGAAACTGAAATTTAGACTTAGATTTGCGCTTTAGAGCAACTGAGTCATGACTGCTTTTATCATCCAATGAAAACTATTTGAAGATATCTGGGCTTATTACCTCTCAGGCTGTGCTGTTCTCTGTCATCAAAGGATAAAAAATAAGTTATTTAGGGAGACACTGCAGCAAGCGACGGGGGCGACAGATAATGATGTTTAAAGGGACAAAATCAGGAAATTCTTTTTCTGCTGCACTTAATTCAAATCATCTTCCAGTTGATCATTCAAAGTAAAAAGGCCAAGGGACCTCTTTCAGGCTTTTCCAACATCCATTGTTTTAGACATGGACTGATTCACGTGATGCACAACTGGAGCATTCCAAATCATTTTGGCCAAGGTCAACCTGTCCGAGGAAGGACTGCCTACTACCAGGAATGTAGACAAAGGTAAGCCCACCACCTTCATACAGTGACAGTATTTTCTAAAGAACTGACCACCTTTTTGAGGTACCTAAAATCAAAAGAAGAGAAGAAATATTTTTCTGAAAGCAAAATAGATTTTTTTGTTCATATTGACGTCCAGGGCCGTGGTTTACCCTGCTGTTGACTGACCACTACCCACAGGTTTGACAGGCTCTGGTATCTGAAGCTTTATGTTCAGTATATCTCATTAACTGTTCGACCATGACCAGGGAACAGAATCCCATACCTTCAAAACCTCCTTAAACATTTCAAATGAAACTGACATGGAATGAGTGACTGTACAGATTAAAACAATCATATATGATCTTGTATAGACCAAAAACCTGAATGTTGCTTATGCTCTTCGGTTTGCTGTTACATTAGTGATAAAGGGATTTAGCCTCTGACTTGACTCAGTGGGCTCAGTTTAAGGAAACGTTACTCCACACTGAAGTTGTGCGTATAGATTAAGACGTGCATGGTTAAAACAAGATGAAGGCATTTCCTAGCTTTTTAAGGGAACATGGTTGCCTAGTGCCTGCACTCAATGTCATGTAGTACATAACTGGTTGAGTAGGGCATACAGTATATAGGCTAGTGTAGACAGATACAGAGTAGTTGATGTATGGATATACAACCTCCAGTTGGTGAATTATTCTGGCGTACTCTCAGACTTAAATCTGGATCCCAAATGCTTCATCATATACTACAAACATAAAGGTCCTGTTTGATCTTATTTCAATTTTATATGATTTTGGGAAAGGTTTTTTTCATGGCCATGGTTAAATTTAATTCAAGTTTTAAATAAGGCCCTGGCTGTGACCACCTCAGTCCACAATTTTTGTACATTTTGTGATGATTTAAAGTTATTTTTTGTGAATTCCCCACAAGACAAATACCAATACCAAAAAGCATGAATCTCCCCTTTTTGCCCAACTGAGGAATGTTTTCTCACTGCTGACATCAGTTTGATACTAGCCCCTCTATGAATGCAGCCTAACTCGTGAAGGATTTTCTCTGTTCTGCAGATAAACAGGAGGTTTTCAGCCCAAAAACTAATGATAAAAGCCTGAATTCTTCAAACAAGACCACAGTAACCTCTGTTGAAGTGTATTTCCACAAGTAGCTCTAATTAAAACCACCAGCACACAGCTACAGGACGTTTCCGAGAGCTTTGATAAAGCGACAGCAGCAGCACTTACATGGAGGTGATGTTCTGGAAAAGGTCCTCGATGCTCCCGGTGCTGTTCCCGGCGCTCCCGGTGCCCTGGAAGGACAGCAGCGGGAAGAATTTGCTGTTATCGGACATATTGCAGTAGATCTCTGTGGGCGAGCAGGTGCAGGTGGGCGGACAGTCCAGCAAGGAGCTCAGGTAGTTGTGAAAGAAGACGCTGAGCAGAAAGAAAATCCTCCAGCAGCACCATATCCTGGGGGGGCGACGGACGCCCAATGCGCCAAATAACGCACCAAATCCATCCATGCTGTCACGATTCAAGTCCCCAGATTTCTTCGTAACTTTGCAGCGACCAGCAAGGAAAATGACTCAAATCCCCTCGTTCAAAGTCCGCTCCGCGCGTAGGTGGGTGTATGGATGAGTAACCGGTGTTCTCACCTTATTTCCCACAATGGAGTCCAAATGTTACCATAAAAAACATATCTACCTTCATGTCTGTGCGTATCCATGTGTGTGAGGATGTGTGTGTGTGTGTGAGAGAGAGTGTGTCTGTGGGTATGTCAGAGATTTTGATGATGCCAGTCACGGCTCTCCTGCTTGTTAAAAAAAAAAACGCTGGGAAGGAAAAAAAAGGGGGAGGGGGGGACCCGAAAATATTCCAGGTATATGACATGAAGGGGTCTGAGCGCATGCAGTCCGGTTCTCTTTCTCTTCTCCTCCTCTCTCTGCATCGTTTTATGTCATCCCTCCCCCCCCCACCCCCCACCCCTCTCTCTTGCGCTGTTGCTGGTACCAGGCGGTGGGAATGGTGGAGAGACCTAGAAAGAGACGGGGAGGCAGAGAGAGAGAAAGACTCCATCCTCCAAGCATCAAGTCCCACCTACTGGGCAGAGTGGAAACTGACACAGATGCACGCGCGCATAGGGGCGCACACGAGCAGTGGCTTTCGTTTTTAGATGGTAGTGACCCCACAGAGATATAAGGAACAAAACACAATGGATGGTTATACCCAAACACACACACATGGACATTGAGTTATGTCTGCTGCCATCCTTTTTAGCACCCTCTAACATTATTTCTGTATGTTTAAAGGAAAATGACCAACCTGGAGTGGGCAACCCCAGGGGCCCCAAAAGCCAAATGTTTACTCTACATCTGTATCTCATATGCACCATGAGTACAGTCTGAACTGGATTTTGTGTTTTCTTTGAGCTAGCACAGAAAATCTGGGGCCAGGTTCATTATTATCATGTCAGAGGTGATCCACACCTCTGATATGATGTGGAACATTGATTGTGAAACATGATGTACATTTCTGAGTTTGGTGATGGTCACTTCATCGTTCTGTAGTTTCACACTTCGGTCCAGAGCGAGATATCTCTATTGAAACTAATGTGTAGCCTATTGGATATTCTTGGTCCCCAAAGGATATATCTTTAAGCAATATTAATGGATTTTTTGGCCACTTGGGGGCAGCAGAATAAGCTGTAAACACAACATTGGCATTTTATTACTATATAATGTTGTTATGGTGAACATGCTACCAAACAGTTGTCATTTTACACATCCAGCAGACACAGAAGAACATGATCATTCATTTGGGGTTGTGTTTGTGTTTTCACCTGATGAATGTAAGTCCAATAGTCACTCTCCTTTTAGCTCTGGTTCAGATTTATTATCTAAAGTGGTTTCCAAATTGTTTCAGTCATGCCCCCCTCTGGAAGTTTCTTGAAAAAAACCTTGCTAAATCCTGATAGATGCTAGTATGGGATTCATAGACCTTTTTCACAGCAGACCTTTTGACTTGTCAGAAGAAAAGCACAGGTGCTTATCAGGTTCACCATAGTTTGACCAGTCAAAAGGTCCATGTGGAAAGCTGTCAATTCAGCTTTACTTTCACTGCACACCCTTTATCAGACTTCTTTTCAGTGATGTCACCATGTTCATTGTATTATTACTGATAGGAATAAAGGACAAATCTAGGACAATAAGACCTAGGTTGTAATAAATTGGAATGATCTTTTAATGTTTTTGTCTTTGAATGCTATTTTGGATGCAAAATACAACAAACAGGCCAAATTATCTCATAACCTAAAAGCCAAAATAAATTTGCTGAGCACATTCATGTGCTAAACAGTTAAAGGGTTATTGAACATTCAATGCCAATGGTTTTTTTATGAATTATTTCTACAATATCTGCACAATTGATAGACTCATCCAAAATTAACGGGCTGTGATAAAAGACCAATGAAAGACCAATACTAAAAGTTACACAAAACTGAAGCAAAAAGCTGAAGTCCTTGAGAAAGTAATCCCTCAAAACAGGAGACCTGAGTCATCGCATCACTGTTTGTACTCCATTCCTCCTCCATCCCTCCCTCTGACTTTGTCTGTCTTTCTCTTTGTGTGTTTTTTTTTTCTCCTCAGGTGCTGCTGCTTTTTAGAAGGTCCACTTAAACTGAGAGAAAAGGTAAAATCTTCCCCACTACAAAGCACTGAGGAATCAAGAACACCTGTAGGCTCAGCAAACAGTTTAATGCCACAATAGGTAAATACACGTACACACACACGAACACCGTCAGCTGGGCTTAAAGCAACATTATGCAACTATTTTACTGAAACCTTTACATGTTTTATACCATTAATAAAACATTACATATGCACCTTAACTTAACCCCTTTCCAAGCATTTTTTCTACCATTTAGCAGCCATTGGTTTCCGTTAATTTCTGTTTGGTATAAAAATCAACTTGCAGAAAGTTATTGTTTTCTCTCTCACTTATCCACACTTACTGGTTTGGTAGTTCCTAGATTGTGAATGGTGTTTATTAAGCTGAATGGAATCTGTGTGTTCCCTTTTAAAAGAGTAGGTCACTGAGTAATATGAACATATTTTTTTCTGGTTTCAAAGATCCCTCCTACCACATGCAGAGTATTCACAGGTGGAATAGTGCATAGAAGCTTTACATTGTGTTTGAGCAGTGTTGTATGAATACATGTTCCAGTTTCTAAATATTAACAAAATGATCAATAGGGAGACTGCAGTGAGAAGCTTTTAAAATGTTCAAATTTGAACAATTATTCAACACTCCCAGTTTCAGTGTGAAAATATTGAAAACAATTCAAATAATTTAAAAGGTCCAGTGATTAAAAGACATACAGACGTGTTCTAATGTAGGCTGAGTTGAGGCCATTATGAGTCAATTTTTTTAATCAGTTAATCGACACATAGATTTTATTTTCATATAACATAAAATTCCTCAACACAGCATGAAAGGTGGGGACATTACTAGTCACAAACATATGACTTGCACTTGTCCATCTTGGGAGCTTGAGCAGGACTCTAAATGCATCGTTAAATGCCACCTGAAGCGTTTTCATTTCTGCTTTACTGTAACTGCACCACAAGTTGGCTGTGTAGAGTGGAGTACAGTCATAAAAGCTAATTGGGGAAAAAAAAGAAATTTATGATGAAAATGTGTGTTTACTATCTGAATAAAGGTCACTTCGTTATTGCTAATTGTTTGTTTGGTGATTCCATAGTGGAGCTACAGTGTTGTTACATAGTTACTAAGGCTTTGCTAGGCGTTGCTAGGTGGTGCACATGAGCCACTGCTTGGTGAGACACACAAACCAGCCTGTTTTTGGGGAGGCAGTGAAAGACAGACCAGACATGAACACCAGATCTGTGTGTAAAGTGTCACCTTCAGTGTAAAATGCTGACCTAGTTGAGTCCACATGGATCACCCTATTTTAATTTTTACCACAGGAACCGGCTGTCAGAGGTTGTTACTGTTACTGATTCTGATTTGGATTTTGAACCTAATTTCAGCCCAGTTGCTCCTCACTGCTACACAGATTATTTTTTCCACAGTCTCTTGTTGCATTGCATTTGCATCAACACTGATGTAACCTGCATATTACCAACACAGTAGAAATATAGGAATACTAGAATAAGAACACATCAGAGTATAGCACTTTTGGTTTGATGATAAAAGTCTATATTTATCCTCTTTGTGCTCAACACCTTCCGGGAAAAAAAGGTTCATACAGCCAACAGAATGAGAAGTTTACTGTTTCAAAAAGTCTAATTTTTCTCTTTACTCATAAATGCATACAGCACTGGAGTGAACATAAGCTACCTTTGATTTTCTGGCTGTCTTTAAATGTGTCACTTCCTTTTATTTATTTATTTTTTTATTTAACCAGGAGTAAAACACTTATTGAGATTACAAATCTCTTTTTCAAGAGTGTCTTGGCCAAGACAGGCAGCAGCACAAATAATATGGTTGCAGACATAAAACAAATATAAAACAAGAATAAATTACAGAATATTTTTCAACATTCAAAACATCTACAGTCAGATGTACCTGCGTCCAAGTCATTTAGAATCACTTTAAATGCGTCACTTTAAATGAGACCAGCTCCTGAAAACTCAGGTGATTTTGCAACTGATTCCAAGCAGAGGGAGCAGTTCAGTACGGACTTTGGATCACAGCAGACATCATGCTCAGGGGCTAATGCTCAGTCATTGTTTCATACTGTTGGAATTTTATAAAAGGCCAGTGGTGGAATGTAACATACATCTACTCAAGTACTGTGCTTAAGTTCAAATTTGAGGTACTTGTAGTTTACTTGAGTTTTTTCTTTTCATGACACTTTTTACTACAATTATCTGGCAGCTTTAGTTACAAATCCCTACAGAGAGTGGTGGAAGTGGCAGAGCACATCACTGGCAACAGACTCCCGGCCATTCTGGATATCTTTCACCAGTGGTGCCTTCGAAAGGTACACAGAATCATCAAAGACCAAAGTAGGAACCACACAGGAGATTAGGATGAGATTCAGAGAGAGTCCTTTACTTCCAGATCCGAGGTCATATACAGATAAGACAGTCAACAGGGCAGAGGTACAGACAGGGAGGAGGCAAGGGCGAATCCAAAAAACAGTCAAAAGGTTCAAACCACAAGAGGCTGACAACCAAATCCAGATAGGCAAAGTAAGTAAGTAAGTAAGTAAGTAAGTAAAGTTTATTTAGTATAGCACCTTTCACAGAGCAAGATCACAAAGTGCTTCACAAAAATACAAAAGTAAAAAATAAGACAATAGCAACAATAGAAAGAAACAAGCAATAAAACATAGGCAACCAGACCTTAAAAACACCATCACCAATCAACGACCACAGCCCCAGATTACACAAAGGCCAGTTTAAATAAATAAGTCTTCAGCTGTTTTTTAAAGGCATCAACAGAGACCGCAGATCGTATGTCTATAGGGAGGGCGTTCCACAATGTTGGAGCAACCACTTCAAAGGCACGATCACCTTTTGTTTTTAGCCGGGCACAAGGAACAACCAGTAAGCCCTTGTCAGAAGATCTCAGTGACCTACTGGTGATGTAGGGATGGAGCAGGTCAGAGATGTACACTGGTGCCTGAACATGCAGGGCTCTATACGTAAGAACAAAAACCTTAAAATGAATCCGGAACTTGATGGGGAGCCAGTGTAGGGAAGATAAAATGGGTGTGATATGAATTGTCCTGCTGGACCGGGTCAACAGCCTTGCTGCAGCGTTCTGGACCATTTGAAGACGATCCAGAGACGATTTGCTGAGGCAGGTGAAAATGGAATTGCAGTAATCTAGCCGGGATGATATAAAAGCATGAATCATCATCTCTAGCTCAGCTTGAGATACAATGGACTTGAGTTTGGCAATGTTTCGTAGATGGAAAAAACATGTACGGGTCAATGATTTGACGTGTTGTTCGAAGTACATAGCCTGATCAAACATAACACTAAGATTTCTAAGATTTGACTGTACAGCAGAAGAAAAGGACCCAATACATTGAGCAACCTTGGAAGCTATGCTATTTGAACCAATGATAAGGACCTCTGTCTTATCTGAATTCAACTGTAAGAAATTGTTAGCCATCCAGTCCTTAATGGCAGTCAGACAATCGTGCAAAACAGTCAGTTTGTCTGTGTCATCAGGCTTAAACGAGACATACAGCTGGATATCATCAGCGTAGCAGTGATAAGAAATTCCTTCAAATGTGCTAATAATATGACCCAAGGGAAGCATGTATAAAGCAAATAAAATAGGACCCAAGACAGAGCCCTGAGGCACGCCACAGGAAAGAGCAGCAGTTTCAGATGTGTAGGGACCAAGTGACACAGAAAAACTCCTATCTGAGAGATAGGAGGAGAACCAGTCCAGGGCGCTCCCAGAGACACCCACCCACTGCCTGAGCCTGTCAGTAAGGATGCTGTGATCTACAGTATCAAAAGCTGCGCTAAGATCCAGCAACACCAAAACAGAGCATTCACCCACATCAGAAGACATCAATATATCATTGGAGACTCTGAGAAGAGCTGTCTCAGTGGAATGCTTCTGACGGAAACCAGATTGGAATTTATCTAAAATGTTGTGTTCAGTCAAAACAGTAGTGAGCTGATTGGCAACAACTTTCTCTAATATCTTTGAGAGAAAGGGCAGCTTAGATATAGGTCTGTAGTTTTTGGGAAGGGATGGATCAAGGTTAATTTTTTTCAGAAGAGGCTGAACAACTGCATGTTTAAAAAAAGTTGGGACACAGCCAGATTGGAGGGAGCTGTTTATAATGGAGACCAGGCATGGGCCAATAGAACCAATAACATTTTTAAGTAATGAAGTAGGTAAAATATCTACAGGGCTTGAAGAAGATTTCATACTGCTCACCAGATCAATGAGGTCTTGCAGGGAAATAGGATGGAAACAGTCCAAAATTGATGGCTTAGTAGAAAAGGGAATAGAAGTAGGGGCGATGCTAGCCCTGACATTTCTAATCTTATCCACAAAGAAGAAGAGAAAGCTGCAGTCCTTATTTGAAAAAACAGGCACATCAGGAGGTGCAGGAGTGACAATGTTATTAATAGTGTCAAACAGGACTTTAGGGTTGCGTTTACTCGAACAACTTAAGTTTGCGAAATAAGAAGCCCTTGCAACCTTAACCATGTTGTTATACTCTGTTATAAGGTCTTTGTATTAGAGACGGTCAACATGGAGATTGTTGTATTTCTACAGTCGCACAGTCGGAAACAACGAATAGTGTCATTTAACCAGGGGGATGAGTTGACGGAGGGAACAAGTCTGATTTTACTAGGTGCCACTTTATCCAAAACGGCGGAGCAATGTGTATTAAAAGAGTGGACAAGACTAGCAATATCAGCGTGAGAAGACAACACTGCACTCTGGTCAAAAGCTGCAGAAAACTTCTCAGCGGAGAGGTGATTTAAGATGCGAGAGCTATTCACACGTTTACTGGGCAGAGCATCTAAATTAAAAGACAGGTTAAATGAAACACAATCATGATCAGTGACATGCAGCTCCTCTGAGCAAATTGAATCAATATTTAAATTAAACGTAAAAACAAGGTCCAAGGTATGACCCCTGATGTGTGTGGGGCCAGACATGTGTTGAATAAAATTAAAGGACTCAGTGACATTAAGAAAATCAGCAGCAAAGCTGCAGGAAACATCGTCAACATGAATATTAAAATCACCAACCATAATAACTCTGTCAAAGCTAATGATGGATGATAAAAAATCACTGAATTCAGAAATAAAAGAACTATTAGAACCAGGGGGTCGGTAAATTAAAAAACAATAAAACAGATGTAAATGACCAGCTTTGGTCACCTGCAATTCAAACGAGGAGAAAACCCCAGTGCGCACCATCCGACTTGGGAAGGAGTTCTTGAAAACCACTGCAAGTCCTCCACCCCGGCCCAAGGATCTGGGAGTGCTGATAAAGGTACAATCCGGCGGGCACAGTTCGATTAGGGGGCCGTATTCCATGCTCCTCTGCCAGGTCTCAGTGAGAAACAAGAAATCCAATCCTTTGGAGATGAATAAATCATTCAGTATGAAGGACTTATTTGCAATTGAGCGGGCATTTATCAGCGCCATCCTAAGGGGCACAGACCCACTGCTATCAGCAGCAGAGGCCCGAGCCAAGGGACGCAGGTATCTGCCGCGCACAGTGGAGCTTCTCACGGGGGGGGGGGGGCCCTATCTGTAATAACAGTCTGAATAGGAAGATGAACCGGTGGTGTTGAGGGGTTAAATTGGACCCCAGTGAGCAGAACGACAGACCAGAGGGTGACAGTTCTTGAGTGTTTATTCGGGCTACTGAGGTGGTCACAAGTAGCGAAAGTCAGTAGACAATGTGAATCTTGTTCGGATTCCAGGCGAGAGGCGAGGCAGGGGAAGGCAAGGCACAAGACTGGTAGCACGCTGGGGAAGAGCGCTGGGCCGGCAGGCAGGCAGATGGCTGGAGGGAGGCGAGGCGTAGCAGGTATCCGGAGATCTGAGGTACAAGAAGAACAAAGCGTCAGTAGGTACTTTTCGGAACAACATAGAGCGAGACTAGAGCCGTGGTTACCGAACAGGGTGACTGAACGATCTGGCGATGAATGATGAGCAGGAACCGGTATTTAAAGACGGACCAGGTGATTAGTGAAATCAGCCACAGCTGTGCAGGTGCTGAGTGGAAACCCTGAACACCCCGCCCAGCCATATACCTGCACCCACAGGAGCAGACAAGGGAGGAGAGACAACCTCAACCCTAACAGGTGGAGGTGGTAATGCCAGGGGAAGACAGAAGGGGGGGCTAGCGCTGGAAACAGTGGCCTGAGATGATACCGGAGAAGAATAGGGAGATTCCAGGTTGTGTCTGTGGAGAGTAAACAGTCAGGCTTGTGGAGAGGACTGCACCGCATGCTGTAAATTAGCGGCTAGCATTCGTGAGCCCAGTTTGTTTGGGTGAATTCCATCTCTTTTAAAAAGAGAGAAACAGTCCCAAAATAGATTAAAATTGTCAATAAAACCCATATCATGAGCCCTACAAGCGGACTGAAGCCAAGTATGAAGACTTAGGAGTCTGCTAAAGCGACCAGTACCGAGGCCTACTGTGGGAATGGGCCCTGAGATAAAAACAGACTTTCCACAGTGCTTTAGGACGTTAAAAAGATGGTTAAAATCAGATTTGGACAATTCAGACTGTTGAAGAGCTGTGTCGTTTGTTCCTACGTGGACTATTACTCTTCTGATGGAGGACGGGAGTGATGGCAGTAAATCCTGGAGCTTTTTCCGAATGTCAGAGGCTGTGGCACCGGGGAAACAGTGTGTGGATGCATTGAAGAAGCGGACATTCCTGGTTATGGAGTCACCGATAATCAGTGTTGAGGGAGGGAAAAGCAGCCGAGGGGGTGTAGGCTGGGCTCTGTCAGAACCTAACGGGGCACATTCAGTATGCACAGTGTGAGCCGCGTTCACCGGCTGAGACTGGATGGTCGTAGCCGGGGACTGCTGCAGCGAGCACGCGGGGTGCCCTGCTGTTCCTGAATGAATGAGACCTCCAGAACTTCTCCTGATCACGGCCTCCTTCAGTAATCTGTGGTGAGAGGAGGAGGGGTGCTTCACCGCTGGAAGGGGTCCTTTGCTTTGTTTTCCTGTGCTGGGCTTGCGAATTCTCAAGGCAGTCCCCGCAGGCGGTGGAGGGGATACGGCAGCACCAAGAGTGGAAGAGTGGCGGCAGAGTCCGAGGCCGCGGCCTGAGACAGCCGGGAGGAGGGCGACAGGGCAAGGGATGCCTGCATGTGCGAGATGTGCCTGGACTGGGCCAAAGCGACCGACAGAAAACTGTCGATCAATTTTTCCTTTTCCCGGATTTTATTCTCCAGCCGGTGGACGTTACCCTCCAGTCGTGAGTAAGCCAGATTGCAGTTCTCACACACAGCCATGTTTGTATGTCTGTAGCTAGACAGTCAGTCAGAAGGTAGCTAGCAAGCTAATGTAATCGTTACGTACCAGTGTTTTCTCCTGGAACAGAGAGAAAACTTTGTAGGAAGGAGTTTGGCGATAAATAATATCCCGTAGAATCAGACGCCGAAACACATCGGGCCAGAAGAAGCATGCAACAGACTTTCAAATGCACAACTATGAATCGTGGACCGCTGAAGCATGGTGGTAGTGCACAGCAAAGGCATAGGCGAAAACCAAAAATAACAGGCAAGGGGTCCAAATACACGAGAGGTCAAAAACGGCATAGAAACGCTGGAGAGCTTGACACAAGGTAACAAGACAATCTGGCAACTGGCAAAGGGAAGAAGACCGGTATAAATACAGAGGGAGCTGGTTGGCTATTGGACACAGGTGAGTGACTGAACACAGGTGACTGGTGATAATTGGCAGGAAACAGGAACAAAGACAGGAAGTAAACAGTGCAATGAAAACACACAGGACTTGTTACAATAAAGCAGCTTGACCGTATATACAGGTTCCCCCTCGATGATCCGGGGGGGTGGGGGGGGCCTGGAGGAGGGAACCAGAGGGCTCTCCCTGACCGGCTTGATCTTGGAGACATGAAAGGTGGGGTGTACCCTCATGGATCGAGGGAGACGAAGGCGCACAGCAGCCGGTTTCACAACTTTGGAGACAGGAAAGGGGCTGATGAACCGAGGAGCCAGCTTACGAACCCCTGTCCGTAGAGGTAGATCCCAGGTGGAGAGCCAGACCTGCTGACCAACCTGGTAGTGTGGTGCTGGCGTACGGCAATGGTTAGCCGACACCTGGTATCGCTGAGAGGTGCGGATTAGGGCAGCCCGGGCTCTTTTCCAGGTGAGGTGGCATCTCCTGACCAGGGCGTGAGCCGACGGAACCATGACTTCCTTCTCAAGATCAGGAAACAATGGCGGCTGGTAGCCATAGACACACTGGAACGGGGAGATGCCTGTGGCAGAAACAGGAAGAGAATTATGAGCGTACTCAATCCATACCAATTGCTTACAGCTGGTTGAGGACCGTGATGCCAGGCAACAAAGTCTCCAACTCCTAGTTGTAACGTTCCGTCTGTCCATTAGACTGTGGGTGGTATCCAGAGGACAGGCTGACCGTGGCCCCAATGAGCGAAAATCAGGAAATGAACTGAGGACCCCGGTCCGAGACAACGTCCTGTGGGAACCCGTGAAGACGATAGACATGGGCCATCATGACCTCCGTCGTCTCTTTGGCAGAGGGAAGTTTAGGCAAAGGGAGGAAGTGAGCCATCTTGGAGAAACGATCTATCACAGAAAGAATGACCGCGTTACCTTCGGAACCAGGGAGGCCTGTGACGAAATCCAGGGAGATGTGGGACCACGGACGCTGCGGAACCAGTAAAGGATGAAGCAGACCCACAGGCTGGAGACGGGAAGGCTTATTCTGCGAGCAGACTGGGCAGGCTGCAACATACTCCATGATATCTCTTCTCATGGCTGGCCACCAAAACCACTGACGGAGGAAGGAGAGGGTGCGTCCCGCTCCAGGGTGGCACGTGAGTCGGGAGGAATGACCCCACTGGATGACCCTCGCCCGGAATTGCTGGGGAACAAAGAGACGGTTAGGAGGACACTTCTCAGGAATACTTATCCCCTCCAAGGCGCATCTGACCTCTTGCTCAATTCCCCAGGAAATTGCCCCAATGACGCATGTAGGAGGCAGAATGGTGGATGGCTGGTTAGGGTTAGTCACCCTGTCACTGAGTAGTTCCTTGAGTTGGTGCTGACACCACAACAGCGAATGACATTTTCAACTCTCTCGTTGGAGCACTGGACAGGGTCGGGGTGGACTGGGCCCGTGCTGTCAGCCTGGCTACAGATGGCGCGCCATCAATGATTGGGAAACAGGCAGGTGTTGTGACTGTAAGGGCAAAATTTCTCTTTTCCTTTTTACTAGATATGTTTAGTGTGATAAATTTCTCTCTTTATGTCCACTGGAAATGTTTAGTGTGATAACTTGTTCTTCTAGTCAATCAGTCTTAATTCTGTCTCGGGTCATCTCTGTTTAAGGTACATTGGTATCTTGGTTGGTTATAGTGGGAGGATAAATTGTTCATAATCAGGGGAAAGGACAGCTGCAGTCTGGGGAACAGTCTGCCCTGGGTTTCCAGCCTTGGGCAGGAAAACTTAGCTGGAGACAGACTATCTTTGTTAGAGGTGATTCCGTACTCTGATATGTCTGTCTGTGTATTGTAAGGTTATAAGTATGTGACAGCATCTTTCCTTCTTGGTCAGACGCTTCATATGCATTTTGGTGTATGATCTCTGTCCTTCAGCTGAAATCGGATTGACTCTGTGTGCTCGCCTGCTCTCCCTTTCATTTACTTTTTTATTCTTTTTTACCATTTCATCTGATTGTTTCATTCATTTCTTAATTAAATATACAAAAGACAACGGCTTGTTGGATCTTCATTTTATTTGCTCACTTCTTTAAAGGAAATACACAATTTCCACCACAGTGACAAAATTCAGAGAGAAAGTACAAGCCGCAAATGGAGGACATCGTTTTTGGACTTTTCACTGTATTTTGCACCAGGAAGCATTGTGCTGCAAGTCGTTAAGAATGGATCATGTCATGGGAGTGGTTGTCCAAACTGTTAATTTCATCCGAGCCAGAGGTCTGAATCATTGTCAGTTTGACAGCCTTCTTACTGACAAAGACATTACCCATGGCCTGCCATACCACACCGAAGTAAGGTGGTTAAGCCGAGGAGCCGTGCTGATGCATTTTTTTGATTTACGAGAGGAAATTGAACAATTTATGGAGCAAAAGGGAAAACCAGTGGCAGAATTACAAGATGCAGAATGGCTGCAGCACCTTGCATTTATGGTGGATATTACAGAACACTTGAATAATCTGAACAAAATGATGCAAGGCCGCAACAAAGTTGTCACACAGTATTGTGACAGAATACGCGCTTTCCAGTTGAAGCTGACTTTGTGGGAGAAATGTGCGTGCCACTGGAACTGATTCTGACATGAATCGGTACAAAGACAAGATTGTGGGATTGCTACAGGAGTTTCAGCAACGGTTTCAGGTCTTTGGTGAACTTGAGACAGAATTCATAGTTTTTCGCTCACCATTCACAGTCAAGGCTTCTGATCTGCCCGTGGACATCCAACTTGAGGTAATTGACTTGCAATGTGATTCAGATTTGAAGGACAAATTTGCCTCAGTGGGCTTGGACACATTTTATCAATATCTCTTACCAGGGTACCCCAAATTGACAGCCCTGGCCGCAAAAGTTTTGTGCATGTTTGAAACGACTTACCTTTGTGAACAAGCTTTTTCTGTTATGAGCATCAATAAAACAAAACTGCATTCCAGGCTCACACACAAGCACTTAAATGACATTCTGAAACTCGCAACTGTTCAGGATTTGACACCTGATATTGATGCACTTGTGAAGGCTAAGAGGTGCCAGGTTTCAGGAGCAAGGTAAATAGTGAGTAACCTTTATGTAAAATGCTGCTTCAGAGGCTTTTCCACCCTGACCAGAATACAGTTCTCTGAAAAAACAATGAATACTTATTGTGGTCATATTTAAAGATATTGAACATTGTGCAAAATATTGTCAATCAGCAGCTTCAGTACAAAAGAATCTGTATCTTAAAACAATATTGGAGGAACCCTATTGCTAAGGCACTGCCAAAACGTTTGATTTGTAAATGGTTTGTTAGGCAGGGATAACTTAACCTTCTTCCTCAATAGCTTCCACTTTAGTTGGTGTGGTGATTCCAGCATTACAGGAGTGGAAATGTATGGAAAATTAAAAGCATTTTAAGTTGTTCAAATCATAAAGAAGTAAAACACTGTTAATGTTGTTCATTTCCAAAATACATGTGACATAACGTTTTGTGCCTTTGTAGATCCACTGTGATTTGTAAATTGTAATGCACATGTAATGACAATAGATGAATGTGGAAAAACTGAGACATATTGTTGAAAAGGAAAGCAACCTTGTGGACGTGAAACTCACACTTCTCTGCCTTCACAAATGGCTGATTCTCCAGGAGTCGCTGCAACACCCTCCGCACATGCAGAACATGCTCCTGTTTGGACTTGGAGAAGATCAAAATATCATCGAGATACACAAACACAAACTGATTGAGCATATCACGAAGAATGTCATTGACTAGCGCCTGGAAGACAGCTGGGGCATTAGTGAGCCCGAATGGCATGACCAGATACTCGTAGTGTCCACTAGCCGCATTGAAGGCGGTCTTCCACTCATCTCCCTCCCTTATTCTGACCAAATGGTAAGCATTTCTCAGGTCCAGCTTAGTTAAAATGGTGGCGCCCTGCAACAGTTCGAAAGCAGAGAATATGAGTGGCAAAAGATATCTATTCTTAATGGTGATGTCATTCAACCCCCTATAGTCAATACAAGGCCGCAAGGATTTATCCTTCTTTGCCACAAAAAAGAACCCCACCCCTGCTGGTGAGGATGATCCCGGCCGCCAAGGAGCTCTGAATGTATTCATCCATGGCCTCACGTTCAGGGGCAGACAGAGGGTAGAGACGACCCTTAGGTGGCGTGGTACCAGGAAGCAGTTCAATGGCGCAGTCATAGGGGCGGTGTGGAGGTAAGGACGTAGCACGGGCCTTACTGAACACCTCCTTGAGATCCAGGTACTCAGTGGGGACCCCCGACAAATCTGGAAACTCAGAGAGCAACAGAGCACTTGGGAGAAGGTAAAGCTGCAGACAGACATGAAAGATGACAGTCCTTACCCCAACCCCTAATGCTACCATTAGACCAGTCAATATGGGGATTATGCTTCCTGAGCCAGGGATAACCTAGAATAACAGGTAACTGAGGAGAGATAAACAGGTGAAAAGCAAGTGTCCCGGAATGGTTACCTGACAGTAGCAGCTGCACTGGTTTGGTGCGGTGGGTGACCTCACACAGGAGACCAAGGCGTTCGCCAACAGGGGACTAGGAAGAGGTTCCACCTCCAAGTGGAGTTGGCGCATGAAATCCCAATCCATGAAGTTCTCATCTGCTCCTGAATCGATGAACACAGACAGCTCCAGTGATTGTGCAGAGGTGGAAATCCTGACGTGTCAAAGGCCAGGAGGGAAAAGAATCGGAAGATGTTCGGCTCACCAGTACCCTCCCTTTTACTCGCGAGCCCCTCCTTTTAACGGACACTGGGCCAGGTAATGGCCTTGTTGGCCACAGTAAATACACCTCCCCTCCTGCAAGTGGCGCAGCCGTTCCTCCGGGGAGAGATGGCTCCTTCCTAGTTGCATGGGTTCCTCCATGCCCCTAGGAGGCGGGCTGGAACTGTTGGAGGCTGCCACATCTGCCGCTCCCCGAGCCCTGACCTGATGCTGCCCCCACCGGCCTGGCGAAGGAGTGACTTTTGAAGACCGTTCCTGTCTCCTCTCCCACAAACGGTTATCTGTTCTGATTGCGAGGGCCACCAAGTCATCCAAACTCCTCGGAACATCAAGAGGTGCCAACTGGTCCTTAATCTCATCAGAGGGTCCATGAAGAAAGGCGTCTGATAGAGAGTGGTTATTCCATTCACTCTCTGCTGCTAACGTACAGAATTTAATAGCGTAATCTGCCACCTTTGCCTTGCCTTGCCGCAGTTGTAGCAGCTTGCGAGCAGCCTCTCGTCCAGAGGTGCTATGATCAAAAATCTTTCTGAGAGTGGCTGCAAAGTCCTCATATACAAAACAGATCCGGGATTGCTTATCCCACTCAGCAGTGGCCCATTCTGTAGCTCAACCCGTGAGGTGAGTAATCAGAAAAGCTATCTTGTTGCGTTCACTGACATAAGTGGATGGCTGCATTTCAAAAACCAGGGAACAGTTGGTCAAAAAAGAACGGCAAGTGGCCGAATGACCATCATACCTTTCTATCTGTATGCTTCGAGGTTCCGATACGGCCGGACGAGAAAGCGGAGCCTGTCTCTCAGGAGAGGAGCCCTGTGGAGTAGCAGCTCCGCTCTGTCCAAATAGGCCCATCACCTGCCACATGTTGCCTGCTATCTCCCCCATAGCCTTCTCCATGGATGCCTGGAAATCCTCCTGCTGGGCATGTAGCTGCTGAAATCCCGCCGACAGGGTGGATAATGTCTGAGCCGCTGGCCCTGGTTGCGGATCGCTTCCTGGCCTGGATCGGATCCCGCTGGGTCAGACATGGCCAGATTGTGCTGTGATGGTGCCAACACAGGATAAGACCCAAGAGCAGGAACCACACAGGAGATTAGGATGAGATTCAGAGAGAGTCCTTTACTACCAGATCCGAGGTCATACACAGATAAGACAGTCAACGGGGCAGAGGTACAGACAGGGAGGAGGCAAGGGCGAATCCAAAAAACAGTCAAAAGGTTCAAACCACAAGAGGCTGACAACCAAATCCAGATAGGCAAAGGCATAGGCGAAAACCAAAAATAACAGGCAAGGGGTCCAAATACACAAGAGGTCAAAAACGGCATAGAAACGCTGGAGAGCTTGACACAAGGTAACAAGACAATCTGGCAACTGTCAAAGGGAAGAAGACTGGTATATATACACAGAGGGAGCTGGTTGGCTATTGGACACAGGTGAGTGATCGAACACAGGTGACTGGTGATAATTGGCGGGAAACAGGAACAAAGACAGGAAGTAAACAATGCAATGAAAACACACACAGGACTTGTTACAATAAAACAGGAAATGCCTAAGAGTCAAAATGATTCATGACAGCGTCAAACAAAGGACTTGTCTCTGTACTTGTCTTACTAGATCTTAGTGTTGCATTCGATGTCATTGACCATCACATTATATTACAGAGACTAGAACATTTAATTGGCATTAAAGGCACCACACTAAGCTGGTTTAAATCCTATTTATCAGATCGATATCAGTTTGTATATGTTAACAATGAATCCTCCATGCACGCCAAAATTAGTCACGGACTTCCACAAGGTTCTGTGCTTGGACCAGTTCTATTTACCTTATATATGCTTCCTTTAGGCAATATTATTAGGAAGCACCCCATAAATATTTATTGTTATGCAGATGATACCCAATTATATTTATCGACCAAGCCAGATGAAACCAATCAATTAGCTCAACTTCAAGCATGCCTTAAGGACATAAAAACCTGGATGACCTGCAATTTTCTGATGTTAAACTCAGACAAAACCGAAGTTTTTGTACTTGGCTCCGAACACCTTCGAAACACATTATCTAAAGATATAGTTTCTCTAGATGGCATTGCCCTGGCCTCCAGCGACACCGCAAGGAATCTTGGAGTTATCTTTGATCAGGATATGTCCTTTAACTCCCACATAAAACAAACTTCAAGGACTGCCTTTTTTCACTTACGTAACATTGCAAAAATCAGGCACATCCTGTCACAAAAAGATGCAAAAAACTAGTCCATGCATTTGTTATGTCTAGGCTGGATTATTGCAACTCTCTATTATCAGGCTGCCCCAATAAGTCCCTTGAGACTCTCCAACTGATCCAGAATGCTGTGGCACGTTTACTGACAAGAACCAGGAAAAGGGATCATATTTCTCCAAAATTAGCTTCTCTACACTCCCTGTAAAATCCAGAATATAATTTAAAATCCTTCTCCTCACCTTCAAAGCCCTTAATGGTCAGGCACCATCATAACTCCCAGAATGCGGGGTGCCTTGTGGTTCCTAGAGTCTCCAAAAGCAGAAGTCTCATTCAGACATTCACACACTGGATCTGCCATGCAAGGTGCTGGCCTCCATCAGGAGCAACTTAGGGTTCAGTGTCTTGCCCAAGGACACTTCAACATGTGGACAGGAGGAGGCAGGGATCAAACCACCAACCCTGGGATTAATGGACGACAAGCTCTACCTCCTGAGCCACAGCCGACCCGTTCACATGGCAGTGACAGAGCATGGTTATCACAATTAAACTGCTGAAATAATCAATATATTGACACTGAATCAAACAACTGTGATGTGAAAGGAGTTGCTGGTAGTGCCAAAGTCACAGAAACGTCTCACCCTCTTTAGCCTCTTTAGCTCATTGCTTGGTTTTACTGTTTGGTTTTATTGAGTCTGAGCTCATGAACCGCCTGGATTACCAATCCAGCAAACTGGGCAGCTGCCCTGGGTCCAGGTTCACTGTGTCAACTGCTTTGTGGTCATCTACTTGATTGCGAAGAATATGCACAGTTATAGCAATATATTTACTGAACAAGCACCTTAAGCTGGGTCCAGCATCATTTCTTAGTCTTGAGTCTTGACGTGTACTTGAAGGCAGCAGGTCACATACACACTGTACAGAGAATGAGAGGCAATAGGAGCCCATATCTCATTTTTGCAACATGTCGCCCTAACAGGTTAATCTGGCCATGGCTGTAGACAGCCATTTCTAGTAAATAAGCTCTGATAAAGCCACTGTCCACTAGCTGCTCAGCAACAAACAGCAGACAGTTAGAGAAAAACTGGTGAACATAGGGAAGCATATAGCAGCTAAAGAGCCAGATATTTTCCTCAGGAGTTGGTAGAGACCAAACCAGATCTAAAAGAGAGGGAATACTGGACTTAGATTTATCAAGTGGACACACAACTCCACATGAATGATCATGTCACTTTGCTCTGTGTCTGCTGGATGTGACATTACACAAACATTGTTTGTTTGCTAACATGTTAGCTATACCAACTTTATAAGTCATTGATATGTTGAATATGTGTATCTGTCAGCTGGCCAAAAATAAACAAAATGTATGGCTACGGTATAGTAAGGGTTAGGCAACTAAATACTACAAGATTAAGTCTGGTGTTATTCTCAGTATTCAGTATACTTTTCTTATTATCAACAAATCATCCCAAAAGGAAACCAACAATGGGTTTCATTTAAAAAAAGGCTCTAACACAGGCCTAAAACAGCTGCTCACTGTAGTTTTTATCAACAAACAGGAGGAAATAGTGCATTTGTTGGGGACTATTTTCAGCAGTGGATGAATCCACATTTGGTGCTCTAGTGAGTATTTGGGGCAGCAGGATGGTGTAAATTAAAGTGTGTGTGTTCATGGTAAGGTAGGAACAACACTGTGGCTCACTGATGTGTTTTTGATTGTGGCTTGACCTCATTCAACCAAATGAAATTCAGTTTTAAATGACATATGTGTGCAGTGAAGTCATCCTTTCAAACAGTGAATTCTCAATGTCATTTGGAACCATTTCTGAGTTTCATGTATGAGTTTGACACACACATGGATTTTTTTATAGTCCACCACTAATTCAATCAGGTCTGTTTGTCTCCAGTTCTCCCAGATTTTAAAACTGGAAGTGAACCACGGCCTCAAAATCCATGCTTAGCTAGCTGTCACCTAGCCTCCTGTGGGAGCTGTTTCACCAGGCAGCAAGGCAAAGCCAGTTTATTCACACTATCTCTGTCTATGAGTCTTTATAGTACACCTCTACCAACTGGTCGATGATGTTCCTTGGCACTGTCACCTAGTGCTGCTCATGGTGGGAATTGTTGGGTCTCTATAAATAATTTGTGATATGAGATAAGTTCTGTTATGATTTGGTGCAATATTGAACTGAAATATATCTCTCTCTTTCTGTCTCCAAAGTAGTGATGGGAATTACTCTTTGACTGGAGCCGGCTCTTATGGCTCCGTTCCTTTCCGAGAGACATTCAAAAGAACTTTTTTTTTAGGGGGCAGGGGTTACTAGGTTTATCTGTGAAATATCCATCCATAATCTATATCCGCTTATCCTGATAGGGTCGCAGGGGCTGGAGCTGATCCCAGCTGACATTGGGCAAGAGGCAGGGTACACCCTGGACTGGTCAACCACAGGGCTGACACATAGAGACAGACAACCATTGATGCTCACAGTCACACCTACGGGCAAGTTAGCGTCTGCATGTCTTTGGATTGTGGGAGGACCCGGGTACCTGGAGAGAACCCATGCAGGCACTGGGAGAACATGCAAACTGCACACAGAAAGGCCCCAGCTGGCCGATGGGTTTGAAGCCAGAACCCTCTTGCTTGCAACAGTGCTAACCACTACACCACTGTGCCGCCCTAAATAATCACTAGGATAATGATAGGGTAAGATTTGGATCAGATTCAAACTTGGACATCCCACCAATATAATTTGATTTGGCATGTGTGGACTAGGTTTAGCAGCACTAAATGACTCGTATTGCCAGACCTAATGTCAATGATCTGCATTGTAAATGTTACACAAGGTGATGCCATATTTCTCTGCTTTGTCAGTGAATTTACTACTTTGAATTGACCCTCTGTATGAAATATGTTTATGGAAATAAAGTTGCCTTGAATGAAGTTCCTGCTACACTGTGACTGAATGGTTCTCACTGTTCACGTAAAGGGGAGAGGATTCAGGGCAGGCTGTGAAATTTGGGCACAACAATACACGGCTCTCTGCAAGTACTGCTTGGTTCCCTTCGTTTGTTCCAAAGAGCCATTGAAAGAATTGGATCATTCGCCAACATAACATCACTTCTGAAGAGTTATACAACAGATTGACTACAGACAAGTTAAAACCTTGTATGTCCAGTGGGACATAAAACACCATTAAAGGGAAACTCTGCCTATTCTACATATAAAGGCAGTTTACTCATCATGAGTATTCAGCCTGTGAAAACACTAACCCTGATGATGTCATAGTGATGTCACCAGAGTGAGAGACTTCTCAGCTTGGGCTCCGAGACTACTAATTTCTATCAGAAAGCCTGTGTTCATGTCATATTGGAGTTACTGTAATTACCAGGTTCCAACTTGTACATAGCATTTACGTCAACATCCACATCCAGTAATGACTTGTGAATATCTTCCTGAAAAAGTGAACAAATATTGACACCTCACGCCAGCCAAAGTTCTTTGGTCCCAAATTTAATGGATATAGTTAGATATAGACACTGTTTTGTTTGTGTCCCTACCAAATTTCATGGCTCTAGGAGTTAAATATGCCATCAACCTGCCAGGGACTGCAGATAAAAATGAGCCTGTATAGCTAAATCTGGTACATTTACATGATGGACCTATGTGCTCATGTTAATTAATGTGCATTGTCCCATCAAAATAAAATAAAATAAACATATGTATGACAATGCACAAATGTGAACACAAGTATCAAAGGGAAGCTGCAAAGTTTAGATAGATGTTGTGGTTGTCTGAAAATGAATGTACTAAAAACACATGGGTAAAAGATCTTATCAGTTATTGTTTGGCATATTACAGAACAATTATTGTTCTCTGATAGCAATCAATATTAATTTTGTGGGCAAAGACTAATAAAGGCCCAACTGTCTAGCAGCAAACATGCTTGCTTTAGTATCAGGCACAGTGTAATAAAGTGTTGTATGCCATCATAAAAATAAACCCTCTTTTTTGCACAAGTATTTAAGTTACAACTACATTTTATTTGTTGCTTTCTGCATCATGTGGCTTGGAAATCTAAAGGAACACCATGACATTTTGGGTAATTCTCTTGTTTATTGTCTTACCCAGAGGCAGATGATGAGATTGATTTATTATAAGCTCTTAATACGTGTTGAGCCTTGACTTGGAAACAACCACTGGCTCATATAAAAGGGAACTTAGGCCCAGACTAAACCATGCCTAAAATTCTTAAAATCACATCAATTGATTTGTCTTCTTAATACATTCAAGTGTCTCGCTGTTGCATGTTAACAGTAGCCTACTGCTGTCCATTCTTGCAAGTCATACAGTACTATCATTGCATGCAGACAGTTGAAAATGGAGACTGAGGGGTGGCATTGTGGTGTGTTCCAGTGTTGGTGGGGAGCTCAGAAATCAGAGACTTGAGGGCCAAGTATCGAACAGCAATACAATTCCCATCTATAGCACAGGAGCCAAAACAAAAAGGAATGACGAGTGTGTCTTTATCTAGTCCTTGTCAAAGCTGATCCAGCATTGATCAGATGGTGATGGTAAATGAGAGAACTTAGCTCTCCATCATATTGACCATCACATCCTCATTTATTTATGTCAAGTTTAAATTCTCATTGTGTGACAACTGCTTGAGTTCTTTGCCCTGTTGAACTCAGTATTAGTGATGTCGCTGTGTTCCCATTTCTCAGCAATGAACTTGTTGAGTAAAATGTTGTCATGCTAATAAGAATGATGGCCAATATAAAAACAAGAACATTGATTTTTCCTTGAATTAATGGATGTTAGAGCTGCCCGCATATACAGTATGTACCAATTGTTTCATAGGTGCTGTTTTGGATGCCTTCAAAGAAAAAAAAAAGACAGGCAGAAAATATGCTTCTAATGTCATACTGTATTTGACAGTAGTGGTCCTGTTTTTTCTCGTTTGTCCTTACTGTAAAACACTGCACAGCAGCTGCAGCTATATTTATTCTACTATGCTTTTTGGCTAAAAGGGTTTGGTCCCACCCATTCAGATGACATCAATCAGATGTTAATGTCTTGACTTCTTAATGTACCTATGACCATAATGCATTATGGATGAATCATTGATTCCTAATGGCTAGTTAATGTACTGCATGTGACCAGGCTGTGGTTTCATGACAGATGGAAAGAAACAAACCTCTCTTTGTTTCTCTCTGTCTCTGTCTCCCCCACCCCACCCACCCCCACACACAAACCTGTACTTCTATACTTGTGAGGACCTTCACTGATATAATGCATTCCCTAGACCATACCTCGTGTTATGAAAACAATACGTTATGAAGTGTAACATTTTCTATTTTGAAATACATACATACAAAATTGATCAATAAATTGTTAGTGACGTTGAATATACAGTGTAGCTGGAGATCATTCACAGCGATCCTCCAGATGAATGTGGTTTTAATCTGGTTTATTTCCCTATCATTCCCTATCGTGCAGGAAAGAGTGCTGTGTGTTGTTGCTGCCGAGTTCACACATTAACGTTACACCGGAGAATTTGCTATCAGCTCCTAAATCGCAGATCCACCTCTGACCTTGAATAAAAAGCAAATGCGGACCTTTGAGTAATACGTTTGAGAACCCCTGCCCTAGCCCCTTACACTAAACCTAACCATAACAACTAAATGCCTAACCCCAACCCTTACCCTAACCTTAACCTAAATCAAATTCTAACCTGCACCTTAAAACCATGTCTGAATCCACCAAGGTTTAAAATTCAAATTGGTTCTCACAAAGATAGCTGTACCAGTACAAGTACACACACACACACACATAAACAAATAATATTGTTCCTAATCCAGTTTTTATACATACCTAAAAGGTTCATATCCTGTCAAATTGTTGTTTGCTTCTGTATCGACTCCTGCAGCTGATTATTGTTATTTTATCTTTTACCTGGTCAATTTTCATCCCCACAGTAGTAGCATGGGTCCAGAGATTGTTTGGACTGCACTGTTGATTGGCCTGTTGATCCACCATGTTGGTCCAGTGAAATATCTCAACAGCTATTTGACGGACTGCCATCAAATGATCAAATTCAGTACTGTAGAAGAATCTTTTGTTGAAGAAAACTTCACTCAGGTTCCAAATTGAAGAAAATAATCTTTACTAGGGTTTTTAAAAAATGGTGGTTGTGATGAGCATTCATGGAGCATGGAGAGAGACACACACCTCTCTGCCCAGCAACCTAAGTACAGAGAATTTATTCTAAATAGGCTAATACACATGTTTGTTTGAGATGGCCAAAGGGTGAATTGAATTCGGGAAATTTCTGGATAAGACAATTTACACATCAATGTTACTTGAGTCACATGATGCCCATCTTAAAATAAATAAAGATAAAAAGGGTACTTCCATTTGGAGATACTAGCAAGGTACGATAACTCCCCATGGGAAGTTCAAAGGGTTTCACCCACATGGGTCTACCATTGAAGCATAAATAGTCCATCTCAACACAGAGTTCATTGTCAAGATACAGAAAGACAGGCAGACAAGGTACCCAAATATCAACACATACACAACAGATATAAAATAAAACTAAAAACCATTAGGTATGACATTTTCTTCTTCTACAATTGTAGCATGTTGATAGGAATTGACACTGACTGTACCATATGCCTCTGTGTGTGTGTGTGTGTGTGTGTGTGTGTGTTTTCCCCTGAACCCAGTGGTCTTAGATGACATCAGCCAACATATAGAGAAATAGTGATGAAACATGTTCAAAAACTAAAAGAGAGACAGAGAGACAAAGAGATACAGATACAATTAAATATTGCTAGCTGTCAGTCAACAGCAAGATGTGCTAAAGCTAAAACAACCATGTGTGAGGGGGAAAACCTGTTTGATCTCTGGGAACACTAAAAATAAAACACAAGCAGGTCTATGAATACACACATTATACTGCAGCCAGTAAACAATGTCTGTTTCTAAATTTAGTTCAATTCAATGCCATTTTTTAAATTGACGTCAACTTCATGTATACAGTATGTGGGTGTCCAGTATGAGGAAATAACAGAACCAGTGCACCCTCACAGGCAAATTCACAAAAGGACTGCACGGCAAAATAAGACAAAAAGAAACCGTGTAATTCTCAAAGCACCCACAATGGGTGAAATGCACTCATAACTGCGCTGCCAAGCAAATAGCATCTCAGTGCTCCGGGGCTCTTTGCACGTATTTAAATGCGGTAGAATATGCATACATTTGGTGCAAAATTGTTCCCTTTCTATGCAAATGAGCCTTATTGCAAAAAAAGGCCAATTCACAAACACTTGCGCTAACTGCCCCACACAGTTAGAGTGAAAATTATTAGCATCTTCAGAGAGTTGGTGCTAACTGGGGCACATTTATAAGGGGTGTTACGCTCACACTGTCCAGTGATCATGGCAGCAGTGATTGTAGCCAGACGAAGGCATCATCATGCCAGGCGTGCTCGTGAGCGGATATTTGGAAGGAGAATATCACTTTTTGATTGTAGCTGGCAGTCTGAAAATGTCAGTTTTCTCTTTTTCTCTGCCGTTGTCCTGCCTGCTGTGTACTTGGCGCAAAGCCACTACTGTATTATTATTATCACTATTATATTACCACTACCATTACTATCACTTTACACATTACTATCCTATCACTTTACATCTCTAGATAGAATTTGCATTGTTTGTGGTACTGTATGTTCTCTTTCCTCCTGCTCTCTCTCTCCACATGGGTAATTACAATCAGACAAAACAAGGGCAAATTGCATTCAGCTGCAAAACTTTATGGGTGTGTTTGTGCTGTCATATCATTAGCGCTATATCTTTTGTGAATCAGACCTTGAGACGGGGCAGATAGCGGTTGCAAGTGATGAGTGATTCATGGTGCTGTCAGAGGCCACAATCCATTCTTTGTGAATTTGCCTGTGAGCCTTCTGCATGTGCAATCCGAACTGTGTGGCCTCTTGTAGTTCCTCTGATGGCCACTAGGTGTTGGTTCTAAAAAATGTCAGACTCATTTGAAATCTCTGCATGTTACATTTTCTCTTTTTGAGATTTAAATTCTTTAAATGTGAGTGCTGGTGTGCCTTGCTGTCTGCCACAGTGTCTTTTCTGAAACTACCACTGGGGGCGCCAAAGTCACACATTTTCAAATCACATACAGCTTTAAGGAGATATTACACAATGCATTTTATATCTCATAGGCATTTTGGAGCATGTTTGCTTGATTGACAGCCCAGAAGTGTCAGCCTAACAAACTCAGCTGTTGTGGCTATTGATTGCTCACTGAGACTGGATTATGAACGGGGCTAATTGGGTGCCAAAGCCCTAGACCTTTAGGGGCCCCTAAATCCTACGACAAGGATTTGATTGGATTAATTGCACATTTGTTTGGTATTATGCACTAAAGCACGATATAAACTGAAATGATAAGTGATTTAAGGTGGCTCTTCCATTACCAAACCTTGATGCACTGTCTCATATAAAAACAACAGTTTATATTTCAGTTCAAACATATCATTCAGTTTATATTATGCTTAAATGGTGCATATTCTGAAAAGAAAAATGTGTTTAATCAAATTATTACAAGCTAACCGAAACAGAGCAAAGCTTTGCTACTCATTGCCCAAATTATGCCCAAATTAGGATTTCCTGACTCCAATAACAAATGGTAAACCCTGCAGGCGTCAAAACAAAAACCTATTGATAACTTAACATCCATGCTTTCCTACTGTACAGTCACAATTACTATCCACATATTACTAAAAGAGGTGTAAAACAAAGTATGAAAAAATAGTGTGTGTTGTAACACTCCCAGTGGATGTGTTTGTGTGTTTGACGTGTGTGTGTGTGTGTGTGTGTGTGTGTGTGTGTGTGTGTGTGTGTGTGTGTGTGTGTGTGTGTGTGTGTGTGTGTGTGAATCTGACAACATGATAGTGACAGAGAGAGAAAAGACTGGTCATTAGAGAGACAGAGTGTGATCGATGTCACTTGTGAACAAGGATGCTGGCTGTCGACAAAATCAGCTCTCCGACAGCTTCATGCCGTTAGGTTACCATGACAACGGAGGACAGAGAGAGAGACAGAGAGAAACATACAGAAAGCGGAGGAAATGTGGGACAGAGATTGACTCTATCCTGCTCAAGTTAAACACACAAGCAACAGAATTAGCGGAACGAAAGACTGATGGAGATCGTTGTATTCTCTAACCTGTGGAGGCTGTACTGCAGGGATGCTGCTCACTGCATCCTCAGTGTAGCTGACAGCTCATCAAGATGACTGACAAGTGCCGGGGTGGGAACAAGGCCATCTGTGAGGGAGGAGGGCGGAGCTGGAAACACAATTTCTGTCATCAGAAGAAAAGCTGAATATAATAGCTTTAAAGCAGCCATAAAGGATACAGTGTTCCATTATTTAACAGACAGACTAAATGGCAACTGAATGCTGAGGCAGTATTGTTCACAACACGACATTTAGGATTCAAAGTATGGAAATGACGAGCCTGGTCACACTACCATTTAAGACAGTGACATTATGGACTGAAGAAACAATTGTGATAAATTTACTTTGTTAATCTCAGGGGTGGAAGTAATTAATTACATTAACTCTTGTTCCTGTAACAAAGCTGTTGTTTATTGTGTACTAGTACTTTTTTCTTTTAGTATTTTTAAATACCAGCAATTCTACTTTTACTTTTATCTATGTAAGTACATTTTTACACAAGTCATTTTCCTTTTTCTTGAGTAAAATTTCTTTAAAGTAATGGCACTATTACCAGAGTAAATTATTATATGTATATGTTTCGATCAGAGGAACCAAGGACTGGCTCCTCTGCATTAGTTTGTGGTCCCTGCTCTGGGGGGTAGGACTTTTGGATGGCCCTGGAACATTTGTGGGGTGTGCCCAGTGCTCAGTGTTGCAGACTGACTGCTACAACTTCTGGACTGCTTCTTCCGCACAAGGTAGACAGCATTGGCCGTCACTAGAATCAACATTCAGACAAAGGGTGAACATTTCCTGTCATGTTTATTGACGTTGAAAGCAAAGCCATGTGATACGCTTCCTGACTATTCTGCAAAGAGGGCAGTAAAGAGAGAAGGTGCATGATGAGAGTCATCAAGTGAGCTATGAGAGAAACAAAACTTAGCTTGCTGTAACTGATTCTTTGTGTTTACGTATTCAATCACAAATAAATGACCATTAGAAACACAAACAGACAACCCTGTCACCTGGATCACGTTTGCCATCAACAGAATGAGGAAAAGTTGCGAAATGTCGATACAGAATGTATCAGTGTATGATGTTCACTGACAACATACTGCATTTGATTTCCGCCAAGATATCCAGTCTTATTCTTATAGCAACTACAGCATCATTTTAGACTTCGGTTTAAACACTCACATGGTTAAGGTTAGGGAGAAATGGTGGTCTTGGTTAAATATTGAAAATCTTTACTCAAATCTTACTGAAATCTTTCTCTAACCTTAACCAAACTGCTTTTTTTGCCTAAACCTAACCACATGAGAACCAGGAGGACATATTCCAGGCTGCAATTCTGTTTCCAAACAAAACATGAATGACAAAACACATTAGTATAGAAATGTGACAAAGTTGCAGCAGATAGTCGACTTTGGAGACAGGTGCTCTGGAGTGTTCAGTCTTCTTTCCCACCTCTGCATGTCTCCTTTGCATCTGGTCATTACACCCATTCGAACATCAGAGTATCCACAGTAAATACAAAGAACAGCTGGAGGACTCTTGTTGTTTCCTCGAGTGAGTTTTGATTGTGTTTCAGACAGCGCTGTTGTTTTATAATCTGTTATCTGACTACTTCACCTAATCTTCATGGTTGTTCAGATGCAGTGGAAACGCAAACAAGAATGCGCAAAAAGGACTTTTACTTCCTAGTTTAGTTGGAGTTTAGTTTCTGAGACACCATAAGGCCTCAGTAGGCTTCAAACAAAGTGCCTGTTGGATTGTCTGAGAGCGTCTGAAACTCCCTTTCTGATGACTTCATCCAGGACAGCTGCTTCTGACAGTCTTGGTAACTTTCTGAAACAGACAATCCAACACATCTGGTCTCCCACATCTGGCTTGAACTTTGAGTTGTCATGAAGATTGAATGGGGCCAAGAGGACAAAAGAGGTGATGATGAGGAAAATCCATCTGCTCTGGCTCACACTGAGACTTCACGAGAGAAGAGAGAGCTAAAATACCAATCAGCAGTATATCAACTTAAATGAGCAAAGTTGATATACTTAGCTCATTTAAGCTGAGCTAACTATATCACAATACCAAAACAATTAGATTGAGATTGATCTACAATTAGCAACACAGTCTTACAAAGAACAACAATCTGGTTTTAAGAGTAATAAAACACATAAAATGTTTTTTTGGAGCTGTTAACACATTCATATCCACTGCATATGGATGTTTATTCTATCTGTGATAAGTAATTAGTAGAAGTTCACTTCTCAAAAACTACTTTTGTGGGTGTACCATCCACAGATTGATTCACGCTGCCGTATGTCTAAGCACAATACAGTGTCAGTTCTTTCAGCACCTTGGACAGCTCTGTTTAGGCAGAGGCTTTGCTTCAGTACAAAGGATGTGTTTTCCCATATTATACATTACCTATTAGTTAATTTCTTTGTCTTGCAAGCTGTTCCTTGTGTCGGCATACTGCTTTTGTTTTTATCTTTTTTTTTTCTCCAGGTGGGAGTAACTCATCTATTTCCATTCTTTGTTATATGGTGAGATGGTTTCAGTTTGCGTCACTGCAATTGTATTTTATCTTTTCATCTTATCCAGTATGAATACACCAAAACATGTAACTTTATTCAAAAGGAATACATGACTGTTGTCAGTTTGTGGAAACAAACCATTTCTTTGGTCCTTTGCCTTGTGTTGAGTAGTTAGTTTTCATTTCCTGACAGTTGGTCAGGTTGGTTTCCTGTCACATGTAAAGACACAGTGATTCATCTCAAAGTGTGATCACACCCCAAAATATTCAGCTTCAGTCCAGCTATACTGCCAACCAACTGGTGGAGGCTGGTCTATACGCAGTATCATGTCGGCTCATACCTGGAGAGGAAGAATAAATCAGGCTATATTTGTGTAAGAGCATTAGGTGTGAAAGTGTGATGTGGCCTTGAAACTTGAGGCACATTTCACAATGCTTGCTTGGCGTCATGTCTCTGATGTTATTCACACTGCTGCTGGCTGAAGTCAGCCTGCATGAGCTGATTTGTCATCAGTCAGGAAGTAAATTAAGCATCACCATCAAATCTTCGAGGATCCCTTGGTCACGCTAGGTGACACTGTAGAACAAGGACACACAGAAAACAAGGACACACACTAGTGCAATAGATGCAAAGCATCCTATACACAGCAGTACTGCAAACGCGAGGGAATGATCCTGGTTCAGTGTGTCCTCTGTTGGCAATGCATGCTTTACATTCTTTAAGGCCATTAGGCCATTTAAAAATACATTTCTCATGGTACACTTATACATACACATATATGGCAATAAAAGAGGTGAATGAGGAGGAATCTTCATTTGTTTTCTGTGGGTGTTTTTATGGGAATGTGGATCTTTCAGATCAATTTGAGGAGTGTCTATGGTTTGCATGTTCCACATTTTTTAAGTGTGTCATGCAGTGTGGGACTCGCATTGGTCTGGTCCTGGTCTTGACTCGGTCTCGCACTGCCTTGGTCTTGCTCTTGACTTGGTCTCGACCCCTCAAAGTCTTGGTCTTGTGTCGGTCTCAATACACTCTGGTCTTGGTCATGAGTTAGTCTCGTTTTTTTTTTTTTTTTTTACAGAATACAAAGGAAATTTCATGAAGGGTTGTGTTGTGGCAAACAGAAAACCTGTTGCGTCTACTTAGGGTGAGATTAAGAGCAATTAAATACTCAAACACAATATGTGTCTTTGTGTCTTCTTCCAAAGGATTATTTTTTGCTTATAAACAAGAGTCTCCATGTAGGCACTGGGAAAACACACATGAAGAGAACATGGTTACATTGCAGTTTCAAGATCATTCTTTGTTACAGACAGGTGCATGTTCATCAACAAGGTCAGAACACAGACTACAGAACACCTGGTCCCCTGGTCCTGGGGTGCTGGTTCTCATAACACTGTCCTCTACTGTCAGTACTTCTCCCCCTCGCTCAGTGCGAGCTAGGCCGCCTTTACCTACTCACAGTCTTCACCTGGCAACAGTTGTCATGCAGGTGATATACAGGTTGGATACTTGCACACAGACACATCGTACTTCGTAATGTTTTGGCGGCTACAAGCACATGAGCATTTTAACACAATTCCCATAGCATTTGAAAGAAAATCTGCATGTCTACATGTCTTAATATCTTATTTCTATTCATAACTCATGGCACTGACACTGAGACCAGAAATAGTTAATGTTACTGCAACAGCACAGTAACCAAATCATGTCAAGTTTGGCTTTTTGTTTAAGGGGAAACTGGGGAAATAGAATCTACTGATAGATGTCATGTTATATAAAACTAATTGAACTGGAAGCTGCTTCCCTGGAGTAGGACTTACAATAAATAGTTCTGAAAAAAATGAGTAGGTTATTTGTTTGTTTGTATTTTTCACATTTGACATTAGAAATAACTAAATAACTACAAATGTATTGTGCATTTCTTGTATCTTAAACCACTTAACAACCCTGAGTGCAAGATGATAACTCACTATCTCTCAAGACAACACAAGCCCACAATCTTTTTTAAAAGAAGACCATTTCCTTTTAAAGGAGTGGTAAAACATGAGTTTCTTGTCTGTCCTGGGCCTTCTATCTGTCCTCGGGGCCCTCTGAAGCATTGCTCCAATGGACTGTTGCATGCTAAAAAGCTAACCACATCAGGGCATGGCCAGAAACCACATGCATCTAAAACCACCAGCAGCAGCCCAGGAGCATTACTGGCTTTAATGTAGAACTGGTTTGTACTGTAGGTCATGGTGAGAAACACACTCATCTAAGATGCAAAGAACATCCGATTTGTTTTCTTTCACAGTGACTATTTTAAAAAAAAAACAGAGCTTGGAAACTGCAGCAACTGTACAAAAAGAAAAGCATGTGTCTGTTTATTCATATAATGTATACCAAATGTTTGATGCATCAAGACTCTTAAAGATGTAATCAAATATATTTTACTGACTTCTCCATGCAAGCCCCTCAATGGCTACAGCACTTCCAGTTTTCTGAGCAAGCAAGCCTGGTGTGTGCTGGCTGCTAGTTTCTGCCCCCATGCCTCTGCTTTCTAATCATGTGCAGCATTTGAAGTGGTATTAATTGTGAATTTCTCACAGTGGCTGAGATTAGTTGTTGTTGACCTGTGTATTACTTGCATGCTGTTCATCACATATTGGTGAAATATGAGTACTCATGTTTGACCAGACATTATAGGCTAGGGAGTGTTGGCTCACTGCTAACTTGGGTCTCTAGTAGAGGGTTATATTGTACAGTTTATTGCTGTTATGGATTTAAATGTGACTGTTGTCTTGCACATGGTTGATACAAATGATTATTTTGAAATATTTGCTTCATGGGGAAGCCAAGTTGTTGTTTTGGATAGGTAGTCGTATTAACATTTTCCTTACTGCCTTGTGCATAAAGTTTTGCTCAGACAGACAAAAGCACTGTATAAAAAAGGCAGGCTGTCCTTCATTTCAATGAGACTACTGCAGTGACACAGCAGGGATCCCAACATCCAGCATGGGACGTCACAAAAACGTATTACTACTGTTTGCCTGGTGACCATCAAGATGGAGGATAAAATCACTGTAACTGTGATAACTTTGTGTGAACTGTGAACGCCGTGGTATCGCTGTGGTTAGAAAGAGGGATAATCCGCTCGGACTTCCCGTGAAAGCAACTTAGTGTCTAGCATCCAGACACACACTATAACACTATTCAATTCACATGACTTTGTTGGCATAACTACATACAAAACAACGTTGCCAAAGAATATTAACACAAACTATACAATCACCATAAACATAAACATTTTTTAAACCATATTAAAATCAGACACCTGCCAAGCTGAGTCACAGCAACACCATCAGCTGGTTTGATTCCAGCTGAGACGGTGGAGTTTACCGCTGCAACGTTTCTCTGCAGCGATTTAAAACAGTTTCATCTAGACGTGAACTTTAAGTCTTCATTAAACATCTTTAATAAGTCTATGAATAAAAGGAAATGTGAGATCCCAAAACAAAGGACATTTACCAGGTTTAATTTTCCTGGAATAGCACAAAATAATGTCAGACCAAACTCCATTCAAAAATCTGCTGAATTAATTCTGCCCTATTTAATGCCTAAAAGTCACACATTGGATAATAAGTGACGTATGTGCATTATAAATATTCAATTCAGTTTCAGTTTTATTTATATAGCGCCATATCATAACAAAGTTATCTCAGGGCACTTTTTCGAATAGAGCAAGTCTAGACCGACTCTTTATATTTACAGAGACCCAACAGTTCCCACCATGAGCAAGCACTATGCGACAGTGGCAAGGAAAAATTCCCTTTTAACAGGTAGAAACCTTGAGCAGAACCAGGCTCAAGGTGGGCGGTCATCTGCCTCGACCGGTTGGGTTGAAGGGGGGGGGGGGGAGCGGGAGAGAGCCTGATGGACCTGGTCAACAAGGTGCCCACCATCTCAGCCGAGGACTTTGAGAACATGCTCAATTCCAACATCAATGACCTGTTGATGGTGACCTACCTGTCTAACCTCACCCAAGCACAGATTGCTCTAAATGAGAAGCTGGTGCTGCTCTGAGGGGATTTCTTTAAAGTGATTCATATTTAATTTTTGTAATTTTTGAAATATAAAGACACATTTATTAGTAGACTAATTAGCAATAAAATAACCAGTTAAAAATCAAATAGTCAAAAAATCTGCACCGAAAACAATTTGGTGGTTACACTCATTGCAGGTGTCTGAGGCTCTTACCGATTACCGCCTCCTCATGTACACCGACCACCTGAGGATGGTTAAGGCCGACATGGATGGGTGGTGCAGCCCTTTTAGGGGGACCTGACCGAATGCGAGCCCGCTATCCAGGTGCATCTTGTCGACATCCAGTGCGACAACGAGGCCTAGGCTACTTTCCGCACCTCTGGCTGGAACAGCATGTGGGTCAAATATGCCCAGCGTTACCCGGCTCTCTGGTAGAAGACTAGGCTGCTGCTTCTTGCTTTCCCAACAACATATAGTTGAGCAGGGATTCAGCCAGGTCCTCCACTTGCAGTCCAAAAAAGGTTGAGAACCACTGTCCTACAACATACTAAGAGGTGCTACATTGTGACCACTGGTATATTTGTGTTGTTGGAATATTTGTGTTCATTTCTTCAATGAGCTGTGGTTACTGAATTGAAATGTGTGACTGCTGACTAAGAGTCTCCAGTGGAGTGGGTCTCTCACCTTTGTGCTTAAGCACTGACTACTGTATTGTCTCAGGGTTTATTTTTTTTGTCCTGGCAGGTGTGTTCATACTTAATGGTCTGTTGTGGGACTCCAGTTAATCCAGTATTGTATTTAGGCTTACCTAGACTGTATGTAATCCCGACACCTGTGTATTTTAGCTGTATAGCTGTGTGTTGTAACCACATCAGCTCCCTCTAGATTTCTCTTCTTTTTTTCTTTTGGTAGTGGGCAGATTTTTTAACCTCTTATCTTTAATAAATAATAATTTGATTAGAAAAGCCTGTGTGCATTTTAGTGCAGTTTATTTCTCCAGAAAACACTCTGCAGCAAGGTTAAAATTTGGTTAGAAACACGGCAAATCAAAACTCTTGGAGAAATCCAGGAACCCATCTTAAACTGCACAGCCCTGATGTGGTTAGGAGCAGTGGGCTGGAAACAGAACCCTGTGGCACACCAGAAACAGCATTACAGTACTGTAAATAAATATAAGTCAAACCAATGTAAACCCTAGTCCTACAATGCCAATGCGATTTTAAAAGCATTGTTATTTGATATTGTTTTCCTTGGTGATTAAAGACCCACCCACCCCACCCATGATGACTGACCACCAAACACACTTTACTGAAATCTGTAATCCTCCACAAACTATGTAACTTGACTTGACAGTAGGTGACAGTGGGCTAGGCCCGTGCCAGCCCATATACTTGCAGATCAGGTTAATTGACCCTTTGCTAAGCACCACTCTCCTAGATACAGATGTCATGCCTGTCAATTCACTTTAATTCAGTTGTATTTATATAGCACCAAATCATAACAGAAGTTATCTCAGAGCTTTTTTCATATAGAGTGTTACATCCCGTAATTATTGTCTGTTTCCTGCTTTATTTTGAAATCCTTACCTGTCTGGTCTGTTCAGTTCCTGCCCTTGTGTCTCTCATTGATTTTCCACACCTGCTCCCCATTACTCACCTGCCCCTGATTCCCTCGTTAGCCACTTCCCTATATATACCAGTCCCCTTTCTTTGTTCTTTTGTCGGTTCATTCTGTTTGTGATGTGTGTAGTTTCTGTGTTCCTGTGTTGCCTGTAGTATGTTCCTGGTGCTTCTGTTGCTGAACCTGGACATACTTGTTGTCTCTCTTCCTGCCTGGCTGCCTACTGGTACCTATGTGTAATCCAATTTTGTGTTGAATAAACCAGTCAAACTGCTCCAGTCTGCCTCTGCTGTCTGCGCTTGGGTCCAATCCCTGCTACCCCCGTGACATAGAGCAGGTCTAGACCATACTCTTTTTAATATTATTTACAGAGACCCAACAATTCCCACCATGAGCAGCACTAGGTGACAGTGGCAAGGGGAAAAAGTCCTGTCAAACAATAACGGTTGAGGATTAACCACTCAGAATTCAGTCATTTCTGAAAATGTAGGTAGTAAGCTAGTTAACTGGACAATGTTATGTTTGCAGTTTACATTAGAACTGACAAGCACATTGTTTAATCAATTCCTAACACTTGTGCTCTTTTTGATTTGAAAAGGTGATTAAAAAACACAACTTTCTTACTATAGCTCTTCATGTACTTCAACGTGGACAAATCCAAGGCTTGACAGGCCTGCAGGGCCTAGTAGCAGTGACAAAGATTCAGGGGTGGAAAGACTAGAATATAGTAAAGGTGAAATTACTTGTGTATAAATGTACACTTTTAAAAGGGGGGGGGGTATATATGGTATATTAAAGAACACCTTTAGGCTACAAAATACAGAGCATTAACATGTCACCATAAACAGACTAGTGGAGGAACAACATCACGCTGTCCAATAAAATCCTTTTCTACTGACGGACATTTGCAGCCTGTTCATACAACTGATTATCAATTCTAAATATGCGGCCGCCTTCCTCTGTATATCCTCAGACGGTTATGGAGGACTACTACTTTAATAGCAGAATAAAATATCACCAAGGCAGACAGCACAATACAAACTCCACAGTAGCTACAGCCCACAAACACACATTAAAGCACACACAATGTTATGTTGCTAGCCAACGCAGTGGTTGTAGATGTTCTCATCTGGGCAAAGAGATTCTCGGGGCCTAATATGACCAGTACACACACACACACACACACACACACACACACACACACACACACACACACACACACACACCCCTCACTGAAGGTAGAAGTTTCTCAGTGAATGCAGAAGCCACTGCTGGCCTGCTGGAGGATCTACCACGAGAATGTTAGCGTTTAACATGTTAGCTAGACCCAGCGTGCACCTGTTGATCACTCAACATCGTAGATGTGTTTGATTTGGGACACTTAGTATGCTCGCCGGGTGGTGCATTTGTGCATCAGTGATTAATTAAGGTAGATGCAACCTTTCTTAACAATGCCAAGATACAATAATGCTAATCTTAACCATAACCCATAATGACGTAATTCTTTATTATATTGCATTGTTGTGCTGTTCACAACTGCTAAGCCCAGCCAGGGTGGGACTGCACCTCTCACACCCCCTGACATTCAGCCAGTCAACGTTTCCATTTAGAATGTGTCTGTTCCAGAGTGTCACCTCTCTGGACACAGAGCTCTCTGGAGCTCTGCCCTCCTGCGGCTGCAGACACCCCAGCAGCTTCTTATCAGGACTGTTTCATGAGACTTTTTTTTTTACTCTAACGGATGTGACTTGAGATATAGAAAAAAATTACTCACAAAACAATTTTGTATATATAATCTATAGATAATTATAAAATATATACAGCACATGTAAACAGCACCTGAAAATAAAGTCCAACCCATAAAGCAGCAGCAGCAGGAGCTCTGATTGGCCAACTGTTAGGTTTTGGCCAAAGTTGTGTGCAGGGTCAGGCTTCAGAGCTCCTCCTGCTGCTGCTGCTGCTGCTTTATGGGTTGGACTTGAATTTATTTTTAGGTGAACTGATATACTACTGGTATAGTGGAATACAATTATTCCACAGTGCAATATAAAAAGTAATACACAGTTGTGGTCACTTACCAAGAACTAACATGATGCAGTGCACAGACAGAATGAGAGTAAATGTAGATGGCTGCTAGAGGAATGTCCTCATTACTGTTCTACAGTGAGCAGTGAGTGAGTGAATTTGAGTCTCTGCAGTGACCTTTAGTTTCAGTGCTGTTCAGTGCTGAGTGAAGACAAATGAATATCTCAACATAACTGAAGCATAAAACCAGGTATTTGGCAGAAGGTGGATGCATCTTGAGAGTAGCCAAGGATCTTCTCCTCAGCACCACAGTGACAGCCAACTGCTGCTACCAAGAGGTGAGATCCTCCAGTCATGTGGCATCGAGCGCTACTGTAGGGAGGAAGACACAATCCATGCTGAGCTGTGATTTACAGTGCGATCACAGATCTGTGTACTGATGAACATTTGTGTTTGTTTCCATGACACATGATTATTACTGCTTTACTGTTTTGTATGTGATGCTGTACTTATAAAATGTCACTTATAAAATGTATAAAATGTCATTATACACACTTGTATGACAGCGTTTTCCATTTAATCCTCAGATTCAAATGTGAAATTAGGTTTTTAGAAACAAACATTGCTTGCTATGAGGATGTTTTATACATGGATGATATACATATACATATACATTCCTCTGTGCCCTGGACATCGTGGAGCTCTAAGGTTGCCCTCTTCATGTTGCAAACCCCTCATCACAGGACCTTGTAACTGCTACCTTGATTTGGTATCTGCTGCAGAATAACCTTCCAAAAATAAATCATTACTGCAGGAATTTGCTGGCAATGTATGTTAGGCTGATATTTTTAGAATTTTCATTTGGATAGGTTTAAACTGCTTTTATGTTTTGGTGGTTTTTATAAAGGAATTTTTCATATTTTCATTTGGAATGTATTTTCAAAAAACAATCCTTAAGTTTGATTTTTAAAAGATGGATGAGGAGTTTCTCCTGTTTAAGGTATTGCATTTACAACTAGTATTTAATCCAGATTGTGGTTATTAGTAAAATAATTCATAGTTCCATAATGGTCTGTAATGACAGGGTTATTGTCCTGGTTAAAACAAGATTAAAAACCAGAACGCTTCTAATACCAAAATCTTGTCCCTTGCCTACAGATTCTGCATTCAGATGCAGATATCTGTTTATAGAGATTAGCCAAATACATACAGAAAGGGACAACATCATGAGAAAAGGCAGAACCTTCAGAAAAAATACCGCTGCTGAATAAGCAAAGGTCACCAAAAGCGAAGCGAATTTTCGCCTCGCTTTACTCACGCAAGTTTGACTGCTGGACCATTTGTGAACAAATAAACACAAAACGTGAATATTTGCCCTTCTGGGATTAGGCGCACACAACTCGGTGAATTTCAAGATTCAAGATTCAAGAGTTTTATTGTTACATGTTTTCATACAAGTACAAAAACAGTAAAATTCTTACCTTTTGGCTCCCCCCCCTTGCAGCACAATACACAATAAATAGGTTATATATAAAAACAAGAGGGCAACATAGTACAATATACTACAGAATATACAAAAAAGAAAAAATGAGAATAAAAATATAATACTTTAAGAAAAGCCATAGCTATAACTGTAAAGCCTATAAAAAAGAAGTACAATATGATACAAAAAAATAAGAATAAAAATATAATACAAATAAGAGTAAATAATTGGTGAGGGGGTAAAGTGGCGAGTGATAGTATAAATTTTGTAAAGTGACCAGTGCAGGTGTGTGATCTATGGTTAGTTGAATGGCAGCAGGCGAGGGCCCAGGCCCTATAGTCAGTTGTTTAAGAGCCTGGTTGCTTGATGGAAAAAGCTGTCCTTTAGCCTGCTGGTCCTGGCTTTGAGGCTGCGATACCGTTTGCCAGACGGTAGCAGCTCAAACAGTCTGTGGTTGGGGTGGGTGGGGTCTATGAGGATCCTACGAGCCTTCCTGAGACACCGCTCCTTGTAAATGTCCTGGATGGAGGGAAGCTCACATCCACTGATGCGCTGGGCTGTCCGCACCACTCTCTGCAGTGCACCACGGCTGACAGCAGTGCAGTTACCCAGCCAGGAGGTGATGCACCCAGTCAGGACGCTCTCTGTGGTTCCTCTGTAGAAGGCCCGCAGGATCTTGGGCCCCATGCCGAACTTCTTCAGCCGCCTGAGGTGAAAAAGGCGTTGTTGGGCCCTCTTCACCACGTGGCCGGTGTGTTCGTCCCAGGTGAGGTCATCGGTGATGTGGACGCCGAGGAATTTTAAGCTGCTGACTCTCTCAACAGCAGAACCGTTGATGGTGATGGGGGCCAGCCTCTCTCCTTTCCTCCTGTAGTCCACTATCAGCTCCTTGGTTTTGTCAACGTTGAGAGAGAGGTTGTTCTCCTGGCACCACTGTGTCAGGTTGTCGACCTCTCTCCTGTAGGCCGTCTCATCGTTGTTGCTGATCAGGCCTACCACCGTTGTGTCGTCGGCGAACTTAATCACCAAGGTGGAGCTGTGTGTGGCTACACAGTCGTGGGTGTACAGGGAGTAGAGGAGCGGGCTGAGAATGCAGCCCTGAGGAGCTCCTGTGCTGAGAGTCAGAGCGTTGGAAGAGATGGAGCCCATCCTCACCACTTGGCGTCGACCCGTTAGGAAGTCCAGGACCCAGCTGCACAGGCTGGGGTTGAGTCCTAGGCTCCTCAGCTTGGTGTCGAGTCTGGAGGGGACTATTGTGTTGAATGCTGAACTGTAATCTACGAACAGCATCCTTACATATGAGTTCCTCTTTTCCAGGTGGGTGAGAGCAGAGTGCAATGTTGTGGCTATGGCATCGTCAGTAGATCTGTTGTCCCGGTAAGCAAATTGATGGGGGTCAAGAGTGGGGGGTAACATGGTTTGGATGATGTCCTTTACCAGACTTTCAAAGCATTTGCTCACAATGGGCGTGAGGGCAATGGGGCGCCAGTCGTTGAGACATGTCACTTTGCTCTTCTTAGGCACAGGGACAATGGTGGAGGATTTGAAGCAGGAAGGTACTACACATGTGGATAGGGAGAGATTGAATATGTCCGTAAACACTCCAGCTAGCTGCGATGCGCACGCTCTGAGCACGCGACCCGGTATACCGTCTGGGCTGGCCGCTTTGCGGATGTTGATGCGCAGGAACATCTTGCGCACGTCAGCCTCAGTGACAGTAGGAGCGTTCGTCTCAGCGCTGGTCGTCCCGGCGGTGACAACTTCCTCCGTGAGGTTGGTGTTTGGAACCTCAAAACGAGCGTAAAAAGTATTTAGCTCGTCCGGGAGGGACGCCGCAACGTTAGCTACAGAGCTGGGTTTCCCTTTAAAGTCCGATATGATGTGTAGCCCTTGCCATAAGCTACGTGAATCGTTGCCACTCAGCTGTGTCTCAATCTTTGTCTTGTATTCCCGTTTGGCTGCCTTGATCGCTCTACGCAGGTCGTAGCGAGTTTTCTTTACCTCAGCTTCATCCTCCGCGGCGAAGGCGGTGTCTCTTGCCTTCAGGGCAGCCCGCACAGAACCATTAATCCATGGTTTCTGGTTGGGGTATATCCATACAGTTTTTGTGGGGACAACGTCCTCTGTGCACTTTCGGATAAATCCCATGACTGTTTCCGCATACTCTTCGTTGTTGTTCTCTGAAGCGTTGCGGAACATGTACCAGTCCACGTGATCATAACAGTCTTGTAATACAGCGTCCGATTGGTCTGTCCAGCGGTGAATCGATGAAAGCGACCTCTGGGTGCTTGTCTTCCAGGTTGCAGATAGTGTCATGCAGTTCTTTAAGTGCCAGATCCGTGTCGGCTTGAGGCGGAATGTACACTGCTATTACACCAATAGCCGTGAACTCTCTGGGAAGCCAAAAGAGTACGAGATACTCCAGGTCAGAGGAGCAGAACGACTTGAGGGAGTGGGCACTCCTCTGATCACACCAAGCATTGTTGACCATAAAACACACACCTCCCCCTTTGCCTTTCCCTGAGAGAGCCCTGGACCTGTCCGCCCGGAACACGGAGAATTCCGGGGGTGCGATGGCGTGGTCAGGAGTATCTTCCGAGAGCCAGGTTTCTGTGAAGCAGATGATGTTACAGTCCCTTGTTTCGCGCTAGAAGGAGATCCTAGCTCTCAACTCGCACAGCTTGTTGTCCAGGGATTGTACGTTGGCTAGCAGAGTGCTGGGGAGCGGAGGGCGGTTGGTGCGCCGTTTTAGCCGCACCAGAACTCCGGCTCTCGATCCCCTTATCCTGCAACGCCTCCGACGCCTGTTTGGTAAGGCCGCTATTGTTTGTGGGCCTTCCGCGTCCCGAATGAAGACGGGGTCCCAGTAGAAAAACTCCGGCAAAATGTAAGTGATCGCCGAGTCTTTTATGTCCAGTAATGTGCTCCTGTTGTATCTAAGAAAACTGGCTACCTTTAGATGTAAGAATAACAGAGAAATATAAATAAACAAGCAAATAGCTGCAAGGTCGGTGGGGAGCGCAAAAACGACACAGCCGTACTACTCGGCGCCATCTTTATCCGCTTAGTTGAAAAATTCACCACCTTCTCTGGGAACTGTGTCTAGATGACTGCCACCACTACAGTGGTATGAACCAAAAATAAACAGATTTTCCTGTGATTTAATTTCAATAAAGGGATCAAAAGGCTACCGATATAACTACATCATGATGCCAATTTGTAAAAAGTCTGAATTTTTGCTTTGTCAGGTCCATCTGCAAGATGACGAGCAAATAACTTTTAAAATGCTTAATTTCTGAATGGAGTTCAGATCGATCAGGGCTAGTGACTTGGTTCATAGTAAAGTATCACCAATAGCTGCAATGAAGTAACAGACACATATTTTCAGAATTTACCAGGTAGTCCAACTTCCTCGCTTACTTCTCTATTTCAAGCTATCTGTTTTTGTCCGGTCTATGTATAAAAATAAAGTAGTATCATAGAGCTCTGGATGCCCAAAGGTGGCAATTTTCTCCTCCATTTCTGATGCGACGTCAGTGACGTAAGGAGGAGACTCAAATGCTGAGGCTTTTGCGACACAGCATCATGCAAATTTATCCACGAGCACACAGATTAATTAATAATAATTTGCGTCGCCCGGCGTATTTACTTTGTATGTAATCTCACCATGAGTAATTCGCTTTTGGTGGGAACACACCATTAGCGTGTTCCTAAGTGATTGTTGGTTCTTTGCTATGTGGCTGGCAGGATTTTTGATGTCGATTATTATTGAAACATTACTAAGTGATATGCAGTTGTTGGCTGGTTGCTAGTAGGTAGGTTGTTTAAGGTGTTTTTATAGGGTGATGCTGACTGGTTGCTAGGCTGTTCAGGTGGAAGATTCCACAGGCCAGACTGAGCTTCCTCATTAGGTCAACCTATGACACACTTCCCTGTCATCAGAACCTCCACCAGTGGTTCGGGAACGAGGAATGCTGCTCACTCTGCTCCTCCCAACGCAGGCCTCCAGCACATCCTGTCAGGATGCAAGACGGCACTGGCACAGGGGCGCTACAGATGGCGCCATGACCAAGTCCTCAAAAAGCTGGCCAAGGTGCTGGAGGAGCGCAGGCAGGACAGCAGGGGAAGTCCACCACCGGCAGAACACCACATCCACTTTGTCAGGGAGGGCAGCACCAGGCCAAGAGAAACACCAAGACTCCTTTCCTCCGATCAGGAGTGGAATATGAGAGTCGATCACTGCAGGCAGCTCCAGTTTCCCAGCGAAGTTACCACCACGTCTCTCCGTCCCGACATAGTGGGGACTATGCAAAAGCCCCGACATAGTGGGGACTATGCAAAAGCCATGCTCCGCATCGAGCTGATAGTACCATCCGAGGAGGGAATAGAGGCCACCTTTTGAACGTAAGAAAGCCAAGTACTCCGAACTGGCAGTTGAGTGCAGGGAGGCCGGCTGGAAGACCACCATCTACCTAGTGGAGGTTGGATGCCGAGGCTTCATGGGGCTGTCAACCACACGTCTGCTGAGGGACGCAGGAGTGACGGGAAAACTGGCAGAGGAAGTGGAGAAGGTCCTCCACCAGGAGATGTTCCAGGATTAAAGGAGTGAAATGTTGAGGATTGGTGGTTCCTGGCTGATAGATAGATAGATAGATAGATAGATTGATTGTTACGGTATGCCATGCTGGCAACAGAGAGAGGACCCAAATGCAGACAGGCAGGAAGGTTGAGGATGTCTGTTGAAATGTGTAGCTGTTAAGTTATGCTACGTTTGTGTTTACTGCTGTTACTGTACTGAAATGAATGATGAATAATGTATATGTTAAGTCTTTTCCTGCAACAACTTATTGTGAGTTTATGAGTTACACTAGAGTAACAGGACATTTAGTTGGTTTACTGTTGCAATGCTGTTTTAGGCTACATGCTCTTACTTAAAGAGAGGCTGAGAGTAACAATGCAAAATTTGTACAGATTCAATGATAAAAACTACAATGTTGGACTGTTGTCTTAATTTCCGTAGTAGTATTTTTGTACAATTGCTGATAATTTGCTATGTACAGTACGCAGGTTTAAAGTACAGTACAAAGAGTGAGAAAGCTGTATAGTCTACATTGTGAGACCTGTTCTTGGATTTGTATGATTATTTTGATATTTCAGTTATTACATACATGATCTGAAGAAAGTTTGTGTCTGCGCATTTTTAAGTATTACATTTTTCATTTAACTACTCTCTTTTCAGCTAAATTTACATCTTGAGATATGTTTGACACATCTGCCAAGAGACAGACTCTAGTCCCATTTTTCTCTCAAATTATTTGTTTGTTTGTGTTACGAATGTGGGCTCCTTATTCACTTCATAATTTCTGTCATGTTTTTTAACTGTATTCTGACTTTAAGACACTAATTGTTTTGATCCACTTCAACCGAGTACATTTGTATTTTAATTTTGGCAGCATGTCAAAGGTTTCCTAAAATTCTCTTTGGAGTCTAATGAGATTTCTGTGGTAGAGGCTCACTACTGCAAGATATGAGAGAATGAGAAGGCTAAAGTACTTATTCAGCCAAAGTACAGCACTGCAAGGTACAGCAATTAGACACGTTTAATGAAAGTTAGTTTTCCTCCTCCTTCCAAATCTTTTTCCTATACACTGTACTGTGTATTTCTGTCGAATGTGGAGTCAAAAATGGATTGTTATCAGTCTGACAAGGGTGTAGAGTTGTGGTTTTTGCGTTTATGCATTTTCCAGCAAAGAGTAGTTACTGCTCAGGCTATGTAGTGAATGGAAACACCACTACTGTGTCTGGCTTTTTCCTGATTTCAAGTCAGTCACGGGGCAAAAATAGGCGCCATAGGGCATCCCATTTTGGGGGGAGGCTGCCAGAAAAAAATAATCTATTTAATGTTCCCAAAGCCTTCCCGAGTTTGTGTAATGGAAGATAAGCCAATAAACACCAGGCTTGCAGGTAATAACCTAAAAATGAGTGACCCGCATAATAGGATATCAAATTAGTTTTGCCTCCAATTTTAAAGACTAAAAATCACATTTGTTCTGCTTTTATAGTGTTATTACTTAAAAGCTGGTTATGACAGTGCTTTAAATAGAATTTAGTCCTAACTAACTGAACTAAGGCTGAAATAGACACTTATTTTAATTACTCTGACTCAGTTGTCCCAACATTTGGCAGTTTTAAATGCCAGACAAAACCCAGCTGCATCATATGAAGTATATCATGATACAGGTTTATTCTGTCATTAAAACACGTATGGCTCCCTGTATTCGTTCATAATAAAGGTCTCATCAAGACACTTTGTGCAGTTGTTACTACCTAATATTATAATCATACAAAGACAACAAAGTAAAGTTTTTTTTTTTTATTGTGTACAGTAAGTATTACTTGTGATGTAAAAATGCTTTATAAAAAGACAAGAATTTGACATTTTAGTCGTGTCGGTCTTCATTCAGTCAATCCGGTGTCTTGCATTACCTCATCCTTAAACTTCCATTAGTCACATAAGTAGCCACAGGTTAACATTACACAGTGGTTACAGAGCAGAGCAGCAACAGCGTCCATCTTTTGTCAGTATCTACGCATCAGGATGCATTCAGTTCAGCCGTGTTTTGTCACGTGGCCTGTTGGGCAGGTTACCCAAGTGCATCCAGGGTCAGACGGATGTGTCCGAACTGTAGAAGTCAGCGTCAAGACCTGTCTCCATCCAGTTGCCTGCATTGTGCCTTTACCTCAGCTAGAAGAAGATACTGAGACTTTTGATTGACTCAGAACCACACAGCAGTGTTTGGGGGTGGCAGTGTAGGAAGTGGATGTCACATGACTGCTGGATTGGGAAGCACAGGAGCCATAGACATATATACGTAGACGCCGCATTGGCCTCTGGATCGTACGTCAGCGTCGCCGCCATATTGGAAAGGGCAACTTGTCCAGAAGGCGGGACTAGAACGGACTGGATAAGATGGAAAACCCTACACTTTTTTAACCGGTCAAAATGTCTGAACCACTTAGGTGTCCATATTCGAATCAAGATCATATTGAGGACTGACTCTTGCAATATTTGGAGTATAATTGCACAATATAACATTGTATATATTGTATATATTATGCATCTATCTATCTATCTATCTATCTATCTATCTATATACTATCTATCTATCTATCTATCTATCTATCTATATATATATATATATATATATATATATATATATATATATATATATATATATATTGTATATATTATGCATATCTCTCTCTCTCTCTCTCTCTATATATATATATATATATATATATATATATATATATATATATATATATATATATATATATATATATATATCTATATATATCTATATATATAGATATATATTATACTTCTTATACTATTATATTACCGGTATACTAATTATTACTCACTATTTTATTATTATTTACTATTTTGTACTACTGTAATACTACTGTTTATACTGCATATACTATTTAAATCTAATATTATTATCATTATATTACTACTATAATATTATAATTCTCATATTACACCTTATTGTATTTATAGACTATTAATAATAATGCTATACTGCTGTACTATAGTATATAATATATATATTTATATTGTTGTACTACTACTAATACATCTCACTTTATACTATTTTTCATACAATTATATTTACTGTACCATATTTTTACTATTTCTTACCATATCATGTAAATATGTTAGACTGTTATACCACGACTGTCACTTTACTTGAGATGAAACTGTTAGGCTACACTGGTCGCGTGTACTGTAATTTTGAGTTTAATGCCTTGTATAGTTTCTATTGTTATTCTTTATTTGTATTTTATTCTGTCTGTCTGTACTTATTCTGTCCTTGAGCTGCTGTAACACATTATAACAAATATGTAACAAAATATAGAAAGCAGACCCAGAGGGCTTATAGTAAAAACCTCACCTCTATTATTTACAATTTATCCTAATACTATGGATATTTGTTTCCTTAAGATAAAAAAGAAGAAAAAGTAGAAATATTAATAATTATAAATGAAGCAAACGTAAACACACAACATACAAAAACTGAGCACATTAACTATGGCACAGGCGTTTTTTCATGTTAGACTTAAACACTGACAGTGATGGACAGGTTTTGATAGAGAGGACTGGTGCTGGTATTCAATTACTCTGATTATAGCCTAACTATGAACATTCTAAGTAACTGGAGACAAAACATTTTTTTCTACTCCATGTAGGCCATAAACCCTTGAATATAAAAACGAGCCATCGGTTGAGAGATGTAAACTTTTATAGTGCTTTTTATCCAGAAAAAACGCAGCTCCTCCGTTTACTTGTATTTGTTTACAGGCCAGTCTTGCCCTTTTCAATATGGCAGCTGCGTTGACCTATCGCAGCAACGTTCCGAAGCTGTCAATGCGGCGTCTACGTATATATGTCTTTGACAGGAGCACACTCCCTGGAAGCAAGCACAGGTGTGCTGATTAGGCAGCTGACACAGGTGCATTAGTTAATTCACTGTTTGCACTGCTGATGAGCTGGTTCCCTTTGTCCTTTGTTGCTGGGTGCTTTGAAAATTAAACCACTCAACTAGGCCTGACTGAGTGAAGAAAAAGGAGAAGTGCTTTCAAATGGAACCTGCTGATTGCATCTCCTTCTGTGCTCAAAGTCAAGACCAGTGCATTATGAACGAACAGTAATAATGCAGACTTATGAGAAATCTAGCCACCAATCTCCAGGAGCACCTTGATCCAACGGCATACCAACTAAACTGTCAGCGGAATAGGGTCTAACCTCATGCATGCTCGATTTAGCAAGGTTGTACACTCCAGGGTGGTGAATGTGGTCTAAAAGAATCTTATATTTGTTCTGCGAAGTAAGATGTGGATGATTATCAAGGAGATTGGCTGAAGCCAATTTAAGGAGGGAGAAATCAATCTCTCACAAACTATGAAAACATCAGTAGTGAAAGCTTTGGGATCCCATGGGCAGAAATGAATAGGTCCAACGTGTGAGCCCATGTGAGATTGACATGTGGGCACTTTAAAGTTTTTTTTCTAACCTTTTTTTCTCTCTTTAAGTAATCACCGAGCTTAAGGTTATGTTTGTGACTACTTCAGCTGCATCTATCAAACTGCTTTATACCATTACATAGTTCACTTGTCAACATGAATGCAGTGGGGTCCATCATGATGCACAATTTAAAACTTCCTAGCAGTAAAAGAAGCAGTGGTAGCTGTGCATCTGCACTTCCCACTTCCCACTCTATCTCCATACTACATCAACCAGAGGGCTACTTAGCAGGCTGCACAGCCTCTACACTAGTCTAAATATAAACCTGCCTAACACACATGCAGTATATACGCAAACACATTAACACACACACTCACATGCACAGTAGGGTGCTGTATTGCTGTATTCTGTCTTCATGTGTATTCCACCAAGCAGTTGATGCAAATGATGCAATAAAACCAATACTGATACTACTATTGTGTAAGTGACAATGTAAAACAAGGTGTCCTGATATGAAATGCATGGCTGAGGTGGAGGCATTATCCACCACTGCTTCCATTACTTACAAGGGAGTTGAAGTTTGAATTGTTGCTATGGTTACACTGCTTAACTGAACTGTTGATTGGAACTACTGATGTTTCCTGACATGCTGTTTTAACAGACACCTGCCAATCAAACAGAAGTTTTCTGTTGCCACCATATAAAATACTATGATCTCTTCTCTGCTTTTACCACTGCTACTGCTGATATCACCACTGTTAGTGACAGTGTTGAGGAAGCTACTATAAACTGTTGCTAGTGAAGCTACTCCATACTACCTACTCAGCACCACTGCACGTTTGTTGAAAGTAGCAGTTACACTACAAGCTACTCAGAAAGTGTTTAACATCACATGGGTACCACTGTCTGATACGTCACCCTTTACACCCTTTATAAAGGGTTAGTAATTATATGAATTAATGTATTTATTAATGGTTAATGAATCATTTACTAATGTGTTATAGATCATTTATAAGACAATAAGAATAACTTGGGTTGCCAGGTTGTGGAAAATCCTGCATCATCAAACTTGCTTTGTCTTTTTAGCTCTTTGATTCATTAGGATCTTATGGCTCCGTTCCTTTCCTCATTGTCGTTGATTTTTCTTTTTTTTTTCTTTTTGGTGGTGGTGGGGTTACTAGCTTTATCTGCCAAATAATCGCTAGGATAATGATAGGGTAAGATTTGGATCAGATTCAAACATCCCACCTATATAATTTGATTTGGCATGTGTGGACTAGGTTTAGCAGCACTAAATGACTCGTATTGCCAGACCTAATGTCAATGATCTGCATTGTAAATGTTACACAAGGTGATGCCATATTTCTCTGCTTTGTCAGTGAATTTACTACTTTGAATTGACCCTCTGTATGAAATATGTTTATGGAAATAAAGTTGCCTTGAATGAAGTTCCTGCTACACTGTGACTGAATGGTTCTCACTGTTCAAGTAAAGGGGAGAGGATTCAGGGCAGGCAGTGAAATTTACGATAAAAAGGCGACTTGGTTCCCTTCGTTCATACAAAAGAGCCGTTGATAAGAATCAGATTGTAATCAGATCATAACATCACTACAACTTAGCTGCATTACGATGTTCTGTAATCTAATTTAAATGTTTGAGCTAGTGCCAGAACCAAATGATCTCCTACAAGAAGTTAATCAACTAAGTAATTACATTCTAAAAACAGCTCCTCAGTCTATTGTTTATTTTATTTTATTTTAGATCCCCCATCCTCATCCAGCCAGACTTCACACCATTTGGTGAACAGAGAGATCAGCTAAATATAAAACTCCACTTCCTTTCACCTGGTTCACACACACACACACACACACACACACACACACACACACACACACACACACACACACACACACAAAAACACACGGCTACATGGTACATGCAAGAAGATGCACAGCTCCACTCATGTTAGCAGTATCACACACACAACTGCCCGGCACTCACACACCAGCTGACAGGGGCAGTGGAGCACACACAGCGCCCAGCGTGGCAGGACTGGAGTGCTACAGAGCAGACTTCTTGGTCTCTACATGTGTGTTTGTTCTTACAATGAGGCTGCCTACTGCTAACAACATTCCTCCACCATCTGCTGTAAAGCAGCACGCCAGAGGAACATCCCCTCTTTCCCTGCTTTTTTGTCCTCTGTTCCTTCATCCTGGGTCCAGGTTTCACATGTGACTGATAATGAGGGTTTAATTCTCCTTAAAACATGGTTCCACTACCTTTTAAACACAGTGTAGCATTGTTCACTATATACCTACTGCCATTTGGTAAAGAGCCAGCAGAAAACTTAAGAAATGTATCTGTCATTCCAACTATAGAAAATACAGTTGAACTGTTTCTACAGGACCAGAATAAGTGACAAATTGTCTCAAAACATAAGATATGTAGATATAAAGAGGACAATGATGAAAACATTGAAATGGCAGCAGAGTCATGCTATAAACACCCTGGTCCACCTTAAAGGAATATGTCATTTTGGGAATATCCTCTTTACTGAGTTACTGTAGATGAGAAGATATTATTGTTATCTCTGTTTGTAAAGGTATGAACCCTGGACATGATTAGCCTAGTTTAGCACAAAAACTGGGGGGAAGCAGCTAGGTTTTTTTCTAAAACAGAGATCAGAGTCTGTCAGTATATTACTTTTACTGACTGTACTATGGAACAGAAATGAACCCTAAAGGTCAGTTTTATACTCTCTGTATAAAAAGGATGATAGAGGTCATTGAACTTAAATGGAACCAAATATAATGTGAAGTAAAATTGATAAGTTTTGTTATGGCACTAGGCTAGATGTTTCCAGTGTTTGTGCTAACCAAGGTTAAATGTTGGACCTATCTTTGTGCTTAACTCACAAAAATGAAATAAATATCAATCTGGGCAATATAGAATGTATCTATTTAACTTATGTAAAGTGTCTGAGTATCCTGAAAAGTGCTCTATAAATAAAATGTATTATTATCGTTATTATTATTATTATTATTATTATTAGTAGTAGTAGTAGTAGTAGTAGTAGTAGTAGTAGTAGTAGTAGTATCAGTATCATCATTATCTTTATCTGTGACTTAACTGGATATCTACATCCCTAATTTATGACTTAAATAAAAATCAAAGTCTTCCCCAAATGCCCATGTTGTTGGACCAAGTGTCCTCTGGTGGTCCTTGGTCTATGGTTTCAGGTTGTAGACCTGCCATCAGCACTTCACGCCACACCAGAATCAGATCCAGGCTGGAAAATGTTACAATATTGTTGAATTTTGCTGATCAAGTATGAGCTGTAGCTGCATGTTCTTAGCTGAGCGGAGTGTGCTGGTGCTGTTGTAGTTCATCTGCTTCAAAACTGTGCCATGACCAGACATTTCTGCACGTCCTTGTTGTACTGAACTATTCACTTGATTGTTTAGCTGAGTTAATGTTTTATTCCTGTAAGTTCTATGAAAATAGTAAGGTGTAGGAAATCCCAAAGGGTTGACACTTTCACGGTCAATGTCACTTAAATTAGCATCTTGTCCATTGTGATAGTTTAACAGTAATCAGACTTCTCCAACTTATTTTCATCCTTTAATAATTCTTTATTTAGATTATAAATAAACTGGCATGGGATGTGCATGGCCCAGGACCGGAGGGCTCTGCAGGGGGTGATTAAAACTGCCCAGAACATCATTGGTACCCATCTTCCAAGCATCAGTGATACTGGAGTGGTGAGGTGCCTGTGCAGAGCCCAAAGGATACTAAAAGACAATACACACCCCAGTCACAGTCTGTTCATGCTGTTGCCATCTGGAAAGCAGTACAGAAGTATCTGCTGCCGTACCACCACTTCTCTCCTCAGGCTGTGAGATTCCTCACCTCCACCTCATCCTCCGCACACATAAATAAATGACATGGAACTTTCTGTCATGCTCGTCTTGCACGTTACCATACAATTACCTTTGTATAATATAGTGGTTCTCAACGGGGGCACTGGAAGCAAAATTTGCGAAAGGGGGGCGGTGAGGTGTTCTTGGGGGGCGTTTGAGTTTACACCAAAGATTCACGACGAGAGGAGTTGAAACTCCTCCACATGCAGTCCAAATACCGCAATTGCTTCTCTGCAACCTGCAGTGCTGATGTACTTTGAAAGTTCAGATAAATCCTTGTGTTTCTTTCCAGTAGCCTCAGACTGTTTCCTCAGTAGGCTGCTCTTGTTTTCCGTTGGAAGAATTAATAAGAATGCTCGTTTGGCATTTCTGATTGGCTGTTATCTAGCCTAATTAAAGTTTGAATGTCAAATTTCTAACTGTTGCATTTGTTTAACAATATTATTTCTAATCATGAGTTTTTTGCTCCCTGGAAAACTAATGATAATGATATTCCAACTGTCCAGTTAAAATTAAACCTGTAATTTGGCATTCAGTGACATGCTTTTTTAATGATATAACACATAATAATAATAATAATAATAATAATAATAATAATAATAACAATAACAATAACAAAAAAATAATAATAATAATTAAATAAATACATATAATATAAATAATAATCATAATACTAATCATTATTTGTCATTCACTGACATGCTTTTTTACACAGAAAATGGCGGTTAGGGACCTGGATAATGGTTAGGGGGGCGCTGTCCCAAAAAAGGTATATGTATATAAAAATATGTGTATATAAGTATTTGTATTGTATCTGTATTGGTTGTTATCTTTATTTTTATTTTATTCTGATTTTGGATATTTGTATATGTTCTGTGTATGTAGCATGAAGGGGGCTACAGCTTTCATTTCATTGTGCAGTCCTGTGTTGTAGAATGACTAATAAATGTACCTTGAACCTTGAAGTATATTGGAATGTATTTTTAACCTTTTATTGGAATTAAAAATTCTTTCTGCAGGGTTTGAGTTTGAAGACACAAGGACACGTGGAAAGTCAGACTGTTTATACTGCAGGAACAGGAAAATAAATTACAGTGTGTTTTTAATGAACGAAGCTCAAGCATGCAGTGTTGGTGTCTCTATCTCTTTGACCATACAGAGAAATGACTATGCAGTTTTAAAGTTGAACAAAGGTTAATCAAAAAATACTTCTACTATCTACTATCACACCTGAGAGATCACTTCACATAATAATACCTCTCCTTATCTGTAAGTGCTCTTGTGTGTCAAGAGTGTACAAGAAGCAAGGTTCAATGGGAGATGATCCTTTTTGAGTTTTTGGGTGACCACAGCAAAGCGGGGGCCAGCTCAAATGTAGTTACATACCATACAGACAATTCATTTTTTCTATGGCATGAGCTTATGATTGGAAATATATTAGTAATGAAATATATATATATATATATATATATGCATTTTAAATTCTGACCAACAAAGTAAAAATCATCTGGTTTAGTGATCCTTTGTGAAGAATGAATTAATAACTTAATAATAACCTGTATCATCCTACTGTTAAGTTACAATCGGAGCTCAAGAAATCCTTCACCATAGAAACAGCTACTGCAACACAAAGTAAGCTAGTTGAGCTACCTGTGAGCTAGTTAATGGCGAGCATAACTTTGCGCCGAAGATCGTCTTTTTTAATCTGATATCTGCGGTGGATGTGGTGATGTCAGCTCATATGATCTCCTCAAAAATGTGGACATGTGACAGGATTATATTGGGGTGTGTGAACCTATCAGGACCACAACTTGTGTTTATTACAGCCAGCAATACCAACCAGAAGTTAAGAGACAAAACAGGAAATGGAACAAGCGAGAAAATGGACGGGCCGCATAAGGTCAATAAGATGATGTAAAATATGAAAACTCACGTGCAGACCGCAGTGAGTGAAGTGAAAAGTGAGGCCTGCTTCTCTTTGCTGTTCTGTAGTGTGATGCTAACACCATGTCCTAACAGCAAGTGAGCATCTGACTATCGCGTTGCATCGGACGCTCTCTGTCCACACTGAATCCGTTAAATATGCACTTCTGTTACATCATGTAAACAAGCCAGGTACCTATCAGCTGTGCGCTCAGATCAGACTGGAGACATAACCACTCAAGTATAAGATGGGTGAGTTGCTATCTTCCTATGTTTTTTTGTGATATTTAGATGTTTCTTTACTGGAAATGACCTACAATATAGCCAACAGCAGGTTGTTATTAGCTGCTCATTCACCTTCAAAAGGCTACTCCAGCTGCCACTTTATTTAGGTTATTTTTTTAGTTAGATGAGGAGGTATCATATAGATGACTTCTCATTTCTACTTCAGGGATCAACTGTTCCTCGTCCATGATGCAGCGCTTTCAATATGAGCGACAGAAATAAAAATAAACATGGCGTCTGACAAAAGTTCAGCCCAAAACATCGTACTGCCAGGCAGTGCTGTGCAGCGCTGCATCACTCGCTGCCAGTTAGGACATTCCTATAGAAAAAGAGTTCTCCAGTGATGTGGGTGCCAACTGGTGTATCCTCAGCATTTCCCCTTCATCATGAAGTGGTGGTACACACAACTCTCATTATACTTTAATTTCACCAAAACAAGCCTGAATGGGGCTCTAAACCTAACAAAACAAAACATTTCAACAAAAATGTGCAATTATTAAAAAAATGACACCAATCACAGCAACAGCAATTAGAACTAATACAGACTTATTCATGCTCCCAAAACACATTCCCCTTTATTTTATTGTTGACAGTTTCACTTGGTAAAAGGCCTAATAATAACCAGAACAAGATGATCAAAACTGTTACTTTGTTAAAAAAGATAGAGAAGAAAATGTCGCCTAAATATTCTGTGTCAAATTTGTGTATTGAAAGAGAGTGTCTGAACACTGTATCATAGTTCCCAAGCTTTATTTGACTGAACAGACAAAATTTTGACCATAGACTCTATATAAAGATGGACGACGTGACAGCTACCCAAAAGTGAAGCCAAAACATCTTGATCGCCCCCTGGTGGCTGGCTGCAGTATAGGTCATAAGCCCCGCCTCCTTCATGTTAATGGATGGGACATGGGCCAAACTGAAAAGTCAAAGTACACATCAAATTAATATGTCCCAAAGATGGTTTCTGTCATTTTAGGTAGTTCTTATCACGCTTATGTTTGTTCAAGTGTTCGTTTTTCTGATATGTTTGGTTTTAATTATTTACTTGATGCTATAAAAACGGGGTGTTACGTCATGATTGACAACTGTGAGTGTGCTGTGATTGGCACATCCGGCTGTATAGGCGGGAACATAATCACTACTGCGCAGACTCTGGCTTCAAATGACGTCACCAGCGCAAGACGGCAGCTCCCGTATCCGGGGTATTTTGGCTTCATTTTTTGCGATGGGAGGAAGTGTCGTCCATCTTTATATACAGTCTATGATTTTGACCCTATCGAGTCATTATCAGGGTCAAAATATTGCCTGTTCAGTCTAATTTACTAATCTAATGTTTGGGAGCTATAATGAGCTTTAATCTCTGCCTTTTTCCTTCCACAGAATCTGTTGTCCTGCATGTACACTATTCAAGAATGTTCAAATCAACTTTGCAAATGTTTGATGAGGAAGGAAAACATAAAATCACACCGTCTGGGAGTGCTTGGATGGTGTATTTTTCATTTTGATGGAGCTATGCTGTTGCTACTCTTTGTGCTAAGCTAGGCCAAACACATTCTGGATCTATCCTTGTACTGGACACACAGATGAAGCTGATATGGATCTTCTCATCTCACTGTGGGGAAGATGGCAAACATCTACTTCCCAAAATGGTACTAGATAAGGCACTAGATATGGTTCCAACTGCGTTACCTTGACCTTCAGCCCATAACAACTGAGCAGTATTAACTTAGGTTGTGTCACTGGAGTGTTACAGCGCTCCTGTAAGGGGATCCAGATAGTTGGGAGTGAGATAAAGCTACAGACTCTCTCTGTTATCTGTTTAGCTTTCTTCATACTTTTAGCTCAAACAAACATATTTATATCCAGCCTATTGGATTAATTCACTCTCTATCTGAGACCCCAAAGAGCCAGAAGGACAGATGAGTCCATTTAGGACGTAATGGCCTTATGGCTTTGTGAACAGCACAAACACACACACACACACACACACACACACAGACACACACACACACACACACGAGAACACCATTACTGACTGTGTTGTGCCCCTGGCGGTAAAAGCCATCGGCCTTTAGTCATTAACAGGGTTTTTATGGACCAGACCACCAACCGGAGATCTCTATTGACAAAATAACACACATACACACACATACCTCTTCTTTCTCTTCCTTGTTTTCTCTCCTCTTTCCTCTCCAAGCCTCACCCTGTTTCTCCTCCACCTCCTAATTGTCATCATCATCTTCATCATCCAGATCTCTTAATGCCTCTCTCTTCCTCTCCTCACAGACCACATCCATTCTTGTAATGTTTTTAATCTGCACCTGGTTGGTTTTCATTTTTTCATCCTCATCCTTATCCCCCTCCAGCCTCGGCCAGCTCCACTCATCTCTTCCCTCATCCTCCTCCTCTTCCTCTTTTTGCACTCTTCCCTTAGGCTGTTTCCAGCCATAACCCCAAAGCAGGCATTTAAATCACACAATAATTCATGAGAGATCTAACTACCATGTGAGTTTGCTGTTCTGTGCTGTGGTCAAAGTCGAAATATATAGTACAGACTAGTGCGGCTGGGCTACATATGCTGATATGGTTTATTAATTAAAAACACATAATCAGGTAGTGAATCAGCTGGTACTCATTTATTGCAATTACAGATCTCCAGCCATGCTAGCAGCTCTGTGAGGCAGTACATAGGAACAGCGGTGCTTTGAGCTAAATGCTACCAGCTGCATGCTAACATGCTGATGTTTAGTAGGTATAATGTTTACCATGTTCACAATCAAAGCTTAGCACAAAACACAAAGAACAGATGAGGTGGATGGAAATGTCATTAGTTTTGCAGATACTGGACAAAGTAAAAGTTTGACCTGATGTCGCCAGATGAAAAGTCAGAGGATCAATAATTATTATCATTAGAATTAGGACCATGAATGTCTGTACAAAATTTTATGTCATCCAATGGCTGTTGAGATATTTCAGTCTGGACCAAAGTGGTGGACCAACCAACAGACAGATGGTGATTCTCATAGTCCAGGTAAAGGTTGGGATCTGGACCAAACTGTATATCAGTCTTGACCGACCCTTGTGTCACTTATTATTTATGTAGCTATGCAGGACTATGGATTTTGTCCCCCATCATTTACATTGGCAGGGAACTCTCCACAGCCAGTATGGACAGGAGGAATGATTACATTTACCAATAACTCTGAAAGTGTATCTTGAAACAATACTCACATCTCTATATATACATTGACAAAGTGTAGCTGAAGCTCATGAGGCTTCAGCAGTCTGAGTCAGACAAATCAAGCAGGTATCTTCCACAGTTACAGTGTTTTTATTATGAAATTCCCTCTTCATGTTTCTGTTCTGAGCTGGAAGATAGTAACACAAAGAGGTATTGGTGTGACTGACTCAGAGAACATGTTATTAGAAAGAAAATCCACCCTATGGGCCATTTTATGCAGTTTGTTGTTTAGTGTAGTTTTTGTTTTTCTAAATATTCTTAGACATTTCTTCAATCATCAGCCATGGTATCAAAGACAGATGTCGATTGTTAACACAGCTACACAGTTTGAGAACACAAAAGAAAAGCTTAATAAACCATGAACTGTGAATGTGAAGTTTCAGTGTCTGTCCTTTTGAAAGGGCTTCTCTGTAGACATACAGCCAATATATATATATATATATATATATATATATATATAAAGCACCAGTGACAAACAGTGGAAGTAAGTGGATGTTTGGATGACAGAGAACAGACTGGATGATTGCGTAGAACTGAGCCAGCAGCTATATTAACTTCCTGATCTGGCACAGGAAGAACATCCTCTGCTGGCAAACTTCAGAACGGGTCTCCTGAGCTGCAGTGGTTGGTGCAGAGGGAGAAGAGCAAGGGGGAGAGTACACATCCCTGGGGGGCGCCAGTGCTGATTGTCTGGTTGCTGGATGTGATGTTCCCCAGCCTCACCTGCTGCCTCCCGTCTGTCAGAAAGTGTGTTATCCACTGACAGGTGGGGGCCAGCACAGTGAGCTGGGTGAGTTTGGAGTGGAGGACTTCTGGGATGATGGCATTGAAGTCCACAAACAGGATCCTCGCATATGTCCCTGGGGAGTCGAAGTGTTGCAGGATGTAGCGCGCCCCTTGCTGACTACATCCTCCACTGATCTGTTTGCTCAGTAGGCAGACTGCAGGAGGTCCAGAAGGGGGCCTGTGGTGTCCTTCAGGTGGGTCAACATGACGGGCCTGTAGTCATTGAATCCTGTGATGGAGGGTTTTTTGGGGACTGAAATGTTTGTGGAGTGTTTGAAGCAGGAGGGGACTTCACACAGCTCCAGTGATCTGTTAAAGATCTGCGTGAAGATGGGGGGCCAGCTGGTCAGCACAGACTTTCAGACAGGAGGGTGACACGCTGTCTGGGCCTGGTGCCTTCCTGATCTTCTGTCTCTGGAAGAGCTGACACGCATCCACTACATAGATCCTGAGTCCATGTGGGGGGGTCAGTGAGGAGGAGTGAGGGGGTGGCAGGGGGTTGTTTAATGTCTGAGTTGGAGCGGGTGAGGGCTGTGAGTGTGGGTTTATCAAACCTGCAGTAAAACACATTCGGTGATTCTCCACTCTACTTATCTCTTTATCAAAAGCATCGTCAATGCACCTGAATGTAGTACAGCCTGAAATGTCATGTAGAGGCAACTGATTCACCATATTTAAGGCTGATGCTAATGTAAATTTTTGAAAGTTAAAGAAAAGTCTAGGAAGGATATATTGGCCTTTTTAACAACACTCCCTAAAATATGGTTTGTAAAGACGTACCTCATGCTGGATACTTTACAGTTTAATAAGACATGTTAATATCAAAGCTAACAGTAATTGTAAACAACAGTAAACTAGAAGAGATAATATGAATACAAAAATATATTAATGTTTAAATAAGAAATAATTATGGTCAAATATGAATAAAGGTATAAAAAATGGATTATATTCATGTAGTGCAATTTCTTTTTTGCATATCTGCCAACATTTATGCTGATACTTATAAGCCAATCAGCTCATAATATCAGCCAGTGTTTAGAGTAAGAGCTGTTGTTTAGTGGGTCTAAAAATGTTCCAATGCTATTACTAGTGCCGTTTTGGTGTACACATAGTAACCCTTGCTCAATGCAGCAACTTCATGTCAAGACATTTTCCAAAGGCATCCAAACTGTTACTTTTTCCCCTTATTTTGTTTCATAGTTAATGCTCAATGTTCAGATTTGATAAACTCATGTATCTAATATTTGAAGTAGTGTTTTCATGCTACATGCAACATGAACGTCTCAGAAAATCTACAAGGAATGGAAGGTAAAGAGAAAAATGGGGAGAAAATACATTATCTGATTATAGGGTCCCTGAAAATAAGGCAAAAAAAAAAATAACTACAGGGTGTTTACACTGTAAGACTGTTTTTTTAATGTTAAACAATCAAAATAAATACTATTTTGTAATACTGTAAATAATGCCATAAAGAGTACGGTCTAGAGCTGCTCTATATAAAAAGTGCTTGTTATGTGTTATGTCATCTGTTATGATTTGGCGCTATATAAATAAAACTGAATTGAATTGAGTTGAATAAAATACTTGAGTGATGTTATGGTTTTCCTACAAATAAAAATGAAAGAAAATATGAGCCCTATCCATACAATACGTCATGAACTGAGCTCTAATTCGTCTTTCATGGATGTACAGAAGTGTCAAAGTGTTTCTGTCAGACTGATTGATAATGTAGCGACCATGCCAACTACGTTATACCCACAATCAAGAAGATTTTTCCCAGTAAACATCCTTCATCCTTCCCATTAAGATCAATTTCCTCCTTGTGGGAGCTTTTTCTGGAGGCTGGGTCAGCATCTATTTCATTAGGTCGCAAACATACACGCACAGATGCACACCAATGCAATGGAGCCCTGAACACTATCTCCACTGATATTTACACCATTACACCATCATCTTTATTCAACGTATTCAGTTGTCATCAGTTAATTCTTCATTATGAACTTGAACGTGCTGCATTTTAACTAGCATTTGTGCTTATTTCAAGAAATTCACACATATCTTCCATTTTCTACTTACCAAACATCATTTTGTTCTATCATTGTTGTTGTTTATCATTGTTGTACTATAATTTGTATAATTTACCTGGTTTCTTTCATTATTTATTTAATTTCAGCTGTCATTGTTTAATTTGTCTTGACTTTGTTTTTACTGATTTATTTGAGATGCCTTCATAAACATGCATTTCAGCTTTTAACTAGCACAGTCCCATTTATTTCTTATGTATGTATTACTTAATGTGTTACTTAAAATGAATAAAGGGAATAAACAGAACAGAGTTCCATATAGCAATTTAAATGCCACTGCTATGTGTGTGTGTGCGAGCGCGCGCGTGTGTATTCGAGTACTTTGTATTACTTGTTTTTCAATAATTCTGGCTGATTGGACTCCTGCTCAGGTTGAGGTTGGGAGGAGCTATGCAGGGGATTATATGATGTCTGTTGTGAAGGATGCTAAAGGTACAAGTTGTCTTGTTGTAGGGCTCATGATATACTTGCTTGTAGATAAGCAACTGCGATGCAAGTGTTATTTTTCACATGCTATGTGCGTACCTGGAGGATTAAAAAGTATATCCACTAGGGGTAAGATCAGGGCTGAATCATCCCTGGCTGGCACTGGAATATCAGGAAAAAACTGCACTTGTTTTCCTCCTTTGTTGTTGTGGTTTGTTCACGTAGCTTGCTTGCTAATACAAACAAATTGCTAGCTAGCTAATGTAGCAAAATACTGTTTTGAGTGGATAAATTAAATTACTTTATCAGCTAACGTTACGAAGCAACCAATGCCAGATCCATGCAGCATAGCTAAGTTACAGCTATCTGGCGGTGTATTTTGTTTAGTGGTTATTCTTTTTTTTCTCCCTGTTCCCACATGGTGCTGCCTCTGCCTTCTGTCAGCTTCCCTTCTTAGCACATACATTTTAAAATCCATTTTAGTAACTGTAGCTGTGTTTATTTAAAACTGAAACTATCTGTAACCATTGTTACATTTGGCTCAGGCAACAAATGTAGTCTAATTATTAAATGTTCAACATTTGCCATTCTGCAAGTATTGCCTGGTGCTGTTTGTTGAGGAATTTTACATAGTTAAACTTGAGACTTGAACACTTTTGCTGTTACAAAGCGTTTGATGAATGAAGTCTCCCGTAAATTAAGTCTCACAACAGTCAATTCAAATCAGTCAAAGTCTCAGTGCTGATTAATAGATTCTTTTATTCCCTTAAAAATGTTGATTGCCTTTTCATAATCATAGGAGACTAAACCCCAGTTAGACTGCTCCTCAATCAGAACAGTTCAACCTTCTGAAATGTCTGCTGCCATCAATAATTTTATTGAGCAATACAGTCTTTTTGATCCCTGGAAATTGAATAACCCAATGGGAAAAGCATTTCATTCTTTTTACCGATGCATCAGACCTATTCCAGGATTATTTTCTCCTTGACACCAGGCTTAACCAAGTCACATAACAAGATTGTCATTTCTGGCCGCAGCCTGCTCTCTTTTGTGCTGACTTTCCAGACTGTATGCCATCTAGGCGTTGGTGTCTGAGTGCTCTTTTATTGAAAAAATTTTTTATTCTGTTTATAAGAGTATAAATTTTGCTATTTCTGTCATTTAATTGATGAATATGGTGAAACGGTTGGCAGAGTATAATATTTGTTTCTTTCAATAGAGTTAAATATTAGGCACCTTTTAAAGTTAACTTCTTTTGTCACGTACCTGAATGAAACAGCCCTACAAAATCCTAAATACAAAGCTTCCTTGGGTTGCAGACACAGCCCTCGAGTGGTTAATGCATGGCTTGCTGTTATTACTGAATGAGTCGGGCCTGTTTGAACATGGATAGATCAGGATGAACTCTTGATTCAATGGGCCTCATGCATGAATGTTTTCTTAGTTTACTCTTATATTTGTTCTTGCGCAAAGCAATAAGAGGAAAATAAGAAAATCTTACGTGTGATTCATGAAACGTGTGCTGACATCTAAGTCTGTTCTTATCCACCTGAGTATGTTGATGAATTGTGTTTGATCTTAAATTGGATGCGTGTGCCAGGCAAATTTCTATTAGCAATCCTAATAAACCCATATAAGGGCAGCAGACTTAAATGCCGTGTGCAAACCACAAACCATGAAGCCACTGACATTTGACAGGTAACATTAAACTCAGACAAAAGAAGAAAAGAAAGAAAAAGGAATGAAAATGCCACCTAAGGGCAGCAAAAAGGAAAAAAAAACTTTTCTTCTGCATAAACAGAAATTTTACTTAATGAAAGAAACAAAATCTTACTTTGTGTGAGCAGTAGGGTTACCAGTCCAGAAAAGTGCGTGGCAGGTGGGATAGGGTATAGTACAGAACACAGCAAGCTATGGTTATTTTACTCACTTTTTCAGGTGTGTATAAAAGCTTGCCACCAGCCTTTCAGTATACTGCGCTCCACCACTGAGCGAGTGCGCATCACTTCCCTTTTGTAGGCCACCTCCTGCTGGTCTGAGGTTTGGTAAATGGTGTCATAAGCCACGGTAGTAGCGTATAGCCACGGTCACCTAAATTAAAAGTCAAAATTATATTATAGTAAAAATCTATAATATTATAACACTTACCAATAAGCCACCCATCTCCAGCAGCACCTTGATCTAACCAGATACCCACCAAAATGTTGTGCATGCTGATTGAATAGAACTGTTTTCTATTGATGAAGGGGAACAGATTTGGAGATGATGCCTTGATGCGCACATGTTGATTGCTCCAATAGTATTAGGTAGTCCAGTGTCTGCTGAGCAGCGATATATTTAATTTATTATATATTATATTTATATTTTTGTCAATTAGGCTAGACCTAATCATCTTTAGTAAACATTTAAAATTATTAAATGAATAATTGTAGTCTTTTTTTATTCTGTGTTTTCATAAAGCAAATTGCTTTTTCATCATCATTATTAATATTTCACAGCACAAAACGCAAGTTGGCTTTTGTGCGTATTGTGGTCTAGGATACTCTTTTTTTGATCTTACCTCAGAACAAGCAGGAAGTTCTTAAATTGTTGGCACACAGAATTTAAGATCAAATCTGAACGTACACACGATTCATGCATGAGGCCTATTGAGCTCTAACCTGACCGTGGGCATAAATTCATAACATGAAAAGCTCAACTCAGGAAGAAGCAATCATGGAAAACAGGATACATGGGTAAGTACTAGGGCTAAAAGTAAAATTTACATTTAAGACAGAGTAATGGTAAATTTGAGATTTCAGTTAGCTGGTGTGAAAAATACCAATCAGGCTGTCCCGTGCCCAGCCTTTAAAAAGGGACCAGGGCAACAGGGATACCACAGAATACATTTAAAAGCATGTTATTAAAATATATTTTATTATGTTATTTTGAAAATGATTTAACAATTATATCAAAATAAACTTAACAGTATCAGCAATTTCATTCCTGGGTCCTGAGATGCTTCATATTTTGCACACTGCAGGTAGCTTCGGTTAAGGGAGGGATCTAGTCATTGGAAGGTCCTCACAAGTACAGCAATACGAGGGTGGGTTATCTTTTCCCTGGTTCATAGATTGCAGTCTGAATGCTCCCAGGGGGGCCATCTCAGTATTGACACACGGGGCCTTCAGTGTGGCTCCTAGACGACTTTAAAGAGAGGTGGACCAATAATCCTTGCCACACAAGCATTAAACAGGACTCTTGTTGGAGCTGAGCCTTATCTCAAAAATACATAAATGCAGTCAGTTGGTCATTTTGGACATAGATCTGTACATTCCACATCAAGTAGGACTCACTTCCAGGGTTTTTTATGTTCTTTCACAATCTCTTTTTATCTTCTGTGTCCTATTTCCTCCTTCCTAACCCCTCTGCATTATTCAAACCCTGCTTCCCGTTCCTTGCTTTTCTGTGGGGTGCTATGTAATGATGTGGGGAAGTGCCTCAGGGACCACAGCTCATGGAACACAGAAACTATGGTTTCTACCACCGAAGGGGTTGTTTGTTTATTCAGCAGGAAGGGAAGGTGTGGGAAAGAGGGAGGAGACAAAGTGAGGTAGACAGGGAGTAGACAGAGGGCTCAAGCACAGGGACCTTGTGCTGGATGAGGTGGGTTTGGCTAAGAGTAAAGGAGAATACAGTCCTGGTGCTGGTCAACTAAATTAAATAACAGCAAATATTCCGATAAACTGGATGAATGAAACAGATGATGGATTAGAGGAAAATGATTGTGAGGATGAAAGTCATGACAAAGATGATGCTGAGGCAATGCCAGATATAATCACCCTTTGCATTTCAGCAGGTACTGCATAAAAGCTTTTGATGAAATAGTTTTCTGCTGAGATTTATTCTTAAAATTGACTTTTTTTGTGTTAAATATTCCATGAATGTTATTCTTATGAAGGTGAAAGAAGCCTCTGGGCATTCATGCAATGGATACACTGACTCTCCACTAAAATGGAACAGGATAATAATCATTAACATAATATTAATAATATAATAATTTACAACTGCCATTGTAATCAAACTGTTGCCATATAATCAATTCATGTGGAGGCCTTCCAACAGATGACTGGTGTAGTACCATTCATCCATTCAACAATAAAAATGTAATCAATCAAGTCTATGATAGCCAGTGTAGAATTGATCCACTCCACAATAAACATGTGATCAATCAAACTGCATCATATCCATCATGTCAGAGGTGAACCATGTAATGATTTTTCTATAAGATATTATGGTAGCATACTGTCTATCTACATTATTTTACATTACATTCATTTAGCAGACGCTTTTGTCCAAAGTGCCTTACAATAAGTGTGTTCAATCTCCACAGGAACAAGAGCTAGATTTGATAGTCTTTTCATTTTCTTTTTTAAGTATGGGGTTAAGTAAGGCTTCTTGGAATGAGGGTGTTATGATTCAGGAAACGCAGGGCAACGGGGATAGGAGCCAAATGCAGATGGAGGAGGCAGCAAGAAGATTTTGGTGATTTATTGAATAGAGCTTACAGGCAGGCAGACAGGTAACCAGTAGACAGGCAACAGGCAGGCAGGTCAAGGTCCAGGTTTGGGTTACAGAAGCTCGTAGGCAACAACACAAGATACAAGGCACATGGCAACTTGTAGTGAACTGACAATTCATGTAGGGAGGCTGATGAGATGGGAATGAGATGCAGGTGAGGAGGTGGGCGGGGAAGTCTAGGCAACTGCAGAGCAGACGAGGGAAGTGAGAACAGGTGTGTGTGAGGGAAAGTCCAAGGGGAACTGGTGGACTAGGAAAATACTGGGAAAACATAAATGTGGCTGGAAAGGAGGGACAGGAAGACAGACAGGCAGAGAGGAGTACAATGGTGGTGCTGGAGGGTGGGGTTTGACCATGGCTCGGAGGTAGGAAAGTCCATTTCCTTTCACTGTATATTTTCTGTATACCCTACATACCTTTTGTCATCAGTCAAAAACACCCCAGGGAATGTGCTGACAGTCAAGGGAAGACCTGGCCTACAACATTAAAACAAGTCAGTCAATCTTCAGAATGATATAGGGAATCCCCAATGCTTTAAAAGTAGCTCAAAAATAGTAATTAATGAGAGTGGTGAGAGTTAAATTAATAATTCTCACAGGCCCTTGGGATGAGAAGCCTTTTCATATTTAGGGGAGAATGGTGCCTTCTGGAGTCTGATCAGCCTTATGGTGGACTGACATTTAAGTTGGACCAGCTAACCCTACTACATAGAGAACAGCAGTTTGTCATCTGTGATCACACCCAGATTCTCACTGCTGAGTTGACATCACAGTGTTGTAAATGGTGATGGACGGTCATCCTTTCCCCTAAAGGAAGACAAGCTCAGTCTTGTCCAGGTTGAACTTTAGTCATCCACTCCAAGATATCTGTGGGGTAAGCAGAAATGTGTGCCACCACCTGAGTGACGGATAAGAAGAATGAGAAGAATAAATGGGTATCATCAGCATAGCAGTGGTAAGAGTTAGTCCTACAATCATCCTTTTTGAGTTCGGAAACAACCATTTCCTCAAACCTGACGCGCTCAGCCATTTTTGCAATAAAAACAACTCAATCTTCCACTTTTCTAATGGATATTTCCCTTATCTCAAAACATTAATGGACAACTATGCCCTCATTTCTAACCATTAATGTATTCAGTTTCTTGCTGATTTTCAAATATATTAGCTAGGAGCTTTTGCCTAATTTAAATGGATCTTTTCTTTTTCTTTTTTTTTTGTGGCTAATTTGACCAAAGTGCAGAGGGAGGCGTAAACCAATCTGGACAACCTGATTATCTGTGGTCATTTTATCTTTTAAGTCATCAATACAAGGCATTTTATCCCTACCGTTATTGGTTAGAACAAGACGGCATGTTATGTTGTTAAATTGATGCCTGCAGTCCTCCCAATGCCTCACCAGAATACACACACATACAAATTTCATATTCTCCAATGTCTCATAGTGCACACACACATACACACATTCCCAAACCAACTTTACAACATCTCTCCCCATTCAGCCACGTTAATGGAAGCAGACCGCAGATCCAGCACAGTTTTTAATCCCACAGTTAAATTCCCACTGTTCACTAATGCTTCCCCCCAATTTACTAATGCTCCTTTGCCACAAAAGCCCACGAGTCAGCAACCCTCAACAGCCCCTCCTCACACACACACACACACACACAGAGGCCGCTATGGCCCATTAAGTGGCATTAGAGCCTCTTTCTGGCAGGTTAGTCTGACTTCATGGCACCGCAGTAGCATTCCACAGTCACCCTGTAAGACTCTAAGTCTCACCACACGTTTCACATCACAAACCACCACTAATGCACTGGTCATAATATTACAACATACGGCAGACCATCACAGGAGCCCTCTATAGCTCCCTGAATTTGTCACTGTGTGCATTATCTTCTTTTTTTTCTCCTGTGTCACTGTGACTTTGCAATACCATGGGTTTCTGAAGGCTAGAGAGAGAGAGAGAGAGAGAGAGAGAGAGAGAGAGACTCAGTGCATCATAGGAAGTCCCCCGGCAGTCTAGGCCTATAGCAGCATAACTAAGTGGGGGCTCAGGGGTCACCTGAGTCAGCCCTACTATAAGCTTTATCAAAGAGGAAAGTCTTAAACCTACTCTTAAATGTGAGGAGGTTGTCCGCCTCCCGTACACAAACTGGGATCTGGTTCCACAGGAGAGGAGCTTGATAGCTGAAGGCTCTGGCTCCCATTCTACTTTTAGAGACTCTAGGAACCACAAGGAACCCTGCATTCTGGGAGCGCAGTGCTCTAGTGGGGTAATAGGGTACTATGAGCTCTTTAAAATATGATGGTGCCTGACCATTTAGGGCTTTGAAGGTGAGGAGAAGGATTTTAAATTCTATCCTGGATTTTACAGGGAGCCAGTGTAGAGAAGCTAATATTGAAGAAATATGTTCTCTTTTTCTGGTTCTTGTCAGTAAACGTGCCGCAGCATTCTGGATCAGCTGGAGAGTCTTAAGGGACTTATTGGGGCAGCCTGATAATATGGAGCTGCAATAATCCAGCCTAAACGTAACAAATGCATGGACTAGTTTCATTTTGTTTTTAAAAAGGCTCAGTAATTTCCTAAAACAGCTGGCCACTGTAGTTTTTAGCAAACATTACTCAAACAGGAGGAAATAGTGAATTTGTTGGGGACTATTTTCAGCGGTGGATGAATCCACATTCGGTGCTCTATTGAGTATTTGGGGCAGCAGGATGGTGTAAATAAACTACAGTGTGTGTTCATGGTAATGAAGGAACAACAGTGTGACTCACTGATGTGTCTGGACAACAATGGAGTTGCTGTGGCACAGAGGAAGAAGATCTATCAGGCTGTGATACACACACAATACTTGTTAGTAGATACATTCACTATTGGTTTTGGTCTGCACATGGGATTTGTAGAGAATAAGAAAAATATAGAATATCACCGGACTTACTTGTGTCAGTATTAACTCACTATCACCATTCAAACGGGGTTGATAACGGCAAGATGTTGTTTGTCAGTGCCTTCCAAAATCTATACGAAATTACAAAAAATGATTCATACAAATGCTTCCAATCTGCCACCTCTATATTTAAGATCTGGTTAAGTTTAGGTAACTAAAACTACTTGGTTATGGTTAGCAAAAGATTGTGATGTCAATATTGAGTGTGAGGTAGGAAACAGGATGTGAACAGTGGCCTCCAGAGACAAAGTCAGATGCTTTGTGCACCAGCCTTTGCTTGTCAAAGACGGCAGTCATTATTCATAAAACCATAAAGGTTAGTTGTTAGGAAAAGAGAAACAAAGGCTAGTTTAAGTGTTTGACCAAGTGACCAGTGCTGTCATTTTTTAGTCATGTCAGCCTTCTGCAGCACCGCTGAAGTGAGAGGAGACATCTGAAATGACTTCAATCAGGGCTTGTTGTCATGGTCCATGGAGGACTCTTGTTTGGACTTGTGTGTGTTTTTCTTGTTTCCTGTTTTATTTTGAAACTCCTGGTCTTGTGTTCATGTGTGCCTATTTACTTCCTGTCATTGTTCTGTTTTCCCACCAGTTTTGATTAGGTTCACCTGTATCTCGTTACTCACCTGTTTGTTTCCCTAGTCACTCCCTCCCTATATTCCTTTCCTTTGTTCAGTGTCGTGTCGATGTTGATTCCTTGTGGTTACCTGTGGTTCCTTGATGTGGATATTCCTGATGTTTCTAGTTGTCTCTTCGTGTAGTGTTCCTGGTGTTCCCCTGTGTGTCTGTTCCTGTGGTTTTTCGTGAGTTTATTTTTGATTAATAAATCTTTGGACTTCTTCCGCCTCCCTGCCTACATCTGTCTGCGTTTGGGTCCTTCCTCTCCCTGCTGCCTTGATGGCACTTAACAACACTTGTAGTATAATCAATGTGCATTTAAGCTAAATGATCGCACTGAGTCTAAAGGTTATTTTCTCCTAAATTGTCCCCACTGACAGACGATTGTTCTATAATCCACCAACACATACCCTACAGCATAAACAAGATGCTGCCTTCAGTTCCTGTCAGAAACATTGTAATTATGTGTAGAGCGCATTTAAACTGCCCAGTAAAGTGGCAAATACGAACACATTATTAAAGCTGGGGTGGGCAAAACCTGCTGCCTCGTATCACTCCGCTAAGCCCCTCCCACCAAACCCACAACTTCAACTGGCAGCAGAAGGAGTCGGTTCCCCAGTGAAACTGTATCCATCGTAGGGGTCGCTCTTCACGGCGTGAGCCTCACTGAGACCGCAGTCCCTCCCGCCGTGACTCGTTTTCTCAAAGACGCCCCTCCAGCTGTCCCCCTTCAAAAGTTATTCCACACTGTTTGTCATCATGCCTTTTTGCCACTCGTCATTAGGAGCGTCATGTCATTGAACATAATGAGCCTGAAGCTCCATGTGGAGCCGGGACGTGTTGTTTTGTACTATACGCCGCTGTAGGCAAAGGAGGTGTTGGAAATTTATCACAAGTTTCAGGATTTTCGGCAGGATTTTCCTCCACTGAATCAGGCTTTCACCGTCTGAAGGAACGTGTACACACATCTGCTCCTGTAGCTTAGCCAATACGAACACACCGTCTCTCTGAAATAACCAGTGATTGGCTAAAGTCTACCGTCATGCGATAGATTTTCTGAAGCCTGAAAACAGAGGCAAGGGGGGGGGGCTGAAATGGAGGTCTGCTCTCAGACCACTTGAATTACAATATGCTGCACGGGTAATATGGCATTTTTGCCCAATGACGCCAAAAGAAAACTGCCTACCCAACCATTAACTTTATAACTTAATATAAAGAACTCGCATATAAATAAACCTAATTAAAAATCGATTCTAATACTGTGTTGCCATTCTCTCCATCATTCTGCTTCTAATACATAAAGTGGCATTGTAACCATTTCAAAAACTTGTTTCAGGGTGGATTTCTGAAATGTACTCCTATTTATGATTTAAAGCTTAGCACATGGAAGCAATATTAAAATAACTGTTGTGTAGTATCACTGTTGTAAAACTGAGTCATTTCAGATAATTTCTCCTGTGACTTGACTGACATGAGGGTGAGTAGATCGAGTGAATGTTGGTATGAACTATTCCTTTAAAGTAGAGTGAGAAATGCTTCATTGTGTTTGACTTATTCAAGAGTTGAAACACTGAAAAGAATCCACATAATGTGGCTATAGAAATACAAATAGGTTAACTGAGAACAGAGCCAACAGGTATCAGGCAGCTCAGACCAGATAACAGCATAACTGATGTTATAAATGAATTGAAACATTAATATATTCAATAAATGGAAAGTCTCCAATCCAGAATCAGACTGTGATGAACAACATAATTAAACAAAAATAAAAGTTTTTTTAAAAAAAGACACACATTACGTAAAGTGAACAAAGTGGTTTTTCATTGTGAAATCTTGTGATGGACATATTCTGCTCGCAGCCCCAACAAAGGCTTGGGTCAGCACTGCTATTTTTACTGTGAATATTGGTTGTAGTATCATAAATGCAGTTACCATTAGAAAAACTGTTGGTTGCTTGAATATTAACATTAAGTCCTGGATGGGATATTTCCAGATCTGGAACAGAACCATGAGATCTACTTTCCCCACATGGCATCAGGAAATTGGTCATTGCCAAAACAAGCAACAAGCGTAACACTGCTCACCACCACTAAGTGCCAAAAGAATTGTATGAGCTCAATACTATAACCACAGGATAATTTATTTTTCCTTTGTCAGTGTTTTAATGAATGTTTGCATATAAGCACAGTTTAGTGGAAAGAAACAGTTGATATATATATATATATATATGTAGGTAACAGATAGGAAAATATAATTTCCTATATATATTTGTGTGTGTGTGTGTGTGTGTGTTTGGACCATCAGACAGTGAGACACATGGACACCACACGCAGTAATGTTAAATGGACAGGCTGCCTAGCAACTGATCAGCGTGTCAACATGTGGGGGGGCAAGGGAGGCCATAACTGGATTAGAAAGAGTGAGACTCCCCAAAAAACACTGCAAGGGAGAAGAAAGTGTGTTTGTGTGTGTAGACGTGTGTATGCAGACGAGCCAACCTAGGGAGAAATCTTGATAAATGTCTTCCTTTCATTCCTTCACCATGTATGGTACTTCATATCCTGACAATACTTAAACATTCATCAGGAATCCCTTACTGATTTCTACTTTCAACAGGATAAAAAAAAGGGGAAAAATGTCAGTATGATGAAGCTCATATCCTTGCACCTGTCAATAGCTCCCTGTCCACCTGCTCTAGCCTGTTGCTGAACAACCCAGCTCAGAACTCCTTGAACAGCTCATCTTATAAAAGGTACTGACAATCTTGTGCTTGTTGTTTAGTCTTGACACATGCTCTTAGACCTTAACTTGACCTGTGACACCACGGACTGATTTCATCTGTCAGTGGTGTACCTCCTTTGTAACAGAATATATGTGTTGCTGTTAATGATATGAATTTTGCTCAGGCTTCCTTTACACGTGGTGTCCCTCAGAGGTCAGTTCAAGGCCCGCTGAAGCTGCTCATGTGAATCATATCCCAGGTTGCTGAGCGATACAGTAAGTACTAGATGTCACTAAATGTCCTCCAGCCTAATGATAAAAAACTTGAGATTGTTTGATTTGGCTCATAAAACCTGACCAGCATCTATAATATGCTGATATTAAAGGAATTCTTTCTTGCCAAGAGTTAGATTAGAAGATTGATATTAACTTCAAATGTGTCCATTAAGAATGGGGGTAGCATAAAGACTAGAAACAGTAAACAGTTAGCCTGGTTCTGTCCAAAGTAAAAAAATACACCTACCAACATCTCAGAATCTTAGTGATTAACAAGTGATATCTCTTTATTTTAAACCAGAAATGTAAAAACAACAATGGTGGTTTGTGGTTTTAGGGGGGAGTTACATGCTGGAACCTTTTGTTAGCAAACAATGCAGTCACTCCCTGGAGTTTTGTCATCACCGTGAGGTTGCCAAACATCCAGTGGAGACTCTAGGCAAGAAAGCAAATAAGAGTCTATGGCTGTGTCTCAATTCAGGGGCCACATCCTTCAAAGGCTGCATTTGAATACCGAATGCATCACATGCGGCGCAACAAGGCCGTCCCATTTCGAAGGCTCCTTCAAATGCGGCCTTCTTTTCCTGGATTTGGAGGCTCCAACGGCCGGATCCTTCGCGGCCCAACCTATCCCAAGATGCATTGCGCGCAGAAGAAATGGCGTCCGCAAACGTACCGTCTGGAGAGGCCGAGGAGGAATACACTTTTAAATGTAAGTATTGGCTTTCAATTCACTCGAATAGCTAACGATACAAATGTTAAAACCTAAGGGGCCTTAAAACCTCAAATCTTCATTAAAATAATAGGCTAAGTAACATGATGTTAGGGATACTGGTTATTTTGCTACGGCACAGGTACCCTCCGTCTGCGAGGATAAAGTACCCTGGAGGAGGGTAGAGTGAACACCTGTACAGTGGGCTGTGGTGAAGCACTCTTGAGTCATGGACTGACCCAGGCCAGCCCACGCAGGTGTCAATGAAGCAGCCCTTATGGTCACAAAACAGCCTGCAGAATGACTGATGGAAACAGTTTCCTGTTGCTGTAGCACTGACCATCAGGGCCGCTCGGTGGCTTGAAGTGGACATGGCAGCCATCGACTGCTCCAGCTGCTTTTATGAAGGCCCTGTGTCTTGCCAGCCCTGCAAACCCACGGGAAATTGCCTCCAGCTCTTCCAGGGTCTTCGGTAGGTGGATGACCTTGTGGCGAATGGCCACCACCTCTTCAACAACTCTATGGACAATGCGGTAGACAGTGGAACAAGGCATCCCAAACACTCTGGAGACCACCCTATATGATGCCCCACTTGCCAGCCAGAAGAGAAATACCAGGATCTCAATTGTGGCACCCCATCTGTGTCTCCGTTCCTGGTTGAGAAGGTCCAGCAGCACTGCCAGGGCCTCCCTGCTCAGTCGAAAATCAGGTCGTGTGTCCTGCTGGTTAAAAAACCTGTCCAGCACAGGCACACTCAGGTTTATCCTGCAGTACAGGGGTCTCGGCTGGTTTAGGGAAAGGAGGAGAAAAGAAACTGTTATAAAACAAGATAAGATAAGATAAGCCTTTAATTGTCCCACAGCTGGGAAATTTTCAGCATTACAACAACCAGAAAAAAGTGTCATATATAGAAATACAATAATAAAATATAATAAAATACAATAAAAATAAATAGAAAAATAGTCCTGTACACAGTAAAGACAGTAATAATAATAGTGTGACTGAGTGCATTTGTAAGTATGAACAATAGATAAGATAAAAAAATATTGCACATATATAATATACATGTACATGAAAATATTACACAGCAACAGATGAAGTAAATAACATCATGAATAAAAATATGTATTAAGATAATGCACAGCAGCAGATGAAGTAAAGTAGTGAACAGTCTGCTTATTGACAGTCAATGTAGATTACCGGGAGTTGAACTGATGATAGAGTCTGACAGCAGCAGGCAGGAAGGACCTACGGTACCTCTCCCTCAGACACCGAGGGTGGAGCAGCCGGTCGCTGAAGGAGCTGCCCAGTGCTGATAGAGTGACATGTAGGGGGTGGGAAGTGTTCTCCAGTAGTGATGATAGCTTGGCCACCATTCTCCTGCCTCCCACCACCTCCACTGGGTCCAGAGGGCATCCAAGGACAGAGCTGGCCTTCTTAATCAGTCTGTCCAGTCTCTTCCTATCCCTGGAAGAGATGCCACTGGCCCAACATGCCACCCCATACAAGACGGCTGATGCCACCACAGAGTCATAGAAAGTCCTCAGGAGCGCCCCCTGCACTCCAAAAGACCTTAGTCTCCTGAGCAAAAAGAGACGGCTCTGTCCCTTCTTGAACAGAGCATCCGTATTGTCTGACCAGTCCAGTTTGTTGTTCAAGTGAACACCCAGATACTTGTACGATCTCACAATCTCAATGTCCGTTCCCTGGATGTTCACTGGTGTAGGTGAAGGGAGTTTGTGCCTGCCGAAGTCCACCACGAGCTCTTTGGTTTTACCCGCATTGATCTGGAGGCGGTTCTGTTGACACCAACCCACAAAGCCCTGGGTCAGTTCTCTGTACTCCCTATCATCCCCGTCGGTGATGAGGCCAACGATGGCAGAGTCGTCAGAGAACTTCTGCAGGTGACAGCTCGAAGTGTTATGGGTGAAGTCCGCTGTGTAGAAGGTGAACAGGAAAGGCGCCAGAACGGTTCCCTGTGGAGCCCCTGTGCTGCAGAGAAGTGTATCAGACACACAGTCCTGTAACCTCACATACTGTGGCCGGTTTGTGAGGTAGTCCAGGATCCATGCTGCCAGGTGATGGTCCACCCCAGCGTGCTCCAACTTGTCCCCCAGAATCCTGGGCTGGATGGTGTTAAAAGCACTGGAGAAATCAAAAAACATGATCCTCAGTGTTTCCAGCCTTTTCTAGGTGAGAGAGGGATGTGTGAAGTAGGTAAATGACAGCTTCATCCACCCCAATGTGGGGTTGGTAGGCAAACTGCAGAGGGTCCATACATGGGCTCACCAGCGGACGCAAGTGGACAAGGACCAGTCTCTCCAGGGTCTTCATCAGATGAGAGGTCAATGCCACTGGCCTGTAGCCATTGAGGTCCTTGGGGTGAGGGGTCTTCGGCACAGGAACCAGACACGATGTTTTCCACAGTTTTGGCACCCTCCCCAGCTTCAGACTCAGGTTGAACAGGTGCTCAACAATCCCACACAGCTGGTCCGCACAGGACTTCAGAAGTCTGGAGCTGATGCCGTCTGGGCCCGCCGCCTTCCCTACCCTCATCTTCCTCAGTTCGTTTCTCACCTGAGATGTTGTGAGGAACAGCCCGGTTGAGCTTGTAGGGGGTAGGGGGGCTGAAGGGAGGTGTTTGCGGGTGTGAAATGGGGAGATGGGCCCAGCCCCGACTGTGGTGTAGCTGTATGAAGTGGCTGTAAGCTGAGGGCTGTGTGGAGTGGTGAGTGGTGAGATGAGGGAGCAGGGGGGCTGCAGGCAGGGTGGGTAGATGGTGATGATGGTTGTAGGGGGGACAGGGCAGGGGGAGGGTTAGATGCCTGATCGAATCTGTTAAAGAATACGTTTAGGTCATTTGCCCACTTCTGATCCCCCACAGGCCGGGGCTTGGAGTCCATATGGCCCAAGATAGTTTTAAGGACCCTCCAAACTCCTCTGGTGTTATTTTGCTGCAGCTGACTCTCCAACTTCATCCTGTAGCTGTTTTTCCCCTCCCTGATCCTCCTCCTCAGCTCTCGCTGGACACTCTTTAACTCCTCCTAGTTACCCGATACAAAAACTCTCTTTTTTTCCTTGAGGAGTGTTGTGCTTTTAGTTGGGTGGATCCAAGAGCAGACACAAAACCAAGGTAGGCAAGTAACAAGGTGTTTATTGGACTTGAGTTCGGAGTGCAGGGCAGGGGTACGTGGCTGGCAGGTGGTCCGAGTGGAGCAGAGGTGTAGAATGGGTTCGGTTCAGAGAGCGGAGCAGAGGTGCGTGGCAGGCTGGCGGTCCGAGTGGAACAGAGGTAGAGGATGGGTACTGGTCTTGAAGATCTTCCGACTGTGAAACTGGTGGTGAGACAGGCAGTGAGTAGGCAGGCTGATCCGGGCACACTAGAGACAAGAGAACAACGGTTAACTTTGAAAAACTATTCAAAGGTGAGCACTTCAGCAAAGGTCATGAATGCTGACTACCACAGCAGTTGTGACAACGATCTGACGATGAGTGGCTGAAGAACCAGGGTAGATATACTGTGGGTAGCTGACGTTGATGGGTATCAGGTGTGTGTAATCAGCCAGGTGCCTCCGAGGTGATTGAACAGCCACACACAAACACAGACTGAGACAAGAGGGAAGGGGGAAGGGAAATACACAGAGACAAGCTGCCCATAATCATGACAAGGAGAGCCTTAATATCAGGAGTGATCCAGGGTTTATTGTTGGCGAAACAATGCACAGTCCTAGTGGGGATGGTATTTTCCACACAGAAGTTTACGTAATCTGTCAGACAGTCTGTGAGGTTGTCAATATCCTCCCCATGAGCGTCACTAAAAATGTCCCATACAGTAGTGTCAAAACAGTCCTTCAAGGCCTCCTCTGCTCTGTTAGACCACTTCTTCACTGTGCGTGGGACAGCAGGCAGCCTGCGCACAAGAGGTCTGTAGACAGGCCTGAGATGCACAAGGTTGTGATCAGATCTGCCCAGGGGGGGGAGACTCAATGAGATGTATGCGTCCTTTGTGTTGGCATAACACAAGTCCAGTATTCTGTTATATCTGTTAACTAGATATTAAGTGTGGAGAGTGTAGATAGATAAGGCTTAAAGGCAGATAAGGCATTTCTATATATCTATCTGGGTTATTTTAAATCTGAAATTATGTTGTCAAAATTAAATGACATTAGCCATAAACTACGTTAACTGTTAACTAGGTAATGTTAACATTACTGTTGGCTAAAAGTACACAGCTTTTTGTGTTGGAAGAAGTACTCAGATATATATATATAAATTATTGATCCATTAATGTATTGTAATGTATCACTTTAATGTTGCAGCTGATTTTAATAACTTTATATAGACCTACTGCTGGGTAGCTTAATCTATTATTATACATCATAATTTACAAGTTTATGAATTTATATTTTGTATTAATAATTGAATCTGCAAAAGTAACTGGTAACTACAGTTATCTAATTAATGTAGTGGAGTAAAAAATACAATATTTGTATTGTTGTATTTGTATTACCTGGCCACGGTCCTCTCTCAGCCTGAGATACATCACACGCCAACACCGGCGGTGAAGTATCTCCATTTACTCCAAAATATGGAACAATAAAAAAAATATTAATAAAATGTCTGGCTCCATTTTTACAATTTTAGCTGTGATAGCTGTGTGCCGGTTGTCAAGTGCAGCTGTCAACGTTGCTAGGCGACGGGAGCGGAGCCTCGTGACGCGAAGGTAAGGGCGGGTTCATCTGGTGACAAACAAAAAATCCTCTGTAGACCAGACCGTCTCATTTAACAACACTCGGTTCAGTCTTCGCGGTCTACGAAGGATGCAGACACAGCTATTTTCTTTAGGCACGTTGCTAATAATCTAATAATCTAATTCATTTTCGATTCTGATCCCTTGTTACATTATTATAGAAAGTAAAAAAAAACAACCCAAATCTGGGAAATAACATTTCATAGTGTTCCTTATTGTCATGTATGCCTGGTGTCAATCAACTCTCATAAACATCTCCACCACTGGGACTAAGCTACATTCTAATGCCGTTGTTGTGGCTGTGAACTACAGTCTTTTATAAACTGCTGATGTTCCTGACATTTTATCATTTAGGGTAACACTGGTCTCCTGGCAGGCTGATGTCACCAAAAGTAATGACGTTAGGAGCCAACAAAAACAGCATGATATTGCAGTTCCTCATCCAGCTGTAGTGCTTGTTAGCGAAGCAGTTACAGACTTAATCCTCAGTGGCAAAGCTAACAAAATCCTCCCTGCTTTTCAAGGCCATTCATCTTGAGTTCAGTGCTGCTGCTAACAGAGGCTACTCAGGAAATGCAGAGCTAATTTCGGGTCATATATGTAGACATACACTTTCTTTATTCTACAAACACTACACCACTACATCACTCTAGCTAATCTTGTTTTCTCTTGTGAAGAAACATGTCCATGAAGGAGCACTGCCCCTCCTCAGCAACCTTGAAAAAGCTGAAAACAGCTGTTCTTTTTATCATTGACAGCATGTATTCTTTTCGCTGTCACTTTGCTACTCTTCATTACTCTAAAAGTGTGTTCAGCTTGTGGGAGAAAAATCCCAAAGATGGGCCAGATCAGGATCTTCCCCACACTATAAGCACTTCAATACTCAAAATAATTCAACTAAGTCAAAAGAGTTCTAATATGAATAGAGTTTACTGACAAATCAACAAGTACAGCAAACCCGAGTTAGTTCATGGAGCAACCAACAGTTAAGCATACGAGCGCACACAGATCTGAGTCAGTCCATGAAGTAACTGACAATCCAATGCACACATCTTCTTTTATAGCCATTTCACCCTCCTTCTGTGGGCCCAAAGTTGTATAACCACCTGCTGACCTCGGCCTAATTTCTGTGATGTTTTCAACCTGCTCTGAGCCAGACACCGCAGTTTCCTCCCTTTTTTCCCCCACTGTCTTCAGAACAATACTCCCACGTCCGACACACTCTAACCTCCCACTGCCAGCTGCTGCACTTAATTAAGAATACAAGACTTCTATGATTATGCCCACATCCAACAACACATGACTACATCATGATTATGACTGAACCTGACTTTACCTGACAACCTAACCATTATCAATATGATTGACTTATACATAATACTGTAATATTGATTATGACTTATTTGACCTCTCTGACCTTACCCTGCAATGATTCAATACTGATTCATCAATATTATACCACATTTGGTGAATAAAATTTCCCACAAGCTGGGTCCATGAGACTCCACTTCATATTCAACTTCTCAAAAACAAGCACTGAAGCTGTTCTGGAGGCTTGTGCAGGAACAGCACCCTACTAACACACTGCATGTTGATCTGTCAGTTCATTTGTCACCAACTGTATGAGCTGAACACAAAAACACAGCAGACAGTGTGTGTTTATGTTATCCATGCCATGAATCAACCTATGAAACGTGTGCCAGTGCGGGCAAGCAAAGCCATTTCAAGCAGCAGAATAACAATAATAACAATGTGAGAATAACAATAATATCAATAATGACATTAATGTGGTCTTATAATTACAGGTTGTTAAATTAGCTTAGTGATAAAAATGATTAAAGCAGAATTAGGAAATAATGTTGACATAATGATATGTCAAATCTGCATTAACACACCAGATTAAGAGTCTACAGCCATGCTAGCAGCTTTGTGAGGCTGTACTGAATCACAGCGGCGCTTTGAGCTAAATGCTAATATCAGCATGCTAACACTCACAATGACAATGCTTACATTCTGATGATGTTTATGATGTTTAGCAGGTATAATGTTTACTATGTTCACCATCTTTGTTTATTTTGTTTGCATTAAATAAGCTAACGTTTGCTAATTAGCCTGTAACACAAAGTTCAGCTGAGGATGATGGGATTGTATTTCGGACAAATTAAAATTATGACCTGATGATGGCGCTAGAGGAAAAGTCAGGGGATAACCAAAGTCATTAGGTGATCGGTCCTTGAGCCGCCACATGACAGCGCAGGTGCTGTAACCAGTAATCACCTGTGAGACCAAGCACGCTTGCACGCGTCATGGCGAGGAAATCTAGCAAGCCTTTGAAGTTCAGGTTCAAGCCATACCTAGCCATAAAGCATTATTTTGAGACTGAGCATTGGAATAACTTCAAAGGTGAGTCCGATAAAGCAGAGTCAATCAAGAGGGCAGTGTCAATATAAGCTCGGCAGAGTATCACGTTTAAAACACTGAGCACCTCCAAATATCAGGCTACTGAGGGCAGAAATAACATTTCAGAGCATATCGGTAAATGTGGGAAACGAGGTTTGGTTTGATGGACTGCTGCATAAAGACACCATCATCTCCAGAATCCAAGTCTTGCTACTGTCCGCAAGAACTGGTGAGAGGTGCATTACTGAAATGGTGGAAAATGTACACATCCAGTAAACTCTTGCACTGACAAATATACCAGAGTTCAGTGTGGCTGTGGATGAAAATGTGGACTGAATGACGTAAACCAAGTCCAGGGATTGTTGCAAGATACAGCGATGGAAAAGGCCCATGTATGGCACCACTAAAGGAGAGAGCATGGCAATCGCTTTTACCAAGCATTATGACAGCAGAGTGGTTGATTGGTCACCCTGTCATGAAGCCTCACTGTGTTATTCACCAGGAAAACTTGTGTGCAAAATTTCCAAAGTCTGATCTTACCTCTGTAATGGACACAGTGGTTAAATTGTTAATCTTCTTGTTTCTCGCTCCTCATTGATCCACTGTCAGTTCAAATCTCTCCTGAAGGAGATGAACTGTGTTTACAAAGATTTGCCTCACCACTGCCCTGTTAGGTGGCTCAGTGGGGGCAAGAATTTGGAGCAATTTGTCAGATGTGATCAAAGTCTTTCTGACTGAGGAGGAGCTGAGCTATCCTGAGCTGGAGGATGACAGATGGTTTGTGAAACTCAATGTCCTGTCCAAAAATCACATGAAGGTGAAGGTCTCCTCTCGAAATATCCAAACTGGAGCCTTGCGTTACTTCAGACACCTGCGGGAGATGTCATCATGCAAGCCTGTCAACTCTGAGGACATCAGTGTGTACATTCAACCACCGAAAACAGAATCCTCCACCAGATCCCAGCAGTGCAGGCCAATGTTTTCTTTCTTGATCAACCCAGAAAACTTGGATTAGAAAAAAACTGGCTTTGTCCCTGTTTGACTGGATTGGGATTGAAGAGTTTGAAATGCAGCATATTAGGTTCAAGGCATGTTCACTGTGGACCTCTAAGTTCTGCAACACACTTGAAAATGCTGCCACGGACCAAGGAGCATCTACTGTGGCATGTCGGGAGAGCTTACCAGACAAGTTTGCATGTTTGAAAAAGGTGATGTTTGTATTAGTTTCTGCATCCTGATCTACTTATATATGTGGAAAAGAAGAATGGGGAGGATCAGAAGAAGGCAGTTTGCCAAAATGTTTATCCTGATTGATTGAAATAACTGCATCAGAGTTTTTTTATGTCTGCCAGCACCTCACTAGAATAGATGTACGTTTTTCCTCACTTTTTCTTATTAACCACTGTTATGTGTGAACAGATCTTTTTACGCCTCAAGACGGCTGAATCCATCTTGCAGTTGGCTGACAACAGACCGTACAGAGGCATGTGTGTAATGTTGTTCTGCCACTGAAGCTCAGCTTTATCACCATCCCCGTTTATGTATCTGAGAATACATCAGATTGTCATCTTATCACAGGCTCAAATTGAAGCTAATGATGCCAAAAGGACACCCCCCATAAGGTGTGGTCTATATGCCACTTTCTTGTAAAATTGTAAACATTATGGCAACACAATACAGTATCTTCAGGTCATTTATACACAGGAGATTAAACAAAAACCAAAAATAGAGAGGGCAGGAAAGATATGGAAGGGAAGCAGAGGGAGGGAGTGATAAGAGGAAGAGGAATAAGAGGAAGAGAGAGACTGATAAAGATAAATTATAGCACTAAAGGCCACCCTCTCTTCCACATACATCGTGGGTGTGTGTGTGTGTGTGTTTAATGGAAAGGCCACAGGGCTTTGTCCCTTATTAAAGTCATTACAAGGACATCTCCTGCCCAGCTCACCACAAAAATCTAAGCACACAGGCTTCTTGTTCATTCTATTGTATGACAAATTACAGCAACTGGTGCAGGAGAGAAAGTGATAAGAAAGATGAGAGCGCTCTTATGTAAACACCATTTGCCATTTTACTGAAAACACAACAACATGTGCAGTTAGCTGCTAATTCTGTCGTGTTTCAAGATCCACTAGACATTCTTAATCCTGAAACTAACTGACTTTGGTTAGACTTATTAAGATGGATATTTTTGGATGCTAGTGTACATAACTCCCACATCCCTGAGGACAGGAGCTGGGTGTCATCAGTGGTACGGGATTGATCGAAAAGGATGAACAGTGTTGGCTGTGGTGATGATGCAGCAGCAGCATCTTTCAGAGACAGAGTGGGACGTCCCACAGTACCCTGTGTGGATGGACGGGTGGAGCTGACAGTCAATGAGCTTCTGCTCTGCTGCTGTGCACAACTTCACCTTCTCAGCTGCAGCTGTATCTGACACACTGCAGGATGTGTGGTAGTGCATTTGATGCAGAGGTGTGGACTCAAGTCACATGACTTGAACCCGAGTCAGTCGAGTTATGAATCTGATGACTGTAGACTCGACTTGACAAAATTCACTTGCAACTCGACTTTGCCTTTAACCTAGGGCATAACCACGCATTCTTTGGGGGGGGTCTTGTCCCCCCCAATATTGAGAAACTATATACTGTAGAAAATATGTTAAATATGTCCTCCTTTTATGAACCCTGTCAACAGATCTGTTTCTTGGTATTTCCTACGGAGCCCCGGAGTGGCCATAGAGAGAAAAAATATATATATCGAGGCCACGTTTTACTACATCGAGCACTTGAATGCTATTGCGTGTGCACGAGATACAGTTCATTCTCACATTTTGATTAATTCGTTACCACGTTTTGGTTAATTTGTGCACACATCTTAATCCAAGTATAACCACCGTGCGTAAAGATGCACACAACTCATTCAACAACACCGTTGGCTATCCCCTAAATACAGAAAAAGAGCTATGTGCCAGCTGTTTATATATTCTCTTTTTTTTCTGAAACATTCAGTAACTCCACTGTCTATTGTCACTTGTATGCGTAATGAGGCACACATACGAGTTTGCCGAAAAAACCTCAGTCCGTTTTCTGACAACTTGCCAGACAATCATAGCTTATTCCAACCTTCTGTCCTGAAGGCATATTAGGGCTAGTTAAAAACAATGCAGATATTAGAGTAAAGGTCCAAGGTTAATGCATGAACATGATTAATTTAGCATGTAAGAGAGCAAACCCATAGACAATGGAGTTACTGAATGTTTAAGAAAAAAAGAAAAAGCATGTATAAACAGCTGGCACATAGCTCTTTTTTTAATTTAGGGAATAGCTAACGGTGTTGTTGAATGAGTTGTGTGCGTCTTTACGCACGGTGGTTATACTTGGATTAAGACGTGCGCACGAATTAACCAAAATGTGGTAATGAAATGTATCTTGTTCGCACGAATTAGCCAAAATGTGGTAACGAATTAATCAAAACGTGGTAACGAATTGTATCTCGTGCGCATGCAATAGCATTTCGAGCGCTCGATGTAGTAAAACGTGGCCTCGAGATATATTTTTTTTCTCTCTATGGCCACTATGGGGCTCCGTAATTTCCTATCTATTTTCAATTTATTTTTGTTTTATGGAAACACAAGTGTGTGACCCCCCCGAAAGTGGTTCTCTGCTGTGATGGTAATCTGATGGGTTTTTTAGTTTGCTCAGTCAGTGGAGGTGAGCAAATGGAGGAGGTAACGTTACCTAAAAAGCTTAGAAAGCAGCACCGGCAGCCGGACATACAAGTTTTTATTCAGACGGTAAGTTACGAGCTACCAAAATAGGTACAAAATAAGTAAAAACCAAACAATCTGGAAATAAACAAAACTACAGAACATATTGCCTTATTGTACTTGCATAATGCTAGTGCAGTGGGTTATTGCTGTAATCAAAACACAGTGCTCCCATTAAGTGAAGGAGGATCGAATGTTTCTTTTTTCCAGGGGATTGTGTGTCTCCATCTGGACAAACAGGCAGCTGGGACCATCTGCTGCTGCTGCTGACGTGGACAACCTACTCTTCTAAAGGTGCAATTAAGATGACCGTTGCTGCCCCAAAGGCTGTAATATACCTACAGGACGCTGAGGGCTTGTTGATCAATACCAGAGACTCAGCAATTATTTGTATAACTGCAGACATTTCTCCTTTTCAAAAGATATTTCCTCATTTGGTGTTTTGAAGACATCATCAAAACACCAAATGAGGAAATGACGACAAAAACGTCTTCCCCCTCCAAACACAGGACCCTGATGACAATGTTTTATCGATATTTTATTGAGTGTGTGCTCATTTTCTCTTTTATCTGCTTGTATCCATCTCTCAAGGTCAAACACAAACATGTACTGAATGAGGTGGTTAATGTCTGTAGCAAAATAACTGGCACTGCATAGGAAACTCTGCAGGATCTTTACAAGTTATATAAGAAAGCAGAATCCATCCTGTCTGATTGCTCCCATCCTTTACTTCAACAGTTTCAGTTTCTACCATCTGGTGCCCTCCTCAGCCTTCCACTAGCTAAAACCAAAAGATTCAAGCCCTCCTTTACACCTGCTGTCGTCTCCCTCCTCAGCTCCAAGAGGAAAATGTAGCTATTTGCTTAATGACTTAACCTGTGTTGTTATTTATCTTTTTACTTGAGTATTTTTACTGTGTATTTATGTTTTCTGTTCTTAGTGTTGTATTTATGTGACCTGTGTTTTTATGTTTTATGTGTGCTAAATGTATGCATCCCTCTGCTGCATAACCACTGCCCCACTGGGGAAAAATACAGTTAATGATTGATTGATTGATTGATTGTTTGAAATGAAAGTAAAAATCTTCATGCAGTGTGTTAGTAAGGTGCTGTTCCACCACGAGCCTCCAGAACAGCTTCAGTGCTCCTCCATGTGAGGAACTCTACTGGAGGGATGAACAGCATTCTTCCAAAACATACTAACTCATTTGGTGTTTAGATGTTGGTGGTCGAACATGTCGCTCCAAAATCTTCCATAGTCAAGCTTGTACATCCCACTGTCAGTGTCCTCAGTGGTAGCTAGTGGTAGGTGTCATTGTTCTCTGTATTTTTGTTGTTAAGGTTTTTGCCTTATGTGTAGGTGTGGAAAAAGTCTGCCAAAATAATAATCGGTGACCACTTAAACCTTTAGTTTGAATTTCAGGCCTTGGATGCACGTGGGAGAAGTTTGCCTTCAGGGCTTTCTGCCAGAAAGGCTTTCTAACATGTAGTTAATATTGTGAAACAATTGCAGTTTGGTTAGGTTTAGGCAGCAAAACCTACGTACTGTAGTTCAACGACTTCTTATTTTAACCCAAACTGCTCTTTACTACATCACCTGACTTCCTAATGGCTTTCTTGCAGAAAAGCTTCCTAAAGGCTGGCAGAAAGCCCTGGAGGTAAACTTCTTCCATGTGCACCTTGGCTCCAGTATGTTATATTATATAAACATTGGTCATAGATTCCACATTTGATTAAAAACATAGAATTAACAGTGTATAATACACTTTACTGTCATGTTGTAACATTATATTCTGACATTTGAAAATGTAATACTTTTAGTCATTTTTGGAAAATGTGTGTGATCAAGTAATATAATGTTAACTTGAACTTGGACTTATAACCTCATTACTTTGAACATCTTGGTTACACCCAGGGCTACTACTCTGATCAGTAGTTCTACATAATTAGCAGGATATAACGTAGAATGAGCTGTGTGACCTCTACACTGAATATTTCCAGATTTGTGATTTAGTATTCTCAAATGTTATTGTTAATAATAATGTAGAGAAGGCAGTGGTGGGTATTACGTGAGGTTGTGAAACATTAAGATAATAAAGAACATATCAAAAACAGCAACAGAGGAGTAAAGAAGTGTAGAAATACAAGTTCAAAACACTTCTTCTGTCTTGCTCTGGTCTTGCTTATGTAAAAGTGCTAAATATGAAATAGGTGGCTTCCAGCAGCCCCAGGGGGAGTCTGCAGGTCACATGTAGCAAGGCACAGGTCCTGACTGCCACGACCCCCAGCATCTGCCAGGGCTGCTGCTGGCGGCAGAGACACTGACACTGTTAAGCTATCTAATAGGAGCACACTGAGCTGCTTTCACATGGGAACCCTCAGCCCTTGACCTTCATCATCTGTTGGGGAGTTCTAGGTTTCAGCTATCCCGTTTCAAAGATAAGATCCAGTGCTGAGAACAGATTGGGATCACACTGAAGCTGAGCAAAGACGGCTACTACTATTTTCCTTTTTAGAGCTAATGTTGCCGCTCTTTGAAGCTTTACAGTCAGTGGAAGTAAAAATGGAAGGTTTGTCCTGAGGATGGCACTAAATAACAGGTCAAATCATCATCAAATGCATATTTGTTCCTCAGGAAAAGAACTGGCGAATGTCATAGCAATCAGCCATGATATAGTTATATAATAATTACATTACTTTAGAATAATAAAATGTATTTATAAAACAATTTTCTAAAAAACATCAACCTGTATTGTTACAATCAACAGCAAAGCAAGCTAGAGAAACTGTAATGTAACAGCTTTGTCTCATAACGTTGCCTTATATTTCTCTTACACAAAATGAAATTGGGTACGGGTGGTGTAATCGGTTATAGGACAGTACATTCTAGAGCAATGCTGAGGCTGCGAGTTCAAGTCTCACCTGCCTGCATGGCATCATGTGTTATCGCATACCATTTGCAGCAATTTTACGCACCAGAAGTCTGGATCAGGCAGAGACAGACAATTCGTTTATGGCTGAGGCCTGAATAAAGAGAATCGCAGTGCTGTAAATGAGAGGCTACAAGGGCTACTTTCTTATGATCTTTTAAAAATCAAGTCAAAATTATTAGTCACATACAGTATCTCTCTCAAATTACACGAACTGTCCTCTATTTTGAATAATATATGATGTTTCCGCTGCAGGAACTTTCCCAGGGGACCAAGAACTTTTTTCAGGAACTAAACCTGTGTGAACTCTAGCGTTCGTAGGGTTTGTAGGGGTTGCTGTTGGCCGTTGCTGACTGATCAAACACAGACACTGCGGTTTCTTCAACTTGTTTACCGCTTCATTGACAGAACAGGGAAGTACTCTAGTATCAATATTAGGAGGGTCAGATATTTCTTGTTGTTTATTAACATTAAAAATAAAGTGAAGCTTTGTTGTCCTGTTGAAGAGAAGGAGAGAGAGGACAAATGAGGAGAAAATACGTTATTTTCTGATTGTTTCATGGCGATTACAACTAAAGCAGAAATAAATAACTATCAAACTCTCAGCTGATAGTCTGCATTTCTCCGTGTCATTCATTCATTACATCCAACTCAAAGATTAGAGTCACACAACAGTGAATACAAACAGGATGACTATGTGTTGCTGCTTCCTCATGTGTGAAGATTATGTTGTTTAATCTGCCATGGCTCTAATTCATCTAATCTTCAAGGTTCTTCAGATGTGGTGGAAATGCAGACAGAGACTTTTAGTTCCTTGTTTAGCTCCTGAGATAATTTCCCCTGGTTTCATAGTTTCTGGAACTTTTTGGTCAAAAAGAAGCTATAGATGAGTCAGGAAGGGATAAATAAAAACGACATTGAAAGACATGTTTTAAATGGTGTCCGTTAAAAATGTGACCAAGAATGAAAACTGATCCTTCCAGGACAACACAGGTGAGGTGGGAAGATGTGGAGAAGGCCCAATAACCACGGAGAAATGTTTTATATGTGTCTATGCTTCCAAAAAAGTCCCTTCAAGTATGTAAAAAAAGTAAAATAAATAAATTGTTACTAAATTGTTACTAAGCTCATATCAAACATGAAATAGAAATAGTTAATCTTCTGGGGAGCATGAACATGCTCAGTTAATTTCACTGCCATCCTTAGGCCCCACCACCAGTTAGGTGTTAAGTGAAATATGACTTAATACTGCTGTAGAAAGGGTTATTGAAAGAACATATATTAATTTGCTCTGCAGTGATTTTCACCTCTACAGTATCACTCAGAAGATTAGACCTAACCAAATTGTAACTAAAGAATAAGAAAAATACATCACTTATTGGAATAATATTACACGTTCACAACACAAAGTAGTAACATATTTGGCCCTAAACAGACAGTACACTGTGGCAGACTACCTAACCACAGTAACTGATAAGAAGAAGAGAAAGACATTGACAATGTCTTGACAGAGTCTGGCAGTAGAGAAGAGCAGACACAGGCAGACCTGGCTGCTCAGAGAGGACAGGTGTGTCATTGTCAGGAGGGAGCTGTAGAGACAGACTTACACTTCCTAACACAATGTCCAAACTACAGAAACATTAGGCATTGATTCTTTCCAAAATTAGAAAACAAAAATCCCCCAATTCCAAAGTCTGACAGAAAGGGAGAAATGAGCCTCATTCTGGGGGAAAAGAAAGAATGTGCAGTGTTGGCTGCTAAATATGTCACTTCCTGCCACAACAAGAGAGACAACCAGTACATCTAGACAGACAGACATTTATAAATACACTTGTACTCATAGTCTATTTACTGCCTTCATCTTCTTTTTTTGTTTTTTGTTTTTATGTTGTTATAGACTAATGGCTGTCTTGTATTGTCCCCACCAATACTAACTTGAAAACATATATATTATTTTATTAATTTCATCAATTTTATTCTGTTAACTAATATTGTTTTTCACATTTGTTAATTTAATTTCTTAACTTTTTTCTTTCATAATTGTAATTGTGCTTTGGCAACACATGTCAAATGTCATGCCAATAAAGCCTTTTGAATCGAATTGTATCCCTCTGACCATAGGGACCTAAGGATAAACAGGGACCTATAGAAAAACACAAAGGGGTCTAGGGTAGGGAATCTCGAGTACTGCTCAGTTAAGGAATGAAGACCCTTTCAAATCCTGCATTTTCTGTTAGATTCAAATTATGGCTATGAGCATCCAGTATACAGACAGTGAACATGTACAGTAAATGGAGCTAAAGCAGCAGAGAGTAAATGGTTACAGTGTTCCAGTCAGGATCATTGAGGGTCAGTGACCTTGTGCTCAGCAGCAGCTTATGGCCTCTTCAGTGTCAATAAGTGAAGTCCCAGTTGTTAGCACTGAGTCCACTTAGTCATGTTGGAGACGGCCATATAATACTGATACTGCTGACCCTGTGACTGCATGATGTCTGCCCACTGCCACTGTGGTGTGCTTCAGTTACCAAACTGTGTGTGTGTGTGTGTGTGTGTGTGTGTGTGTGTGTGTGTGTGTGTGTGTGTGTGTGTGTGTGTGTGTGTGTGTGTGTGTGTGTGAGTCTGTATACATATCCACCAGTGGACCTTGGTGTTGTTACACACCAACATGGGACATTTTGGAGGTCCATTGTTGGTCATGCCTTAAACCCTCTGGAGAATCGATGTCATCTTTAGCCAAGAGGGGATCTGCAGGTGTGTGAGTGTAAAGTTCATACTCTGCACTGCCCGGGTGGGCAGGAGCAGGGATTTTAACGACTCACTAACACACAGACAGGTTTTCAGACTATAGTGGGACTATATAACAGGCTCCTTACTGAAGGACCTAGTCTTCTATTATTATCTTTTTGTAATAAAATATAAAGGCTTAGCTTTAGTGGATGTCCAAACTAGTTTCAAGCTTCACCCTGTGTTAAAATGAAGGGCAACATAGAAGGCAGGAGAATAAGATCTGAAATCTAAAAACAAAGAAAAGCAATCAGGATAAAGTTAGAAATAAAAGGGTCAGTAGTAAGTAATATAATTTCTTTTCATTTTAATTAATCACTCACAACACGTCAAACATCAGACTTTCACTAGACCATTTCTGAAATGCTGTCGAACTTCTTCCACGTGAGGCTCTGGAGAAGAAGGGGGAAGTGTTGCTCTTTGAGCCCCTCTGTAAATGTGAATTGTGTATTTGACTGATTAAAGCTTGGCCACACACTCAAGTCACCTCAACCAGCTCTGAACACACACACACACCACCAAATAAAATGATATGTACAGTATTGGGAAGAAAGGCTCATGTAGACTAGCTATTTTTATTCTTCATATATTTCAATAACTAAACTTACTTTCTTATTCAAGTGGAAAATGTTACTTAACTGTATTCAAGTACAATTTTGAGGTACTTGTATTTGAGTTCATTTACTTTCTGCTACTTTATACTTAAAACCCACTACATGTTATCATGTTTTTTATCCCACTTCATTTACCTAACAGCTGCAGTGACTGATTACATTGCAAATTAAGAATTTACAAATGAAACACATGATCAGTTCATAAAATGTGATGCATTGTTATAGATTCTAATTAAAACGCTGCTTACACGTTAATGCATCTCTAATACAATTCAGTAATATACCACTGTAGTGATGGAACAACCGGTTCATTTTAGTGTTTTGTTCTTTAAGTCTCGTTCCGTAAAATGAACTACTCTTTTTTCGATTCATTCATTCATTTAGTAGACGAAGGAGGGGGGGCTACTCATTTCTGTCCTATACTGAGCCTATGTAGCTGTCATGTGAAAAATGAACAAACGACAGACTTGAAGACCCAGTTGAGGGGTGAACTACTCATTTCTGTCCAATACTGAGCCTGCGTAGCTTTCACGTGAAAAAATGGTACAGGTAAATAGTGGTAAAATGGTAAATAGTAAATGGACTTCACTTATATAGCACTTTTTAACCTTAATGATTTCCAAAGTGCTTTTTACAGATTGGTCTCATTCATACACCGATGGTGATGGAGCTGCCAATGCAAGGTGCTGGCCTCCATCGGGAGCAACTTAAGGTTCAGTATCTTGCCCAAGGACACTTCAACATGTGGACAGCAGGAGCCAGGGATCGAACCACCAACCCTGGGATTAATGGATGACATACTCTACCTCCTGAGCCCTGTGGTAAATATCAGCTGGTTCTATTAAATTATTCTAAATCAAACTAGACACTTACGCACAAAATGTAGGTTTTGAGGTTGACAGAAAAGAACGTCCACACTTGCAGTATAGAGACAGAGCGCCCACACCGGAGAGGAAAACAATTCATTGCTCTCCATTGACTTTGTATAGCGTGAAGGTGCCTCCTTGTCACTTCGGCCTGCTAGCAAACAACAGAAACATGCCTAAAAGCTGCTGTGTGGTGGGATGCACTACCAACAGGGTAAAGAACTCAGAACTAAGTTTTTATAAGCTGCCGAACCCAAAAACTGAGACTTTAAGAAGACAAAAATAGATAGAGACGTGAGGCATCAGCAGGAAGAATGGGAACACTGTGGGATCCTCACACTCAGCCTTGTTTTTTGTCACTGGTCAGTCAAATATCCAGATGTCAGGTTTAGGCTAACTATATTGCTGTAAGTTCAGCTAAAGCATTTTGACAGTATGCAACTTGTGTAGTGGAATGTGGCTAAATCACAAAGCTATGCAGTATTATGTTTGGAAGTGCTAACTACAGTAACTTAGCTTGAGAAGAGACACTGAGACAGACCCACCACATAAGTTTGTCCTCTCTGGTAGACAGAGGGTGTCACATGCTGAAATCTAATGCTTTTAGCCAGCTACAGGCATTTTGTTAGCGTTTCAGCCCTTGGTTGCATACTGTGGCACCGATTGCTTCCCCCTCCAGTGGGCGTGGTTTTCAGAGTATGACATGTTGCGCTCTGTCTCTATTGGTGCTTAAAGACAGAGGATGAGTGTGTGCATGTTGTTGCTTTGTCTCCACATGTGCTCTCTAAAGTCAATTTGCCAGGACCTGAAGAGGACACACACACACACACACACACACACACACACACACCATGGTGCTTTATGATCAGATGTAGCCTATGAACTTTATTATTGATTAGGTTAAGGTCATGCTTAGAGTCTCTCTCTGTGTCTCTAGGCTCTCTCTCCCTCTCTCTCTCTCTCTCTCTCTCTCTCTCTCTCACATACACACACACACACACTAAGCATTAAGACGAGCAGGTTTACTGATGAAATACCTTTTAACCTCAGTTCATAAGTTATCCATGTGAATATTTAAGCAGCAGCGAGCAACTGTCTCATGCAGAGCAATGACTGTTAACCCTGTGTGTGTGTGTGTGTGTGTGTGTGTGTAGTGAGATATAGTGAGAATACTGAGAATATTTCCTATCTCATCATGAGATCAGACACACATCTGTACCTACTTCTACTTTAATATATCTACTAAAGAAGGGAGGTAGAAAAGTGAAAGGAACTGAAGAGAGAGGAGCGATGTATGGAAGCAGCAGCTGGAAAGGAGGGAAGAGAGAACTGAAGGTAAGGAGAGAGAAAAAAAAGTAGTTGGTAATGAAAAGATAAGGAGGGATGGAAGGAAGTGCTAAAGGTAGGACAAAGAAAAAATAGACAAAAGAAAGGGAACAAAAAGGTCTGAACAGGAGGAGAGAGATGAGAAATTGAGGGAATTAGAATAGAGAAAATGATAGGAGATAAGGAAGAAAGTTATGGAGGAGGGAAGGGGAAAAGGGAGCAATAATGGAAGGAAGGAAGGACTGAACTGAGGGAGAAAGAAAGGAAGAAACAAAGAAGTGGAACATCTCTGCTTTGAATCCCTTTACCAGAAATCATTACCTTATGAAATGTATAACCTTTGTTAAGTAATTGATTTTTTTTATTATTAAATTGTCAGGGTTTTATACCATTAACATGGACTTTCTTGTTGAAGTACTTTGCACGTTTACATATTATTCTGAAAACTGTTCAATTTACATTCAAAACCTAACATACACACAAAATTACTGTAAATTAGACTGCAATTTGCTACATTCTGCTACATCTACATCTAAAAAGAAATTTTAAAAATCCCATTTTAGCAGAATACCTACTCAGGTGATTATCCTTTCAATTTCATTCAATGTATTGGGCAAATCTTTGGAATGCATTTTTCTCAGTAAACTTGGACCGAGCCAGATAAAGCGAGACTCCATAGAGGGTCCTCCTCCTTTTGTGAGACTGTGGTGGGTGGACCTCAGGCCCTCTAGAGGGGTAAGAAAATTTTGTACAGTTAAATTCATCAAACTGGTGTACTTTAAGAGCAAAAGTAAGAGGATATGAAGAACGTTGTGCTCTTGTGAACAATTTAATCATAAACCCATTGGTTGTATAGATATAAATGGTGATGACATGGCAAAAAAGTCTCACCTACAAAGCATGGTACACGGAGGCAGTGTTACTGACAAATGGTTAGATAAAAATTAAAAATTGTTTTTTTTTTTGGTAATTTACAAAGCTAATTATTTTTATATCCAAAAGTGCTCAAGAATTCACATCATCAGGTAGAGACAAATGCGTTCTGCCACTATTAGCTAGCTAACGTTCCCTCAGATGCAGTGACACAAATGGATCGGTTTTTGAAAGTAAAAAGTGATGTGGGAGAAAACCTGCAGCAGTAAAAGCTCCAAAGTGTGTGGTGAGGAAATATGAGCCTGAATACATTTGGAATCATAGTGACAGGCAGCACAAAGCACGATGTGTTGAATGTAGTGAAATCCTGTCAAATGAGGCACTAAAACCATAGAAGGTCCAGAGACACTTCAACACAAAGCACCCGGGATGTTGTGTTTTTTTCTCATTTATTTGGGAAGGTCATCCTCGGAAATGTTTTAACAATCAGAAGTGGGCCTTACAAAAGGTTGAGAACCCCTTATTCAGAGCACATGTTACATCTGAGCCATCAAAGAAATGAAGCAATGGTTACCTGTGTTGAAATGCTTTAACTTTGCAAACGTTAGCACCAAATGTGGATTAATCCGCCGCTGAAAATAATACCCAACACATGCACTAATTCCTCCTGTTTAAGTCATGTTTGATGAAAATACCAGCTGTGAGCAGCTGTTTTAGGGTGATAAAGATAAAGATTTATGTCTTCAGTAGGAACCAATGGGCTTGGGGCTGAGAGCCACAGAATAGCACCAGACTTATTCTTCAATGAGGGTCATGCTCTTTGTCTCTGTCTCCCTTATTTGTGTTTCTCTTTTCTATTTCCTCCATCTTCAGGAGATCAGCTGGGTTCAGGTGAACAGAGACAGTGATGGAGGCAGAACTGTGAGGAATGTGGACTAAAGACATTGCAGAGTGCTTGGAGCTCTGCCCATTTTCACACCTGGTCAGTCACTGTGGAAAGCAGGCGTGACTGTGACAGATCGGTTTGGAAAGTTACACAAATTGGGTGACACATCTTCCCTGCCTGAACACATAAGAGGAGCTTTTCACTGCTTTCAGACTGTCTGAACAGCATCTCTAAAGGAGTATGTAATCAGCCTCAGACATACACATTTATCTCAGTAATGTTCAATTTACATAAAAGAGTCAGACAAATCTTTTCGCCACCAAAAACTCAACCAAGACCTCGCCTACTGAAATGTAGCTCACTCACTAACACTGTGGTGTTGGCATGTTTGCATAGTGGTGCAAAGTCACTGAGTACATTCACTTAAGTACTGTAATGGAGTACTATTTTGAGGTACTTTTACTTTACTTGAGTATCCATGTTCTGCTTCTTTATTCTTTTGCACCACTACATTTATCTGACATCTGTAGTTACTAGTTACATTGCAGATTAAGATTTTATATACAAAACATATTGATCAGCCTATAAAATGTGTTTTTATAGATAAAACTAAGAACAGCATGTAATTGTATCATCTTAACTCAAACCACGATGTTTCCCTAACCTTAACAAAGAACTTAAATGAACTCAAACCATTACCTTTCCCTAAACCTAACCAAACCTTAACCATAGCGTTGTCACATCATTAAACTGATTTATTTTCCAACAGTGATGTGTAACAGCTATGGAAGACACAGACACAAGATGTCATCCTGCTGATTCGTCCTAGAGGGCATGGACAAACAACGTATTTTGTCGTTTCATTTGGAGGACTTGTTGTAAGAAAAGCAGAGGGTACAACAGATCGTGAGTCTTTAAGAGAATTTTGGGTCCAGTCTTTTGTCACAAAAACATCTGTGCAGCAGCGATGTTTATTTCAGATTGCCCTCTTATATGGCGCTCTAGAAGGGACATGGAGGAAACTATTCGAGATGGGAGGAAATGAGTGCAGACCTACTTCAGCTTTATCTTGCAATAGATGTGCAAGATAAAAGTGGATAGTGTTAAATGTTTTTCACAGTTACAAATTAGTCTCATTTGATTTTTGATTGTCATACCAATTACTAATAGTGTCAGAATAATATTGAAAATACTACCGTATGCATCATTTCTAACTATAGAGCTACACATAATGGATTAACAATATAGCTACATGTTAAATGACAGTGTGAGGACAGTACAGGTCAGGAGTCATTTTCTTTTCTCCAATCTAAAGTGAGTATATGTTCTTTCTGGGGCTCTGGACTTCCAAGACATAACCATGCAGGTTTATAAAATATGTGAATGAAAATACAGTGACATTTAAAATACTGCTATTGGTATCAACTTGAATGAACATTAAAAAGAAAGTGACTGGATATTGGTAAATATGTCAATTTGTGCATCCATAATTGTTAGTTGCTATATTAGTAATAGGAGTTTTATTGCTGGGAGAAGCGCAATAACATTTGCTTCTATTAAAGACTTTTATGATGTGAAGCTTTTCGAAGCACAACAACAAACCAAACAGGAGCAGAATGTAATCATAGACTGAACACAGCTTGGTTCAGTGTTTTCAACGGAAAGCAGCTCAAAAAATCACCAGATGACTTTGTGCTGATTTGCAAACGCAAGATGGAACCGTGTAATGATTTGTATGTGTGAGGATTGCAAAAGCCAAACTAAGATTAACTAAGAGTAACACTGTAACTAGCTTACTGTGTGTAAGCTGCTGTCCATTTAAATCTACTGGTAATGGTGTGTAGTTTCAGGGTTACCAGCTTTAAATCTGACAGCCTCAAGTTCAAACAGTAAAGACTGAGCTTGGACGGTCTGCTATCAGAATCTATATGGAATCATTTACAAGAGATCCTGAAGCTCAACATTGTTAGCCATGCTAACAGCAGCAGTTTCAGATATGCCATTAAGGGCATGATGCATCTTGGGACATGTTTAGCAATCATGCTCTTGACGAACACATTGACAATACAGTATATACTTATATGGATGTTCTCTCTGTTTTGTTTAGTTTTGTGTTGGTGCTGAGAAAGAGATTAATTTACAAAAAAATGCTGGATATTATGAGATTATGGTGTAGTAAATGGAGACTTGCTATTAACATTATACATTTTAGAAAGCAAAGTGTACAGCAGAGCAACCATATATTTCAGTTTATGATTTAATGGTAGGCGCAGTTGTATTGTACGCTGTAGGAGTGTGGGGTTTTAAGGTTGCCCCTGACAGTAATGCTATCCAGAGTCGAGCATTTCTTGGGGTGCATAGTAGTGGGCTATTGAAAGGGACATGGGATGGGAGTCATGCAGTCTTGTAAAGCAGAGATGTGAAATAGTTCGGCTGAGGAACCAGTTTGTTGCCAGAGGAAAGGCTGACCAGAGAGATCTTTAATTGGGACAGAACACACAGTTATCCTTGGTCAAGAGAGGCCACTGTCTGATTTACACTTTATTTTCACATATCATTTGCAGTGTAATATAAATACAGTCCAACAATAACTATTGAAGATCCATAAGGAACAATGGAAGGAGGATATGTTCATATCAAAGATTACAACACAGAACCATAAACAGAATTATTTCATTTAAAGAGGGGGCAGATGTGCTCATTAAAAAACTGGTATCTTACCGGTCCTACCTGAGGTAGCAGATAAAGGTGTTCCTGAAGAGCAGTGTTTGTGTTTTTTGTGATCTTGGTGTTGTTGAGGATGAACTTCACTTTATGTTCCACTGCCCTGTGCACAGTGACGTCAGGAAACTCCAGTTGATTTGTTTTGGCTGAAGGTGACATGTTGAGTCGGAGATGTTTGTCTTAGGAAGATTTATAGAAAACTCTTGGCAACTAAGAGAGAGACCACTGAATCCAACATAATAAGACATTTCTGTCATGGAAATTTAATGCTTTAAGTTGAGTTTTTGAATTTGTGGAAGTGTATATTATGATTTGTCATGTAGCCATCCTGGTTGCTGCTGCTGTTTTGTAAGCCCGTATTTTGAGCTGGGCACCGTATGGTGCAGGACACTCAAATAAGCAAATCAATGGCAATGTATTGTTATTATTATGTTAATACACTCTGCACACTTGCGAAAGGCAGCTTCTGTCACTCAGTGTGATTTTTCTATGCAGGCTGGTGTACAGAGTGTGGAACAGACCTATCTTGAATAGAGAGGAGCCAGACACAGGAATAAACGGACTCTTGTAAACTCCATTCAGGTAGATAGAAAATCAAGAGGAAAAGAAAGAGTGAAAGTTGTTAAATTGGCAACCCAGGCTTGGTCTTCAAGTGCCATCTCAGTCAAACGATCTGAATTAAAAATCCATATTTATCATCTTTAGCTACTCTGAGCTTCTTACAACTGTACCTGTGCACTCCATGCACACCACAGCCTGTCTGTATACTTTTCAGCCACGTCAGCATCACTATCCCTGCACTCTGCCTTGCGCATTATTTGTTTCTCCATACTTCATATCCTAAATCTGCCCTGAGTTTCACATCAATAGTAGTACATACACACACGTCCACACACACACACACACGTCCACACACAAACACTCTTTTTATTTATGCACATACATGGACACACAGTATGCCCCATGTTTCACTCACTGTAGGCCCTGGAGCTTTGCTACAACCGAACCACTATCCAAACTATCAAGAGGCACTGTGTGTGTGTGTGTGTGTGTGTGTGTGTGTGTGTGTGTGTGTGTGTGTGTGTGTGTGTGTGTGTGTGTGTGTGTGTGTGTGTGTGTGTGTGTGTCTGTGTGTGTGTGTGTTGCAGGGCTTGAGGGGGTCATTCAATTTTAATTTGAAATGGGATTTCTCTCTGTCTGCTCAGCAAAACAAAAACAACAGAACAGAAAAAAGAGACCTCAACTCAATTATGCTCCCATGGTCTTTATGGAGGGTGGGGTGGGGGTGGGGAGGTGTTAGCATATTTCTTTGTCTGAATTTCATGTTGTCTTTGACTACAGCCCTCATTGAAGTCTCACAACAGGGCGACAGCATAGTTAGCGTTCCCAGCTGTGATATAACAAAGACATGTCACTCTTTCTGGCTAAAAAGGCAGAAAACAGATAAAATGTCAATATGAAGCAGAAACATGAATATAAATGGGCGCAGATATTTCAGATGGCCTCAGGTTTCCACCAGACAGCCAAGGAAAGGTCTCCAAACATCTGAAACCCTCTCCTGTGTTTCAGGAGTAACTGAGTTTAATCACTTTATGTGAGGATTTTCTGTTGAAGTCCAAGACTGCCAAGAGTGGACTGGATCTCTCTATAGAAAACCATACTTGATATGTGTGCTGGTTATCATTTAGCTAGTTTGTCACAATGGGACGATACTGATGGACAGATTTGACTTAGTTCAGTTTTGGAATAGTGGAGCCTGTGGACTATGGACCCCCCAAAGTATTCACTATTAAATATATAAGTAAGACATTATGAAATAATCATATGGATAAGTAGAGTTTAATATATACATTAACTAATAAATGTAGAAATAATTTTATAAATTACAGCTTATTATTATGAAATGTTATTTCATTCTTATTTTATTGGAATTTGTTTTATTTTATATTTAATTCTTATTTATTTTAATTCTTATTTTAAAAGGCTGTTTCTGAAGTCATACAATGAAATTAGGAGCACAACAACCCACCACAGCCAACAACACAGGTTCTAAAATAATAAACACAATGAATAAATACAATGTAATTATTTCACAAAAATAAATGTAATTATTGCACTAGAATACATGTTATTATTGCACTAGAATAACTAATTATTGCACTAAGATACATGTAATTATTGCTCTAGAATACATGTAATTATTGCACTAGAATAACTGTAATTATTGCTCTAGAATACATGTAATTATTGCTCTAGAATACATGTAATTATTCCAGTGGGGATAGATCCAGTGGGTCTGCCCTGGAAGAGACAGTAATATTGCACGTGGGGGGTCAGTCAATGCTTATTGGAGTTAAGTGTGCTTATGGCCCAGGAAAGAAACTGTCCTTGAGTCTGGTGGTTCGTGCTATGATGGTCCTGTAGCACTTGCCAGAGGGCAACAGGTCGAACAGGTGGTGTCCAGGATGAGAAGACTGTTTTTGGCTCTGTAGAGGCAGCTGGAGCTGGAGACATCTTCCAGGGAGGACATAGGCTGTTGATGACCTTCTGGAGAGCTGCTCGTGCTCCTGCCTGCTGCTGAGCAGCCGACGTACCACATTGAGATACAATACACCAGTACACTCTCGATGGAGGAGCGGTAGAAGGCCACCAGCAGCCTGTTTCTCCTGAGCACTCTCAGTAAATGAAGTCTCTGCTGGGCCTTTCAACTTTCTCCACAAGAGAGAGATGTTTTGTGGGCTTCCTATGTCATTAGTGTGAGAGCTGGAAACGGCTCTCACACTAATCTTCCAGGATTTTGAGCAGTGTAGTACAATACATTTGAGCCTTACAATTTTTCAGACAAATTCATTTCAGATTTCTGCATTTTCAGCAATGCTTTGTAATTTCTTCTTCTTTGGCTTTTACTTCTGCATATTTTAATCTACAGAAACCATTCAGCTGTTAAAACTTGCTCTTTAAGGACATTTATGCTTCTATTCCACTTTTTTCCACCATTTATACTTTAAAAAATTATGCTTTTTACAACAATTTATTACAATAGAAGTTAAAACCATTAACAATATCACAGTTTAGATTCCAGCTTTTCCAGCAATGTATTTCAGCTCTCAGCTTCTTTGGGTAATCCAGTTCAGCTTCCAATTCAGGCAATTCATTTCACATTTCTGCATTTTCAGCAATGCTTTGCAATTTATTCTTCTTCTGTATGTTTTTCGATCCACTTATACTATTACTGCATACTTTCAGCTACAGAAACCATTCAAATGTATTTCAGCTCTTAGATTCTTTAGGTAATACAGTTCAGCTTCCACTTCCAGCATTTTCTACATTTCACATTTCTGCAATTTAAGCATTTCAGTTTTCTGCATTTTCAGCAGTGTTTAGCAAATTCGTTTCAGCTTTCAGCATTCACATGCATTTTCTGCAGGAAATTCAATTTTCTAGTCTATCTAGTGCTGTACGGTTTTTTGTAGAAACTTCATTCCAATGCCAAAATGTTCATGTTCTTCAGGAGATGTATACTATTACCTTTCTTTATTCTAACATGTTCCAGTGTTTTTATATACATTTTATTAAGTATTAAGTATTAAAATTTATAATGGAAGTCTATGAGTGTTACAACTGATCACAAGAGCAGGATCCAAATGCACGACTCAGGACAAGAGTATCAAAATCAAGAGTCTTTACTGATGAAAGGTTTAACAAACTGAAATCACTCCTGCAAGGAGAAAAATCCAAAAACTTGACCAGATAATAAATCCAACAAAAAACCACTCAAACGAGGGAAAAAGGCACTCAAGGCTTGAAGAACAAAACAAGAACTAGACCAAACATGGGCACAAAACAAGATTCTAAACGTGGTTGATCGCTGCTTTTTACAGCAGTTTTCAGATCTCACCAGTGAGTCATGTGATCAAGCAGAGTGGAGAGCAGAGATGTTTTTAGACCATAGGTTAAGTGCTGTCATGCCCTCATTGACTGCAGTACAATCTGCAGGCGCTCAGTCTCTTCCCACTCCTGTTTTTTAAACGTACAGATTCTCTCTTCCTTCAAACACTTTGTACACATACTATACATCCTCACATTCTGCAAGACCTCCTGCCACTAATAATGTTCACATTTCTGACCTAGAAGCTTCGTTTTAGACAAATCAATTTTTCCTCAACAAAATGTGATTTTCTACTCTGTGTGGTGTGTCAGAGATCACTTACTCGCTGTGTGGCTAAGCCCTGGTAAAAGTCAGCTTTCCCTGTAAGATAGCAAGGTTGAGTGTTAGATACATACTCCGAGCAGTCCTCTTAAGTATAAACTTGTTTTATATGTTTATCTACTACTAATAGCCTAACTGCTACTGTGTTCAATGGAGCAGTCCTACTTCAAACCCTCAGCTGACTTTAATTGTTTGATTGATTACAACAGCAGCATTTTCTAATTGTTGTGTCACTATTAAGATCTTTTCAAAAGTAGCAATGATTTCAACCCTGCTGTGCTGCTCAGTGGCAGAGTGGTTAAAGCACAACCCTGTATGTCTTGTTTGTTTAGACCCCAAGGTCAGCACTACAAATCCCTGCTCTGGCTGACTATTAGTGTGTTCAGTGGTGAAATGCAGCACTACTAGTTATTATTATTATATTGCAGTTCTTTGGCATCACTACTACTCCTAGCTGAGGAGTATGTGACAAAGTGGGTGAGAACTCCTTTACTCACCACTTGTCCCGTCCATGTTCATTTTACACATTACATATATTAGTTTCTACAGGTGTTCATTTTGCTATAATTTACCATAGCTATTGTATCATTGCAGCACTTACTATCCCGGGTTTGTTTGTGTTAGCAGTAGGTTACAGTCTAAATCTAAGCACATGAGTAAATTAAAGCAAACACACAGCCACAGGTTAGTTTCAGTTATTTTTATTATGTTGCAGGTTTGAACATTGTGTAATTGTTTGTTCCTTTGTTCAGACCCATGCAGGTTTATTGTTTGGGAGGGGGCCGCCCAGCAGTTCCTGATTTTTATGGTGTTGGTGATGTCATAGCTGACATCACAGGTCCAAACCAAATGGAGGGGTTTTCTTTTGGTGAAAGGAATATTTCCTTTGTTTTGGATATATGTTGAAGTAGTGTGTAGGCCTACTGACCTGATATAACGCCTGTTAGAAATATAACAGAGCGTATAAAAGGAGTCCAAGAAGGTAGGGGATTGTATTTTATTAAGGTTACTGGGGAGGTCAACCTTTGGGGGTTGTGGTACTGGCCGCAGCACTCCAGGTGCTAATTGAAGACCATATATATTCAGTTGTGTTGCTGCTCTAGAGGAGGAGAGGTGAGGTTGTGCTGCTGTAAACACAGGCCTTAGTTTCATTTGTGAAGAGTTAGTTTTGAATTATTTTTCTTGTGTTTTATATTTTTCTTGATTTTCCTGTATTATGGAGAGCACTGTAAATAAACCTTCACCTCAAAGCAAAGCAAAATGTCTGCTGAGTCTGCCTACCTACCACCTTCCTTGCCATTTGAGCTTGACTACGTTACAGAATACTATTTTAAAATTTGCTGCTGGTGCAGCAGCAAACAGCTTCCAGCTCCCACATGCATTTTCTTTAGGAAATGCAAATTCTAGTTTTATAATGAAATACTAATTGGTAATTTTGAGGTATTGTGTCACAGCACACACTCAACTCATTATTCAATATGAAAGAAGGATCTTATTTTACTCTCCAGTATGTGTTTAAGTCCATCATGACAGATGATGGATCCAAGGCTGCTCTCTGAGAAGAGGAGCTGTTAATCTTACAGTGTGTGAGACATCTGTTCATACTGGGACTCACCTTATTAAGACATAGGACCATCCTGCCACGCTGTCAGAAACAGGACCCTCTGAGCCACTGTGGGACTCATTGTTTTAGATCTTATGAGACTTTATCAAAAGAGAAAATGGATCTGCCAGTGAATGTAACAAACAAATGTTTATGGGTACTTAAAGGGACAGTACATTAGTCCATCTCCCTCAGTGGCTTTTGGTTTGCAAGTCCCACTGACCCTGTAAGCTGTGTTGTTTCTGGAGCATTAGCCACTGGTCGTCGAAGATGAAGGATGTGGTGTGATGCAAGCCAGACAGGCAGTGGACCAGGACGGAGGCTCAAACAGACTGGACCCTGGCAGCAGGGTGCCCAGCATGCGTTGCTCAGACGGTGATCAGTGTGTTTTCAAGGAGCCTCACTGTAGCGGTTTACCAGATGCATCAAGTCGATGAAGAGGACACAGAGCACGCTGGAGGGATTACACATCTGGTCCAGATGGACTGTACTTTTAGCTGAGTTAATGTCCCCAAATTGTTTTCCCAATGTTTGTCTCCTTTTTCTCTTTCCCCACACTTTCACATGTCACTGCCTGCAGAGAAGACAAAGTTGAGGACACCAGGAGACCTGTAGAGATTAAATCCTTCATGGGATGACACTGGGAACCCTACAGAACATTTGGAACTTAAAGCAGCTAGGATCAATATTTTTGGTGTCAGCACCTTAAACACTAGCTCACAGAGATCCTCAAACTGCATTTATATGTACAGCACTTTTGTTCCGTGTATCTTTTAGTCATTCCATTTTCCTTTCAGAAACGGCTATTAAAAAAACAAACAGGTCAGAATTTTGCATCAAAAGAGGAAAATAAATGTGTGTTTTCCTGTTTTCATATAGAAGTGGGTAATCAAATGAATTAGAAAGCCAAAACCAAAAAAATGATTTCTATTTTTGATTAGATCAGATTTGTGGATTTCTGTTACTAATTAAATTACTAATGAAGCTGCTTTGACCACCGTGGCCACTAGATGCAACTTTTGGAGAATCAGTTCTATTTGTCAAAACTCTGTGTTTGTAATCCAGCAATTCATCATCCAGTCATCAAGACATCATACACACACACACACACACACACACAAAGGCAACATACAAGTAAAAACTCTTCTCCCCCTCAAAAGATGTGATAATGTGTGATGTGTAACTCTTTTAACATGAAGCTGAGGTTCATTATCATTACAATGCTTGGCCTAGTGCAGCCTATACCTCGGGATATTTCTGCTCTAATAATGCCTATATGATTATTACACAGGCTACAGGTCGTCCTTCAGCACTGGTGAACTGGACAGTAAAAGTTAATATCTGCAATAAACACTAAATCTCCTCAGAAATCATTCAAATGTCTGATAGAATTCCACTTTTCTGCTCTGTATGCTCCTGTGAGCTGAAGAAAAGTCAGAAATCAGAGAAAATCTCAAAAACAGAAATTAAATTAGTTGTTGGTTTTGGCTCTCTAATTAATTTGATTACTCACTTCTATATGAAAACAGGAAAACACGCATAAAACAAGAAAAAATAATTTCTTGTTTTATGCCCACAAAAAACAAAATTCTGACCTGTTTTTTGTTTTTTAATAATCATTTCTGAAAGGAAAAGTGAATGATCAAAAGATACACAGACCTTGTACTCACACAACGATGGTGGTGGAGATGATAATGGCAAACATGTCACAGCATCTATGACCATCAGGGCGTCAGGGCTTCAGCCAGGGTGGAAGCTTATGAGACAGGGTGTGTTCAGAACCACAATACCAATAATAAGAAGAAACCTTTTGAAACAGGGTAAAAAAAAGTGCTTAAAATCAAATAAAGAAGTGACAAAGAAGTGTGGGGAGATTGTGTAGAACAGAAAGATGGTGGAATGAGAAAAGCAGTGAGAAGGCAGAGGACTACAAAGGGAAGAAAAGACAGATGGAGGAAGGAGGGAGGCTGACAAAAAGAAAGAGGTGGAGATGGCTGAGTCTGTTGCACATCTTCAAGAATCAATTCATTTTACTATGTTAAGGAATCAGTGGTGAGTATGAGTGCACTCCAGATGTCACCCGTGAAGAATGGAGAAGAAGTATAGAGGAGGCAATGCTTGAAGCTGCAGAGATGTGGGAGCTGTATGTAGAGCTGTGCAGCTAGGCTCATGGCTGCAGGCTAGTTGTGGAGGAGGTCTTGGCTTCCACCGATGCAGATTTATCTTTAGACCGCGGCTTTGAACATTTACTGCCCACATTGTTTGGCCACTGATCTGGAGATCTTTTGTGCTGTCAAGTGCTCTGTAGCACAGTGCAAACTTCTCTGCAAACCCACTGTTTCAAATATATTTCTGCTCAAACAAACCTGCTATTAGCTGTAAACAGAAAGGGCAGGTGTGGAGCAGTGTGCTTGTATGAAACATGCAAAGCTCCTAATAGAGAGGTGCCAAGCATGCTGTGGACTCTGTCGACAACAGTGATGATTCCATCTCATTATCATCTTCCCTGAGCTGTGGATAAGGTCCTCTAGTCATCCAGTGACAGCAAGCTGCACCTGTAAACTTCCACTGTCTTCCTACTGTCAGAGCCAGCTCATTTTCACTGTAGTACATCTTATTATTTCACGCGTCACATCACACAAGCTCAATAAAATGTAACCTGCAACTGGGTTTGATAAGCAAGATTAACAAGATTATAAATCTGAAGCTTCTCCATTTTGAATTTAAATGCTGCCTGGATTATGTTTTAATGTCAACATTTGTTTCTAGTCCACAAAGTGTCACGTTTGTGCAGAGAAATCATGTGGAGGCATTTGGGGGGGTGGGGGTGGGGGTTAGGCCACAAGAAGATGCTGCTTTTGGTTGGTTGCTTGTTTGGTTGAAAAAGTAAACCTCCTGTCACTTTTTCAGTATTTAACCAAGGCCACCGCCCTTCCCCAACCTCCACCAAGTGCTGCAAGAGCCTAAACAGAACCATAAGAACCGTAACAATGCTTTGTTTGCTACGAGAATGAGGGGAGGAAGAAAAATGGGAAGCACTTAAGATTAAGCCTGCAAATTAGAGTGTAATCTATAAAATACTCAGTGGGTACATATACCAGGACAAATATGTTAGTACAGGAGGAGAAGATGACAAGGAGGTAACAACTTTGTCTCTACACCTCCTTCTTCCTCCTTCTCTCACAAACTGATATTTGGGAAGAGAAGGGGGTTTAGCTTTGGTTGTACTCTCTCAGCTGCTTCAGTAAAACAATACAGATAAAATATAAAGATACAATTAATTTATTTCATTTAATTGTATTTACAGATTGAAATTATGACATTAACAAGAACCAGAGAGCTTGGATGTGATCAATGCAGTGCTTAAGACATCCGATTGGTTTCTTATTTTTAAATTAGTGTTTACATTATTATCTAAAAAACTAACAAGCAATTTACTAAATGCTAAAATCACCACTGACTGACTGACTGGGAATAGGCGGGATCTGCCAGCTCTGCCTTCACAGCCGGAGAAAAGGCAGAGCAGTGATGTATCTCGCCTTGTTTAGTCTCAAAAACTCCACCGACCAATTCAACAAACAGTCTGGTCTTTGGAAAAATAGTCTCAAACCGTGGCTTTGACAGGCAAATCAGTTGGCGGAAATCTGGCGTGCTGGTTGTCATGGAAACCGCCTGCTCATTGACTCAGTCTTCAGCTAAACGGAATGAAATCTTTTCAGATCAACTTTAACATGATGATATGTTTAAATGTTGTACATCGTTTTAATGTAAGCTGATTCCCCCTATCATTACAGCATTGCACATGTTGTAAAGCATGTAATTACTGTTTCTGTTGTGTATGTTTATGACAAACACTATGATGGTGCAGAAATAATGGTCAGCTCTTCTTCAAGAAAACAATATTCTTGTTACTAGTGTTGTGTACAACAGCTTGAACTCCTGTCTACTTTGAGACTGTGCTTCTTCATGGGCATCAGCAGCACAATGGATGTCCTTATACTCTTTCTGCATCTTTTTTCTATGATCTGATTTCAGTTGATAAATTTAACTACCCAGCTATTGTGGATGTGAAGTCATGTTAAAACAGGACACATTAAAAACAGAAAACAAGATTATAGCCTCTGATAAATGCAGCCTGGATTCTATTCCTGTTTACAGCGAGGAGCTGGAGAGCTTTTAGTATTCACTGAAGTAAAATTCTGCTGAATCAATATGACAAGATGATTAGGGCTACATCCGAGTTGGGCTTTTCACCTGCTGTCTGTGGAGGGCGAACGGAAAAAGAACTCCTTTTCAGAACCTTTTATTTTCATTCATTCTGAGACAGGACTGAAAACACTGTGACTGAGTCTCCAAAGAATATGGACAAGAAGTCACTGATGTTTGGACTCCCATGAAACAGATCAGTCAGGACTAACAGCTGTTATTTTCTGACCAAGTAACATGCTACAGGTTTTCTTTACCTCCCTAAAGTGGTCAATACTTATCTCGCCAAACAGCAGCTTATGTAGAACAACAGAAGACTTGATACTATACCAGGACTTGTGTGGTAACCTACAGTGAGCATCACAAAGCTAAAAACTAAAAAGATCTAACATGACACACAATAATACTAATCTTTATGGCAGTGCTCATAGAAAGAGGTTACAGTGTGTGTGTACAGACATAAAAAACAGACAGAAGTAATCTTCTTTCACTTGTCTCCTCATGGTGGCAGTGATGCTGGTTCATCTGTGTGTTGCTGCTGCCACCAAGTGGTGGTGGTGGTGGTGGGGGGCTCTGGAAAAAGAGCCAAGAGGAGATGCAGATGACAATGATAATGTGGTGATGATGATAATGAGGATGGTGGTGGTGGTGGATTGGAGACTCGAAATGGCCTGTAGATAACAATAACAGTGTGGATGTCAAAGAAAAATGGGAGTCAGAAACAAATATTATAATGATAGATGAAAAAAGGGAAGAAATATTCAACTAACAGCCCAACATGGAGAGGCTGCAATGGCTGCAACGTAATCCTTGCGGGCAATTGTGCCCGTGAAAAGACCGTCCACTAAAAGTGCTTGTTTTTCTCACTGACAGGCTCAGACTGACTAAAAATAGGGCCCAGATTTAAAAACACCAGAGTTTCCCTTTAACTTTACTTGAGATCCAGCATTGTACATTCTGGGTATACCTCCTGATAATATGACAGATAGAGGTTGAAGCAGCAGCCCCCTTCCCCAAACATGAGGTCAGAAAGGTCTTTACCATGGAGAAAATCCCAGCGAGATTACAGCTGAAGACAGAAGATGGCTATGCCTTTATTTACTTTAAAAACCCCTGCTATAGACTGTAACAGGACTGGACTGTAACAGGCCAGAGAGAGGAAAAGAGAAGACAGAATCCGTCACATCAAGAGATTCTGTAAGACACCTGTCCTTCCTTCACTTCATCTATTCAATTCAATTCAATTCAGTTTTATTTATATAGCGCCATATCATAACAAAGTTATCTCAGGGCACTTTTTCGAATAGAGCAAGTCTAGAACGACTCTTTATATTTACAGAGACCCAACAGTTCCCACCATGAGCAAGCACTATGCGACAGTGGCAAGGAAAAACTCCCTTTTAACAGGTAGAAACCTCGAGCAGAACCAGGCTCTAGGTGGGCGGTCATCTGCCTCGACCGGTTGGGTTGAAGGGGGAGGGGGGGAGCAGGAGGAAAGAGAACATACAGCAGCACAATACAGTTCCACATAGGGATGCAAAGCAATAGCCGCGGCAATGGCATTGATGTTAACACCAACAGAAACAACACTAAGAGCAACATTATAATAGCAATACTAATAATAAGAGCAACAACAGTAACAGCAGCAGCGGGTGCAGAGCAGGAGCACGGGGGCAGCAGGTGGCTGCAACCACAGATCCAGACTCTACAGCTCCGGAGGCAGAAATACCTGCAGAAAGCAACAGAAGGGGAGAGAGAGAGAGTGGAGAGAAAGCACACAACTACGGGAAGAAGTTGAATTAATAACAAGCATTGATGGGATATGAGGGCGTACAGATGGAGAGGAAGAGGAGGAGAAAGGAGCTCAGTGCATCATAGGAAGTCCCCCGGCAGTCTAGGCCTATAGCAGCATAACTAAGGGGGGGCTCAGGGGTCACCTGAGTCAGCCCTACTATAAGCTTTATCAAAGAGGAAAGTCTTAAGCCTGCTCTTAAATGTGAGGAGGTTGTCCGCCTCCCGTACACAAACTGGGATCTGGTTCCACAGGAGAGGAGCTTGATAGCTGAATGTTCTCTGTAATGTTTAGGCTTGAGTGAACTCAGCTGAGAAGACATAAGATAAACCGGTTAATGGGAGATAGGCTACATCCACTCCTTCACATACATGGAGGATTGTTGTGAAGAGTTGTGTAAAATGTAACGATAGACATTGAGAAACAGCCACCAAGCCTCAGCTATTTTACTGCAAGGACAGCTCACATTGACCAGCAGATGTCGCCAGAGAACAGTGCATTTTGAAAAAGAGTTCAGTTCAGGGGCCTGATCCAGGATGCAGCCCATACAAGGGGTTCCTCTAGAGACCATGTAGTTAATGAAGAGTCTTCAGCAAGCCTCTGATGTTTTGAGAGCTTGTTGTGCGACTGATTCATTTTATTCTAAGAATTTTAAGAATTTAGGGTCAGTTTGAGGTCCTTTGTGGTCTTTTCATAAGGATTCATTTTTTTAATTGAAAATTAAATGTTGTCTTTGTGAGCAAAGTAAAACCTTTTTGCTCATAGGTAAAGACAAGAGTTTAGAGTTGGAGCTTCTGAGCCAGCAGTTCCCAACCTGGGGCTCAGGACCCCACAAGTGGTCCTAAGATCATTGTCAGGGATTACAACAAAATCTGTTACGCAAAATTATGTTTTCTTTTCTTACTTTTTTGTTTTCTTTCTTTTGAAAGGAATATATTTACTTACATCTTTAAGCAAATTAAGAGAATCCCTCAAATCAAACAACCTGAAAAATCAAATCATCATTCACAATGCATGTCCATTCTAAGGCACTAACCTGTGGCCAGGAGCCTGCTTCATTAAATACTGCTTCATTTTAAGTGGTCAGCAGCTGAAATGATTGGTGACATTTCTAATCTGACAACTTGACATTTTACATTTACTTAATTATTATATGCTGTACATATGTAATATGCAGTGACGTGCAGTCAGGGGAGGCAGGTGAGGCAGTGCCTCACCTGTTATCATGACAAGTAAAATACTAACAATGATAAGAGAAAATCAATTTGTCCACTTGACTGTTCTATAAATTTGTTTTCTGTATGATTTCAACATTTCTATGGTCAAAATCGCTAAATTTATGCATTTCCTGTTCAAATACATGGGAGAAGGGCGAGGTGAGGCAGCGATGAACTGTGCCTCACCTCTGACGGCGCTGTGCTACACACACTGACTGACGCAGGCAGTTGCCGCATGCCCATTGCTGTCTCTCTTTATATCGCCAATATACATGTTTGATTACACATGCTGACGTTCCACAGTCTGTCTAATATATTTAATGAATGTGTGTGACATATTTAGTCTTTCTGTTCGGCCATAAATGCACAGTGAAAATGCACAGGCTGAGGCAGAAAGTACCGTGCCGCACTGATAGGGGGCAGTGCTGAGCCCCACAGGCACAATGGGGAACAGGTACACGTCGCTGCATGCTCTTCTTTCTAAAAAAAAAACCAAACATTTTAAAAAATCAAATTTGACCTTATATTAAATATTCTTTTGTTTTTCTTGCTATCGTATTGTTGAACAGTGTGGAATTGATTAAAGCATAATTAAAAGCCTTTAAAACAACTAAATGTTTCAATTAAGGTCTATATTGAAATATAAGCTTCTATTTTGGGTTCATATATTTTTACATCCGCGTGGGTTCTCTCCGGGCACCGCGTGGGTTCTCTCCGGGCACTCCGGCTTCCTCCCACCATCCAAAGACATGCAAGTTAGGTTAATTGATGATTCTATATTGTCCGTAGGTGTGACTGTGAGTGTGAATGTTTGTCTGTCTCTATGTGTCAGCCCTGTGATTGACTGGCGACCAGTCCTGGGTGTACCCCGCCTCTCGCCCAATGTCAGCTGGGATTGGCTCCAGCCCCCCGCGACTCTCTAAGAGGATAAGCGGTATAGAGGATGGATGGATATTTTTACATCCGACTCCAGAGGAGTCAGTGCCTCACCAGTCATGAACCTCACCGCACGTCACTGGTAATATGATACCCTGCAGTGCAAAGGGCATGTGCAGTGGATAAAAGGATCACTAACAATTAGACCAGAGGATGGAGTTTTCTTTTACTGTAACAAGTTACTTCCACTGTTGCATTTCAATGTTGTATCAGTTATTTTTCTATTTACTTTTTATATTTTATTTCCTTCTTTCTGAATCAATCTGCTAATTCTAATTTTGAAAACACAGTCTCCTTCTAAGTTAAAACAAACTCCACAGAATTTTAAAAGCAGGAGCATGTGAAGACCTTGACTTTTGGTGCACTTTCAGCCCTTTCCTACTGCAGGAACTTCACGAAACGTACCATGCCAGAGGTTCTGCTTATGTTTCCTCTGTTCTCCGCTCACTTTGGGGGAGTTCCTGGAAGTAAATTTGGGTGCTGCTCAGAAGGAGTCATTATTGATCGTGATTGTCAAGCAGATGTGTCGTCACATTGCAACAAGGATGACAACAGGGTACACTTCCTGCATTGGCACCGGATGTAAATAATGGAGCTCGTCAACAAGCTCGTCAACATTCCAGACTCCCATGTTTTGACTGAATGGAATGGGTGTGAATCACGTGACCAGCTGGTGTTCTTGGGTGTAAAATGTAAAATACTTAGCATAGCCACTGTACTATAAAAGCTGTGTGTGGTTTTCTGCTAACATTTTAAACATTGGAGTTAACCAATCAAAACCAATACAGCAATTATTCAGTGGTCTGGGTTCTGCTATCCACACACAGGTAAAAGAACTGAAGTGAGAAAAATGAGAACTCAGTCAAAGGATAAATGTGAAAAAGAGATCCAGTTGCAGCTGACTGGTTCATTTATTCAAATGAACCAGTCAGCTAAGGTTGCCCCTTCAAAAGGATGCATTTCAGATTTCTAAATGGGACACTTTAGAGTAAACACAAAAGAGTCAAATGAGGAATTACATGTGAAAGCATTTTGGTTGAGTTCAGTGGATTACATTTGTTCTCAAAAATAGGAATTGTTTGAGAAAAATATGAATTTCAGTTAAAGGACGATTACTGTAGATTCACCTGGAATCATCCATCCAAGAGACCTGAGTATACTGTGTTTAGAATTAGGTTGTAAGAGTATACAATTTGTTATAGAAGATTGAAAAATGGAGACTCTACCTTTTTTTAACCATCAGGTCAACATATCAAATATTGTATGTAATTGTATTTAAAACTGGTAAACTTGAAACCTCCGATGTTGTCTCACACTTTATTTACACTTTAAATAAATGACTTCTCACATGCAGTTAAATCAGTAAATTGTAGTAAAAAGTACAGGGAAACAATGTTAAGTCTTCTGTTGTGTTGATGCTGTAATGTTAAGGGAGAAGGTGTTCCACACAGTTATTGTAAACATGACTGGGCAAATGAGATCTGGAGCAAAGCAAAGCTGTATACTAATTGTGAAATTACAGTAAAGATGATCATTTTATGATCATCTGTCAGTTATGTTTAAAAAGAATGAAAAGTTGTGCCCAATAGCAGCTGGTATACTGCCTTTTCATGTTGATACGGCTCAGTACGCTGCTTTGGATGAAGAAAGTTGAGTTTGTCCAGTGTGTGATCTGTTGTGTCTTTATTTATTAGAGGACAGGACAGGAGGAACAATAACTCTTTCAATGTACATATGGACATGTGAGTGGTGTATAAATGTAAGACAGACTTGAAATGGTTGTTTGAATAAGAGATCTTCAAATCAAGCAAGTTGTTTGGTGAACGTATGGGAGTTCAGGAAGAAAACCTTGTATCAGTAATGAATGACTTAGTAATTATTTTCATTATCATTTATTTTCTACTTATTTTCTTTATTTAAAAAAATTCTTGTATTGTTGAGCTTGTGTTCATGGTATTTTTTGTTTCTCTTGTACAGTGAGATGACTAATTGATGGACTATCAAAAAAAAAACGGAAACAACTCTGATATCTGATGAAAGCAAGATAGATGGAAATGTTTGGGGGATAAAGTTTGGTGCTGTATATCAGAGTTGTGACTGTGTCATTATAATGAACTTGTATTGAACCTCACACTGATCTATACCACACTGTATTTGTTCTCAAAATTAGAAAAGATTATAAACATGGGTTTTAAATGTAAACCAATAAAGCTGTCATTCAATCATGTGGTGCAGGCAGACACACTGGTATGCAGATCCAACTGTGACAAGCAGACAAGAGGCCTAATTCACATCCCATTGTATGTCAGAACGTGTGTGTGTGTGTGTGTGTGTGTGTGTGTGTGTGTGTGAGAGAGAGAGAGATCCACCCTGTATTGTTACACTTGAGGTCAGTCAGAAATGAATGAAGCCACCTGACACAGATCAAAACCTGTCCTTCAGCGTCACCACCTGTCACACCCCGACACACAAAACAAACCTACCCTGACTGGATACCACATACCACACATAACACACATACGTGAGCCGGACTTGATGACAAGAAGGCACCTTGCAGAGACTGGTGTGTGACTCACAGGACTAAATAAAGTCTTCATAAAGTCTCACCTCACTTAAGTATGCCAGATATTGTCTTTTTAATGGAATAGTGTATAACAGTAAAACAGGCTAAAGGGAAAAAACAAGCACAGCACATGAAAAAAACTAGATACTTTGAGAAAAAGAGATACGAAATGAGATGTAAAACATAAAAAGGAGAGAAGGAATGAGACATGCAAAAAGAAAAATGAAGACATTTGAAAATTAAAAGATGAGAAAAAACGTGAGAAAACAATGAGATGTGAAAAAGGAGAGAGAAGAAATAACATATAAAGATAAGAGCATTAGATTAAAAGCAGTAACAGGTTGGCTCACTAACTTGACTGGTTCACATAGCTGACATTCCTGCTCACATACACACTTCTCTCTCCCTCTCTCTCTCTCTGTGCCTCACTCTGTCACTCACATGTACCCAGAGGAAGAAGCAGGAATAGGAACGGTGTGAGTCAGGTTTTAATTCATTAAGCCTGAGTTAGCTGGTTTCCTGGGTGTGGCTGCAGGTTAGTGGTAGAGTCACATATACTACCTCTCTGTCTCATCACACATACATAGACAGTATAGACCTACTTATTGGTACTAGCAGTTGTTATAGTATTTGTGTATGACTTGTGGTAGTAAGAACAGTGGTTGCTCTATTTCAGTGTCTCTTAATGGTGAACATGGGAAACGTAAAACATCCATTCATTATTCAGTGCTATGACAAGACTGCAGTATTAAAGTCAGACCTGGATTAACCTGCAAGGGGGCCAAAACCTAATTTTGCCTGGGGCAAATATTAGCTATGGCCCCTACTCATCCCCCCAATTCCTCCCACTCTTTGTTCATTGTGGATGTATCCTTTCACCTTCAAAGGGGCACTCCACCAAGTTTACATGCCAAAGTCAGTTCACTAGACATGGGAAGTCCTACTCAGTCTGTGAAAACAGTTGTATAATTACAAACTAGAGGTGTGTTTCCAGTATTTTTGGAGTTGGACTCATACTACAGGGACTAAAAGCCAGGATATCTCTGCCTCTGCTGCTTCAGTTTTGGCCATTCTTTAATCTGTATTATGTGGGGCGTCCTGGTCAAAGTATATAACTTTTGCATAATTGTTGCTTGTCGTCTCCATCCCTCTCTCACTAGGTTTCCTGTCTATATTCACCCCATAAAGGGTGGATATAAATCAATGAAGGTGAAAAAGCCCCCAAAAAAGTCTCTAAAAAATCAGTCTCTTGTGAGTCCCCCAAAGTTAAGTGGAATTCTAAATCTCTCTATTAAGTATTTTAAGTACTTATCAAGTATGGTGCACATGGCAGACTGCCCATGTAAGCTTCATTAATTTTGGCTGCACCGCAGCAAATCTGTGGCCCTATAAACGCCAAAGTCTGTGACTTACTGAGTGAGTGGTGGAGTTCCCCATCGGCCGTTGCTCTTTCAAAATGAATAGGCGCGAACGTAGTTATGTACCGTAACTCCAGATTCTATAAGTATAAGCACAGTCCACGAAGGCTATCGCTAGTGCGTTCATCCCTCACTCAACTGGGCACTGAAGACTTTGAAGCCTTGTTTATACTCATGCGAGACAACGTGGTGTGGTCCACGAGCTACAAGCGCGCACAGAGGCTTATAGGCAGGGGGCGTACAAACAAAACATTCTATGAAGAAGTAAGAAGTCAACAACGGTTACCAGAACGTCACAAAACAAACATAGCTATGTGCGCTGCCCTAGAGCTCTTCAATGCTGAGGATGAATTGATCTGTTTATAGCTATTAAAAAGACAAACGCGAGCAATGGAGTGCATCACAGGACATCATAGGTAACTGGAAAACAACATAAAACCTACTGCTGTGAGAAGCAGAGACGATGGTTACACACTGTAACAGTCCAGCAGAGAGCAGAGTAGGAGAGAAAACAGCTTTCCATGTGCATCACTCTGACCAAACACTCAATACAGAGGGAGTCACAGAAATAACAACAGACATCCACAGATAGAAACGAATGAAAGAGCAGGGGGAGTTAGTAGATCATTAGTTCTACGTTCTCTTTCAAATCAAAGATCTTAAGACATGAGTGGAAAGTTTTGTACTTAAATTGGCCACAATATAGCACATTGCCCATACACGGTCCAGCCATATACTAAGTTTCGACCTAGTCTTGTTTAACCAGGACCTCAAAAACCAACCAATACTCCTATGCTGAAATACAAACTCCCCCACAGTTGCTGTGTGTCAGTTAGTTTGTGGTAATTTGATTAAACATAAATTTATTTATGAATATGCACCATGTAAGAACATATAAGCTCTTAAAACAGAATTTTGACACAGGGCCACTCTATAGGATATTTCAGGCCTTAAGACCCGTATTATTATTTTCTGTATTATATTCAAAAAATCAACAGCAGTGTGTCTTTCCAGAAATAGACCCTGTCATTCTATTTCTATTTTTTAAGTAGAAAGTAGTTTGTGTGGATAATGCTCAGTGCAGAGGCTCTGTTCCTGGAAAGAGTTGCTGTTGTTGAAATGCTTCAAATGCTTTCGCAAACTAAATTCCATTGTACTGGGGTGGAGCGAGAGAGAGAGACATCTTTAAACCTGGATAAAAACTATCTGCATGGAATTATACCACCAGAGGGAATTGAATAATCTGCTTTTGTAACCCTTTAAAGGCCCATCCAGTACCTTTTTGACCATAGAAATATACTATATATTCACATGGTGATGATGGTCAGTCAGGTGGCGGTCATTTGGTCTGTCCATCCAACATTTTGGCCCAGAGCAAGACATCTCAAAAACTTGAAATGTGTTGTGGATGTTCAGAAGATGATTTATAATCATTCTAGTGACCCCCTGACCTTTCTGCAAGCACCACCATCAGGCCAAAATATACTCTTGTGCACAAGAAATATTAAAATCACACAAGCAGATTGCCATGGAATTTACTCAGCACATGCTTGCTCCCTGGAGGATGAACCCTTTCCATTTTCAACACTCACTGACCTTTACTCTATTGTCAAGCCAAGACAAAAACTCTGCTTGATCTCTGATCTCTTTTCTCTTTTGATCTCATAATCTTAATGACAGACTGGTGTGAAATTTGCTGAGCACACTCCTGATCTCAGGGGATAAAACCGTTTTGAAAATACCTTCTCTTTGTTATCATCCTCAGGTCAAACTTCTTTTTTTAAGACTATGTTTCTGGGCATTTTGCCTGTATTGGATAGTGACAGTTGCAGAGAGTGACAGGAAAGACAGGAGAGAGAGAGGAGATGACATGCACCAAAGGGACCTTACCTGTACTGGTAAGGCTCCATCACAAAATCATCATTATCATCTTTTCATATTAATCAATTGTCAAAATTGTAATGAGCAACCACATTTATATACTGTATGTGCAAAAACTCTCCAAAGTCCAAAGGAGGAGAAAAATTCCCTTAAGTTTCCTTTAGATTTCAGCTGTCAGAGGAATCTTGAGGCATCACAGTAAAACACAAGTGACTCAATACTGAAACTGAATCATCACTGCCCCACCACCCCCCACCCCCACCACACACACACACACATACACATACACACACACGCACAAACTGTGTGTAAGCATCAAGGTTTTGGCTTTGCTGTATGAGATCATGCTGTCAATCCAAGTCCTCCCTTTTCCAACTCTCCTCGCATTCCTACATTCCACCATCACTGAGAGAGTGTGTGTGTGTGTGTGTGTGTGTGTGTGGGGGGGGGGGGGGTAGCAAGGACATAAGAAGAGATGAAGGAGGTGAAGAGTGTTAAGGCAAAGAGAGGACAGGAGAAGAAGAGAAGAGGTGAGGACAGAGAAGGAGGAGGAGTGTGAAAGAAGGGTGGAGTTCAATAGAAAATATAGAAGAAGAAGTAGAATAGTTTATGATAAAAAAACATATTTTCATTTTCTGCTCTCTCCTTCTCTTTGGAATGCATCCTTATCTGGAAGGCTTACATGTTGTTGGTAATTACAGCCTCTTACATAAGCATGTAAGGGTCCTGCCATGGTGCACACACACACACTGGCCCCAGTACGGGCTGGTACTGAAAATGATTAGGACGGGTTAGCACAGGGTATAAATCTGGAGGAGGAGGGGAGGAGGAAAAACTGAACTGGAGCAAGAAAAGAGAGAGGTGAAAAGCTCAAATAAAACACACACAACTGAAAGTGTGTTCAGTTTCCATTTGAACATCCTGCATGATGAATCATCTTCACAGTGAATTCTAAAAGTGTGAATGCAGATAATACCAGTGCGACGTGTTTCGATACCTGATGAAGATATTACGTCATCAGTGTGATGAACTGAGATACAGGGAGTGCCTAAATGTTACTGTTTGTTCAGTGTGATCAATTGTGATAAATATTTGACCAAACTATCTGCAAACTATCAGCGGAGAGAGAACAGTGGAACATGGAGCATCATATTTGGGCTCCTGGAATAAAGCAGAGGGTGTACCTCTCCCAACTGACAGTTTTGCATCTCTGTTATCACACTGACAAGATCTGAGAGAACAAAAGGGCATAACATGAACATGTGTCGAAGGTCTCAGACAATGGCATGTATCACAACCCTGTATACCATCAGAAGACCTCAGACAGCAGCTTTGTTATACTTACTGGAATAGCATTCATGGAATTATAAGCTAAGGCTACTTGAGTTAAGCCCCGTTCACAGTGGACTAGTATTAGCTGGGCTCCTGTGATTTGTAGTAATTGCAGAGGTTATCTGTGGTATTAATCCTGTGTATATCAGCAATTCCTTGGTTATCTTTTGTGAACTGTAAAGGCTGCTGTGGGAATGATTACTATTTGTGTCTGTGGTCAAAAGCAGCACTCAGGAAGTGAAGCAGATGTTTTGTTCCAGTCGTGGAGACAATCCTTGGGATTTGGTCAATGAATTTGACAAAAACGCAGACAGTTTAACCCAAAACACAGACACAGGGGCTAAACTCCTTGACCCCAAGGTAATACTAGTCAAATGAGGATGCAACGTTAAAGGAATAGCTGTAAATGAATATAAATGCTTACTTGCTTTCTTTCTGAGAATGGGATGTTCAGATGGCTATCAAGCTCATGGCTATGTGTTAAGTATGAAGCTGGAGTCAGAACATTTTTAGCATATCTTAGCATAAAGACTGGAAAGGGTGAAAAAGAGAACTGTGTTACCAATTGTAAAAAACTGTAATATTGCTTGTTGCGGTGTCCATAGCTCTCTAATTTTGTCTGTCATTTTGGTTAATTGTCTGAGTTTTTCCTCTTTTCTGGTTAATTTTACTAAGGCTATACTGAGGAAGGCAGTTGCATATTTATAAATGATAATCGGTTGTATGCACAGGCTGCAAATGTCAGTCTGTAGAGAAGGAATTATTGTTGGTTAGGACATCAGGGCTCGGTGGCTAGTGTTATGACAGTGTAAATGCACTTTACTTTGTGGCCTTGTTTAATTTAATAGTCAGTGGCATGACACCAAGCCCCCAGAAACTGCATTGGGCTATAAAGCCAGTTTGACATAGTGGCCAAACTGTGTAATTACAGTCCGTCTTGTCATGCATTCTGGCCCCAAAAGACTTTTTCCCACAGACTTACATTGTGAAAAAGACACCTGTAAATCAGCGGATACTTTTTTGTGAGGTACATCAACTAGCCAGTATGAACAGTTCAATAGCCCTTAAATCATTATGTCCTAAAAGTTGTAAACTTCACTAATAGCAGAATCCATAGTTATAGAGTCACTGTCATTCATTTGAGTGAGCCCGATCCTGGGCAAAATTGGAAGCAAGGCTGAGCTGCGGCGCTGTATTCAGGTCTTATTATACATCCATGTGCATGACACCATGGATGTATAAAGAAAACTGGATACAGCGTTGTAGGCGGGGGCCCTATCATTCCTATGAAAGTTGCTCAGTGGCGCATTAAGCCAAAAAAGTTTGACTTCCAAGTATAAAATTACCTGGATCTTCTGCATAGCTTCTGCGTTCGTGCGGACCTTATAGCAAGCGCACTAGCGTTTCCTTTAACCCCACCTCCCAACCGCTCTATTAGTGAAGTTTATAACTTTTAGGAAATAATAATTTAAATAAGGGCTATTTAAGTGTTTGTACTGGGAAGTTGATGTACCTCAAAAAATATCCTCTGATTTACAGACTCTCTTTCACAATGTAAGTCTATGGTAAAAAGTATTTTGGGGCCAGTGTGCATCACATGACGGACCTGGAAGTTGTAATTTCACGGATTGGCCACAATGTCAAATTGGTTTCAAAGCTTGGCGCTCTTCCTGGGGGCTTGCATGACACCTGTTTGCTTATTCAGAGTCTATTCTGGCTCCTCTCCTAGAATGGTGGCCCAACAGTATTTTTACACAAGTAATTTTACTTTGTCTTTAGAGTAATCTTTTACTTGAGTAAGCTATTCTAGTAGGCTTTTCCATCCCACAAATTGTAAATATGAGAAAAGAAATTGGGTTGTTCACTTATAGGTATGGCTGGCAAATTCTGCTTGGGATCTCAAAAAGGCTTAGGATGGCCCTGCAACAAGCAGCATTACCAAAGCACTGATATCAGGAGGGGTAATATTAAGTAGCTTTCCAGTACTTGTAGCAGCAGCAGAAGTACTGCTAGTAACTACTAATGTAAACAGTAGCACAACAGTGGCGCATCAGTATGCTAGTAGTAGTCACAATATCAGTATTATAGTAGGCCAGTGTTGTGGTGTTATTACTCTACTCCAGCGCCATGTCCCGCCCCTTCTGTTGTGTCCTCCAGTCTCGTCTCGTCAGGTTAGAGGAGGAGGACGGGTTACACTGGCACCTCACATCCCATACTGGATTTACCGGACTCCACCTGTCGCGAGCGCTGTGTTGTTGTTTTGTGTCAGAGTCATAAGCGAATGATAACCGTGCACTCTGGCTCAGGACGGCACGAGACACACCGAGTGTCGCAGGGCAATAGAACATTAACAGACAGGTGAAAGTACCGCTTCGGCTCTCATCGCCTGCTCTGAATTCGATTTTCTTTTACCCGAGGACAGAGTGAACAACAAGCATAATTCCGGTGGATGGTTTTATCCGCAGTGCCTCAGCCAACCAGCCAACCGGGGAGCAGAATGTCAAGACAGCAGCAGCACCGGACGCCGTTAAAACTCACCGACACCGTGGTGGAGGTCAAGAGCAAAGTGAGTGGTGGGCTAATGGGGATGTCTGACTGTTAATTTTAGTGGCAATGACAAGATACGGGGTCTGGTTGATGCTACCACTCTGCCGGTGCACTGACAACACCGACATAACCTTGTGCTGCCGTTCATAAGATGCGTGATGTCTCTCCCTTTCGCTCTCCGACATACAAGCCGACACGTTTTACCGTTGGTAAATCAGGGAAAATAAGCTGTATTAATGAAAAGCGAATGGGGTGCAGCTGGCAGCCGGCCTGGGTGCGCCGACAGGCTACCAGACCCGAGCCTCCTGTCGCCCGCCGCTCCGTTTAATTCCGCATTTACTCCGTCCTTTCCCCCCCTCTGTGTCATAACACCGATTCTGCTATCCAGCCTCCACAATCTCTTCCTCCTCTCTCTACTATGTTTCAGTGTCTCTTTCTCTTGTCTCGTTCGGCTGTAATACTGTAGTGTTAGGCTATTTTGTTTGTATCAGTATCGGTGCTGGCATGTTAGCACTAGGCTACAGTAGGTGTTAAGGTTAGGCTATATTTACTTTGTAACTACATGCACGCAGTTACTGTACAGTAGCCTACAGTTCTGAAGTAATTGTACTTTCAGTATTTCCATTTTGGGAGACTCATTTTCCACTAATTAAGGAAATGGGCATGTGTGACAGTTGTAACTTCATAAGGATAATAAGGTAGGCTAGAACATTCATTACATTCAAAACATAGATAAAGGTGACAACTGTGTTGAAACCTATAAATATGTGCTTTGACATTACCCCCCCCCCCCCCAAAAGACTTATGTGCCAGCAATATGTGAGGTACTTAGAACAGCTACAACATTAAAATACTTACATTAATAATGTACCACACTGGAAGGAAACATTCTTCACAATGAACAGGCCTCCTTAAACTTTTGAGTTTCAATGACTTTCCCGATACTGTGAATGAGCGAGGATATAGATGCAGTGTTAAGACTTTTCCAGTGCTGGGGTTTAACTGCAATAGTTAGGAAAAAATAAAATCTTATCTTATGCAGGAGAGTTCAAACTTGGCATTGTCCTTTAAAGTATGTTTTTTTAAATTTTTTTTTTATAAAATACCTTTACAGGCATTTAGAACTTTTGCATCTGAATGTTAACTGTAGGTTCATAACACAACTCTGTGGTGAAAAATGAAAGAGGCTCACCATTTAAACCCCCAGTAATTGTCAAACAAACATGTCATGATGTTTTTCAGCTTTAGGGCACTCATGTAGTACTGTAATTGTATTGTTAACAATGTCTTGCACTGAGGAGCATGTAAATCTGTACTGACAGTACATGTAAGCTCTGTGCAACTGCTGTACTGTGTCTTAAAAAAGAAAGACTTGAAATATGACTGTCAAGGGACAAGCTGCTTGACTACCTGCCACCCATGGCCAAAAAATGGCCAAATGTGACCACGTACTAACTCACGCACTCACTTACTAAATCAGGAGCCCGCAGAATTAGATGTTGCCAGTACGACCGTTGACAGTTGGCTACTAGTTCTGTGTGAGAATGCCTTACAGAGCAGTGCTGTGCTGAACCAGTTGTAGGAAGAGTCATTGACTTTAACTCGATATATTATTGTGTCGGACAGCTAAGTGCCATGTTAAAGCCACGGCACATACTGAAACTGGAGGTGGTAGTAGGGCTGGGAGTGCCTCCTGACCCCCGCTCATTCTCTTCCAATAGGATCACAGTTTAGTTTCAGCTAACAGCAATGCAGGCCTGTATTGACTCTGTCACGCAGCTGTTGTAGTGGTCTAAGTCAATGTTATGTCCATTTTCAGAAACCATGCAGACAACAGTGATTGTAAAAAACAAATAAAAATTGACTGAAATAATGAAAAAAAAAATCACTGATCTGATTGACCTACCTACCTTTAAAAACATTGACTGATTACCATCTGAGGGCAAAGTTTTCAGGATTTGAAGGGAAGTACTTCATCACTAAGCTTGGAATAAGGAGAAACACCAGAAACTACACACACACACAGTCACTTTTCTCTCTGACATTCTGTCTGGTATGGTCCCTCTCAGATGTGTATAATCTGAGCTGCCAACGGTTGTCTCTGTCTCTCGCTCTCTGCCTCAGTGTCTATCTCACTCTCTCTTTCTTGCCTGTCAGATTATTCACTTGGCTGTCCTGGTCCTTGATCAGAAATAGGGCTGCAGCTAACGATTATTTTCATTATCAATTAATCTTCCGATTATTTTCATAATTAATTAATACGATTACGATTAATCGTATAGTCTATGCTCATCACAGTTTCCCAGAGCCCAAAGTGACGACATCTTCACATTGCTTCTTTTGTCCGACCAACAGTCCAAAACCCAAAGACTTCATTTACTGTCAGAAATGACAAAGAAAAGCAGCAAATCCTCCCATTTAAGAAGCTGGAAGCAGCAAATGGTTGACATTTATGCTTGAAAAATGACTGAAACGATTAATCGATTGTCAAAATAGTTGGCAATTCATTTTCTTTCCATCCACTAATTGATTAATCGACTAATCGTTGCAGCTCTAATCAGAAACAGTGTTGGCAAAGTAATATACACACCAATATACATTTTCACATCCAACGTACAAATACAAACAGTGCTAGGATGTCTTTTCACATCTGTACATGCTTTGAAGCTACTGGGGAACAAACCAACATACAAAACGAATATTTTCCTCTACGTTTTGGCCTCTTGTCCACACGCAAACTGAGTTTTAGGTCACCAAAACAAAGATTTTTGATAAACACCTTCTAAGGTCTGGTTTCTGTGTATCTGTGTGGACACGACAAATGATGATGTCATCACCTCACTTTGCGCATGCCCATTGTTGCTTTGTGTAATGAGCATGCATCTGAAACAACAACATTTGATTAGCACTGCTAGGTCTAGTTGCAAGTTTACAGTTTAACTTAGCATTGCTGCAGCACTAAACTAGCTGTCAGATAACTACAAATAACTAGCTACTGTTGTTTGTGTTTTTAAATTACTACCGCCAGAGGAAAATAATCTCACTATGCATGCACAGATGTTCCTCTCTGGTATTTGATGTATTGTTGATGTATACTTTATCGCCACCCACTGGCCCAGCATGCTTGTTTGAGCGTTTGGAATCGTTTTTGCATTCCTGTGTGGACAGAGATATTTTGTCATGTGGACAGAATTTTTTTTTAAACGGAAAGGGAAAAATATAATTTTCAATTCAATTCAGTTTTATTTATATAGCGCCATATCATAACAAAGTTATCTCAGGGCACTTTTTCGAATAGAGCAGGTCTAGACCGACTCTTTATATTTACAGAGACCCAACAGTTCCCACCATGAGCAAGCACTATGCGACAGTGGCAAGGAAAAACTCCCTTTTAACAGGTAGAAACCTCGAGCAGAACCAGGCTCAAGGTGGGCGGTCATCTGCCTCGACCGGTTGGGTTGAAGGGGGAGGGGGGGAGCGGGAGAGAGAGAGCAGGAGGAAAGAGAACATACAGCAGCTCAATACAGTATAGATATGGTAATGGCATTGATGTTAACACCAACGGAAACAACACTAAGAGCAACATTATAATAGCAATACTAATAACAACAGCAATAGCAGCAGCGGGTGCAGAGCAGGAGCACGGGGGCAGCTCCTGCTCTTGTTTTTAGGGATGTCCCAATCAGATTTCTTTGGCCCCAATCCCAATTCGAGTCTTTTAATATTGTGTATGTGCCTATACTGAGTCTGATCCGATTCTTATATTTACTGTTTACTGTATATAACTGTTGATTAAATATCATATTGAAGTAACTGGTGTAGACTACTAAATTTGGCACATTATTTTTCATTATTGACCTAAATACTAGAAGTTCTGATTCAAAACTATTAAGCTTATAAACTTAAATTATAGATAGGATATAAATGAAAGTTTAAAGGGTAATTCTGGTATTTTCAAAATGACTAATATCAAAAGTTTTGGAACTGGTCCAGTAGATCGCCTCCACTGGCATCCACGAATGGGCTGCAATGGCTGCAACGCAATCCTTGTGGGCAATTGTGCCCGTGAAAAGTCCGTCCACTAAAAGTGTTTTTTTTGCCACAGACAGGCTCAGATTGTTATTCAAAGTGTCTGACAACATTATGGAAAGGATCCCTACAAAGACCTTTTTTTCCCACCGTCGTCTTCCTGCAACAACTCAGCTCTCACAAGATTTCCAAGCGAGACTTCTCCTTGAGCAAGACTTCTGTTTGCAGGTGTTACAGAGTGGAGGTTCTTCCCTCACAAACACTCGCTGGCTGAGTACAGACACCTGCTGCAAAGAGCACACAAACCCAACAACAGACAAGTTCAGTTCTTGTTATCAAGTTATTCACAGAATTAACGTTAGTTAGTTAGTGACAGCTGATACGAGGTTTGTCATTTTAACCGGTGAAGAAGAGAAAACAGAATCAAGCGTCGGAGCTTAACCTTAGCCAATATTGAGCATAGCGGTAGTTCAGGCAGGCCACGAAATCAAGCTCAGCTCACGATCCCAGCTACATCAGTTGATAGCAGCTAATCTTTAAGCCAGCCCACATCAGCTGATGGCTCAGCTGATTCCATTCTATGCACCCATTGGCAAATTTCATTCAGGGTGCCTTATTTAAGCTGCTTTAGCCTGCCTACCCTTGCTGCTTCCTCTGCAACCCGCCTCCAACCCAGCTCCTCCTTTTCACACTATGTCTGACTTAATTAATGTCATGTATTGTTGTCATTGATGCCTGCTCTGTTCTGTACCCTAACGGGGTCCATGCTGCTGCTCTCCCTGTCTTAGGCTTTCCACATATACACGTGGAAGGGCAGGGAGCTCCCAGAACGGAGCCATGCCGCCAAATATAACTACTGCAGATGGAAATTAAGTTTTCTTTGACTATAGTGGTCCTGACTGAAATGTGTGTTTTGTCCACCTGGGTGTCTGAATTCAGAGCCACTGGCACCGCTGGGCCCAAATCCATCTTTTACATCCACACATTCATTTTCACTCACCTATGCAGCTAAATGCTCGCTCTGTATACGGCTGTCGTAAAGAGCACCAGTGCTGCAACACCAGCAGGCGGAGGACAAAATGCGGTAGAGTACAGGAAAGAGGTCAGGTTTATTTTAGCTGATACGATCCATTCAAATATGCTCGGATCGGCCTGATACCAATCCTTGGTGTGTGCTGTGTCTTTCTTTTACAGACTTAACTGTCCAGTGTTTCCCACAGGATTTCATGAGATCCTGGGGGGAGGTCCCTGAAGAAAATGTTTTAAATTTGAAAGTTAAATGCATCAATCTGGTGCACTTTGAGAGCAAAATTAAGAAGCTACATCTGTTTAACACAGTTCACAAAATACGCTAGAGCACAGCACATTGCTGTTTTTAATGTGAAATGAGCCCAAATTAAAATGCATAACGTTACAGTAATCACCAGCCTGTACATGAGTAAATAAAAAGCATAACATACTATTGCTGTTCCAAAGAGAAGTGTGCAATTATGTGGAAAAAATATGTATTAATATTTAATTTATAATATTTAAAAAACACAATCATAAACAGCAGTGATACGATTTCTAATAAATATAGTGGATGGGGAGATTTTGAAATTTCATTCATTAATATCGTTTATAATAGATCAATAGATCAGTGTGTTTTCGTGCCAGATTTGGTCATGGCGGGCGGAGAAAATGGAACAGATGCCGAAACTCGGCAGAGCGCAAGCTGGCCGCAGAGCTCCACAGTGCGGTGCCTCCTGTCTGAACAGCCCGATTGGTTAACATGGGCACCGAAAGGAAGCGGGCACCTCCTGTCTGGCTGACTACTAGCAAGGAACCTATAAATGAATCGAGACACTCCGATTGGCTGTAACTGCATCCACTGGAGCCAATAGCATTGTCCGATATAGAAATGTGACCTTTACACTCTAGTATGTCACCAACAAAGATGGTGGGTGAGAATTGATCAATGTACATACAAGCATGCAATTGTCATGTCCTGTTAGGTTTTATTTTGAAATTTTCTTACCTGTCTTGTTTCTTCAGTTCCTGCCCTCGTGTCTCTTTGATTATCCACACCTACTCCCCAGTGCTCACCTGCCCCTGATGCGCTCGTTAACCCCCTTCTATATATATATACCGGTCCCCTCCTTTTGTTCTCTGTCGGTTTATTGTTGGTGGTCTCTTTACATGCAAATAGAGCAATAATTATCAATGATCCTGGATGGTTTAGGTTCACTAAAGTTGACCTAAAACTTGACGAACAATGACCTGTGAAATCACTACAGGTAAGCCGCACACTGTTAAGATGGGACATTACAATGCGCACTTGGCTGCATTTACCTCAGTATTCTAGTGAGACATCAGCTGTACCAACACCACTTCCACCCCCCCCCCACTCTCTCTCTCTGTCTCTTTCTCTCTCCACCGGTTGAGGTGGCTTATGTATATTTTGTGAGTCTTATTCCATATCTTTTTCAGACTTAAAAACTGTAATATCATTTGAAAGTAATACTTTTTCTCAAGTGTAGTTGAGTGGTGGCTGAAGTAAATATTTTAGAATCAAGCACATTTGCGCTGCACCATTTTCTTAGTTCATCTGGCCCTATGAGCCAACATAACATCTGAAGAAGCAATTTTGTCACAGTTTTTCACAACTTTCTGATGTGTTTGATTAGTGGAATTCATCTACCATTTTCAAGACAAGTCTCATTCTGAAATCAAGTCTCTGTTGAGAGAGACTGTGATTTAAGGCAGAGTCTGTCCTGCCTTGGTGAAAACTGCCTTCCTCCAGCACATAGCCGTAGTTATGCTGTGTAATAGTCTAATTATTTGGACAAAGCGCATAACATTAGGCTGCCAGCAAGTCATACTGTCATGTGACTTGCTTGTGGTTGCTGTGTATGTTAATGCAACATTGTTAATAGGAATTGATCCGCAGCCTATCACACTGGTGATACATATTCAGAATAGGCCTGATTGGTGGATTCCTTAATTTGCTTTCCCATCAGGCTGTGTTTTCATGATAATCTGAGTTATACAGGTTGCTACTGTTCCTTTGTAGCGCTGATAATGGTTCCATTTACACCAACACAGTGAGTTTAGGCAATAGCCTGGTTAATCCATTTACATAATTAGCCTACATAAACCTGCCTTTCCCTAAAATAATCCATTTAACTAGACTAAAGTATTTCCAGTGTTGGAATTAGCAGTATGCATCTCCCCACCCAAAATAACATGTCTCCTGTCCCGGTACAATCACACCTTTACCAAAACAATTATAAGCATGTCTCTGCACTGTCATGCTGTTGATGCATCCCACCATCCATCCAGGTATTTCTGGATGAGGACTGATGAGGTTGGGTAGTCCAGAGGGAGTTCCGTGATTTAGAGTGAAGAAGTTTAGAATGGAACTGTGTGAGTTACATATCCCAAATATTTACCTTAAAGACTATGTGCCTATTTTGACAGAGCATAGTAGTGCACAAGAATGGATCAGTGACTGGGCTTGTGAAATAATGAAACACTGAGAGTGCACGCATACATAGTGTACACCTGATCAAATCAATGATAAATACACAACCACCTTCCCCAGTAGCAGGTGGCAAATGATGGCTGATAATAACTAAAAAGGGCTATGGACACTGGGGCATGATATAAGTATTGTTAAGCTACATAAATAGCTGAACAGCAGAATAAAGCATCACTGAGGCAGACAACACTTAGCTGTATAAACTCCACAGCAACTGCAGCCCAAAAACAAAGCAAAAATAGTCTTTACACTCTGACTAGTGCTTACACAGAACACTAGGTTACTAGGCATGACAGCTCCCCTCTGGAGAGTGAGTTAAGATAAGATAAGATAAGATAAGCCTTTATTGTCCCACAGCGGGGAAATTTTTAGCGTTGCAGCAGCCAGCAAAAGTGTCATATATAGAAATACAATAAAAATAAATAGAAAAATAGAAAAATAGTCCTATACACAGTATAGACAGAAATAAATAATAGAGTGACTGAGTGCAGTTGTAAGTATGAACAAATAGATAAGATAAAAATATTGCACATATATAATATACATGTATATGAAAATATTTCACAGCAACATATGAAGTAGATAACATCATGAATACAATATATGTATGAAGATAATGCACAGCAGTAGATGAAGTATAGTAGTGAATAGTCTGCACACTGACAGTCAAGTGTAGATTACCGGGAGTTGTACTGATTATAGAGTCTGACAGCAGCAGGCAGAAAGGACCTACGGTACCTCTCCTTCAGACACCGCGGGTGGAGCAGCCGGTCGCTGAAGGAGCTGCCCAGTGCTGAAAGAGTGACATGTAGGGGGTGGGAAGTGTTCTCCAGTAGTGATGATAGCTTGGCCACCATTCTCCTGCCTCCCACCACCTCCACTGGGTCCAGAGGGCATCCAAGGACAGAGCTGGCCTTCTTAATCAGTCTGTCCAGTCTCTTCCTATCCCTGGAAGAGATGCCACTGGCCCAACAGGTCACCCCATACAAGACAGCTGATGCCACCACAGAGTCATAGAAAGTCCTCAGGAGCGCACCCTGCACTCCAAAAGATCTTAGTCTCCTGAGCAAAAAGAGACATCTCTGGCCCTTTTTAAACAGAGCGTCCGTATTGTCTGACCAGTCCAGTTTGCTGTTCAAGTGACCACCCAGATACTTGTACGATCTCACAATCTCAATGTCCGTTCCCTGGATGTTCACTGGTGTAGGTGGAGGGAGTTTGCGCCTGCCGAAGTCCACCACCAGCTCTTTGGTTTTACTCGCGTTGATCTGGAGGCGGTTCTGCTGACACCAACCCACAAAGCCCTGGGTCAGTTCTCTGTACTCCCCATCATCCCCGTTGGTGATGAGGCCGACGATGGCAGAGTCGTCAGAGAACTTCTGCAGGTGACAGTTCTAAGTGTTATGGGTGAAGTCCGCTGTGTAGAAGGTGAACAGGAAAGGCGCCAGAACGGTTCCCTGTGGAGCCCCTGTGCTGCAGAGAAGTGTGTCAGACACACAGTCCTGTAACCTCACATACTGTGGTCGGTTTGTGAGGTAGTCCAGGATCCATGCTGCCAGGTGATGGTCCACCCCAGCGTGCTCCAACTTGTCCCCCAGAATCCTGGGCTGGATGGTGTTAAAAGCACTGGAGAAATCAAAAAACATGATCCTCACAGTGTTTCCAGCCTTTTCTAGGTGAGAGAGGGATGTGTGAAGTAGGTAAATGACAGCGTCATCCACCCCAATGCGGGGTTGGTAGGCAAACTGCAGAGGGTCCATACATGGGCTCACCAGCGGACGCAGGTCACCCATTACTGAGTTTGCTGTACTCACTGAATGGCAGTCTGTGAGCCTTGTGCACCATGTGATCTGTTGGTCATGCAACATTGAAATCAGTGATCAATCAAGGTAGATGCAACCTTTAATTTCCAGCCACGGCGACGGCATTATGTTTTCAGGTTGTCCGTTTGTCCGTCCCATTCTTGTGAACACAATATCTCAGGAACGCCTTGAGGGAATTTCTTCACATTTGGCACAAACGTCCACTTGGATGCAAGGATGAACTGATCAGAATTTGGTGGTCAAAGGTCAGTGACCTCACAAAACACGTTTTTGGTCATAACTCAAGAATCGATGACCATATTTCACAGTTGGTCTGACAACTGGTAACACTTTTGACTCAAAGGTCAAAGATAACTGTGACCTCAAAGTGGCCTTGACAAACATGCTTTTGGCCATAACTTTGATGCCATAACAATGACATGACAAGTGATGACATTTTTTACCCAACAGGTCAAAGGTCATCTTCACTGTGACATTACAAAAACACTGGAAAAACACTTTTCTGCCCATTATCTATGAAAATCCTTCATTAATCAGTTCAACAATGTGTACACTTTATACCTTTTTATTCAATTCCTTCCAAGTTTTCACTATGTATATTATGAGTCTGGACACACATGGATGTAAACTTGACTGGTTGGCGGAGGCATACACTGCGGGGCGGTAATTCTAGTTTACCTATGCTGAGGTACAATAATGCTAACCTTAACTATAACCCAGAATGACGACATCATTCTTCATTGTATTGCATTGTGGTGCATTTTGTCTACTGTGCACTGTGTAACTCTGTTACTGTTCACCAATTGCTATGGTGGGCCAGGATGCAGCTGCACCCTTCGCATCCCCTTAAGCACAGCCAGTGTTCCAGAATTAAGTGCGTATCACTCTTGCGTATTTTCAAACAAAGAAAATGTCTTGCTAGCTTTATATCATGTACTACTGATATCTGAAAGTCTACTGCAGGCTGAACTATGATTTTGTTGCTGGCATGCAGCTGGAATGCACCAAACTTCTTCAAACAGAGCAGCTTTACTTCTTTATTAACGGAGCATTGCATTAGTTCACGGAGAGTATTGAGTCGTGCTTGCATTAGCTGATTAGCATCAGCTGTTTCATTCATGCTTCACCACCAGTGACTCATTCATCAGCTGCTTGTAACATCCAATCATATTTATTATTGCTGATACTATGGTGTCAACACCATTTGCTGCTACAGCTCCCTCCACCGCCTCAACCTCCCCCTATTGGTATAGCGTTGGTATTTTTGATTTAACTAAGCAGAGCCTTTTCCACCAAATGTAACTGTGTTACCATTTGGTATGAAGGGTCAAATCCTTGATTTAAGTTTATTTGACTGCCTCAGGATACAGATCTGAATCTATGACATATTGTACTCAAGCCTAACTTTTCCCCATAATGCCCCAAGCTCAAACCTACAACCCATGCAGCACTACAGTTTGAAATTCCACCAATGGCATACCTCTGTATTTATCATAGTACTGCAGGATACACCTCCCATGAGTGCATGCATTGGCAAAACCATGCTGCAGTTTATTTGTCCAGGTTTTACAGTAGATATCCCTCTCTGAGATTTCTTCCTTCAGTAGAATGATACTGAATGAAATTCACCCTGGTTTACATAGGGATTATTTCATAGAGAGTGCAGCCTGTGGATTATCCATTTACCTCCATTGTAGCAATGTGTTGATCATGAGCGTATCGTTCATTTGAACTACTCTTTGATATGAACTAGTAGTAATGAGTCGTCTCAGAGAGTAATTAGTTCATTTTGCATGCGCATTGGACAACAATAATAATGCATGAGTTTTGTTTACTCATGTGACAGCTACACAGACTCAGTATTGGACAGAAATGAGTCGTCGTTGTGTCCCCCCCCCTCCCCCCTCCAAAAAAACAAAACAAAAACTGAGCGAGATTTAAGGAACTAAGTCACTAAAATGAACCGGTTATCCCATCACTACTACATTGTATTCGGCAGTGAATCTAGAAAGAGATGTTGCTGTTCAATTTTTTAAAATGCTGTGAGCAACACAAAATAAATTAGATTCACCTCCATTGTATAAGAACTCAGAAGACAGATAAAAACCTAGACAAATACAATCATAATAAATAAATATGCATCAATAAGAGATAAGAGAAAAAACTAATTTGGGTGAACCGACCCTTTAAAGCTAGAGCTATATTTTTCATCTTTGTGGCTTCCTCTTGTTTGGTGTGAGATTTATTCTGGCAGTGTGAGAGTGTGAGACAGAGCCTGAAAGTGGGAAACCTTGATGTTATGTCAACTTTGAATGTTGCTCGTACATAAGGAAACCTTTTGTCAGTCTGCCCAGTGCTTTCTGCTTACAGAATGGTGCTCTGAGCCAGGATACATGATAAAATGGCCACTTTATGTTTTTCAAATATAATAATAAGAAATGTATGACTTAAATTTTCAAGTCATTCCATATGACTTATACTTGAAGGACACCACCAGTTTGAGTTACAAAATAAGAGGGCAATTTGGATCACAATTTTTTCTCACATTCATGCATATTTGTACACACACACTCTGTTTACAAGTAGGCTACTCATTGTCGCAATTAACATCACATCTCTTTTGATTCGGCCAGAATGAAACCGAGGCAGACACAACTCAGACAGTTAGTCCATACTTATTTCTGACTCAGACATATTCTTACAGCTACATTGACACTAGTTGTAGAAATCGTGTACTAGAGAAAACGAGACACATTCTGTATCTGCGATTTAGGAGCTGATAGCAAACTCTCCGGTGTAACGTTACTGCGTGAACTCGGCAGCAACAACACACAGCCATCTTTCCTGCATTTAATGTTGCCATGACAACGATGTCAACGATAGGGAGATTGAAGGCAGATTAAAACCACATTCATCAGGGGACAGGATTGCTGTGAATGATCTCCAGCTACACTGTATATTCAACGTCACTAACAATTAATTGATCAATATTGTATGTATGTATTTCAAAATAGAAAACGTTACACTTCATAACGTATTGTATTCATGACACGAGGTATGGGCTGGGTCTGGATTGACTTGCCGTTCGGTCCAGATACGGACCTTGGTCCGGACTTTGAGAAGTCCTGCACTAAGGGATAGCTCCTGCGGAACAGTATTGCCAAATCTCTACCGGTGAACACATTTCTACCATTGCATGGTATATACCGTCATATCACCCAACCCTATTTGTATTCATGTAACAAAGAAATAAATATGATTACGTTTCAGACACTCCACGAAGAGGAATTTCCTGCTCTAACAGATATTGTTAAAGGCAACTCTTAATGCTGTTACATGATATTACTGTAATGTTATATGGTTGTATGTATCTGAGAGTCCTTCCTTCTTTGATGTCAGTGGTGGTAGCAGCCAGACACACATTTAAAATGGCCAATGGAACATGTAAACAGTGATAGTAATCTAGTTTGTCTCAGCTGTCAGTGTATTCAATACCACGTTGATCCTCTCCCATCCTAAACAGTGAAATATCTGAGGGGGAAGCACCACTTGATGTTTGTATTCATTGTCTTCTTCAGTTTGAGGCAGAGTACCGGCGCTTTGCTCTGAAGAGGAATGGCCCGGCTGGCTTCCAGGAGTTCTACCGCCTCCTCCAAACCATCCATCACATCCCTGGTGTCGATGTGCTGCTGGGATACGCCGACGTCCACGGAGACCTCCTTCCAATCAACAATGATGACAACTTCCACAAAGCCGTCTCGTCAGCCAATCCTCTGCTCCGCATTATCATAACCAAGAAAGGTAAGACTAGCTGGGACGAATTAGAGAGAAAATGTATCTTAAAGAAGAAAAGGTAGGAAATAGTCTGAACCCCTACATCTATTTCTCTTTACCACTCACTGAACCCATAGAACAGCTTTGGAGGAAAATAGACTTTTCTCTGTGCTAGACTACTCTACCTGTAGGCTGCCCTTCCCTGCTTTCGAGTGTGTGTGTGTGTGTGTGTGTGTGTGTGAGGCTGTGCAGCTGCAGGGAAGGCCTTTGTTCTCCACATCAAACATGGTTTATTCTTCATACACAACGCCACCTGATGATTCTCTGCCTGCCTGCTTTTTTCCTTATGCAGTTCTCCCTCTGCTTCATTAGACACTGCTGTCTAGGTAGTCAAAGACAGATGGAACAGAGACAGTGTTAGACATTGCAAACCCATCACTTAAGAGTTTGCCATATCTAGAACTGGGGAACACAGCCTGAATTTTAGGGATAAATCCTTATTCTGTTAGGCTTAACACATTCATTCTTCACCTTGGAAACAGCAGTTGACAAGCACTCACTCACTTATTCCGGAGCTTTTGACAGTATTACACTGTCTTCATCAGCAGATGGAGTTTGGTCAGTTGTCACGGAACTGTAGATGTTGAAACTTTCCATTATTCTGAGAACTTTTAGGACTTTTTTTTCAATGTTGGCTTTAAATTGAGCTTGGCAGCTATCTGTCGATAAAAGTACGGTTGAAATTCTGGAACAAGCAAGTGGACCTTGAGTTTAATTGAGGGAGTTGAGATTTCTTGTTAAAGGGTACTCTGCAAGACGCACATAAACCAGAAGATTAATTCTGTGACAGAAGATTAACCAATTTAGGTTTTCTTTTCAAACCACACTTCATAGTGGGCTGTGCTAATTGACAGTATGGCTTTACAGTGCAATATGTAATGATCATTTCTTGATCACAGGACCAAGAAAAGTCTAAATATGTTAGTTTTAAATTCATGTTGCTCTCTAGATCTAAAAGACAGCTATGTTGCTAGATACCAAGTATTTGTACAGAGGATACCAAGTAATGTTTTTTTCAGCCAGGTCAGTACAGTCAACGTATCTTTGTAATAACTGGCTCTACAAAACCTAAGAATGGCAGTTAACTGGTCTCACAAAGCTGGATATCAGCTTGCTAAATTAGGATTTCAGCGATGAGCACGTTCACATGAACCCACTCAACACGAACAAAGCCAGAACAGACAAAAATTACACTAATGACTGGATTTCTGTGGGGAAAGAATCTTAGAGCACTCAAACAACATCAAAAATCATTCAATATTTATAACTACAGTCAAATGACACGATCTAATTATTTATTGATAATATTGTATGTTGATACATTCGTCAGGGAAAGCAAGAGAGTCTGGTTTCTAAACACTAGTCCACAGGGTTTGTCTGATGTCTTTGTGCAGCTCGGACATGTCATTTATAGTGTGTCTGCATAAAGAAGCCTCACATACCCCTCCAAAGTTAGATGTGCATGTAGGGTGGTGCTTATCATAGAATCTGAATTGTGTTTGATCATCACAATGAAACATAGCTATGCAGCTTTGTACTTGTAGCTTATCCTATAGGCCAGTATTTTCCTCAGTCCACACTGTCATATTATCACAGCTTGACTGTTCCTTAATCTAAACTTCATTATGTTTCTGTGAAAAAAATAATTCTATTCTGTGCTGTAGCATGACACTTCATCACACTTCATAATGTAACTAATGAAGCAATAGGGGACATGGAATGTGCATGGCCGGCAAACAGTCTTTGTTTAAGATGAACAGACAATCTGAAAGTACAGCAACTCCTGTGGGGAAAACCACAGTCATAGTCTATGGAAAAATGATTCATGATGGTAATGACAGTCAATTGATTTTGTTCTTAGTGAATGTTGATCACTGATGGTCTGACAGTTTATGTAATGAGGAAAGGAACCTTTCTGGATATGCCAGTCTTAGATATTGGTCCAGCCTGAAGTTTCTTTCAGTACAGAATCTGTATATCTGATGGATCGCTCATCAACATCAGTCAACTTATACAATGAAGGAAAGAGTAAAGGTGAGCTTTACAAGACCCAGACCCTGCAAACTCATCAGATGGGCTTTTACATGTAATTCTGTCACTGCTGGTCTGCCTTTTGTATAGCTGAACTCATTTGATAATGAGCTTCATGTATTAACCCTGCTGTTGATACCAGTCTCTTTCTTCCTGTAAAAACACAACCTAATCCACATTCAGAGGCGAGATCTTTAAGTAGTTTGCAGCTGTCTGTGCAAATAATTCAATTACAGCTGAAGAATTACCAGTAAATAATACTAAGTCCGCTGTTGATGAAGGGTACATGGTTTTCCTGCAGCATATTATCATCTATTAGTGAACCAGCTCCTGTGTAAGCCAGTAGGTAAAATGCTGTGTGGATGACTTTTATTACAAAGGTGGAGGGAAATATTTTATTACCCCCTCACCCACCTAATATTAATCCAGTCCGAATGGGGCTTAAGAAGTGTTTTTGTTTTTTACCCATTTTAGATAAATATGTGCAAATAATTTGTAATAATAAGTACTAGGAAAACAGAACACACAGATCGAGTACCAGAGTGGGTGATGACAGACTGATTACCTTGCATACGAATGACGTACTTTACTTTAAAATCAGTATCTTGTTGTTAGGGGCATGACAGGGAGGGATGAGGAAAGATGCAGCACAGACAGATCAAACCATAGCCTATCAGGTTATATGGTAATTATACAGCCAGTGGCCAGATAGCAGACCGCAGGCCAGGAGTAACTCATCTTCTTAAATGAGTGGTTTGAAACGATTTACAACTGTAAAGATTTGATAAAGAATTCATATTTAGCAGAATCACCAATGAGTTTTGTGGCACACAAAAGATGTTTCTGTTGGCTGGGATAAAAGAAATAAACGTATCTTCCTATCTTCTACTCTGTGTACATTCATCCATCCCTCTCCATGCTTAGTTCTTCCATCGTGTATTATTTGACTGATTATTGCATACTATACTGCCGCATTGTTGTCTCCCAGCGCACCTTCTCTTGCTGTGTAGTTTGCATAATTCATGATGTAATGATGCTAATCTGCTGTTTAGCAGGCTGCTATTGTTCAGAATCACAGACAGCTGCTAGTTTAATAAGATTAACTCTGGTCTGGGAGAAGGAGAGGAAGAGAGAGCTAGGGAAAGGAAGATGTTTAAGACAGAGAGGCTGAGCACAGAGAGGACAACAGGAAATCAACATACACTTTTATTTCAACATCCTGTTTAACAGGGCCATTCATTTTATGGTGCAAGTTCAACAGCCAAAACATGTAGAAATGTTTCAGAATTCCATCAAATCCAACACAGTAAACTCTTAAACACAAACACACACAAGTTGCATTAGGAATAATGGCGTAATTTAATCTCCATTGTGCTTTAGAAGCTGGCCTGCACCTCATTAGTACGGATTAGACCATGAGTTAGCCAACTAAAAATCTACTCACCCAATTACTTTATCTTTCACCCCTGAGTGTAATCCTGTTTATATACCACATCCACGTGAATGGAGAGACTCATAGAGCTGAAGCCTCTAATAGAATGCATGCAGCAGTGTGCTCTCTTTTGGTATTGGGAGGTTCAGCCTACATGAACAGATTCACGTAGTGATATTTTTTTTTTTTTTTTTTGGGGGGGTGGGGGGGTTATAGATTCAGCTCTATAAAAAATCTTCTTAAAATATTCATAGTAGTCTTAGCAACATGCAACATTATAACGACTCTGTTATAATATTGCACTGTATTAGGACTTCACAATGTGTTAAGTGTGTAGATCTATGAGGCTGTAAAAGCTTCCTGACTGCTTCAAAACATCATTAACCTCTGTACCTCTTTGTCAAAGCTAAAAGGAGTTAATTTTGTTACTAAACAGAAGATTTTCCTTCTCTCTGTGTGCCCCTTTCTCTCTCTCTGTCCTTAAATTCATGTTACTTTCCCTTTATTTTCTATGACCTTTACTTAGGGTTGTTTTTGTGTGTGTGTGTGTGTGTGTGTGTGTGTGTGTGTGTGTGTGTGTGTGTGTGTGTGTGTGTGTGTGAGATTGAGAGGGAGTGAAAGCAGCCCATCTGGTGTTGTAAACCATTAGCCACTGAGTGGGATTATCTTACTCTAAAAGACTTCAATCATCAATCATCAATGGCAGCTCCACTCACTGCCACCACTTTGTGCGCTCTGTGTGTATGTGTGTGTGTATGTGTGTGTGTGTGTGTATGGGGGGGTGGGGGGTGTATTTGATGAGCTGCATCAGTACTGCAGTGGTAGCCTGGCTAACAGTCTCATCCTGAATTAGTATTACAGTGGTAGCTCTGGCTATTCTGCAGGAGTACTATAGTAGTTTTGGTGACAGTTCCATATTAATAGTATAGTGGTAGTCATGGTAACAGTTCTACAGGAGATCTACAGTAGTTGTGGTGACAGTTCCATATTAATATTACAGTGGTAGTCATGGTAACAGTTCTGCTAGTTCCATTTTAATATTACAGTGGCAGCCATGGTAACAGTTGTACAGGAGAACTACAGTAGTTGTGGAGACAGTTCCATATTAATATTACAGTGGCAGCCATGGTAACAGTTCTGTTGGAGAACTACAGTAGTTATGGTGACAGTCACATATTAATATTACAGTGGTAGCCATGGTAACAGTTTTACAGGAGAACTACAGTAGTTGTGGTGACGGTTCCATATTAATATTACAGTGGTAGTAATGGTAACAGTTCTGCTGGAGAACTACAGTGGTAGTTATGCAAGTAGATTTGCATGGCACAAATATTGTGGTAACAGAGAGAGAGAGAGAGCAGGCAGAGGAAGAGAAGGAAAGAAGGGTGGATGAAGGAAAAGACAGGTTTATCTTCTTCTTTCCAGAGGGTACCAAAGAAATGACTTTCCAGAAATAACATCAATACACAGACATACACAAATAAACACATAGAACACTGCCACAGTTGCTGACATGCTTGTGTCTGTAAATGTGTATAGGAATGCACTTATATCATGTTCCAGCTGTGAGTGGCAAAGCTCCCCCAGCCCTCTGACTGAAATCTCTTGTGTCTCTCACGGCTGAACATATCTGTGTACAAAACGATGAGAGGAAGAGGAGGTCAAATATTTAAACACAAGCAGCACAATGCAGGGATGGAGGGAAGGAGAGAGACAGAGAATCAGAGGAGGAGGTTTTCTGTCTGCAGCTCTTGCTGTTTGTCTTACCCTGGCACCACAGTAATTCAGCTAATGAGCTGAAATGAGTCAAACTGGAATGAATTGCTACAGTAGGACTTGTGACATAAGGAAGACAGTTAATGTTGTTTGTGGTGCTGTGGCACTTCTGGCACAGAATATGCACATTGCTCTGACTGGAAAAGCAGGAAAGGAACTGATACAAAGATTAGAGCAATTCTATTTTAGTTAGTTACTAACCTTCACTGTTTGTTAAATGCAAAGTGGGGGCAATAATTAAGTAACACTTAACACTAATGTATAAGGCAACTAGAGTGTTATTAATACATTCTAAGTAATGAATAATACCTGACTTAAACTAACAATTATTTTCATTATTGTTTAATCTGACGATTATTTTCTCAATTAACAGATTCATCATTTTGCCTATAAAAGGTCAGGAAATAATAAAATTGGCTACAGCCCAGATTGCTTGTTTTATTTGACCAACAGTCGAAAAACCCAAACATATTCAGTTTCCCATCATATAATATGACAAAGAAATGCTTCAAATCCTGACATTCCAGAAAATGGAACCAGAGAATGCTTGGCATTTTGTGCTTGAAAAAGGACAAATGTTTAATCAATTAATCATTCATAGGCTGACTTTTTCCTTGACATTGCAAGGCCATTTTTACATTTTACTCCCTGAAGTGCATTAATGGAAACAATCAAACTAAAGAAAACCAACTTTACAAAAGGCACTCATAGAGGAGAAGAGAGGTACAGATAACAGAGAGGTGGAGGAGAGACAGCTGTCGACTGTCCATTGTAAGATTACACCTTTAAGGTTTGAACTAGAAAAACAACCCTGCTGGCTCAGGCAGCACAAACAGACACAACCACACACAGATAGCACCTGCATCAACCTGAGCAGCACTTTCTTTATGATGCAGTGATGAAGTGTGAAAAGGGCTAAAACTGTTGCTCTTCTACATCTGATATGGTGATGAAGTGGCAGCTTACACGCAGTATTTATTATAGAGCTATATATTAATATAAATCAATATTTAATCGATTGTCTATAAGAATCCCTTGAATTGAATTAATTGTAATTAGGTATTTGGATCAGATTCCACACGTATTGTAAAATATTTAATATAGTATTAGTATAAAACTAATTGTACAATCCAGCAGTTTAGTGGAGACTTCTGTTCATATATTCTGACATGTAAAGATTTTAAAGATGCAGAATTATGACACAAATATTGATAGGCTGCATTAATAATCCACAAATATTTGATTATGTCAGCCTGTGTAATCACAAATCTCAAAGTGTTCCTTGTATTTAATAATAAAATGAAAAATGATACATTTTTAATGTGTTTTTAAGACTGTCTCTCACATCTGTGAAGAGTTTCATTTTCTGGGGAGTAATAAGTAAAGTGATAAAACTGTTGCTCATATTGTGTCACTGCAGAAACCAGAGCTTCAGTTCCCACTGGTGGAACGTCCAGCTTTGTTGGGTGGGATAGTGTGAAGTTCATCACTGACAGGTTACCTAGCATATGTCTGTTGTAACAGTTAAGATAACAGTGACAAAGACTGCAGAGTAATAAATGAATCAGTAATGAGTAATGATCATCAGTGACAGTCTCATCATCCGACTGTTGTACTCAATGCAGTCAAGTCCACAGACAGAGAAGTGAGGAGACAGACACTGAGAATAAACTACAGTAGGCAGTATACTCTAAACTTGTTTTCTCTTGTTGTGAAGCACAAAGGGAAGTTAGTGAAGGGTGAAATTACCATACATCTTCCTCTACAGCAGGTGTAAAGAGAAGCTACTGTCAGTTGGCAGCTTTATCAGTGGTTCACACAGACTGACTGAGGAGAATCTGAAATCTCTCTGTTCTGATCAGGAGAGAAGAGACCCTCCAGGTCTAACTGCTCTGGTGACTTTTTGCTTTGCTTTGGTTTAGTTGAAATGTTATGACTAGGGATGAAGTTCTATAGACAGGACATGAGCTATGGTGAAAGCTACACAACTAACAAGTCGTGCCAGCAGCAGCAACAACATCCAGTACAGTAGGAAGAGTAGTGCTGCTCTCTATTGCATACATATTGTGATATTGATATCAGACATAACACCCAGTCATAGATATTAAGCTAGTTGCTATTTCCCTTTCTCACACACACCAACACACAGCAGACAACACACCTGCAGATTTTCACACAGACATGTATACAGTACCTGCCTCCAGACCTCCCTGTCTCAATGTACCTTGCCAAGCACTGTGTGTGGCTATAACTGTCTGATGGTTAGATGGAGTATTATGGATAGTTTAATGCTAATCAGTCACACAATGCGCTAATTTTAAAATTACCTTTGCTAAGTTAAAGTTGAACTTTGAACAGATCAGAAATCAGAATCAGAAACGGATTTATTGCCAAGTAGGTTTTCACATACAAGGAATTTGCTTTGGTGTATTGGTACATAAATAAGCACAGTAGAGAAAAATAAAAATATATACAGATATATAAAATAAAGCCACTAAAAAGCAAGTACTGTAAGAAAGCAAGCCAAGAATACAAATATAAAATAGAGAAATTAGCATGATCATTGTAGCAGTTCCATTAGTGGGATTTTTCTATTGACATGACAGTCACATTACTTTGGGACAGCCCGACTTATTACTTAATTGCTTGTTTAACTGAACCTTTTTATCAGTTAAACATGCAATTAGTATTTTGTAGTTCAACATTCAACAGGGCTCACTTGACTAAGGCCAAAAATAACACATACTTGTCATGTACCATGCTCAAACCCAACCTGGCAACCTTTCAGAGCCATTAGTTTACAGTGGCAAGAGCTTGTCTTTAGGCTAAAGGCCATTTGTGATTTTCTTTGAGCTGAATCACTGAGATCATTTTGTCTTTGACACAATTTTTGTCTTAGTTCATTTAGATTCACAGTCAAACTGCAAGCAAATTAGAACTCTTCTGTGGCTTGTCCATTGATGATAACCTGCCATCCAACAAGGTTTTTAAAGACTTTAGGGGAGTAAAACAAATGTGATGCCTGGATGCCTGACCCTGCTGCTTTAGCTAAGGCAAGGCAAGTTTATTTAAACAGCATTAATCAGACACAAGGCAATTCAAAGTGCTTTACAGGGGCATAGAAATACATTAAACATAAGATGTTTAAAAATACTTTAATATTGTATTTAAAAGACAAAAAGCGACAAGCAAAATCAACCCAATAAATAGTTACAGATTAAAAAGTAGTTTTGTATCTAATTAGCTTCAGTAAATAATAATGTTTTAAGCCCTGATTTGAGCTGACCGTTTTAGCAGACCTCAGTACTCAGGAAGCTTGTTCCACAGGTGGGGAGCAAAGAAAGACCTGAGGGGTCTGGATGCTTCGTAACGTACCAGGAAATCAGAGATGTATTTTGACCCGACACCTTTTAGAGCTTTATAGACGAGTAATAGGATTTTAAAATGTATCCTTTGACACACAGGAAGCCAGTGCAGGGATTCAAGCACCGGTGTAATGGGCTCCACTTTCTTGGTGTTAGAGAGGACTCTGGCAGCAGCATTCTGGATGAGCTGCAGCTGTCTGATTTATTTTTTACTAAGACCTGTGAAGACACCATTACAATAGTCTAACTTGCTGAAAATAAACGCGTGAACAAGTTTTTCTGTACGAACAGCTTAGCATCTTTATGAGGATCCAGCTAAGTATAGTGGATTTGTCTCACACTCCAGAGTCCCAAAAATGGTTTAAAACACGGCACCTTGAATTTAAGTTGAGTATACTAAGACACCACATGCTTCTTAAGTATGATTAAGCATGTGATTTGTAGAGAGGGGTGTGCAAATGATTAAACAAGGTGTTTCTGTTACCCTCGTCATGGTCAAGGTTTGGTTTGATTTAAAATCACAATGAAATTACATTTTAAGATCTTGCCTACTGTTTAACTGTAAAACTGTAGCACAATGAAACACAAAGAAGGAGTATTATAAAAATATGTAAACCAGCGGGGAGAAAAATACAATTTGATCTCTTAAAGGGAAGTGTGATATTGTATTTTCCAGTTGTAGTAGTGAGTGGTGAGGGTTAATACCACACCCTCACAGCATGAGGTGGACTCTTTTGTTTCATGTCGTGCCCTCTCTGTCTCTCTCCTCTGCACAAGCCTATTGTAGACCTGCACTGGATTCAGCCATATGGCAGCCCATTGGGCTCCAGATGGCGGTCACTACAGAGTGAGGTCACTGTTATACACACACACGCACGCACGCACGCACACACGCGTGTGCATGCATGTATACATTTTGGACAGACAAAGGCAGATGAAAACATGCTAATATCCTAATGATTATCTATTAGTGTGCTATCCATTGTTTCAGTCAGTCTCTAAATACCCTCTAGGCTGCAGCCACTCAGTCATCTACATTTGTAGTCATTTAGTTCCGGAGCCTATCTGACCTGCCTAACTAAGTATATAGCCCAGGTCTTTCATTTCAGTCATTCCCGTGCCTTGGTCTGTAATAATGTGCTATGTGATGAATGGTCACAACATACAATCAAGACTGCCAGCCAGCCAGTCAGTTAATAAGCCCAACGTGTATTTTCACTCACATGATCTAAACCTATGACTTGTTAAGCATGTTAATGAGTGCATTGCATTTTATTCACCTCTATTTATACTATTATGCATTCTGATAGTCACATACTATGGGAAACAGAGCCTATTTTTACTTCGATTGTCTACATTTAACAAACAAATACCTAAAGGATTCATAAATCATTTCAAATAAATTCATAGATATTATGTTCAATAAATAATACTGAATCATAATCCATGATTTTCTGTGTATTGTTCAGTTCAAAGACTTAATAAGAGCTGCACTGCAACAATAACAGATAATCTTCTACACAAGTGTGTTTAACAAGACATTGTTTTATATTTAGTGAGATAAATCTGACAATTAATCATCGTATTGATTCCAGATGCTATTGCCCAGCTCTGTACAATGACTTCATTCTGTACATGAAATAGCACAGAACTGTATATTGCTACAGGAGTTATGGCATGGTATAAATGACCTTTGAGTCTGCAGTTCATTTCAGATACAGGTCAGGCAGTCAGTAAAGCAGTCAGTGAGTGGAATCCAGGCAGTAGTAGTTATTTCTTGTTCTCCTTGTGTCTGCCTTCATATCAATAAACTGAGCCTCAGCAGTTATAACATATAAGCATTTCATTATGTTTGCTTTATATTCTTTGAGCTAATGAAATAAAGATCTTTACTGACAATATGAATATATATTATCAAGCTTTTTGCTGCCACAGTGCATACACATACAACTGACACAACAAAAACACACACCTCCTAATATTTGTATCTTTATGAGGATTCTTCATTGTTAGCATTCATCCCCTGTCCTCTAAACCTAGCCACCATCCATAGCTTCATAACTTAATAACCTAATTTTAAGGTTTTTAAGTTTCAAACCAACACCTGATTCTTAAACAGCTCCTTGAAAACGTGAGGACCAGCAAGAATGACTTCACTTCAAAAACATGTTCTCACTCTGAAGGTTAAATGTCTGGTTCCCACAGAGACAGAGTTACACACATGCCTACATGTATACACTCTGATCTAGTTGCATTTTGCTCTATAAACATACAGTATTAGACCAGAGGTATAGGAACATGACAGTCTAACAATACTGTAGGATTTACATGGAATTATGATGTTGATCAGATTTTGGGTGTAACACAGCATTAAAGGACAGGGTTGGTCTCATATTTTTGGGGGAAGAGAGAGCCTACAATGTCGTTCTATTAATCTCCACTGTGTGTGTGTGTGTGTGTGTGTGTGTGTTTAGAGGGGGCTTAGCAGTGTCTGTGCCTTCAGGCTTTAGTCTGGCCCTTTCTGCTGAGGTTCTGTCTCTGTTCTATCTGCCTTGTCAGGAAACACACACACTCTCTCTCCCTCTAAATGGAGACAGTGTGTGTATGTTTTTCTCTTACATTAATGTTGCTCTCCATTGGTCGATACTGCTTCTCAGAGAGTGACCTAATGCACACCCACACACACAAAAAGTGTGTGTGTGTGACAAAGAAAGAAAGAATGCTGCATGAGGAATGCATCAGGTCAGGTATTTGTCTCCAGCAGAGAAGCTGCCTTCACTTTGTTTGCTCTTTTTCCTTTCCAGCTAAATGAAAGCCCGGAAAGACACTTGGCAATTAATGTGTGGGTGAATGTGTGACATACGTCTTTGACATGCTTTTTCTGTCTCTCTCTCTCATTTGTTGTGACACGGTCCAACAAACTGTGGAGAGACAAATAAAGGAGAGATGACAACACTGCATCTCTTATTACCAACAGATAATTCAGCTGTGTGACTCCACTTACTGTAAAACCTTTCACTTAAATTACTGACTTCAGGGGCCAGGTGCATAAAACTGTGTAGGTGCAAGACTAGAACTCTGTGTATGCAAAAAGACAGACATATGCGCTCTTTCACTCAGATTTATAAAGCCAAGTGTATGCATGGTTTTGTTTGATGAATCTCAATCTTTGTGAAATTGTGCACACACGCACAAACCGGATGTCCACGCCCACAGTTAGCCATAAATTGATATAGACAAGCCCTCAGTCAAACGGTTTTCATCCGTCTGCTCCACAAGTCTCTCAAAGAAAAGAACAGCAATGTCATCAAATCCAGATCCTTCAATAGTGCCAGAGCAGCCGTCCTTACATATGAGCGTTCCACACAACGGCAGTTATTTATGTTGCCCATAGTGTCCAAATTGAAATCATTCATCAAACATGCACCTGTAAACTATCATTGGCAGTGAAACTGTGTGTCAAATGTCAGAAAGGTATTCTGTAATGAGTTTATAATACTCATTAAAAATTGTTTAAAATAAAAAATACATAAAACCAAAAGCAGAATAAAAGCAAAGATTTAACCATTGAAATAGAATGTATAATGGCCTTTTATTAGCATAACTGAAGTTGGTAGGTGTATGTTTGTAATGTCAGTCTAGCCAGGCAAACACAATCATTAGTCAATAGATGGTGTAATGTCATGGAGTTGTTTGTCAGATTCCCTTCAGCATTATAGAATGTTGTCATACGAGTGCTAATAGAATGTAGTTTTGCTTGCCGCATTGCTGACATGCTGTAGTTAAGAGCCCTCTACTCAATTGTCATGTATAACACACACCACAGAAATGTCGGAACAAGACTCCATTGAGACACTCCCATTGTCTCCCATGATTACCCTGCAGTGTAAGTCTTGGTGGTGGGGTCAAAGAGTGAAATGTTTTGATTTTTGACATACACTGTAAACTAAGCTTGTTTAGACTATTTGAATTTGAGTGACGTGGCAGTTACAGTTTTGGATAAACATTCTTTGTTCAGCATTGTTAAAGAAAGAAAATCTCCCTTTTTAGCGATGCTTGGTAGTTTTGTTCATCAAAAAATAATTTTCTGTTGATCAAATAATGGATTAGTCAACTGATCATATCAGCTCTATCACATTGATGTAGAAATTGTAGGGGTAATAGTTGTAAGGTTTTTAACTGATGTCTCGAATAGAGGGACCATTCCCACTCTAACACAGCAGGTGTTACAATGTGTTCTGTTTGACCAACCTCCCTCTCCATCTGTGTCTGCAGTTATGTTAAGTTCAGTCTCTCTTTGGGTGAAACGAAACAAAACTTTACTCACTGACTAAAATGTCACTATTTTTGTGGCTGTTTTGGCTAAATGTGCACTGTCAACTGTATTGTCATATTCTAGCCACAGGCTCTCATGAGTCCTGGCTGGGCTGTCCACCTTCTTAAGGGCCTTGGCACAGCATGCCATCATGAAAGAACTAGCACTGGGAAAGACCAACTGATGCACCACCTCATGTCAGGTTGCATTTGAAAACATCGCAAAGCTGATAGCTAACTGACCACAAGGGCTGACTTGATACAATGGTGCCCAACAGTTGACAGGTTGGTTTTTAACTGTCACTCTTACTATAGTATCTGATGTAAAGACTTGGCAGAAATGATTCATTCTCTTTAATAGTCTGTCTTCACCTGACAGGGCTTTTTTCAGACAGTTAGATTAGACAGTGTATCCTGGTTGTTTCTTATGCCAATAGTGAGTTCTACAGTAGTTTTACTCAGCTCTTTGTTAGATTTGTTTTCCTCATGCCTGTAAATGGCTCTTCTAATTTTGTATTAGAGGATATTTGTGAACTGGGAGACCTGCTTCTGGGTCTTAGGTGCCCAAGATATAGTAAAAACAGTAACTGATTCAGAGGCGAGGCTTGAGGGACCCTTACCACAGGACTAAACTGGCAAGAAATGGATATTACCTCTCTCACAGCAGTCTGCTTCATTTAAAGGCTAAATGAACACTGACTCACATGAGCAGCAGCAAACAGTGCCCTTCATGAGCTGAAACTAAGCAGCCTGCACTTTTGGTCACACCCCGATCAATGACATCACAGCAGGTGTTTTCTCCCAGCTGGCACAGGCAGATTTTATTCAAATAGTTTGCAAAAAGGCTGATGAGGAGGCTCATAGGTCTATAACAGACAGGTTAGTTTGTTGGCTCAGGATTCATAGTGGGCCCTTGTTTTAATCATGCAAGCACAACAACAAACGCAAAGTGCTAAGTTTTGTGCGCACAGACTGTATGGGTGTCTTCACCTGAAATTTTGGTTTGTGTTTGTGCAGCAGCATGAAGTGCAAATGGACTGGGTGAAGGTGAAAATGTTTTGTATTTCTCTAATATTATAGTTTGCTCTTTGTTGGTAAAATATGCCGCTCTGCTGCCAGTAGGCTTGTCATGTTTGTGATTGGTCATGTGCTTCAAACCCCGCCCCTTTTAAGTGAACGTGCTCATGGCTAGATTGGGAAACCCTGGGTTGACTGAGTTAATAACCACCGTCATGTGACCGCTTAGCGTGATCGCTGTTGTTAGGCTTAGTGAAGCCAGATAACAAAAAGATATCTTGGGGATGTTCAACTTGCTTCATAGTACAGGCCTCATGAAATCATTATTTTGATGTGAGTGGCAGAATCTGTTTAAGTCTGGGTCAGTCGGTGTTGACAGTCATGATAAAAATCATACAGTGTGTGATATGTAATGATTCTAATTTCAAGCCACTGCCAGTCTTTCTCATAAAATTTTTTTTAAACATGTTTGATATTTGCGATGATGTCACTCGTGTTGCCAAAGAGACGTACCGCTAAATAAAGAGCTTTACCTGAAGTTGGCTTCATTTTACAAAGTCCTACAGTCCTACATGCCTCTCTGTCCAGGATCTGACCTGGAACAAGACCATGCAACAGTTGGCGTTCTTGCAGGATTTGGAGTGGTTCAGTGTGTTGTCTAGTGTATTTACTATATTATAATATAATATAATATTTATGCTCCCTCCTGACTGTCAAAGACCAAAAAATCTATGCAAGTTGGTGGAAACAGTCTTTATGTGTGGTTTGTCCAATCTATGTAGGTTTCAGCTAGTCTTCAGGTGTGTCCCAAGCTTAAACATGAATTTTGATGATGTGATAATAGAATAGGTTGTACATGGGGGGACATGATAACCCCTGTCTCTGCTCACATGGTCTTTGGCATCAGATGTGTATGACCTCCTTGATCTTTCTTGATTTCTGGAATGTTTGGGCAATACCAGAATTTCTTGTTAAATAATTTTATCAAATCTAGGTTGGGATTTAGGACCATATGTTGACTGTGAAGGCCATAGCATATGATTCACATCATTTTCATCCTCATCAAACCATTCAGGGAGAACCGACGCCTATATGGAAGCATCTGCATTCATTATGTGTCTCCACCTCACTGTTTCCTTTCATTTGTGAAGATTTTACACTAGTTTACCTTGAAATTAGTAATATAATATATATAACAGAAAGGGTGTGGCGACTATATTCTGCTTGGTGACGTTCAAAACCAAAACATATACATCAGCTGTCTGGCAGAGAGCTTCAGGAAGCTGCTGTCAAACCAAGAGAACTGACTGAAGACCTGTCACCCAGTCATGTGATGGGCATGGCACGTTGCCTCCAGAAAAAGGGGGAAATGTTTGGAAACTCTGTTTACTGTGTTTGCTGTGTCTGATGTTTCTTCCAACAAGTGGTCATGAAGTAAATCAAAGTGTGTAGGTCCTGAAAAGGGCCTGGACTTTCTATGGATTGTGATTCATAGCAATTTAATGGGTTTGTCCAGTCCGGATGCACTTGAATTCTGCTGCATGTTCTCAGCAATTAGTGGGTATGGCCTTGATAATCCTGTTTATCCATAAAAATCTGCTTTTTAACCCTGTGTGAGTCAAATGTCATTGCTTTTACTATATACGTGTACAGACAGAAATCAGTGGATGAATGGATCACATCTGAGTCACATCTGGAGTGGAATATCCCTTTAACCCTCTTAATTTGGCTGTCATCCTGCCTATTCAACACACAGCAGTGCTTAAGGTTGCTCCCAGAGTACAGTAAAGGCCATCACCCATATGGTGTGCATGGATACACACACTGATAGAGGCATCTGATACCCCAAAGAAGGAGACAACAAAACAATAATCTGCTGCTGAACAACACCCATAGGATTATAGATTGAGATAAAATCCCTAAGTGTTTAATCTGCTCTAAGTCTCAATCCGAGACCATGACCCTCCACAGCTTGCTCAGACAGAGGTTGCTAGAAATCTTCTCCAATCCTTTGATATTAATCTTTAATCAATCAAGCAAGTTCGTGAGGGCTGCAGTCTTAAGACCAGTCCAGACCAAAGATTCGCAATGACACTAAACCGTTTAGAACGCTACAGGGAAAAGTTGCAGCCGTGTGATCTGGCCCGTCTCAACTCGACTCAAGCCAGCTGATGGCGTCACCTACGACTCAGTTTGTCAAATCACCAGAGGCTGGTAAGCTGGTCATCTTGACCCCCTTGTTTTTTTGTTTTTGCCGTTTCATCAATACCAGAAATGCAACTGTAGTAAGTAACTCACTATCACTATCCTCATTTATATTTTAAGATGCTACAAATTATATCCAGCTACAAGAACGCAAGAACAGAACAGAAGTACAGAGAGCCATTGCTATGGAAACGATACACTGTCTCATCTAGTCGCACTAGTGTAACTGACAGGTTTCAGAACATCGCAGACTGGCGCATTGCAAGTAGTTGCAAGTTTCAACTCACAAATCTTTGTTCTTTCTTTGAGTTTGATTTGTTTTCCCCTGTCATATTATACATTGCACTCTTTGCCTGAACAAACAAAAACCCAAATTTGAATACCACAGATTCTCCAACACTGGCCTGTATTTACCCCAGCTACAGAGAGAACCAGGGATTTATTTGAAACAGGCTTCTTGTTATATTTGATCAGACATTGCCCTGTTTACTGATCTGCTCCTGTTTTCATTATCTGATGATGCAAACTCAACACACACAAACGCAAACTCTAATGGTATGTTCACACCAAACACAAAGCAATTTTTTCACGCAGCACGAGTACATACAGAGCCAATACAAAGATGAGAATTACGCAACGCAAATGATGTCCTGCCGTTGAATCAGAAATGGCATAGCCCTGGTTCACTCCATTCAGAAAACAAGCATTTTAAAAGTTGTTTGCTTGTCATCTTTTAGACTGACCTGACAAAGCATGAATTCAGACTTTTTACAAATCGGCATCATGATGTAGTTATTTAGGCATCCTTTATTGCAAGTAAATCATAGCAAAATCTGTTTAATTTGGATCCATACCACTATAGTAAGCCAGATTAATTCAGCCAATGTGTGACTTGCTAGATACAGTGAATATTTATTGATTTTGACCGGAGACCAGAGACAGATGAACGGGCACTCTGCAGTTGAGATGGAACGCTTGTAGTTGGTATCCAACAGGTCAAAATATATGTAGTTTTACTTTTAGTTATTTTAGTTGTTCAAGAAGCGTTTGGAGTTGAATTAGCCAGTGGAGCGGTTTTCAGGAGTTAAAGTAGTAGAATTAGTAGTAGAGGAAGAAGCCAGGAATATTCATTTTTTCATTGTCCCATCTTTCTGGTCTTCTAAATACTTTATGCTGACGTTATGACGTTATGTCAGCTGATCATTGATGAAGCTACACAGAGACAGATATGGCAAAATAAATAAAAAGGAAAGGGATGTATGCACATGGTGAACTGTGACATTAGAAAATGATGTGAATATTGTAATAGAAATATTTACACATTCCCCTTGCACAGACAGTCAGAGTAATGGATCAAGATATGAAATCTGACACAGAATAATATTTTTGGACTGAATCGTATCAATGTTCCTCCAAACAAATTAAGAAAAATATTCAGATGTACTGTTTCACTTGATTAGATTATATAGATAAACCTGTGATGGTGCTCTGCAAATATGTGAATAGCCCTGTCTTTCCCTTTAGCACCTCTCCCACACCTCTCTGTGAATGACTGCCAGGGGTCCCCCCTGCTGTAGGTTCCCACAACCTACTCCCAAATACAAAGTTGAGAGTTTGACCACTTCTGTAAAATCTGGATTTTAGTCCACTGCCAGTGTTCTTTTAATTGAATTATTAGTATAATATCTGCATGTTTCAGCTACTGTGTGTTATGGTAGGCTTAGGCAGCTAAAATACTTGGTCGGAATGGGAACCTGGGCTTTGGGCTTCCAGTGTCAGAGACGTTACCTATTATATATATAAAACTATATTAACTATATACTACCTCTTATTTTGGCACTGAATTTTGGCATTGGGCTTAATTAGAATCGTCAGCATGTATAATTCCTAGGAGACTGGACTGGTCGATAGTCCCTCACTGTAATATTTTCAAACTCAAAACAGTTCCACACTCCCTCAGTATCAATAGACCAATGTCCATACCTCTGGTATATATTACTGTAAAAAAAAATGCATAAAGTTGCTTTCAAAGATATTCGTATTTAAACATATTTCTGCATCATATTGAAAATCAATATTTGTGGTAATATGAACATTAGCTCCTTACATGTCTCTAATGTTATTGACATGCACAAGGTCTCCATATTTTAATTAATGCTGGCAACATAGGACCTTGGGACCATTGTTATGCTCCCTCAAAAAAACCAAAAAAAAACCTTATTATAATATTATAGAAGAATATTGTTAAATGATGACACCATACACCTAGTGTACATAGTGTATATAGTTATACTGTACTTTCCCAATATAGTTAATATAGCCAGGCTTATTTCACAGAACTATTGCCAGTGAGCAACCATGCACATTTATTTACTCAGGAGTATGTGTTAGCATGAAGCCTACTCTAACCTATGCTAACACAGCATACACCATGCATACCATGCTCATAGTTTACTGATTGTCCTCCCCATGCTAAAACTTTAGCTAAAAGCCTTAATATGAGCATGGTATGCATGGTGTATGCTGTGTTAGCATAGATCAGTACTGCAACCAACAGTGTTAGAATTGCTCCTACTATCAACCAACATACATGTAATGTATATTAAAGTTTTACCATGTGGAGTCATCACATCACATCATGCAACATGGCTTACTGTATGCTGAAGTATTCCATGATCTACCAGGGCCACAAGGAGGATTCTTAGGCCCACATTAGCTATGTCGGTCATCGGGCCAGTTTCCCAGACCTTTAGAATAAATGTAAAAAATTCCCCAAACATCCCAATATAATAATAATTGTTCTCTCCACCCTTCTGTGTGTCTTCTTGTAGAGGATGAACCTGTAGTTTTTGCCACCAACTCCCTCCAGAGGCGTAAAAAGGGACTGGGCTTAACCGGACTGCGCCCCACGGGCTCAGGCTCCACCCACTCAAAGAACAAACCGGGCCTTATGATTGGCCTGCCGCAGAACTTCAGACAGATCTCATCCATCATTGATGTGGACATATTACCTGAGACACACCGACGTGTACGACTCCACAAGCATGGTACCCACAAACCACTGGGCTTCTACATCCGTGATGGGGTGAGCGTGCGGGTGACGCCACAGGGCGTGGAGAAGGTGAGATTGATGATTTCATTTCAGCCTACCCACCATTCATCCTTTCAAGCTGACAACACTGATGATACATTGAATATGATACACCTCCACCCAATGTCTTTTGTTATATTTGGGCCAATAATTCACTCTTTAAGAAGAGAACACATCAGCAGAGAGAGAAGGGAAAGCCAGCAGCATATTTATTATTCATCTTGTTATCTTTGGAAATATTATGTGACAGTGGGCGCCATCATTGTGAAATGGAAGCTCAAAGACTCGACACAGTGCAGACCATCCAGCCAAACTTAGTAAGTGCTCTGTAAGAAGGTCGGGGTGATGATCAAAGAAGGATACATCTCTCAGAGTTCCTCTGCCTTTGTTGCCTTCACTAGATGCAATCTCAAGCAAGTCATTTATGTGTACTAGATAAGTAATGACAAAACATGGAGAGATTACAGAATATGGCACTAGTGAACAGGTTGGATCGTACATGTTTGAGCTGTATAAAACGTAATGATCAATATCAGGGCCAAGTTGTGTCTCATTATTAAGCATAATTCACCATAGAGCTTCCCACCATACCTGTGCGACCAGTATCATTACTGTTAAACATTGCTTAAATCATTTAGAGGAGTAGTGGTTTGGCTGTTGTGTTTATTCTGTACAGTGCATGTCCATACCGTGTATTTCATTCAAAATAACAATACTTTTGATCGCACTTAACTGGTGTGATATTTTAAAGTCTTTAAAAGAGACTCAACAGATGTGAAATTGCCAGAGTTACCCAAAAGGCTGTTTTTCATCTGTACTCCCTGTGCAGATGTTACATAGTCACTTTAACAAAAAGTTAATAAGCATGCAGGGCAATAATAAAAAGGGAATATTAATGTTAGTAAAGATATCATACAGGACATCATTATTCTGCATTGTTAGGTAATTAATTACAACACAGCATGCAAAGCAATAAAATGGGGGGGGTAATAATGTTGTTAGAAATATGTAGTAAACAGGCCAACATGCTACATTATTAGGCATTATTTGAAAAGTACAACACGGAAGCATTCAGACACAAAAAACATGAGTCACTCTGGCACAGTAAAAGACACATGCAGGTAAGGATATAAGGACAGATCAGCTGTGATATCATTTATCATGATCATTTTTAATATGAGGAGGACTACAGTTAATGTTCCTGTAGTTGTCTACAAAACCAATGCCAAACAACATGCATCAAAAGAAGGTTAATGATATAAAAACAGAGCAAATATCTGGACATGTTGTCTACTGTCTATGGCATAGATCTGGTTATCTGAAATCTGGGTTCCCAGGTTGTGAAACATGTTGCAGAGAGATTTGACACTTGTCTTTTTTTTCTTTTTCCTTCATCCTCCTGTAGGTTCCAGGGGTGTTCATATCTCGTCTGGTACGTGGTGGGCTAGCAGAGAGCACAGGGCTGCTGGGAGTTAATGATGAGATCCTCGAGGTCAATGGCATCGATGTAGCAGGAAAATCTTTGGATCAGGTGAATACACTGTCCAAAACAAACTTCCTGGAGACCTGCCAAGCCCTAGCAACAGTTCAAATATGGCACAATAAGTGTGTATTACAATATGAGACATTCAGTAAAGACAGAAGAACGTGTTTACAGGGTCCATTCAAAACTTGCGCAACCAGTTATGTGTAAAGTTTTCATTATCATCTTTTTGTAGCAAAAGCCAAAATATTCTGTGTGCTGTTACTCTGTAATATCATTAGCCATATTCACTAACGTGTCAAAACGTGACATGCACTTGGAAGTTGATCACTGATCATTTCAGGTATCTCATACTTAGTTGCTAATGATATACGTTTCATCATTTCTAAGACACTAACGCTGATCTTTTCTTGTGAAACCAGCTACGGCAAAGTGTATAGTCATGCACAGTATAACCTGCCTGAAGTGTTTTTAATTCTGGACTTTTTTCACTCTTGTTATACTATGGTAAATCATTCCAATTACTTTAAACTTAACTTAAAAAACACCACCGTCATGTTACCATCACAATAGTTGTTCTTCCATATTGTCATTTTCACACTATTTTTTAAGCTATTTGTTTTGCTCCATCTTAAAGGGAAACTCTGGTATTTTTAAACCTGGGACCAATTTTTGTTTACAAATTTTGGGGTCGAAATGACTAATAGTTACCAAAAGTTTTGGTCCAGTAGATCGCCTCCGCCGGCATTCGCAAACGGGCTGCAATGGCAGCAACGCGGGCAATTGCGCCCATGAAAAGTCAGTCCACTAAAAGTGCTTGTTTTTGCCACCGACAGGCTCAGACTGTTATTCAAAGTGTCTGACAACATTATGGAAAGGATCCCTACAGAGACAGACCGTTTGTTAAAGAGGAAGATCCTTTTATCTTCCTGCAACAACTCGACCTCTCGCAAGTTTTCAGAGTGAGACTTTTCCTTGAGCGAGACTTCTGTTTCTGGTCTTTGTTGTAAATATAGGGCCCAGGTTTAAAACTACCAGAGTTTCCCTTTAATTCAACAAGTCAAAGACAGACAGGAAAGCTTGCAGTGACCTGTAACATTGGTCCAAGGCTGACTTATTGATGATCCTAATAAAGGGATATGAATCATTGACCACAGTTTTCATCACACTACTGTAAATACTGTTTTGGGGCCATTTGCCTTGGAGCTTTGGAGCCATGTCTGATTTTTCATGTAATGAATGAAACCGGTGGAAGATCCAACAGGGCGTAAAGTAATGCTGTTAAAAGCACATTTTGACCTCTAGGCTAGCTGAATATTAGCCTGCAGTGATCTTGATAAAAGAGCAACAGGGAGTAAAATATCTCTTCCAAATTCCATATTTTTCAAGTATGAAGGAGAGGAAACTGTGATTCACTGTCTTTTTTTGGGGCAATAAGCAAACCATTAAAGTGTTTTTTCCTCTATCTGTCATTTCAGGTTACAGACATGATGGTGGCCAACAGTCACAACCTCATTGTGACCGTCAAACCGGCTAACCAGAGGAACAACGTGGTGCACCGTGGGAATAAAACCTCAGTGGGCAACTCTGGTTCTGTAGGCTCAGCTGGATCTATTGGCTCCGCATTGTCACGTGACTCACCAAGCCCCGCCTCTCAGAGCAACCCCCTGACTGCAAGGTATGACATGGACAGGACAGAGGGACTGTTTTTTGCACTGAAGCTAGTGATAATAAAATACTGTATGTGCCAGTCCACAAAACAAGGACTGTAGTAAAAGTAGTCAGTGTTTTCTGAGAATGTTATGTATGCCAGGGTGTAAAAGCCTTAAAAAGAGCACTGAGGCTAGTCTGACCCTGGATTATAATGACACATATAGCCACAAGCAGCAGCAAGAAAAGAAGAGGAGGGGTGTATATGAATGGTCTAGCTTTTAAAAGATGAAATCTGATATATTGCATTAATGTAGACTGACACAGTAGATCATGGAAATGATAATAATGTGTCTACAGTAACATTTTAATTCAATTTTCTTTAAAAAAACAAACAAACCTTTTCTGGTTCAAGAATTACAGGCATAAATGTAAACGTCTTCACTGTGATCAGTCCTGATCAGTGTAAAAATTATCCCCATTTTTTGCTTTGATGTCAACAATGGACCAAACTCCAAGAATTTTTACAAGCAAAGGCACAAACAGCTGTTGATTCATGAGTCTCAGACTTTGAATTCATAAGCAATCATTCATTTTTCCAAATAGGTGCTACAGCAAAAAACAGTTTGCTTATGATGACCAAACAATGTTTATTATGGAGTGGTTTTAGCAGGTAACAACCTTTTTATATATCATGTCTTTAGAGCAGAAGGAGACGAAGAATTCCAGCACTGTGTACTTGAACCCAAAGCAAACCATGCTGATGCATACTTTCCATACAGGATTTGACACATCGGTTCAAACTGTGGCAACATAATGTAGCTTCAGGACATTCAACAGACAGCCAGCATTAATCAATCATACACTAAATGGGTCATTTAAAGCTGCACTAATAAATATTTTTACATCAGTTTTTTACAGCCTTTTTACAGCCTCTTTCAGCTCATTGTTGTGGTTTTATCGCACATAACTTTACTGTTTTGGTTCCGTCTCATCGCTCCCATGAACCTGCTGTTTTCAGTGAGATAGTTCTGATAAACCCACTGTCCACTACCTGCTCAGCACCAAACAGCAGACAAAGTTAGAGACATAATGAACATAGTGGAGCATTTAGCAAGAGCCAGATGTTTCCCTCAGGAGTTGGTGGAGACCAAACCAGAGCTAATAGCGAGGGAACACTAGATTCATCAGGTGAACAAAAAAAAACAGATTCATGCAGGTTTAACAAACTACCATATTTCTTTTTCAGCACAACAAAGTGCTGAAAAAGACGTCTGTATTATTCTATATCTATTCATTCTATAATCATTATGTTCCCTGTCGTCTGTTGTTACCACAGTAACAGCATTGCAGAGGGCGACAGTGACGATGAAGACGACGATGGCGACCTCATTCTGGAGAATGACTGTCTGACACCCTTCGACTCCCATCGGGTAACCAACAGCAACAACACTAACCTCAGCAGAGACTCACCTAGCAACAGGCCGCACGACTCCACTGCGGTTAGGCCCCTCCCACAGAGCGTGTCATTGCCCAGTAGCGTTGGAGCATCCCTGAGTGACAGCTCCGTGATGATGTCCAATCACAACGGAAACCCCGCCCACACGTCTAGTAGCAGTCAAGAGAGCATGAGAGAGGATGGCAACATAATAACACTGTAACCATAACAACACTGACAGCTACACTGTAACAGTCATAACTATGACATATTACAACTACAGAGTGCTGTAACCATGACACTGCTGTGCTTCAGCCAGATACCAGGCTCAGCAGCACCTTTTCTGTGAAAGGTTCTTCTCTTTGTAAAGTGGATGGACCCTGGTCAGGAACACTGATAGCAGCACAGAGGGTTCTGCTAGCCCCCCCTGCTAGCTAGTTCATGGGCTTTCACAATCTACAGGTATAACAACAACACAACAACACTGACTTCTTGTATGTCTTCAACATGTGGCTGAGCTAATGTGTAGAGCTGAATTGTAAGGTTCTGTACGTATTTAATCATTTATATTCACCCTAGGGAAAAGATTTAAATGTATTAACTGATCAACGTGGACATACGGAGAGATTACTTTTGTAAAAGTATTAGGAAACCTACAAACATACAGTTGCACCAATCAGAAACATCACTATTAACTGCAGGAGTGTTGACTACAACAAGACAATGAAAGAACAATATCAAGTAAAACATTGAGGGCTCTATTTTCATGGAGGTGCAACGACCAGCACAAGCAGTGCTCCGACAGTTAGTTCTTTTCCTGACTTTGAAAGTCTCTTTGCCCGTCTGTGTGGTATTTTGGTGTCCAGCACAGAGAGCACGGTGCACAGGTGGGAGGAGAGGAACAAGCAGGTGGGAGGTTAACTCAAATGAGGCAGCGCAAGGTGAGTTGTTGGTATGTTGGTGGAAAATAGGTCTTAGACTTTGCGCTGAGCGTAAACATCTCAGAACCACAGCTGTTTCTGGAACATAGTCACTCTGCTAGCAGTCAGGTGATTTTATCAGCAAGAATATTAAAAAATATTTAACTATTTTAACTAACTGAAATGGGCATGTAAAATGAAGGTTTAATGTGTTTAAAGCAGGATCGTTGGTAAATCAGTCTGCATTTATCAGTAAATGAATCGTAGTGATTCTTACAGTATCTGTTGTCCACAGCTGCTTCATACTGTATGAAAAGCTTCTCCTTCAGTTCAGTAAATCCCTGCAGACACCTGAAGGCAGCAGGACACACGTGTTGATAAATCTGCAGCCTCTGATTTAAGAAGTTCCGCTCAGAGCTATGAGAGCAGTGAAGTGATTGGTGGAGAGCATATTAATTAATCACCACAGCCTCCGATCAATATTCACCTTCAGCCAGCACTTCAGCTGCACATCATGAACCGAAACAGCAGGTGGAGTCGCCCAGAACGTCTGTGCACCCAACACCTACCACAACTTGCGTTTGTCGTTGCACTTGAAACATTGAAATAGTGCCCTCGGGTTCTAAATCACTGAACACCAAGATATATACAAGACAGCAGGACAGAGAAAATGGAAACAGTAAGTGAGATGAAAGGGATTCCATGATATTTGCAATACTTGCCTTTTTTTAAATTATCTTTTTAAATTTCTTGCAATTATTTTGATTTTCTTTTTCACACAATCAACATAATTCATCTCAATGGTTTAATTCAAGGCTTAACATTTTCTATAGGTTTTTTTTTTATTTTTTTTTACATTTTATGTGAATAAAAGAAATTGGACATTTGGTTCCATAACACACATTACTAAAAAAAGGGTGGCGTTGGTGGTATTGTTAGATAAAGAGCTTTTACAGTCTGGTATTGCAGATATGGAAGCACAATTACTGTGAATCACATAGATCATTCTTCTGATTTTTAACTGTTATTCAGACAAAAGGACAGGGAGGAGATGGAGAGGTATGTTAAATGGGTGATGTAGGTACGCAGGGATTACATTTAATGATTTTCACGCTACATTTAAGAATCTTAGAAGCAGAGACATCAGTCCCTCTCCCACACTCTAATCACATATACCTGCATATGCACACAAACACACTATGAAGCATCCAGGCCAAAATAAAGAAATTCCTGTCATGTTTGAGCAGTCTGAGAGCAGTGCAGTATGGGACATAGGGTGTTGCTATACTCTTATCTTGGTCATATAAACCTGTGAGAAAGTGTGTGTGCGCGCTTGTGTGAGTCCATGTCTTTGTTGTTGGAGCTCTGGGGGTATTGCCTTACAGTCAGAAATGTTGGCTGACTCAGCCACACACTGCACTCTTTCTTTACTGCCCTCCTCTGCCTCACGTTCTGCATCCAATTCCAACAAATATTTCTGCTCTGACTGTCAGCCTGAATCAGTGTCTCAATAATGTTTACAAAATACCATCAGCTAGATGATGTACAACAGAAGATGGATGTACAGGTGATCATGAATCCACTCCGTCAACTTGGCCTTTTGCCCTGACTGCAGTTAAACCGTAAGCGATAGTATATTATTCATTCGGAATAAAAATCCTAACATAAGTATTACACAGCTCTGCTCCATAGTCGACATCTGTGGAATATACTGACAGCAAAAATGGTGACAAGCATCTGTAGGCAAGGGGCAAGATTTTGGTATTGGAAGTGTTCTGGTTTCCGTTTGTAGTCCGTTTGTAGTCTGAGTAGTATTGACTAATCACGTTTGAGCGGGCTTTAGTTGGATGCAGGTAAACAGTCTGTATGGAGAGCAAAAGAGGCGGAATGCATTGGCCGAAATGCAATCTGGGAAGCCATTGGCTATCGTCTCATGACGAATTAGCTTTTTATCAATCTAGAGATTAGCTTTTTTTAATTTATCTGCATTCAAATTGCTGTCAGACAATAGCTAATAAGTTCAGAGATTGCAGAAATAACTCTTAAATGATGTGTTTCTTTGATTGTCTTAGCTTTTGAGGGAGTGAAGCAGTTTGTGAGACATGAGTCATGTTCCGTTCATACAGAAGGTAATTGAGTTATGTAGAACCTCCCCGCCACAGGTTCACTGATCAACAACTCTTACAGGACAAAAAAAAACAAGAACCTTTTCAAACTATCAAAGTTTCCCAAAGCACGACACTCAGACCCTAGCCTGCTCTCCAACCCCTCAAAGATAAAACATTTTCCTACAGAGGGTGTGTATGACGTCGATCCCTGTTGGACCCATTCATGCAGTGAATGAGACAGCTGGAACAGTTTAATTCCTGGTTGTCACCCGTTCCATTATATTTCACAGCTAAACCCATAACGTGACACAGAATTACACTGAATAATTACCAAATTAAAGGTTTGGTATTGTCCTGTAGCAGACCAATCATAATTCCAATGCTGGTCTGTGTGTAGCTGCCTCCTGCCGTGTCAAAATTCAGTTCAGATTACAATTCGAATGTAGATTGAGTTGCCATGGAGGCAACCAATCAAACCCTGGCTGGTCATAATCATTCAAATACGGTCCTCAACACTAAACCGAGTTCCATCCACTTTGGTCAGCAGGGATTACACACTGTCCTTCTGAGCATGTTGCTTGTTAAACTGCTGCTAGCAAATAGCTGGATGAATTTCATCCAAGTCAGCCAGGAAAGATCAGTCGAGTGCACCTGACCTGATCATTTTGTTTGATGTCAACCACTGCTTAATGCACACACACACGCCCAAAACACAGTCACGTTTTTTAAAAATTTTATTTTAATGTATGTTACTGTAAAATATCAATGTACATGTAAGATTATGAAACAAGGGAGATTTTCATTACCTGGGAAAAGTTTTTATGTAAGAGAACATTTTATAATATGTGTAAAATATGGAGAGTATTTTTCTTATTCTTGTACTTTTAAATTGTATATGAGAGGAGACGGGCGACTCAGATGAACAGTGTGTACTGTGTAGCAGGTTGTTGCTGATTGTGCTAACATTCACACAGTGTTCTGTTTGTGTTTAGCAAATGTGGTTCTAGTAGCTTAATTAAAGATCAAGGATGTCTTTTTCAGAAGTGTAGGTTGAACTTAAATCCTGCTCTAATTTGTAATGAATGCATGCCTAAATGTTCCATGTTAATGATGGAAATCCTGGAATATCCCCCCAAATGAAGTACCATTGGTGTGCATGTCAGCACAGATATTCCAAGGTTCACATATTAGGTGCTTATCATGGCTTTTAACTTTATCCATAATTGTAGGGCTCATTTATCCTTGCTCTTATATGATTGACATTTTGTGTCTCTGCCAACGAGCGCCGGGTTTGAAATAACGGAGACAAACACCGGGCTACTGATGCTCATTTTATGGCAACTACTGAGCAGCCTAAACAAAAATCTGGTGTACACATGGCTGGATTACCAACTGGGCAAATTGGAGCAGACCACCAGGGCCCCAACAACCCCAGCCTCACTGCATGGCAATGTTGGCGATTTGATTAATTGCAAATTAGTTTGGTAATATGCACCGCTTATGTACAATATAAACTGAAATGATAAATTAGTTTTACCTGTAATATTTCAGTAGATATTGTGCCTACATGGGGTGCATCTTTTGTTAAATCTGTTAAGTCAAATGATCACAAACTAACTTGGGGAGGGAGGTGGAGGGTGGCTTGATAGCCTCCCACCCATTAAAGGAGTAGTCCAGTACTCTCACCCAGAGTCCGGTGAAAAGATCAATGTATCTCTGCGTGGCAAGTACACAGATCCAGGACATTTATCCTAGCTTAGCACAAAGAATAGAAGCAGGGGGGAAGTGCTAGCCTATCTCCTACTCTGTCGTTCCCCAACTGTTTGTTGAATAAAATTCGAATTGTAAAAACAAGAACTGATGTTGCTGCATGCGACATCTTGAGTCCCGTCCTAGTAGGGCTGCCTGGTTTAAACACTGTCCAAAATAAAAAGCAGCTTTTTGGAGTTTGTGGAAGGTGTATTTGTTCCATCTTTGATGGAGCTAGTTATCAGATTCCCCGTTTGTTTGTTGGTTTGTTTTTTCTGAACAGTCCCTGGACCTATCTTTGTACTATACAAGCAGAGATGAAACCGATACTGATCTTCCCATCTGACTGGATAAGAACACAAACAAGCATATATCTCAAAACATCAGATCGTTCCTTTAATGAATGGTCATAAACGGGCCTGAGCTCATGTAACTGGATCAGTCGGATAACTGTGTTACTGTGATGAAGTACATGTAAAAGAAAAAGAGATTGAACTATTTAAAAGGTGGATAATCTGAGTTTACATTGGTTCTCCCCCACTAGTCTTTCATGGGATGCAAAATGGCGCTTGTGGAAGAAAGATTCTAAAGTACACTGCTGCTGTCTGACTAATAGAAAACAGCCAGTCTGTACTTGTGATGATCATGTTGCCAAAGCCCTCAATGTCACACCATTGTTTAGCTCTGTATGTAGCCCATTTCCACCATGATAGCAGCTCAGCTTGGAGACGTTTTGGATGGTCAAGCAAAAAATGAGGATGTCCTCCCCTGACTGTACACGCTTTTAGAAAACAAAGGAAGTGCCTTTTTGAGTAAGGATACTTGTGTTTCATTGGATGTCATGTCCTGTGTGATGTTCAGTATGCAGGTAAAGCACCTCAGTGCAGCAGGTTGTGTCAGATGATGGAGGACTTGAGCCTGTGTGTGAAATGTGTAACCTGCACTGGACACACAGCTGGTTTCTATATGGAGTCTGTAACTAAACTGTGAATGTCATTTGGAGATTATCAAAAATAAAGTATTATTAAAAGGCATTAACCTTTCATCCAGTCTCATTTCCTTCCTGCCAGCAGGGGCGTGTCCAGACTTTTGTGGCTGGGTGGCCTAAGTGGGGAACTGACTTATGCAGGGGTGGCATGAAGTACGTACACACACACACACACACACACACACACACACACACATACACACACACACACACACACACACACACACACACACACACACACACCTGGAGTTGTACCTCCAAAAGTAGGCTACATACAAAAGGAAACAATGCACAAAAATACTTGTCAAACATTTGGTCCCGCCTCTGACCAGGCAGATAGCCACTAATAGTTTAGGATAATGGGATGGCACCTGGGGTGGCCAATCAGATTTCAGGGGTGCCCCATGCCACTCCCTGGACACACCCCTGCCTGCCATCCTTCCTTTTTTCTTTTTCTCTCATTCCTATCATCTTTATTTCTTTCCCTTCTTTCACTTTTCACTTCTTTCTTTCTCCCTCCATGGATCTTTTTCTCTCTTCTCTCTTTTCCTTCATTCACACCTTTGTATTTTCATTTCTTTCCTGCCATCCTTTTGTTTTCAGACCTGCAAACTCACAAGAGGTGAAAAAGGTGACGTGTTTGTAAAGTCAACCCCTGTAGGGGGGTCTGGGGGCATCCTCCCCCATAAGAAAACTTTTGGGGGATTTTAACATGTCAACAAAGCATTCTGGTGCACTCTGAGAAGAAAATAAAGGGAAAAGACAATACGAGGGCATGAGAGCCGTTGCTGCTGTAATTTATTTCTTTTGTGCAGAGGCTGCATTTTGCATATTCCGCTTAATCAATTTGTTTTTAATACTGTGACAGCGGGAAGCTGTGCTGAACTCCCTTCACCTCCGTTTTCGCCTCAACCTTTAGCCAGGCCCAGCTCCATCTGCACCTCAGCCCTGAGTCAAGCTGCACTACATAAATAGAGTCTTCCTCTTTAAATTCTCTCATTCTGAAAAATAATTGTCTAGATATTATCGGCTGGCTTCATGGCCTCCTTTTTCATTATCATAAAAGTTTCTTAAGGCTAACCCCAACTGCATCCGTCAGTGTTTCCTTACGTTTCTGTTTTTATTTCCCTCATAATTTACGACAATGACGGACATTGAAATCGGATAACGATACAGATGCAGTGGGGTTAGCCTTAACAAACATTTGATTCTGAACTGTAACGTAATCATAGACTGTAGGGTTGTAATACACAATTTACTGAAGTTAACGTTAGCTGACGTGCTAACAAGCTGGCAAGCTTTCCATTATGAACAGGTTGGGAAAGATTTGATGGGGTAACATTAGGAAAACATTATCACCACACACTTCAACTTGATTTGGCAGGTTAATGTTATTTTAGCAACTAGTTACCTAAGTTTAAGTTAGTTAAACAGCATATTAGGTCGTTGGCAGCAAATGAGTCTAACCTCAAAACTAGTGTCCATTGTAGTAGTACCCGAAAAGTCTTTATACATCCATAGAAAAGAAGATGATGCAGTTATCTTGACTCTGACTGGCCAAAAGACTCGAAATGTCTCGCCAAAGATGTTCTATTGAGAAGAAGATCGCAACGTGACAACAGCTTTCTGAAACGTCTCTGTTCTCACTCCAGTCTATGGGAAAATGCGCTGGCCACGATTCACGTGAATGACATATTTTGATTCAAAACGGCGAATTTCGCCGAAAAGTGACTAGTTTGCAGGTATGATTTCTTTCATTTCTCCTTCCTTTCCATTTGTTTATTGGTGACATTTTTTTCTGTTTGGTTTTTCTTTCTTGCTTTGTAATTCTTCATTCTTCTATTTTTTTCTTTTCGTTTCTTTCTTGCTTGCTTACCTGCATTTGAAATCATCTGAATGTCTCTATTTTTTTTTACTTTTACAAAGTAAGTGTACACACGTCTGCTCCTTCCAAACCCTGCATTATACTACCAAGTACCATCATATTTGGGTGTGGTCCGACATGCATCAGAGGTGATACAACAGATGTTCATGTAGTTACTCCCTCTACATTTTAAGCAGCAGATATCTGCTCCCATCATGTTTACTGACAGTCTTTCAGGGCCTGCAGTCAATCCCAGACCTTCAAGGTGAACGTAGGGTTCACTTCACACATCACTCCCCCACCCGTCCTGCTAAAGAAAAAACTGTCTGAACTGACTCCAGCAGCAGCATGATGAAACCTAGCAGGGTTGGTCTGGCCAGAAATGTAATCAGTCTAAACAGAGGTGATATCCATTACAGGATTAGCTAAACCAAGCACTGCTGCTATTTGTTTAACTGGGGCTAATAGATGCTGTTTATATGGCTGGAGGAAATGGGGCGAGGTTGTGAAGAGGACAGAGAAAGAGAAACCGAGAGGTCACAGTGTTCAGATGGAAGTTTTCTGGCTCTGGTTTAAGCAGCCACAGCAGCTTATCAGGCTACAGCCGCGCAAAATGCCTTCATCCGTACAGTACTGTGGTCACAACCTGCTGTACATACAACACTGGCTCTCGAGGGACCACTACAGCCTGCAAACGTTGGGTCGTGTGACTCATAATAAAGTGCTGCAGGGATGGTAATCTTCACAAATGAACACTTTCATGATTTTTGAAGCGTAAATACAATCGCCAGAAGTAAAAAGCTAACGTTAGGCTATAAACAAACTACACCAGGGTCACATGAATTCAACGTCACCACCACTAACCTTGTAATTTGAATTTGAGTGCTTACTTCTTCTACAAAATCCTTTGGGAAATTTGAGTTAAAATAGTTTACAAGAGAGCACAAGTATAAACCCAACGAGGCTGCAAAGGCGTGATGACGTTTCATGCCCCCGACAACCTCTGTAGTCTCATTTAGCCGCTTGTTAGCAACCCCCTTTTTTAAGACGCCTAAAAGCTTCAAAATGCACCAGTGGGGTATTTACTGACGTATTTAATGTCGTAGAACAAAACGTGAAAATCTCTTAAGCTTGTGTTACCCACAGACCTTATTTCAGGCATCTAACTAAAAACCCATTCAAGAAACCCGTCGACTTCCAGACGAGGGAACAGGAAGTGCCAAAATGCTAACTCATTTCTGGGTTTTAGGACTCATTCCTGCAGCTCTCTATACATCCATGGAATAACCCAGCTAACCCTGCTGCTAGCGAGCTAATCTGCTAGCATGTTTACTGCCAGCTGTGTAAGCTGTTATTACAATATTATCCTCTACTAGCTAGCTGGTTGGGAGTTTGTTGCTGTTCTATACATTTTCTTATGTTACAGTGGATATTGGAGAAACTGCTTCCTCTTCATTACCTGATCATTTCTCCAGTCAGACACTGTGAACAGTGCTGGTGGAGGTCTTTTGCTGGGTCACAGACCCAGACATTAAAGAATGAGAGTGATAATACAACTGTAATACAGAAAGGTTTTCAAAATCTGATCTAGCAGTTAGGTTTGCATGAGTATTCATGAAGGGCATATATTTTGGAGGGAAGTTTGTTTCTTTCATCATCATTTTTACATTTGAACATAGGGTTACTGCTTTGTAAAAACTAAATAGAGATGAAAGGGTAAAGCAGTAGGTTATTAAACAAACTTTATCAAATTTATTCCCTTAAAAGTTTCACTGATTTTGCAGGGCCAGTTGTGTTATGCTCTTCTTCACTGATTACCTTCTCACAGTACACGTAGACAAGCTAGTAGCCTACTGACGCCTTCATCTGTCTTTGTCCGTCATGTGACCCTCACCTTGCATGTCGTCCCCTTTAAGTGGGGGCCACAGGCTGTATGTTCAGACAGGCAAAGGGACTTTTTCCCCCTTTCTGTCATTATATTGAATCAAGGTCTAAGCTGACATTTGATAACTCACTCACCCATATGTGGTAAACTTTTATAGTATGATGTATATTGTGTTGTTTTATTATTACTGATGATTATTGTTAGGTGGTTGTTGGGTGATTTGTATTTTATGAGCTCATCATGTTTTGTATATAGAAACTGTAAAGCAGCTAGTAACTACAGCTGTCAGATAATTTGCCTACTTATCTACAGTCCATATACTGTAGTTTGGTGACCACATAATCATATTATGGTTAATTACTATATCCAGTGATTTAGTACACTGACCAAGTAATATTTGCTTGTGTAATACTTCCCTGTATCTAATCAAATAAGATAAAACTCTACTCAGTCAGCAGTCACATACGAGTATTTCAATGAATATAAGCAGGCAGATGGTCAATGGTATTTGATCCAGCTACTGAGAGTTTTGACACCTCTAATTATCTTACTTCACATCACTGTTTTCATCAGAGTAAAAACACCTCGAGATTACTGTGTGACAACAGTAAGGTTTTCTACTATCGACCACTGCCCTCTGGTGGTCAAAGGTCACACTGCAGCCAGAAGGATGGAGACAAAAAAAGATGTGAAGACCATCTTTCATCATTTATTCAGTGTCTTTTTCTGTTGCTTAATATACAGCAAGCAGAAATCTGTACAAAGAACACATATTTTTCATGCATAAAAAATACAAAGAGGCAAACACAATAATTCACTGAAGAAACTGTAAAACAGAGTGAAATATTTATATTTAATATTTCATATTTAAATATTCATATACTGTGACAACATCACAAGAGCTTTCATGATAACTTGCTGATGGTCTGCTCAGGTTGTAGCACCACTTGTGTCTCTGCCTGTCACCTTCAATAGAAACTGGACTCTGACTGTTGTGATATGAACTTAACTGTCTGTTATTTTGGACATGTTCTCAGTGAATTATTAGTTTAGTTCCCATGTGTAGACAGTCTGACACAGGGTCTCATCTCTCCTGGAGGTAGCGGATGAGGACTTTCTCTGAGCTCACGATGTGACTGGGTTTACTGAAGTCCCGCGACTGCAGCCGTTGGACGCCTGCACACGCATACACACACACACACACACACACACACACACACACACACACACACACAAGGAGAGGTCCCATCTCAAAAATAAAGCACAAACCTGACATTATCATGTCCATCAGTATACTCTTCTTAGATTAAAGAATATGAAAATAGATAGTCATGTTCATCGCACAGTCAAATGTGAAACTCTAACAAAACACTGACATCTCTTGACATCGCACTTAAAGGTGCAATATATGAGATATGAACATTAATATAGCACCAAACAACTATCTGCTATGTAAAGATATAGTGGAGTAATGGCATCCTGATCAGAGAATGACATCACACTCCTTCTGTGTGTGTTGTTCTCCGAGCTGCTCTGTTCTTTGTTTCGAAATCCAGGACGGCCAACATGGACGAAAAGAGACTATACCGAGAGAGGTCAGCAACTCCATGGCTCGCTGCTACAGACAGGTTGAGAAGCAAGAGTGAAGATATATCCACTTCTTAATCCCAAACGTTTAAAAATAAACTCTGGTTCTCCTCCCGCCGGTAAACGGCTCAGAATCCGGTGTGACTCCGGGTGTTTATCCCTCCAGAGGACCTCCAGAGCTCAGTAGCTGTCTGCCGGTGAACAGCAGCTCTGTCCCTCAGCTCCGCCCAGTCCTCCCTACACAACCCTCTGCAAAGCTCCACAATATACACACATTTTTTGGTATAGTATAGTTTGAATATTTACTATTACTATTTATTTAGGGGAGGAGAGCTGCTGACCTGGGGATGTTGTTGAGCGGTGGAAAGAGCACTTTGAGGAACTCTTGAACCCAACCTGTGGAGGAGGCAGAGTCTGAAGACTCGGGGGAAGACTCACCCATATCCCTGGCAGAAGTCTCCGAGGTAGTCAAAAGGTTTCTTGGTGGCAAGGTGCCAGGTGTGGATGAGATTCACCCTGAGATGCTGAAGGCTCTGGGACATTGCCTATGGAGTGGCAGACCGGGGTGATGGTTCCCATCTTCAAAAAGGGGTCCAGAGGGTGTGCTCCAATTACCGGGGTATCACACTGCTCAGCCTCCCCAGGAAAGTTTATTCCAGGGTGCTGGAAAGGAGACGCTGACTTATTGTCGAACCTCAGATCCAGGAGGAGCAATGCGGATTCCTTCCTTCCTGGCACAGTGGACCAGCTCTTTACCCTTGCAGGGCTGCTGGGGGGTTCATGGGAGTTTGCCCATCCAGTCTACATGTGTTTTGTCGACTTGGAGAAGGCTTTTGACCGTGTCCCCCGGGGGACCCTGTGGGGGGTACTGTGGGAGTATGGGGTACCGGGGTCGCTGCTACAAGCCATCTGGTCCCTATATAACCAAAGTGAGAGCTGTGTCCGCATTCTCAGCACAAAGTCAAACACGTTCTCAGTGGGTGTTGGGCTGCCCCTTGTCACCGATTCTGTTTGTTATATTCATGGACAGGATCTCAAGGCGCAGCCTGGGGGAGGAGAGTGTCCGGTTTGGTGGCCTCAGAATTGCATCTCTGCTCTTTGCAGATGATGTGGTTCTGTTGGCTTCATCAGGCTGTGACCTTCAGCGTGCACTGGGGCAGTTTGCAGCCGAGTGTGAAGCGGCTGGGATGAGAGTCAGCACATCCAAGTCTGAGGCCATGGTTCTCTGCTGGAAAACGGCAGATTGCCCCCTTTGGGTTGGAGGTGAGTTACTGCCCCAGACGAAGGAGTTCAAGTATCTCGGGGTCTTGTTCACGAGTGATGGTAAAATGGAGCGTGAGATGGACAGGTGGATTGGTGCAGCATCAGCAGCAATGAGGCCATTGTACCGGACCGTGGTGGTGAAGAGGGAGCTGAGCCGGAAGGCAAAGCTTTTGATTTACCAGTCGATCTATGTTCCAGCCCTCACCTATGGTCATGAGCTTTGGGTACTGACCGAAAGAATGAGATTGCGGATACAAGCGGCCGAAATGAGTTTCCTCCGTAGGGTGGCTGGGCTCACCCTTAGAGATAGGGTAAGAGCTCAGACATCCGGAGGAAGCTCGGAGTAGAGCCGCTGCTCCTTCACATCGAAAGGAGCCAGCTGAGGTGGTTCGGGCATCTGATTAATTTGCCTCCTGGACGCCTCCCTTTAGAGGTTTTCCGGGCACGTCCAACTGGTAGAAGGCCCCAGGGTAGACCCAGAACACGCTGGAGGGATTATATATCTCATCTGGCCTGGGAACGCCTTGGGGTCCCCCAGGAGGAGCTGGAAAGCGCTGCAGGGGAGAGGGGCGTCTGGACAACCCTGTTTAGCTTGCTGCCACCGTGAACCAGCCCCAGATAAGCAGAAGAAAATGGAATGGATGGGAGAAAAAAACTATTTATTTATAGGTGGTTTTGGTGAGTTTTATTTTGTTTCAGTCTAGTTTTAAGTGTGTTTTACGATCTGCGAGGTAAAATTAGTGTTTTTGACAATGGAGTCTGGTAGCTTTGAGGTGAGCGAAATAGCGGCTGTTTCTGGTTAGGGGGTGGTGTGGCCAACATGCCGATTTGCTTTAGTCTGAGATACTGTTGCTAGTGCAACATCTAGTGGCAGCAAATATCGTATATAGGCCCTTTAACAGAAGTAATGAGCAGATTACAAACCCATCTCACAATATCATCATGAGACAACCATCAGAATATCACATTGAATTACAGCATGTCATCAGCTGCAGAATGGTTCCATAGTAAATGTTTTCACAGTGTTTACGATTCATTGTAGCATACAGTACCTATGGTGCATTATACTAACTCAAATGCACTTGCTACCCCCTACAATACATATTGATGTTTTATAATGGGTTCTGATGGATCTGGATGTGCTATGATACATTATAATACCTGTGATGGTACATCAATGCATATGAAAAGCAAAACAGCTGGATAGTGTGCACGTCCAACACCAGGGTACAGATGCAGGACAAAAAACAGCAAACAAAGGAGAAGGAGAGGCGGTCTGCACACTGAACTTTTCAAGCTCCCAAACGTTTTTACTGATCCAGCGTTTTGTCCTATAAGGTCAAACATGTTTGTCTGAAGATGACCTTGTAGGTTGAAACATTTTTGAAACACAAAAAAAAAACTTTTGGGTGCTTGTCAACTACAGTGTGTGGACAACCTCTCCTTTAACATTAGTTCATATGCTTCATGGTTTTTTGTTCATCTATAAAAGGGTCACACTTAATGTATTGATGATGTGTCTTGTGTTGTGGTAAATTCATTGTCCAGTAACTTTTTTACACAGTTTACCTGATTTTTATCTGATTCATGAAAAACACCACCATTGTGGTTTGTCTCTAATTACATGGTCTATACATTGTGCTAACAACAGTCCTAAGACCAGAACCTTCACTTTTTTCACATATGGTCACTTTTTGGAATAAACTGGTCCTGTTTTTGCATCTGAAGAGCCTCTTAAAGTGTTTTTTTCAGTGACACCTGTTGACCAGTGTTTCCATGGTAACAATCAGTGACACCTGCTGCCAAATGACACAAGAGTTTAGAGAGCGCAGTAACCTGTTGCAAATATACAGCAATACATATATCATCAGCCATTTTCATTTGTCAAGAAAACTATCCTGAACCTGACTGACAAGCTGAGTCCTGCCACATTAAGAAGCCACAGCATCTCTGCTACAGGTCTGCACTGCACTGAGATCACATGGTGCTGGAAGGTTTTTGTTTTGTTCCACGCTTCACTGGATTTTCACAGTAAAATATCTCTGTTACTGTTGAATTTTTTCCAGAAAGCAAACATTTTCCGCTGGAGTGAACATGGCTGAGCGGTTTGACGTGGTTACTCAGTTAGCCATGTTTCTTAGTTTGAAAAAGGTCCTAATTTACCCACAATTCCTAACAAATTAGCCCTACTTAAGATAGTGAAGAATCAGACAGCTTCGTGCAAGTGATGAATTAGACGTCTATTGGACTATTTGTTAGATCTAAGCCATCGATCTAACGCCCACAAGCAAATATGTGCATGCATGCTCCGCTTCCACGTCTACCTTGTTGAGCAACACGACTATCTATTTTCAACTATCTATTGTATTTTTATGGTTTTGAAAACTCAAAAACAACTTTCTTGGACCACCAAGTCATCAGATCCAGCTATTTTGCTGTGCTTGCCAACCGAGTGGTGGTGCTAGCTTACGATGCCTTCACTCCTCTCACCTCTGACCTTCGCCGGCTGCTCTGCCCTGAGCCAAAAGATACCTGAACTGGAGGGTCAGATCTCTACGCTTCACCAGATACGAGAGGACGAGCAACTCTTGGACTCCTTTGTCGCAGTTGCAACCGTGTTACAGCGCCATCCTTGGCACAAGAGAAAATGTCATCGTCTGTACTGCAGCTTCAGCTGTGGCAGGTGACACCTGGGCAAAGTTCGGGGCTAAATCCAAGCCCCTGACCTGCTCCATACCCATCACCACCCAGCAGTGGTCCTCTGCCTCAAACGGAAGGCAGAAAGGGTGACGTTCTGCCCTCCACAGGACCACCTCAGACTGGCCTTGATAGGCCAGAGCCATCCAGCCCCTAAACCCAAGGGATGCACAACACAGAAGGGGCCCAGGCGTTGCCCTCGCTCCTCGGAGGCTCATCATCACTGTATTGTCACTTTAAGTAAAGCACATTGTGTTGCCCTGTGTATGAAATGTGCTATATAAATAAAGTTTGACTTGACTTGACATAGTCAGAGTCGATCTTTGTCAAACCAGCCCATGAAGAGCCTAGTTGTTCTGCTGGTGCAGGGTCTCTTCTCTGATCACTGATGACTAAGAGTTCAGGTGTAAGTCATTACACTCCCTGTTATACCTAATGACTATGACACCCCTTAAGTGGCACTCAGAGTAAAGGTTTACCATATTACACTGTTGTTAAAGCTGCATGAATCAATCTTTGTCCACTAGGGGGCAGAATAACTCAGTCTGAAATGACGGACTGAGATGAAGTGAAATGGTACTGTACCTCTGAGCACTGCATACCAGCCCTGCAGACCTTGCTTCAAAACGCTGTTGTCACCCTCCGACACAAACCTCCTGCCATCTGAAGACAAGAGCAGAGAACAGGGTTAAACTGATACGTTCTGAAAGATAATTATGTTAATGTGGTCCATGAGCCTAATATAGTTATTGTCATTTTGGATAAATTGATTTTAATTTCATCTATATTAATTCATATTTGTATATAAATTGATTCCGTAGCTGTCCATTATAGATTGTGGAATGCCCATTTTTTGATGGTGGGATGTGCCTTCCAATTGGCTAAATGCACACAGACTGTGGGACTGGTTGCTTGACAGCCCGTGGTCCCTGATTGGCTTCACCTGAGGAGGTGTTGGCTTTATCTATCTGGAATGTTCTTTGTTCCTCAGTTTTACCTAATGAAGGTGTAAGGACTGAAACATTGTATCTCTAATAAAGTTTATTGCAAGTAAAAGGACAGTGTGCTGGGGTTCCCTCTTCTCTTGCCTATGGACATTTCCTCCTACGCACCTGTCTACAAGAAGCTGAAGGTGTGCATGAGCCTTCACAGTCAGGAAAATGTGTATAAAATGATTCACAAGACGAGCTACAGCCATAGAAAACATAGTGTCTGGACAGATATTTTACTCAGTAAAAAACATACATACAAAATATACTGTATATGTGATGTTGACATACAGTACATTCAGTGTGCAAAACAATTCAAACTTAAAGGCTATGGGGTTATGTGATTAAGTGGCCTAATGACCACTGAGCAAACTCCATCCTCTGATGAAGACTGTGAGATGGAATTGGAAAGCTCAGGTAAAATCTAGTGAGTGGACCTTAAGATTATTTAAGGGGAAAATTCAAAAAAGTTCAAAATTTCAAACTAATTATAGCTCAATGCAACATTTAGCAGTCATTTGGTGGTGCAACAGGCAACATATTTGCTCTCTATCATAATGATACAAACAAATACATTTGGATCAGATTTGGATATTTGACTGTATGAAGGGTGATAAATGCTGACATGATCAATTGATTCGCATGAATTCAGTTCAGTTCACTTCTGTCTCTTATTAAAGTGACAGCAGAGAGTCTGCTTTGTGGTTAAACTCACGTTTGCCCTTCAGGTACATCATGGACTGAGGACCCCAGTGGATGTTCAGCTGAAAGAGACGACAGCAGTTTGCTCTGGTAATATGGTGCTGTACAGAAAACCAGTGGAAAATGTGAGTAGCTGGTGAGTTTTACCTTCTGTGCATGACAGGACTCTACAATCAGGGAGATGGCTAAAGTACACGTCCAGACAACTGTGGCTTTTATCTTCTAGAACAAGAACAAGCAAACAACCCAAATCAACAATCCTGCAGTCGCTCATCTCTGTTGGACTCTTCTCTGTTCTAGCTCCACAGTTCTGAGCTCCAGGACAGCTGAGTAACTGCACATCCTCTGCCGCAGGCTAAAAACCCACCTTTCAGGCTACATCAACAACCCTTGGTATGCCTAATTTCTTTTTTTTTTTTTAAAGAAAAATCTCTAAGCACTTGTACTGTAGCACTAAACATGCTTTTAGTTATTTGTTTAAAAGGGTTACACTCCTATTTGGGTGATATCTAGCTCTTGCTTTTTTTATTATTGTTATTAATCAGTTGATTTCAGTAGTCATTTATCAAGTGAAAATAAATATTGATCACAACTTCTCTAATTAGACCATTTTCTTTTTGCTTGCTAAGTAATAAATAATTTTAATTATATGTGATAAATCAATAAAAACATTGGTAAATTAATATTTAAATAACTTGAGTAATTGTGTTATAGCAGAAAAATGTAAAAATAGTGAAAGAAAATGTAAAATTCAAGTAAAATGGAGTATATTAGGATATATCAGTATGACTGTTAATTAAAAAGTAATAATAATAAAAGTAGTATACAAGTAAATTACATTATATTTTAACTCTAATTATTGTCATGAGTAGTTAAATATAAATGTCAAGTAAATATTAGTGAATAATTAAACAAATAAATACATAAATATGATACATTTTCTTCAGTGAATTGGTCAAGTTTACACAAATGAAATTAAACGAATTCAACCAAATACCTTTCAAATGTAGATTGCTATATAATTGCATGAAAATAACTTTTACAAAACTACAATAAAAGTTAGAAAAAGCAGACATCTCTGCATTGGTACAGTTTTGAGCAAAAAAACTCACATTAGACTGAATGTAAAAACTTGTTTCCACTTACCATATCTGCTGCAGTGAGAGCAGCCGGTCCAGTCGCAGCATGTGTGTGTGTGTGTGGTTCAGACCAATGTTCCAGGCTGCTTATATCCCCCATCATCAGCAGCAGCAGCAGTAACAGGTTCGATCCTGCTCCCTGTGAGGCCTGGCAGGACTCCTGTTTACTAGAGGCTAAAAAACAGCACAAAAACACAGGCTGACGTCATGACCGTGATCTGCAGTGAGGAACATCAATAGTATGGACCTGTTGTGTGATTCCTACAAATGGTGGGCTTTGGGTTTGTGTGTGTGATGTTGTCCCAGTGAGTAACAGACAGAGGTATTTCATGTTGCTGCTGTTTTTATTTCCATTAGATGATTCACAGTGTCAGGAAATGACCTTATTTCTGAAAGCTCTTACAGCTGAGCATCACTGATTATCTTCACAACAGTGAGTCCACATCATCCACTTCCATATATTTTAATGAACTGGATTTGGTACATGCAGGGACTATAAATAGATATGAAGCAAAGCAAACACATTTGAACAAGTCCACATGGCTGGATTAACCTGTTAGTGAGCCCTGGGGTAAAAATTTGCTGCTGGGCTATTTACAACCATGGCAAATGACAAAACGAGTGAAAGATGCATTTGTGGCAAGGTCTGTAAAATCCATCAGGCCGGAATGAAAAGCTTGGAACTGGAGAGAGCAACGCAGCGCACAAGATGCACTCCTGGTGAGATGCAGGAGGAGCCAGGCCCGTAATCACCTCGCAAGCGCCAGAAGTGGTCTCCATCCAGCCATCAGAAAGAGTGGCTCCAGTTTGGTGAAGATGCATCCAGAATTATTGAAACATCAGGCAAGAGAGACGCTGACAGCGTCAGACAGTGACTATAATCATTGTCACCTATGCCGCTAAGAGGTTCGGTGTTGAAGAGAAGAAGACCACCAGATCCCATTACACCATGAATGGTAGGGCAGCCCAGATACACCAACTGCACCATGAGCTTCGGACCCTGGCACGGCAGTTCAAGGCAGCAACTGAGGAGGAAAGACCACTATTAGCTGAACTCCAGAACATTCTCAGGGAGAAGCTCGTGACCCTGCGCAGAGCAGAATAGCACAGGAGATGGGGGAGAGAGAGAGAGCTAGGAAATGGACTGCCTTTATAGCTAACCCGTTTGCGTTCATGAAATAGCTTTCAGGACAGAAATGCAGCAGCCGCCTTGCATGCTCAAAATAAGAGATTGACCACTTCCTTCCCAACACCCTGAGTGATCTGGCAAGAGAGCAAGAGCTGAGGCCCAACAGAGCTCTTTACAAACCCACCACCTCCCACAATGGAGTTCGACGTGAGAGAGCCCACCTGGAATTAATTCCAGTAGTCACTGCAGCCAGAGACAGCTACACCCCAGGACCCAGTGGAGTAGCCTATATGGTGTACAAGCGCTGCCCAAAGCTCTTCCAAATACTCTGGAAGATCTTGTGGGTCATCAGTTGCAGACCAGTGGAGGTATGCTGAGGGTGTCTGGATTCCAAAGGAGGATAACTCGACAAACCTAGAGCAGTTCAGGTCCATGTTGCTGCTCAGCATGGAGGGTAAAATAAGGACTGAACTCAAGGACAACATGAGGAGCAGCATCGCTGGATGCAGGATAGTGAGGCGCTTATGTAGTTTACGTTTGGATGCAATAAAGTTTGCAGGTTTGCAGTTTAGCAGGTTTGGCTCGTCATATTAATCAAATACTGAAGGCACTCTTTGTAGATTTTTAACTGCAGGACACATACACTACTCAAACAAACATAAGACACTGGAGCATACAGTATTTCAGTGTGTACAGTGACAATAACACTGACTTTCTCATGAAATAAGTGCATTCTTTATTAGTGTATTTTTAGTGTATTACATATATATATATATATACATATATTTTTCTTTTTCTTTTTTTCTTCTTTTTTTTCATTTGCAGTTTGAACAATCGAGTCAGCCCACAATGCAGGTAAAACATTTGCTTCACTTCAAAGTCTATTCCAGAGATTTAGAATTGAATTGCACTTGTAATTGGGAGATTCACAAGAGACACATTTTGGTCAAAATCAGAGCAGCAGAGATCAAAATATACTTCATCATAACTTTTAGTCCCCTAGTTTGGGTCAAGCTCCAAAAACACTGGATCCTTCATTTCCCATAATGCAACTTCATGTTGTCTGTTCCTCATATCTTCCACGTAAGCACCCACAACTTTCAAATTCCATGCACCCAGTTCGTGACAAAGGTTGTCTATTATGAATAAAAATACAAACTTCTTTTGATGTGTAAAAATTGGTGGAACTCCCATTTAAGTTCCAACCATGTGTATCCTGCAGTACCGAAACTCAATATTTCATTGTTGCACTTTGGAAAGCTGAGCTGAGAGCTGACATTTGATTTGACAAGCCAAGTCAGTGGAGGAGGTCTGACTGACGGGATCACTGTTCTTCAGTGTCTTGGTGGTTAAGTATAGCTGGAGCTACAACTGAGGACATTGAGGTTATGATCTATGCATGTTTTTCTAGATATTTTAAGTTTAAAACTAACACTTGGTGGATATATTATAGGCTGATTCCAGTATATACTAGACTCAGTACCTTTTAAATTTGACTACTTTTAGGCCAACAACAGCATAAAAAAGGGATTCAGTGGTTTGCCAAGAGATTTTTCTCCCTAGCAGTGTGGAGAAGTCTCTAAAAACGACACTACACCTTCATGTTGGGAAATAAAATGTACACAAAATATAACTGAACAGTTGAATGAATGAATAAAATATGAAAAATCCAAATAAATAAATGATATTCTTGTTGAAGCAGGAGAGACTTGGACTCATGACGTTAGTATTTCTAAAATCCGACCCTGTGGTCAGTACAGGCTATATTTAATCTCTCAAGATGTGTGTTTATGCCAAGTGTCACGAACACACATGTAGAGGTTCCTACATGTTCGTCCCACATCAGCTCCATAACAGAACCACCTCAAATTAAGATTCTCTACCTACAGTGCCCTTCAAGACGATGGCAAGTGAAACACCAGATGTCATACATATTACTTTTATTTTGGAAGCTGTTATATCATAACTTAAAATATAACTTAAATCTAAACGTAAATAAATAAATATACTTTCAAAATCCAAAATGGGACAACACATAACATTTGTAAACAACAAAACTGAATACAGGAGAATAAATTAATTAAATAAGTTTTAACATTTCTTACGTTAATTTATATGTACAGATTGGTCAAGAAATGTGCTACAAAAGGCAGTGACTTCTAGAAATGTTTTACAATATATTATAGTATATATATAAACACTGGGACTGTCCATCCACACTGCCTTTGAACGTTTTCAATCCGAAGCAGAACAGCAACATTGCTCTGAAGAAATCATACAGACACCAAACAGCACAAATAATACTATATTAAAAATAATACACCTCTGAACTCAACTTTTTATGTGTGTCCGGTATTAACAATAAAATAATAATATCAGATAATCACTCCACTCAGGAGTACAACAATATGAACCTAAGTTTGATATTAACCAGTAAAGCTGTTCTTAGAAAGTTTAACATTTTTAATTTTTAACTTAACTTAAACTCTATAAAGAAACTGATACAGGTGTAGTTGTAAAATCAAAGCAAATTTTGTGTGAGTTTTGGTCATTGTTTTGTGTATTGCTGTTGTCATGTGACAGCCTTCAAACTGCCCAGATGTTTAAAAAAAAGCTGAAAACACAGCTGTTTTTCTTGGATCCTAACCAGGTGAGGTATGGTGAGGTAGTATGACACAGAGAGAGATGTCTCCACAGTGTAATTCTGAAGTGTCAGTGTGTATTGTACTTGAACATGGCCTTGACAATCTGTGTGAGACAGTGTCCAAACTCGTCCAGGACCATGTACTCTGCCTGGGAGGGGCTCTGGGCCTCCCACTCAGCCTCCTCAGCCTGGGCCAGCAGACAGCCGCACACAGCCTCCACCACAGCAGTTGTTATCACTGATACAGGCCATCTGAGCACACAGACAGACACACATTAACATGGTGCTAACATCACACTATACATACTGTACATCAGTGAAGCAGAGGAAATGGGACATGACCACTAAATGGTCACCTCTCTTACTTTTTGACGTGACGTTTGCTTCAAAGTTAAATTCACCAAACTCTCTTAACGGGACAATCTTGTTGTAAATTGTAAATGCTCCTAAATTGCTATATAAGGTTACTTGTTCGTTCTATTTGTGGGCAAGTTTCATTCACAGAAATATCACTCAGTAAAAAAAAAAAAAACTTTGCAACACAGAGCTTGTTGCTGCTGGAGATCAGGAGTTGCTAATGTAATAAATTCAGCAGTGCCAATAGTAGTTCTAAGGGACCTGAAAAAATTAGAAAACATTTGTACAGTTATCAACCCTGTACTTTGACAGAGATAAAGAAGGAATGGTTTGATATGAAGACTTGTTAATGAAAAACATCTACATAAGCAAACAAAACTAGGTTGAATCCTAGTATATGGCTGCACCAGGTGTGGTCAATGTGCCTGCGAACCGCCCCTCGCTGTAAAGCTTTGTTTATGCTCAATGCAGTTTCCCCCCCGCAAGGGTGTGAATGCCAAAAGTGACGTCGTCAGCAGAATCCACTTGTTTTCAGGATATTCATCCTTCGTTTCATTAGAATACATTTGTTGTTCCAAAACCTTGACTTCTTTCTTTACAGGGATTGTGTAACTGCGATAGAGTATGTCCATGAATAGATACGAGTTTACAATTAATTACGATTCTTCCTCGGCATTGAGGAGCTGTGTAGCAGAGTGTGCAGCCATGACCGGTTTATGGCGTTCTTCTGGTAACACTCTTTGACATCTTGGTTCTTCACAGATTGTTTTGTTTGTATGCCCCCTGGCGTTTCAGAGAATACTGCAGCCACCTGTGGAAGCTCACACGAGCATAAACAAAGCCTAAAAGCCACTTGAGAACGTTTTGAGGACTGTCCGTGCCTATTCATTTTCAAAGAGCAACAGCCAATGGGGAAACTCTCTCAGGGACAGACCGCTTTGCTGCGGTCCAGCCAAAAAAGACTACATATGACCAAATTGGTGAATGCAACAACTTAAAACTCTTAAATCACTTGTACGTGCCACTTGAGAACAAATCTGTTAATATGGTTTTTGCATGAGTCCCATTGTTTCTACTTGAGACATGGCAGTTGGCTTATCTACAGTTATGAGTTTTACATTAATATTACAGCTGTAAAGTTGACTGTGTTACTAAAGCAGCCGTGACGTAGTATGATGTACTGTGTCAAACCTGACTGACTCACTTGTCCTTGACATTGACAGTGTTCTCTTTGAGGCCTATTTCTGAGCTGTCGTCATAGTTTCTACAGCCAACACATTTACAGCTGGAGGTACACATGATGTTGGCCTGCACACAGAAACAGTATAACTCACTCGGGGGAAAAAAGGCTTAAATGGTCAGTTTTGTACAAACAATTGCATGTGATTTTGTGATTTGTGGTCACTATTATTCTAGTGTACATTTCAAAAGAAATGTCATTAGCCAAATGTCTTTTTTGACATTACACTGGCAAAAGTAAAAACATAAATAAATAAATAAATAAATACAAGCACGTGTAAAAATTAGTGAAATGGATAAAACTGCTTTTTATTTGAAGTAACTAAACACCGATGCTGTGTCCCAAATTGTGTACTCAGACTTAGTATTTTGAGTGCATAAGTGCGTTCACACTGGTAAGTATGGCAAAATGCAGTGTACTATAAGTACCCAGATGGTGTACTCATAACGGTCAGAAAGTTGAGTGTGGAACGCTGCACACTTCTCACCATCAACGGCCGCCATCTTGGCTAGGTAGCGGAAGGGGAGGGACCACCAACGTATGAAAATGGCGGTTGCGATTGTTACGGCTAAAAGTAAAAGCACGTTCATTTTTTATTCATTTTTAACATAACTGAATTGAAGTGAAGTGAGCAAACAAGCTGGCAGATATTTTGGCGTGTGGCAATCGCGGTAAAATGTTGGCGATAATGCTCCGCCCGGTTGCAATCCACCATTAAAAAGAAGAAGACGACGCGGTCAAAGGTTGCGATCATCATTTCCGGTAAACGCACAACAGCAGTATTCTATTTGAGACAACACTACCCTGTCAAAATGAACGCACTACACAAGGCAGTACATAGTGTACACAGTATACTGCATGTAAGTGTACTGATGGAAGTACGTGATTTGAGACACAGCACAAGTCACATTAAGCCGGGTTCAGACAGGAGGCGGACGCGCCATGAAGCATTACGAATTGCCGCCCGCTTCCTTTCGGCTCCCATGTTAACCATTTGGGCTGTTCAAACGAGGCAGCATGTGGCTCCGCGGCCGGCTTGTGCTCTGCAGTGATAGTTTCGGCATCTACTCTATTTTCTATTTTCTCTGCCCGCCGCAAGCGAACCTGGCACGGAAACACAATGATAATCTATTATATTATTTTATAAACGATATAAATGATGTATTATATGTGATATAAATTATCTGATTCTGATAAATGATAAAATATGCATCCTGCTTGCCAACCCTTTAGATTTTCCTGCCCCACTGTGTTTTTTAAATTAGTACTTTTTCCACATATTTGTCAGTTGTGTCTAACAGAGAGACGAGCAGACACACACACACACAAGCAGAGAGAGAGAAAGGAAAAAAAGTTGATCCTAGAAGTGGAGAAGAAGCACCGGAGTTGTATGATCCGCAGCACATAACAGCAAAAAGATCAGCCCTAGAAAAGAGCAAAGGAGCAGGATCGCTTGTTGACCGGCGCAGAGAAATGCCCTGCCAGGCTAGCTGCTCGCGCTTGAATTGGCATATCGTGGCGCTTCGCGGCACGTCCACCTCATATGTGAACCCAGCGTTACACTCTGCTGGTCAATCAAATCAAAACAAGCAATAAGCAATAAACCCTCAACCTAGATTTCTTCTTGTAGTTCATGTTCTCACTCTAACCCCCCAACATGCCCACTCCAATGCAGTGTTTTGCCAGTGGGCTGATGTCTATAACTTCTTATTAAATGAGGGTCACTTTGTGTGCATGAGTGTGTGTGTGTGTGTGTGTGTGTGTGTGTGTGTAAACCTCATAGCACTCGCAGTAGTTCTTAAGGCAGCCGGAGCGTTTGCAGTTGCAGCCTTTGTTGTGCCAACCTTTGACCTCTCCTGACTTCCCAGCAGCAATCTTAGACCTGAAGGCATCTGGGTTACGACCTAAACATGACTACACAACGACAATACCAGTAATGATTTGATTAGGAGGAACAAGGAAAAGGCCTATCCAAACTGTTAATAATCCTTAGCCAACAATATTTATGTATGTAGCTAGTCATATGTAAAATACAGATGTAGAATCTTGACAAATGCCAAGTAAGAAAAACAACAGCATGGCATTCAAATGTCAAAGCATATGACACTAACAACCAAGGATCTACTGTATAACATAAAAAAGATGGAGGAAGACATTAGCTCCCAGCACCACTTTTCCTTTCTTTCTGCTTCTATAATGCTTTCAGTGGGCATTGAAAGGCGTGACACAGCTGTGACACAACTCAGCCACGTCCAGTGGACATTTTAGGTTAGAAATCTTAGACACCATTGTGGTTTTATTAGCCTTTACTGTCCTAACTCTACACACAACCCAGTATGTATGGGTACCTAGCTTGCTAGTTACCAACGGCACATAGCATCCTTAAACTGAACCTACTATCCTTGCTCTCTCAAAATGAAGAAATACCCCACCAAAGCTGCCCTATTTACCAATTGTTCCCCCGAAATACTGGATTGCTCCTTTTACTATGAAGATATATAAACAATAATGAAAAACATATGTAAGGGGTGAAATAAGAAGACCACATGCAAAATGAAACAAGCAAATACCCTGCAATAAAATCCTTAGTGACATAATGTTCTGTTTACATTGAGATTGTGACAAAGAGGTGTTGAACTTAGTTCATCTTTATGGTAACTTTTTAGTTCCATAGTTTGTCATGTTGTTGTATTTGACAACAACATGACAAATATATAACGTTTTTTTATGTGTTGGCATCTCAAAATCACATAATTGATCTGCACTTTTTATCTTTTTTTTATTTTAAGAAAGGAACTAAGAAATGAACCAATAGGGTGGAGCTGTGTTCTCTGGTCATGAGGTCTATGTAGTGAGCAAACGAATATAGTGGCCAAAATGAACTTGATGCCACCCTGTGGAGGTGTTCCATCTGGGAGGATTTTATACTGTATCCTATCTGGCCTGAGAATACCTTAGGTATTCAGAGAAGAGCTGGGGGACATGGCTGGGGAGAAGAACATCTGGGCTACACTGTTCAGCCTACTGGAAAATAGATGAAAGGGTTGATAGATACCTTATAAAATAAGAATTATCTTCTATATATGTTATGGTCAACCACTTATTTTTGGGTTATAGACTTGGTTTTCCGTTAAGGTTAGAATAGACTAAGGTTAGGGTGACGGATGTGTTTGTCATGTGGTGGTTAAACCTGTATTAAGTTAATCCAAGTCAATACACTGTCCTCACAAATTACAAAAACAAGTGTGTGTTTGAGACACACAGCAGAGAATGAGAGAGAACATGTCTCCCCAAGTGTTTTCCAGTAACAGCAGTAACAGCGCTGATGAATCAGATCCACTAATAGTGTGACACCCATCACCTTGGCTGAAGCACCAATTAGACACGATCAATGCTGTCAGGCCTACTCACCATGTCTTACTGTCAATAGTGTTTCAGCTCACATAGCACTCAAACATCCTGTACCAAACTACAGCTGGATGATGATATATCACCAATATCAGTCATTATCAGCACTATTGCACACTGCAAGCAGTCTTTTTCACTTCTTATCTTTATATCTGATACAAAGTAATATTCCTAATTATTTCCTTCCTTTACATTGCAGTATTTTCACGCAGCCTATTACAGTTTCTAATGATTTCTGCCTTGGTGAGTCATTCATTCATTCATTCATATAATCATTCACTCACTGTGTACATTCACTTGAATGGGGTATAAGTCTGCCTAATTTCTAATTGTATGATAGGTCACCTTATATATCAGTGTTTTCTGCGTGCCCTTTAATTCATGTGTCTCTTTCCATTCATCAGTGGCTTCATTTATTCTATTTAAATATTTCCTGACATTTTTAAGACTTACTGTGAAAACTGCCATACAAATACATTTGCTTTTGTATTTGTTAAGTTTATAACGTGGACATGTTTACCAAAAGCAGTGCAAACCTTAATGGCCTTGTGACGCTTCATTTCATGCTCTGCATTGTTGTGGCAGTTAGAGCAGTCACAGTTGCTGCACATCACTCCATTGGCAAAACACTCACAGTAGCTGAAAGAGACAAACACATAAAAACACATATTAATCTGCCTCTCTTGTGGGTTTATGAGAAATAACCAAGGTAATTTGAGAGAAGGAGACAGAGAGGAATATTTATCAAGCCTGTCGCAAATTACCGTCATCACGGCCACATCATTTTACCTTACTGCAATTTCTCAGTTTAGCACAATAATTACTAAAACTAAAGATGTAAATGAGTGCAGCTAAATAAGATCTGATATCAGGCTGTTGTGATGTGTGTTATGCATGTCTGGAGAGCAGTGGAGCACAAAAAGTGTTTTCTGCTCCTCAATGTGGAATATTGGTTGAAGACAAAACACAGTTCTTTTGGATCTGCAACCGTGCATTCATCCCGCAAGAGGAAGGCCATATCTGAGGAAATATTAAATATCCTAATGTTTTCAGCTCAACAAAAAGATCACAGTGGGACATATCTGGTAAAACTTGTTTTAATTTGTGTTTTTCTCTCTCTCTCACTCTGTCCGTCTCAGCGTTTGAACCCGGCTATAGTCTCTCATCCTCTGTGGGTCTGATAAACAGTGCCACAAATTTTACACCTCTGTTCCATATATAGCACCTCTGAACAGGATTACCTTAAAATGCATACTGCATTAGGCATGCACTTATCAGTGGTGCCACTTTTATTCTATTTTACAGGCGCAAAACCTCGGTGCGGTCAGTAAATAATGACAAAGTCAATTTGACTGTTTAGGGCTGCAAATCTTTAGTGTGTCAGAGTTGGTAGTTTGTAGTAATGTGTTTTTACAGTGTTAGATTCAAATGAAGTGGAAACATCACAAAGAATGTGATGATGACCATGATGTCTCAGGACGAGGTTGACACTATATCCTGCTATAAAGAAAACAGAAAATAAAAGAAATAATAACATGGTCTACTCACAGTTTGAGGCACTGGGATCTGGTACAGTGGCAGGGTTTCCTGGACTTTGATTCCCACAGAGTTCCAACAGCTCTACAGTGGTAAAAGGAATCAGAATCAAAATCAGGTTTATTGCCAAGTAGGTTTTCACATACAAGGAATTTGCCTTGGTGTTTTGTGGCATAACAATAAACATAGTAGGTAAAAGGTATAAAAAAGAAATAATAATAAAATATGAAAATAGAGCTTTAGTATAAAGAATATGTGCAGTGTACAAGATAGAATCCAGAAGATGTGCATTAATGTAAGGCACTGAGTCAGTGTGTTAATGTAACGGGTAGTGGCTGTGGGGGGGGTAAGGGTCTGTGTCAGTGGGGGTCTTGCTGATGAGGCCAGCTGCAGACGGGAATAAAATGTTCTTGAGGCGTGAGGTTTTGGGCTGGGGCTGGGCTCTTTCTGTAATCCACTACCATCTCCACACTCTTCAGAGCATTGAGCTCCAAATTGTTCTGTCTGCACCAGTTCACCAGATGGTCAATCTCCCACCTGTAGGGGGACTCATCCCCACCAGAGATGAGCCCAATGAGGGTGGTGTCATCTGTGAACTTCAGGAGCTCGACGGACTGATGACTGGAAAGAAGAGGGGAAAGGATGCAACCTTGGGGGGATCCGGTGCTGATGGTCCGGGAGTCAGAGACATGTTTCCCCAGTTTCACGTGCTGCCTCCTGTCAGATAGGAAGTCTGTGATCCACCTGCAGGTGGAGTCAGGCACGCTCAGCTGGGAGAGCTTGTCCTGCAGCACAGGCGGGATCATAGTATTGAAGGCGGAGCTGAAGTCCACAAAGAGGATCCTGGAATAGGTTCCTGGTGAGTCTAGGTGCTGGAGGATGAAGTGGAGGGCCACGTTTACTGCATCGTCTACAGACCTGTTGGCTCTGTAGACGAACTGCAGGGGGTCCAGGAGTGGGTCAGTAATATACTATTTAACTTTATTATGCAATATATAACTGTGGTTCACGTCCATAGCTACTGACATGTTGATACATATACTCCCACAAATAACATAGTCAGGCCTGCATGTGCATTGTTTTATAATATGTAGGACAATGTGTACACACACACACATTACCAGTTCCATTACACTACCTATGACTACTGAGTTAGATTTCTAAGCTTTTTAAGGGAGTAAATAAATATGGGTTGATTCTCATCAGCTGAGACAGAAGAGTAACAAATACTGACAGTAAACATTTCATAAATCAGTGTACTGGTTATTTTTAAAACAACTAGAATCATTACAAAATCAGGGGACAAAATGCCCAATGAAGGTCTCTGAACCAAAACATTGCAATAAAAGACTTTTCTCTTTTTCATGTACTTGGAAATTAAGGTAATCTTGAAAAGGAATCTCTTAAAATAAAATCCTTGGCCTTTGTTCACTGTATCTCAGAGACATACGTAAGTTGTGTATTTAACCATATTTTGGCAAAAATATGATTGGTAATTTACCATATGAATGGAGAAGTAAATGATCCTTCAGGAATGGTTTGAGAAGTTTATAAGGACTTTTTTTTCACCATTAAAACTCATCATTATTGGAATCTATTTTAACTGTTATGTATCAAGGCTAACCACAGACTTGGCAATGCTTAAGACACTTTGTATACAGATTTTCAGTTGACTTACTATGTCTTTGTGGTGGAGGAAAAAGAAAATCACATTTTGGCCTCAGTTCCACAGTTCTTACCGTGCTGGAGGGGCTTGAGGCTGATCTCTGGACTCATACAGGGGACAAGCTGTCTGGTGGTACTGGGGAAGCTATATATGAATGAATGATTGAATACATGAATAACAATATATTAATCAATCAAATCATGAATTGATTGGTCAGGGTAAAGATGGGGCTGAGGTCAATTAACTGAAGTCCGCAAATGTCCCACAGAGACAGATGATTGGTTGAAATGGAACAACCTTTGTTTTCCTACCTGGCTGGGAGTCTCCAACACACTCACATCTGGTAAACACAAAGGTAAAGAGGATTACTACAGAAACCCCAATTCAATCAACAAATATAAAAACTTTGACTGTGGTAAAATTTGACTGAGCCATTTGTGGGCTCCAGCTGTGACGTGAGTCAGGCTAATTAAGGTTCTGTTTCATTTATTCTGGTCAGGTCCAGTTGCTGTTGGATCTGATTTGGTTCAGGACCGTCTTTCCTTTCATGTCTTTTTTATGGACTGGGGCATCTCAGTTGTGGATCACATATTCAAGGGTCCTTTTCAGGTTGAGTACAAATTTGTCTAAAATGTTTATAGATCTGGTAGTGCTTCATAATGTTTGGTTTACCAGACGCTGCTTATCCTTGCAAATTAGGACAATTAAGTGTCTTAGGTCTATCACAATAACCTTCTAATACAGGTGTGTCACTTGTCTTACTTATGGAAGTACAATTGAGCAGGCAGTCTGATCACAGTGCATTTTGAGTTATGTCTGTTGTGTATTTCAGTGGTACCATGTATTTTAAAAAGTACAGTAACAAAAGTTGGCAGAACACCAGTGGTCAAATTCTTTGTCTTATTTACTTTTAAGCAGATATTTCACTATTAAAGTCATAATCTTTGCTAATTTCATGCTTTCATTTAGGCAATCTTCTTGTATCCCTGTTTGTGTTAGGGCAAGACAACATTAAACATGGGCATTTTTTAAAATCTGGCTTATTCTATAAAATGAAAAAAAGGTATGGGCATTGATCATGTTTTTTCTCTCCTTAGCCAAATAATTTCTAACAATAATTGAGTATAATGTAATACTACATATATCCTACATAATACTACACATATATTATGTAAGTATAACACTGAGTTGGATCCCATATTTATTATTTTCATTTTTTATTTATTGTTTCAGACATGCACGGCTCCACAGTGCACACTTAACCTAAGATATGGCTTCACTAATATTAAATATTTTTCACAGCTAAAAAGTCCTGCATTAAGTAAATATAACTAAAATTACAGCTTTTTCTTTACACAGGATTTGCACGGGTACACATTGGGTAATGTGTACCCTTGTCCAGTGAATGTATGATACCATTTGGTACTGTAATGGCAGTAATTGTACTATGTTGTGGGCTAAAACCTGACTGCAGAGGCTCGAGAGTACACTTATAGTTTAGATGAGCACACAGTTACCCATCAACCAGAGTTTCAAGGCTCTTTTAGATATTTTACCAGTAATGGGCAATGCAAGTAGTGATTTAAGGAGCACTAAGACTCAGGAGATAAGGATCAAGATTGTCTTCACCTGGTGACTTAAACCTGCAAGTGCAGTGAATACTTCATAATTACTGGAAGGACAAAAGGAGAAATGGAATGTGCTGCTGTGATGTCAATATTCAACCTATCATATAAGTGTCCAGCAGAGATTAAAAAAATAACTAAAAGCTTCTGCAATATCAAATTTGTTTGTTATCAAACCAGTTTCACATTTTAACTGCAAAGGTAGTGAGGTTGAGTGATTCTTCTTACGACTTTTTACAGTTACCCTCACACAGCGATATGTTGCTGTTCATTGTGAATAGGACCTGGGGTTGCAACGCAGCGCCACCCGCTGAGCTGCAGAGATTTAAAAGGCGCTACAGGGGAAAGTTGAGAAATGCTCAACTTTATGCCACCCCATTATCCTATACTATTACTGGCTATCTGCCAGGTCAGAGGGGGGACCTTAGTTTGAACCAACTGTTTGACAAGTATTTTTGGAAGTACAATTTCTTTTTGAGGACTTAAATAACAAAGTATGGAAGGTTTATATTACATTTGTATGGTGCCACTCTGTTGTGTTGTGATTGGGAGTGGTTATCGCTTCCATCGCAGCTACAGGACTGCAATGCCAGGATTGTTTTATTAAAACAGTTTGATTACGCTTACCACATTAAAAAAGACTGAAGCAACCTTTTAAACCTCTGTAGGTCAGCGACCAGTGACAGGCTGCAACGCCAGGTCCCATTCACAATGACTAGCAGCTCTAACAGCCCGTTACAAAGAGTTCACAGGTAGCACTCTTATTTAGCACATCTTATCACCAGAGTACCAGTAGATCTAGCTACTGACCAGGCTTTACCATCAGGTAAGAATTTCTCCTCTTTGGTGTTTCTGTTAAGGTGCTCTAGTGGAGGGTTACCTGCTTGTTGATGTGTCTGACTTCATTTCATACCTGGCACAAAACTAAACCAGTAAACTTCCTCACCTTTCCCCTGAGATGAGCCATCATCTCTGCATGTCGGTGCTGATTTCAGGTTAAGGAACACAGGTCCTGGCTCACAGGGGTTAACCAGCACAACCTGTCCATCTCCACTTACATTACAACCCATCTACAAGGACAGCAGAAAGACTTTAACAATTGCTTGACAATCGATTAGTCAATAAGTTAATCAGAAAATGAATTGGCAACTATTTTATAATGGATTAATTGTTGACGTCCATTTTCAAGCAGAAATACCAATCATTCCATAGTTCCAGCTTCTCAAATGTGAGAATTTGCAGTTTTTCTTTCTTATGTATGATAGAAAACTGGCTATCGTTGGGTTTTGGACTGTAGGTTGGACAAAACAAGACATCTGAAAAGGTCACCTTGGATTTTAGGAAATTCTAACAGGCATTTTGTACTTTTCCTGACATTTTATATGGAGAAAATAATCTGCAAATCAACTGATAATGAAAATAACTGTTAGTTGCAGCCCTACTTTCATCATCGTACTGTATATACTGTATATATTCGTTCGCTCCACTAAATTTGTGCTGTGTATTTGTACAATTTAGTTGTACTTAGACAACATATGACTTTGAGTCACTTATTAGGACACAAAAATGGTCAACCAACCACTTTTCAAACACTTCTCTCACCGACTGTGCTACCTGGCCAATGGAGATTCTCAAACGTAAACATCGAGGTGGCGTGGAGGGGTTAAACACCAGCTGCGATCCCGGCCACACCGACCACATCTGCCCAGTATCCTGCTCTACAATGTCCAGGCGTTGGATAATAAACTGGACAACCTCCAAGGAACTGTAATGTCCTTTGTTTCACCCATAGACTGTATAAATATATACGAGGGGGGCCCAGCTACTGCTCAACAAAATCATGACTGTTTGCTGTCCTGGCTCCACAATGGTGGAACATCAGGACAAGCAGAAACTTTACACATCTTCTGTCGCAGACTGAAAACTCATCTGTTCAGACTTCACTTAGGCCCATAAAAAAATAACCTCTTTCGCTATCTCTTATTTTTCTAAAGGTAGCACTTGAAGCAGTTCAGCATATTTGATGAAGTTGTTGTACTTATTGTAAGTAGCTTTGGATAAAAGCGCCAGTTAAATGCATATAAGAATGCATCCTCACAGAGATGTGGTGTGAAATTGTTGTTTTCCATCAGGTGGAGGGAATGGGCAGTTATTGTGGGACAATGAAGCTTATGTCTTAAAAACTATAGTCTATAGGCTTTGGGCTAGGGATGCCATGGTGAAGAAATGTTCCCACTGGTTAATAAACTTGTGACAACGCCCGTGTTACCGATTACACCAGACATTTTACAAAAAAAGACATTTGATGACACTCAATATCTGTAGAGCGCTTACTTTGATCTTAAACGTTCAGGGGTATTCAATAAAAATTCAAAGAGAATTTCCTCAACAAAGGCCCCAACATCATAATGTGTAGGTATGTTGGCTCAAAAGATGCTCTGTGTTTTGTCTCATAGTGGCGCTTCACATTGCCGCTTTTAATAATTGCCACGGTCTCGGAACATATAAGACATACTGGTTTTGAACTGTAAGGAGCATACACTTTCAGTTTGTAATTGTAGCGTCCATCGTCCGTCCAAGTATTGATAACACGTTTAGTATTTTACAAAGAAAAGCAAAATGACAGTGGGGGCGGTGGGCAAGTTGTAATGGGTGTATGCCCGAACACCGTCCCCTTTTACACCAACCACCGCAGCAAGCCTATTTTGGGCATGCATACATACAAGGGCTGGGTCTACTTCCCTTTCAGTCTATTCAGTCTAATTAGGAAATCAATTTCCCTCACATTCCCTCAAGTTCACATACTAGGGGACAGACATAAATTCTATTTTCCTATAGAAATAAATGGAAACTAAACTTCATTAGATCTATTCTTTTTCATTTTGAAGGTTTGAAATAAAAATCAGATGTGCTGTTGTGTTGTGCTGATGGTAGAACTTACAGGCTGTGTGATGTGGGATGTAAAATCAGTCAATCCCTCCTGAAACTGCTGATGGTCCATGGCCTGTGGTACACAGATACTGGCTACAGGGGCATGTAAGTCCCCCTAAAAACACACAAGACACACTCGCACACATAAAAACAAATAAGCGATGTATAATTTCCGTATTAATCCATGAAAATGGTCAAATGATTCTGAATACTCACCGGCATCATGCTGCAGAGAATGGGTTCATTAGTAAACCAAGGAGCAGAAACTGAGCTGTGATGGTTGCTCTCTGTGTCTGGTGGACCAGGCACAGGGCTGAGGAAACCAAGACTGCCTCAAGTCACTTTATAGACTTTTTCAAACACATCACTTCCCACCCACATAGGTCTGTACATAGTCAGGCATGGGTCAGACCCCCATGTCATTAAATCTTACATTGTTGCTGCTCCTGCAACACTGATATAATTCTAATACTGATATATACTAGAGTCTGTTCATTTACTTGATATTGACTAAGTTTGTAGAAGTGATCCAAATTAAAGGAACTATGTGTAGGATTTTTATGTGATAGTAGCATCTTTCAAATTATTCTGATGACATATGTTTTAGTTATACAAATGAAATAATGCCAGGGAAAACTGATGCATTTTATGACGCTTTCAGTCGATTTGTCTCAGTATCCTTGTGTCATTCTTAACACCGCCACTAGATGGCACAAAAATAAAAATTGGAGTAGTTCAAAAGTTGCTGATCCGCACAAAGATTTTATCATTTGTTGGAGACAACATGCTTACTGGTAACTAACCATTTGTGTCACTTATTCAGTTAAAAGATTCCAACAAGCTACAGTGGAACACAACCTCTACACTGTAAAGAGAATGAGGACTTACCCAGTGAGGAGGTGATATTGACTCGACTGGGGCTCCAGGAGGTAGTCTGGATAAGTCAGCTGACACTGAGTGGACTGACATGGACAGTGGAACCTGCAACTCAAAATTTACATCAAAAAGCATGTGAAACAATATATTCTACATGTATTCCTTGAGCAGTTTTTTCAAACATATGGTGAGGTCAGGAGATTTGTACAACAGTATAGGACAGGATAAAAATAAATGGCCTGTGAGTCATTTACTAATGGCTGACAGAGAAACAGGAAAAGAGAAATGGTTAAATGCAAATGATCAAAGAAAGAAAATCTCTAAATTGTTTAGTGAATAAATTCACATTATACCTTAAGCTGAGAGGGTCCACCATTCCTGGCTGGATAAGATTCTGGTGAGGATGGGGAATTACTCCAGGCAGACTGACATCTGAAGGGGGCCCTGTCCATACTGGAGTCCCTGCAGGGCCTCGGTGGACATTATTGTCCTTCACCAAACCACAATCTTTACATGCCTCAATACATTCCTGTCTGCTTTGTGTTGTGTTCAGCTCTGTCAAATAGCTATTCATCCTGCCAGCATGGAAGGCGCCTGTTTTAATCATACATTAGTGGAATAGAAAGATGTTAGTAAGGGATTTTGACAGAAAGTCACTTTAACTGAAGTTAATAAACTGTGAACTATTCACTTCTGTATCACTGCACCATCTTTGATTTTACCAGTGGTGAAAAGTACATTTACTCAAGTACTGTACTGAAGTACAAATTTGAGGAAATACTGTACTTTTTACTTAACTAAAAATATCTGACAGCCTTAGTTACTAGTTACTTTACAAATTAAGATTTTTGCACACAAAACATAGGAAATGTTTATAAAATATGATGTTCTGTTTTAAATTAAACTACCCAACAGTTTATATAAGTACAGCTGAAATGATTAGTCATGCAAACACATTTGATGGTTCCAGCTTCCTAAATGTGAGGATTTGCTGCTTTTCTTTTTCATAATTTTAATTTAATTTTAATCATTTAGAATTTTGAACTATTGGTTGGACAAAACAAGCATTGTGAAAGTGTCACTTGGCTCTGAGTAATTGTGACAGCATTTCTCACTAATTTTTACAAACCAAACAATCAATGGATGAATTGAGAAAATAATAAGCAGGTTAAGCAATAATAAAAAATAATAAGTTGCAGTCCTATGCAAAATAGCTAACAATGCACGAGTAATAATAATTCTAAAAATATAATATAGTATGACAGTGACACTGGCCATTTTTCTGCATGAGTACTTTTACTTCTACTTTAAGTACATTTTCCTGATAGCAGGACCTTTACTTGGAACAGAGTATTTTTACAGTGTGTTATTAGTACTTTTAAGTTACTTAAGTATAGGATCTGAATACCAGTGGTGTAATGTAACGAAGAAATAATACTTCATTACAGTACTTAAGTATGTTTTGGAAGTATCAGTACTTTACTTGAGTTTTATATTTTATATTTTATCTGTCAACTTTCACTTTTATTCATTTTCTAGATAAAATGTGTACTTTTACTCCGATGCATTTCCCGTAAGCATCTTCGTTACATCGTTACTACAAAATAAAACCAGAAGAAATTTGGTAGCCTAATGATGTTGGAACACAGACTGCAAGCAAGCAGGTTTGGCAAGCTAGCTTGCAAGTTATACTGGTTACACTGGTTAATCACGTTAATGCGCAAGTGCAAACAAGTGCTCTCAAAGCGTGGTTAAGTTTTAACTTTGGACGAATAAAGGAATGGGAGGGAAGGAAAAACAAAGGATTTTGTTCTTTAAATTCTCTAAGTTGTGAATTTCAAGTGAAGTTTAAGTTCAAGTGCAGTGAGGTTCAAGTGTAATGTACACTCCGTTTTTAAGGTGGTATACTTAAAAGAATAAACGTCATAATTTAATATTAACAGCATTTACTTGTATTTTTACTTTCAATACTTAAGTACAGTAAATATCAGATACTTTAAAACTTTTACTCAAGTAATATTACAACAGGTGACTTTAACTTCTACCAAAGTCATTTTCTGATGAGATACTTGTACTTTTACTCACGTGTGGCTTTCAGGTACTTTATACACCACTGGCACTGACACATGATTTGTATTGACTTTAAGACTTGGTCTGAGTAAGTCTTGTTTACATTGTCTCATGAAATCATACATTATGTACCCTCTAACCTTAAGTTATACTCTACCCTCTTTCCTTAACTTAGTGGTGAAACGTATACTAAATTATACTGGCTGTTAGACTGCTCTCACCTGTTAACTACTCATAGTTAAAGCCACACTTTGTTTTATTTTCTTCTCCAAATATTACGATATGTTTCTTCAAGTCGCCCTCGGGAATGGCCGCTACGTTAGCTAGCTAACTGGTTAGCGTTTCACTATTAGCCTAACACTACTAGCTGGAATAGTTTAACTTTAGATAAGAAACATTTAAGTTAAATATGAAATTAAATTTAAATTGCGTTAGCTAACTAAAGTATTAGCCAAATGTAACAGCTGGCTTGTTGGCGAGTTATTAACTGCCGTTTAACGATTGTTTGTCTTAATGGCTGTTCTAAAGGTGGTCAAATTGAGCGCACTGTTGCTACGAGCTACAAAGGGACTGGTGCCTTCGTGGTCTATCAGAAGTGTCGAAATTACAAAACCTGCCTGTTAAGCGAGAAAGGGAGAGCGGGTCACTGGCACGACCATACCGAGTACTAGCGCAGCATAAACGTGTTTAACTGGGGGACGCTATAATACTTTTTTACTTTCCTGTTTCCTGTTTTACTGTAACCTTGTTGTTTTGCATTGTAGGCTATTGTTGTATTTCATATTGTCGCATTTCTGATTGTTCTTTGAATAACTAACTCTTCCTCTTATTGTAAGGGGCTGAACAAATGGACTGAATAAAAATGTTTTACAGTAAGAGCTCCTTAAACCAGTATGTCAAAATGGTATGTGCTATATGCACAGTTTCTCCTTTTAAATCTGTCGTTGCATCCAAAAACCGAGAGTGGAAAAAACTTTGGCAATCTGCTGCTTGTAAAGTTAGTCTTCAGATTTACGAGTAGAAATGAACGCAGCCTTCAATCCAACCAACCTAGCGTCTTTACGCTAACCTTCACAGCGCTGCAGTTCGGTTGGGTAACTGAGGTATTGACGAATTTATCACTCCAGTGAAACAAAATGAGTGCGAGTAACTGCAGATCCGTGCTGATAACGGGGTCCAGCAGAGGAATAGGATTACAGCTGGTGAAAGAGTTGGCTAAAAGCGGCAACAGACCCGGTACAATCATAGCGACAGCCCGCAATCCGACCGGCTCCAAGGTAATAAACGTCTAACTTGTTTGTAACACCTGTAACAACTAAATTGTTGTGGCAGTTGTTTTTAATGTGCAATGTCAGCATGATCGGAACGCATGCACAAGAGCGCCCACATTAGTAGTTCTGTGTATTGAGAGACCGCTGCGCCAGACTCCATTCAAAACTCCAGACGCCGAGAGGAAGTGGCTGGTCGCGTGTTGTAGTGGCATTTGTCGATTCTGAGCGGTATGTTTGTTTCTGGTATACCGGTGCCGTTTTACTGGCTTATGGCAATAATGAAGAGAAGAGATTTCATTGTATAACCTACGTTTCAGACCACAGGTCTTTCTCAAGGCAAGTTTAGCACAAGTGTGGTCAGGTGACTGTTTATAGGGTCCATATAGCTCAAACTAATGCAGTCTAAACCAACAGTCCTGCAATACATCCTCATACTTACTGGAGGTTATAAAGTTCAGTTCTTGTTCAAACTGTTTCAGAGAAGTGTTGATTGAACTGGATGGTCATTTTGGAGGATGTAGTTTTAGCTGCTGTTGAACTGTAGCCTATTACGTTACAGTGACAGGTGTTTCTATTATTTTGTCCACCCCATGTATATCAATGAGGGTAGGTAAATAACAAAAACACCTCTCTGTATAACGCAATACAGTCCAACAGCATCACAAACTACAGCCTCCAAAATCATCATAAAGTTGAATCAACACCTCTCTGAAACACTTTCAACGAAATCAAATCTATTATAATGCAACCAGCCAATAAAGGAGGTACCACCGTTGCATTACATTTGTCTGACTATGTCAAATAATGTATAACACAACTGTCAGACTTCATTTTGATCAGAAATTGCATGGTGATTCTATACCATTCCCTATTTCTATATGGGGTTCTGGATTAATTTCTTAAAGTGAGAGATCCGATCATTCCTGCTTTTTACATTTTACCTAAAATCCATAAAGGCCTTCCATCTCCATCAGGTCATCCCATATGATAAAAGTATTGGGACCCTGACATCTTCATTATATATTTTTAAGACCTTTGTGTGAGACCTTGCTTGACAGATGTCCTTAAAGACACAAGTCATATGATCTCATTCATTGATCCAGTAGATTTTATTCCTGAGGATACTCTTCTTGTATCTGTATTGTTCAGTCGTTATTCTTTATCAATAACCCATGAAGGGGGCATTGAATCTATGATGTATTTCTTATCTAAACGTAAGGAATTCATTCATCACATGGGAATCACATTTGCACCGTCATTTGCTAATGTATACGTGGGTCTTTTTTTAGGAAAGGTGTCTTTACAATCAAAATCCATTTTAAACCAACATCCTGTTTTGGAAGAGGTAGCTGGATGACAGTTCCTGTCGACTCCAAGGAAGTGTGGATCAATTCCAATCATTGTAATAATATCTCAGTACTTGGTCTGAATATCTAAAATGGACTTTGATTCACACCATTTTTGGATTTATTTATTTATCATTAATGGATCACTGATCACTGTGGATCATTATTAGAATAATCAGTTGTACACAGACCTGTTTAAAACATGCACTGCATGCAACACACTATTGAGGGCAGAGTCCTACCACCCTCTTTGTTCACAAAACAGCTTGCTCCACCAACCAGTTTTGTAGAATAAAGAGAATTAGTAGACCTGATGACTACTAGGTGACATCAGGACAGCTGAAACTCACTGCTTCTGTCGCAGACTGAAAACTCTAAAAACAAAAAGACCTAAACACCTAAAAAGAAAATCTAAAAAAGATCCTCTTTCTCTGTCTTGTTTCTAAAATTAGTTTAGCATATTTGATGAAGTTGATGTACTACTAAGTCGCTTTGGAAAAAAGCATCAGCTAAATAGATGTAATGTAATGCAAATGAAAGTTATGTTTAAGTTACCGTTTATGAATTGTTAAGATCCACTACTCATATAGTACATTCAGTACAATATATCCATAAGTGTGTACATCTGTTATTCCCGTATGCAGCAATGTGAACCATTTAAAAAAACAAGTCTTTGTATTAAATGGAAGTTCGGAATCACAGAGATATGCATAGATTGATCACTTTTTCTTGGGCTATAGCTGTACATGACTTGTTATTTCAGCTGTCAATGGGCAGGTTATCCTTAAATTCCAAATTCCGAATAACTAAATATTTGAATCACAATGGTTTACTAAGTAAACATTACAGTGGAAATCAGTTGTGCATCCAAAGGGATCATTACTATACATTTATGAATAAATGTCCTGAATAATTTCTATTCACTCAATTTCCTTCTTTATTTAGGATCTGCAAGAGCTCTCCAAAACCTACCCAGGGGTTCATATTGTGACATTAGGTGAGTCTGCATATACTCTTTTATTGTCTATATGCTATCTGTTTATTTTAACTCACTTTGGGGAAAAAAAGGTATCCTATCTGTAACTTTATACTTCTCAGCTTTGTGTATGATATTACCACATTTAAATAATTGATTGGTGGTTGAATAGTGAGTTACTCTGCTGCTTACGCTCATCTCAGTTTACTGGCTCAGTGTTGCCTGAATGGACCTGCTGTTCAAGTACAGTTCTACCAATATTATCTAAAGCTCACATTCATTTTCGACACCGTCTGGGCTAAAATAACACATCTCAGTTTCACTCACACATGTGATTGCACAGCTATCATGTACTATCTGTTGTCAAGGCAGTGTCAATCATTGATACACTAATTAAAATATTTATATATATTTGGTTAAAAACTATAACGATTCAAGTTTCCTATCATTTTTCCAGATGTGGACAGCCAGCAGAGTATCAGCTCAGCCCTGGAGGAGGTCCAGTCCATTGTAAGAAATAATGGACTGAACTGTCTGATCAATAACGCTGCCATCGGACTCTCCAATGACATAAACACTGTTACCCAAGAGGCCATGATGAAGACCTTCCAGGTCAACAGTGTTGCACCACTCTTCATCACAAAGGTAGGCCGACACTTTGTGGAGGTGACAGTGAGGATCTGGCAGAACTGGGCAGACACTGGCCAGAATAAGAATGATGTGATTCCATTCACTACCTTTGAACAGAACAAAACACCAACCTTGTCTCTGGTTGTTCTGTGGTGATCAATTCCCTAATGAACAACTGCTGTTAATTTGTTTTTTCACTTTGATTTTGATTAGTCCCTGAAATCCTAATTATTTTTCTTATTATTAGTTTCCCTTTAACTCAGACTGCCCAGGACTTATTTTGACATCCATCTCTGACATTGGAGTCACTCTATGAAAGGAGAACTTCACTGCCAGGAATGATTACAGCGAACAATAACTCTTTTCATGTACATATGGGAATGTGAGTATTGTATTAAGATGGACTTATTAAGACTGATTAAGATGGAAAAATCCAGACCTGAAACCTAAAATATTTCCAGCTTTTCACTTTGTCATGCATTTTCTTAAATAAAAGTTAAATGGTTATATTGTTAGAATTCGTCATTGTGTAACAGATTAGAGACATTATCATAATAAAAAAATATTTATTGAAATGCCACATATTGTGGGAGAAGTTGCAGTCGTCCTGTACTCTAAAATTAGTGTGCATGGTCTGCATAATGAAGGGAAGCCTGCAAGCCAGTGTTTTTCAGACAGACAACTCAAGTGTCAAAATCTGGTGTGGACTTTCATGCTTATGAAAGCTTCCTCCTTTTTATCATCAATATCTGATTGCAGGTGTGAACTCACAATTTGAAGCATTGTCTTCAAAAATAGGTTTGTTTATTTTATTCAAATTTGGTCTTTTGTTTGTAACTGTGCACCCACACAATGAAGAAAAAACTCCCGAGGGGAAAATGATGTATAGAATCTCAGGTTGTAACCGTGTGATCTGGCACTTCCTCAGTCTCTGAAAAGAAGTCAAAGCATCTACATGCTTGTCTATATATACCGGTTCACTTCCTTTGTACTTTGCCTGCTCCTTGTTGGATTCATTTGCATGTTTGGACTGTCTTCTCTGGTTTTGACCTTTGCCTGCCTCACCATCCCGTAAGCCTTGTACCTTTGAAAATAAACCACTGAACTGCATCAGCTGTGCCTCAGATGTCTGCATTTGGGTCCTATTACTCGTGTTCCTTGTTTCACTGCTAGCAGCAGCCTTGAGACTGTACCAAACACACACAGACAAGTCATCTCTCACAAAGCATGGAGGGCTCAACACTTATTCACACTGTTCAAAGTACATGACTTTACCCAGCAGTTCATAACATGGAAGCATATTGTTTAACATGCCCTAATGCAATCACAAATAAAAACCAAAAACTTAGAAAGAAACGATAAAAACATGATACAAAATGACCTGAAAATAACATCGCTTGTCAAACAGAAATACTTACTGTTTACATCTCCTTTATATAGATTTATTACTTTATTACTAGAGTTTATATCTGCGTAAATCACATTATATACATACAGTATATATATATATATATGTATATGTGTACGTGTATGTGTGTGTGTGTGTATATATATATATATATGTGTGTGTGTGTATATATGTATATATATATGTATGTGTGTGTGTGTGTGTGTGTGTATGTTTACTGTTGTGTAAACATCACATCATACTGAGTGCTACTACCCATCCATAACCTGTCTACATTACAGTTTATCCATTTTATCATTACTGTACACCTGCCCACCCAGTATTATATTTTATTTTATATATATGTTATATTCTTATATTTTAACTTCTGCACTATTTTATGTCTTTGATTCTCATGTTTTTCTTTTTATACATATTGTTTGAGCGGTGTTGGAGGGGGCTGTAGAAGAAAATGTAATACCTAATAGTTTTATTGTATCTTGATATTGTCTGTGTGTAATGTGAGTAAGTGCCTGCCTTTCTGCTCTGTGTTGAGACTGACTACATTGATGTATAGACCCCTGTGGGTGAAACCCTTCAAACTACCCAATGGGAAAGAACTTGGTTTAGTCAGTTGTTGTGAGGAGATCCCCCTTTTCATTACAATAGCAACTTCAGTAACATTAAAGTTATAAAAGTATTATCCAGGAAAGGCCAGATTTCAACTTGCCTTTTGCCTTGTGAGACGGACTTTTAGCCTCTGCTAATCCACTCGTCTTTTGGTCACCTCAGACACACATGTATTAAACAGAGTATAAATTGTCTGCCCTTTGGATGCAGAGCAGAGAAGTGCAGATACCACTTGTGTTTGTGTTTCCCTCCATGATTGCATGAAATGCTCACTATAATCACCGTTTTCATCTGAAGCTTAAGTAAAGATTCTTTTCTTCAATTTGGAACCTGAGTTTTCTTCAACAAATGATTCTCAACTTTTTTGTGTTACCATCTGTTGTCCTGGTTTCACTCTGCTGCCAGGCCATGGTGATATTATATAGATCAAAATCAAAACCAATCCTTTTCTCTTCGTTTTGGCTTATCATTGCCAGCTTTTTACACAGCCCTGAATGGATCATTTAAAAATGAGAGTGGACAAAATTGGCAGTGTTGGTCTAGCGTTACCATGTGGACTAGAAAAAGAGCTTTTCAAAAACACTAACATGTTTGTTTAGGTTTTTTCACATTTGCACCTATTATGGAACACTTTAGTCTGGTGGCAACATTATGAAGCCAACTGTGTATCATCTCTGCCTACCTCACAATACAGGTGTTATCACAGGGCTAGATGTTAGGTGGTAACATTAGGAGGTAGCAGTTGTACTAGAGAGGGCAAAGGATTTGTTGGATGAACAGTTTTGAAAAATATACTGTATCTCTGAGCTAAAACACAAACAACCCTTTGACAAAATAACCTTAACTCGAGTTCTACTTAACTTGTTCATCCTTAAGCTTTCAGGAGCATCTCATGGGCTTCACTGGTAGACGGAGTTTACTCAGTTGTCTTCACGTGACGTACGTATGGAACGTGTCACGTGATAGCAGGTTGTATGTGGAGGGAGATGGAGACCCTGCCAGTTCAAAGATGCTCTCTGGTGTCAGCTGTGAACTGTGAGAAGATTCCTTGAGCTGTGGTTGAAAGCTCTGGAAAAAAAGCTTGAAAGTGTTAAACTACTATGTGCAAGGTCAAGGATGAACTTTCACACTCAATTACGCCATTTCAGAAATGAAGTGTGTATTTTACAGCACATTTCTTTTAAAGGCTAGGTTCCCCACACCACCACAGGACCCCTTAACAAATTGTTTGATTCCATCTTCTCTATAACTCTCCACTAGCCCAATGATTAGAACAGTTCAAATAGTTACTATCCAGTTAAAAAGAGAATTGGCTTACTAAACTTTAAGAAAAGAAAGAAAGAAAAGCTTAAGTTTTTTCACCGGTAGCCTACATAGAATCAACATTAGTTGAAAAATCTGAGATTTTTTTCAGTCTGTAGTCAGATTGTATGCAGTTAGTATGGAAGCCCTGAGAAGCAAGTGAGAAGAAAAAAAAAATCTGGTGATCTATTTTCTAAGTCTGATCAGTTTTCTCTCCTGTGTTTATGAACAGGGGGAAACAGTTTTTGCCAGGATAATATTCCTAAGTTCCTTAAAAAATGTTTTCATCCGTGAAACAGGGAAACATTTTTTAAGGAAAAGTTTTGGCAGGTGAAGAAAAACAAAACATTTAGAATCATTTTTTGTTGTTCAGTGTTTGTTGTTGTATTACTCATTTCAGTGCACCACTACCCCATGTTCGAAATAGGTTTAAAAACAGTCATGTTTTCTTCCAGGTGAGTTTTAATTTCTCCATGTACTCTAAACACAATGTACATACTGTATATTGTGTGTTAGCAAATTATGTAACATTACTGTTACTTACGCACTCATTTTCTCTAGACTTGACTTCTGTAACTCCCTCCTTTTCTGGCATAAACCAAAAGTCACTCTCTCGCCTCCAACTAGTTCAGAAGGCAGCAGCTTGGCTTCTGACTGGTTTTAACAGATGACATCACATCACCCCAATCCTGGCTTCTCTCCACTGGCTCCCTGTTCGATTTAGAATTGATTTTAAGATTTTATTGATCACTTTTAAAGCACGTCTGGGTCTGGCCCCAAGCTACATAGCAGAAATGTTGACTCCATATGAGCCAGTACACAGCCTTAGCTCCTCGGGTGCGGCCCTTCTTGCCGTTCCAAAGTCGAGGCTTAAATCTAAAGGAGACCGTGCTTTTGCTATCAGGGCCCCTTGGCTTTGGAATGACCTGCCCGAGGAGATAAGGCTCACAGAATCAGTAACTTTTTTTAAATCACTTCTTAAACCCATTTTATAAACTTGCTTTTATGTGATGTCGTCTTTATATTGTCGTTTTATTGCTTTTATTGTTTTTATTTGTATTTATTTAAAATTAATTTTGTCTTGCTTTTTTTGCCTTAATGTTTGGCTTTCTGTGTTATATTGCTTTCTGAGTATCCTGTTTTTGCTTTGTCTGTCAAAGCACTTTGTAAACTCTGTTTTTAAAGGTGCTATATAAATAAAGTTATTTTTACTGTCATGTATTCTAATCTGAACTAATTAAAGATTATCCTGGCAAAAACTTTTCACCTGTTCTGAAGTCATTAACACAGGAGAGAAAACAGTTTAGATCAGACTTAGAAAAGGGATCACCAAAAAAAAAAAGTATCACTTCCGTAAGTTAGTCTTCTTGATGTAGTTGATTTTAATTAATTTTTTTTAATGTAACTCAATGTATTATCCAGATGATTTCCTGCTTTGCACTTGCTCTTGGAACTGCATTTTTATATGCTTGAGTTTTTGGGTGTCCACTACTCTTAGCATCACAGTCCTGTATCTTCTGTGATCTTAGCTGATCATTTCTGCTTATTGTTCCTGTGTTCAGGCCTTCTTGCCTCTGCTGCAGACTGCTGCAGCTCAGTCCACTGGGATGGGAATCCACAGAGCAGCAATTATCAACATCTCCTCCATCCTCGGCTCCATTACATACAACTCAGGTGAAGGGGCCAAGTTTAAGAACTACGCCTACCGCACCTCCAAGGTGAGAACACAGAATTGAGTTTTGTGAATAAAGTGGTGATGTGTGCTTTTAATTTCTGTGTCTTCATTTGAAAACAGCAGGAGAGGAGGTCAAGTTCTTTTTTTGCTTACCAAAACTTTGCTTTCTAATTATCATAGGCAGCACTAAACATGGTGACAAGGTGTCTAGCGGCTGATTTAGGGTCAGATGGAATCCTTTGTGTGTCTCTGCACCCTGGCTGGGTCAAGACTGACATGGGAGGGCCGCATGTAAGTATTCCATCATTTCCTGACTTGAAGGTGCATTAATAGATTTCTTTGGCCACTTGGAGGCAGAAGAGCTCCACAGCAACCTGAAAACAGACTCTAACATGGGATTGCTTTAGTTGACACAAGACAGAACAGATGTTTAGTGAGAGGAGCAGTACTTCCACAGTAGCTAATATATTAACTAACGTAGATGGCTAGCATGTTACCTAACCAGCATAGCCAAGCTGTCTTCATTAGCCCGTGTTGGTAATGCTGCATCATACATTCACCTCTCCGAAAAACAAATGAGACAACTGTTTGTTAACATGTTCCTCCCAATTTATTATGGGAGCAGCAAAGCAATGATAATGACAGGTATGCTGTGGAGATGTGGAGATGCTATAGGGCAAGAGGTTAATGAGTTGGTCACTGTATTGTATCGCATCCTGTTTGTCTCCTGTTTGTCTCCTCTTTGTTTCATTGGGAGTCATCAGTCGTCAAAATTTTGACTTAGTTACTGTTTTCACTTAGTAAGTCAGAGATAAAGAGTCATAATTTTGATTTAGTATTTCATATTTTAGTTTGTCATTACCAATGTTTCATTTATTTTTTTTCTTTTCCTGGCGTAAATGTGTTTCCATACATAACGGTGATACTTTAGTTGTCCTTGGTGGAGGGAACATTTATTTTGCTCTATGGAAATGACAATATCCAATATCCAATTCCAATATCAAGACATCTTGTCACATGTTATCTCTCATTTTACCAGCATCAACAGTTTGTATTTTCAATAGTAACTGCTGTTTTCTGTTAACTTAACCTATGCTAACTGTACTCTGGCTAAGCAGCTTCAGTGTTGACAAATGATGTCAGGGCATCTGGATACCACTGATATGTTTAGGCAAAATAAAATTCTGCCCCAACACAAAATGGCTAACAAGAATGCAATGTTAGACTGAAAAATACAGTGGTAATGACATAGCTATTCAGTGTAACTGAGTTAGTATTATTTGTGGCTTCTTACTCTGAGGACATGTTTCTGTGTGTTTCAGGCTGATTTGACACTAGAGGAGAGTGTTTCTGGACTCCTGGCTGTCCTCTCCAAGCTCACAGATGAGGACCATGGAGGATTCAAGGACTACCGTGGAGACAACTTACCATGGTAAAATGAAACAGTGGACGTAACATTGAAATCAAAAACCTACTCTGTAGCATCAAAGGATATAATCAAGGCAGTGTGCCTTGGTTTAGTGTAACAACTTGATACATATACTAGCTTCCACCCAATCTCTATATTGCCCTGTTTTTCAAATTGGTTTATTCAGGAATTCTCACCATTTAACTATAAACAACATGCTGTAGAAACATCAGTATGGATTTTGGGGGAAAAACACTACTGAAATTGTTCTTATGCAACGTGTTCAAGATATGGAATTCAGGATGTTCTCAAATGGTTTGTTTGTTATATATATGACAGAGAACAGTTTGTAATTATTGATGGTTACATGTCAAAAATGTCCAGGCTTCTTCAAGGTGTGCCACAAGGATCTATTCTATTCTGTCGATGACCTGCCTATTTTTACAAAGATATCTTTCCATTGTTGTTTGATGATGATACAAATGTTATAGCTTCACATGGAGATTTTAGTATACTAAAACAAATGTTTATACAGAAATTTTACAAATCTTTAAATGGCTTCAGTTGAACAAACTCACCACAATATTAAAGACAACCATTATAATACCAAGTCATAATTCTGAGATAGTAAGTCACAATTATGAGAAAATAAGTCAGAATTTTGAGTTAGTGTTTCATATTTTGGACTTATGATGAGTATCTTTATTTTTGTCATTCAACACATCTATTTTTTTATTTCTTTGCAGAAATGGGCTTCCATATAATTAGGCAAAGGAACAGACATAAGCATAACATTTAAAAAGTAATAGTGAATGAATATGTACCAAAAGGATACTTACTGACTTAATGGTCAAGATAATATTCCTCAGAAACCTGATGATGAATCTACAGGATCTACAGTCATTTCATGTAAATTACAATAATTAAACATTAACAAAACATTAAATTACAGTTAACATAGAAACACAAGTACTCGTGTTTTCAAACAAATGTGGTTTCTCCAAGACTGTTCTCCATTAATGGATCATCTGAAACAGGTCTGTTTTTGTTGGTGCTCTTTCTCATAACAAATCCAGTAAAGCAAGCTGTGTAACCTCACTTTTGACCAGGAATTAAGACATTTTACAGTATAATGAAGGTGAATCATGTATGTACTTGTTTTTTTTTTAACTCAACTGCAGCTGAAATCTAAATGATAATTATTGTGATTGTGACTGATGGAAAGAAATAAATTCAAGTTGTCCAGAGTCCAGTGCCATTTGTTTATTTCACTCCATTTTATTAAATCAGATGATAGTATATTAAGATGATGATACAGTGTTGGTTTCTGAATAGAGGTCCCTATTACCTAGATCCACCTACAGTCAGCAGACACTCACTGACCTTCAGTAGATATAAAGTTGTATTTACACAGGAACAGAAAGATCTGATATTTGTATTGGGGGACAATCAATCTCTGTCGCAAAGAGTTACAGAATCAGATCTTTGGTACAAGGACAAATCCAGCGTCAGAGTGTGAATGGAGCTACAGTAAGGAGACATTTAGGGCAGCGGGAGCCCAGGCAGCAGACACATAGACGTGGGTAGATGGAGATGAACTGCAGAGAGGCAGATACATTAGGGATTGGCCAGTTCGTCTGATGTCACAGAGGAAGGCAGGCTGTCCAAGGCTCCCATCTCTGTAACCACATACACAAACATGGATTTCTTATGGCTCAGAGAAAATGACTGTGTCAGACAACAAGTTTGTCAGTTCAACCAATGTCAAAGTCATATGACACAAGTTTGATCATTGTGAAATCATTAAATGCTGAATGTTTCACTTAAGTGCCCTTTGTCCTGCTAAAGGCAGAGCCTATGGATGGCACCGTCAGTCAGTCTGTTTATCCAGGACACATTTTTATTCATAAGATATCTCAACAACTTCTGGACAGAATTCCATGGTGTTTGCTGAGGATATTCATTACATCCAAAGGCAGATTCCTGGTGATTTTGGTGACCTCCTGACCTTTCCTCCAGTGCCCACCGTGAGGACGAATTTTCCACTTATACACACACAATATATCATATAATCTAATAGGCAGATTGGCATGTACATTTCTGAGGTCAGTCATGCAAAGGGGATTAACACTTTTAACCCCACTAATTGGAAGGCTCTAAGAATAGCAACGCTTTTGCATTGTGGAGCATAATGATCACTTCAGCCTCCAGGGCTTGTTAGCAGGCCTTGTAACCTTAGTTGGTTTTAGTATATTGCTTGATACAGATCAATGTCAAATTTGACCTCATGTATGTATACTGTGCATGGGTAATGCAATTGAAAGTGTGGATTACATTATTGGAAGAGCATTTCCATGTTGAACAAATATTGAAGGAGCGTTGCATTCATGGGCTGTCAGTCATATAGATTGGCAAAAAAGTCCCCTAATCACACATTAGCAATTTAGCCATTAAATATCCTATTTAATGTAAGGTATAACCATTTTACACTATTATTTCCACAACATCCATCTCTGCTTGTTGTCTTTGTTTAGAGTTTGAATTTCCCATCAAAATACTGTAGCTTTGAATGCAGTATTATTCTGCAGCAAACTCTTTTTCAAGTTGGCAGCAGAAAAGATGAGCATACCTTTAAGCTTGAGGTATGACAGGAAGTCAATGACAGTGTGGATGATGTCTCCATCTGCTATTCTCAGGGCACCTGTGAAGGCAAAGAAACAAAGGGCAGCCTGTTATCATCTATTCTGAAGTTGGTAGAACAGTGTAAGGTTTGACGAGAGTTCTGGTAGCAACATATGGGGAAATGAATATCTCCAGAAACCAAGACATCTTGATAGAAGGAGGAACCTTTAAAAGTCTTCAACATGACTGAGATCTGAATTACAGAGAAAACTGCTACGTATCACTAGGTTGTTGCAAGGGTTTTTGAGGTGGTTTTCAGAGTGTTGCTAGGTGGTTGCCAGAGTGATGTAGGTGGTTGTTGGGATGTTGCTATGTAGTTGCTTTAGTGTTTGCACTGTAAAACATCTTGCAGGAATTTAGTGGAATCTGCTTGTCTTTTATCTTTGACTTAATGTAAATATATAGGTTTTATAAATGTGAAATTGATTCAACTTTCTAGTTTTCATTTTCAGACTCATTTCAGAACTTATAAACGAGTTCTTCTGAGTCAAATGAGTTGACATGAGTTGAATGAATGTTCTGCCGAGAGTTCACTCAACTTATCAGACTTTTAAAGAAACATGATCAGCATATTAGCTGCCTTCCCAGCATGTATTGTTTGAGAGTTAAAACTCTCCAGAGATCCTTCTTATTTGTAGTTCGAAGACAAATGGAGAGAGGTCCTCAGGAATGTGTTTCTGTTCTTTCATGTCAGCTAGTGTTGGCCATGTTTCATGTTGTCCGGAGACGAAGACAAATGAATGCAGAATGGTTCAGCGGAAACAGCTGATCAGTCCTGTGAGTTAAATCTTGAACTTATTTGACAAAGGCATTTTCATATACCATTTAGCGTGTCAACTCTTTTTCGTCAAAGGCAAAAACCACCTCAAGCAGGCAGCTTTTCTAATGCGAAACAGCAAAATGTGCATAAAAATATGTTTATGGAAACACAGCTAATAACATCCCAAAAATCACAAAGTGTTTTCCCAGCTGATTGTTCATAGTTTGAAATTCAAAAGAGGTCAGTCAAGTTTCAAAAGATCAACAATGAGCTGGAGGGACTCTGTGGGGGTGTACAACAAAATCACAGAAATCAAAATCATCAATCAAGTGGATCTTTCAACAGTAGATAGAGAAAGATTGTCCTTATTCTGTGTGTGAGAGACAGACATACAGACCTGTTCTGAAGTCCTCCTCTTGGCCCATGTCCCTCTTGCCAGCCAGACCTGGCTTATCTCCTAGTGTCCTGTGTCCATCTATTCCATCTGGACAATGAGGAGTGATCACAATCGTACAGTCATACAAACAGCAGACAGGTCAACTGCGTTTCAACAGCGTTTGTTTCCGCTGCAGCCCTAAGCTCAATTCATTTGAAATTCAGCAATTTCACTGTAAAATGTTCAACTTGATAAAAGTATTACAGCTATTAGTGTTTTATTTTTATGTTTCATTTTCAAGAAAATCATTTCCAGCTGCTCCAGGTTTTTCCATATTTCAGCTGTGAATGAAATGTTTTTATATTTGCTTGAACTGAAAATATCTCAACAAAAGAAAATTATTTGAATTTACCAAGCTTGAACTGCTGTGTGCTAACTTAACATAATAACCAAAAACTCACACATCTGCTAAATATCCCACTGTTTCAGAAGCATCATACATTAGACACACATACATAGGTCCTACACAGTGCACACATGGCACACCTCTACCTAATTCTCGTAAGAAGAACTAAAGGACATTGTTGTACACTTGGTTATTTCAGCATGGTATTTAGTTTGTAATTGTTTGGTTCAATTTCCAAACTTTTACGGACCACCTGCAGGGCTTGGCTCATGGAATTGCAGTAAAACAGAGATTTGACCAACAGAAGAAATAAAAAAGCACACATTTAAAATAGGATGGACTGTAGTTTAAACACACAAGGAAACGCATTAGATTAATAATGATGAAAAATGAAAATAAAATAATGGACAAGCAAAGTGATTTGCTCAGTCATGGTGGTGGGTGCATAATTATCTCCCAGTGTATTCCTATGGAGGCTACGCACTTAAAGAGTGGCACTGACTTTTCATTTGCCTACAGATCATAGAGAGACGTCTTTGACAGAGTTCAAAGTCCTCATCCTACAACAGTTTAAGTGGTTCATGATAGCTCTGCTGTGTAACAGACCAGAACACAAAACCAACACGTTAACCAGTGATGGTTTTTAAAGGACAATACCAGAACATTTGGACTGCAGTTGAATATTTTGTGCCATTTATAAAAGAATAGTCCAATAGTTTGGAAAATATGTTTGCAGTGATCTCTGCGTGTCCAGCAGAGTTCTGCTACCTGGCCACAGTCAGCTTTGTTTAATTAGAAATGTCCCCTTTTCTTTCTCTGAGTGAGTCAGTTGTTTACATCCATGCAATGCCCATAGGAAAAGGGAAAGAGACAGCAGCATTAGCATTAGCCTGGTGAGCTAACAGTCAGAAATGGATGCAAAAGGGGGAAACTAGCCTATCCCTGTGAAAAGGGAAAAATATGCTAGAAAGAATCTCCAACACTGTCCTATTTATATGTTGTATCATCTTAGCTAGTATGCTTGCCATCAATACATCTAAGAGTAATTTGGGTTAGGACAGTGGTAGATCCTGGCAAACCCTCTGTGAGCACAGGACCAGTGCACCCAGAGTAGTTGGTCAAGAAATAGCTTGAAAGAGCTAAGTGCTTCTGAAACCACAGCATCTCGTTTATTACCTGCCCCACTTTGTGCCTCTCATGTATTACCATAACATTCTAGTCACAGAGCTGAGTATTTGTTTTTCTGAAAAATATGCCCAGCAATCTTTAAAAAACCTAGAAGGTCACTTACCAACACTGCTACACTGCTGTTCTGAAGGTATGTTCAGAAGAGTCTTTGAACCATGTGGATAATATATAATAATAATAATACATATATATATATATCATGAAAGATTTGAGAAAGAAGTTGAGACTATGTCCTAATCCAAACTAATCCAAACAACGATGGATAACAAAAAAACATATACATGTCCTTGCTTAATTTGTACTGTGAACCAACATTTAAAAGTGTTATTATTTGTTATATTTTTCTATGTTTATTTTACTTAATATTCTGTTATATTTTAATACAAAATAAAATCAATGCGCTGTATGTCTTGTATACAGAACAAACAAGAAGATATGTCATTCACGGCTACCTGGATAGGATATAGAGTTGCAACTTGGAAAACAGGTTAAATATCTTTTTAATCCGTCCGCTGCGTGGACAGATACTGGAAATATCTTCTTAGTGTGGTTAACTGGTCTGGGTTTTTTTTTTTTTTTCAGAAAAACAGATGCTTGGCTCTGTGACTCTAATAATAAATAATACAGGAGAGGTATAACTGGGGCTCACATAGAACTTGTACTTTTGCAGAAAATATCTGTTTTCTTTGACTTTGCAGCCATGTTTTTCAGGTATGTGTCTTTATCTTCACACACTCAGTACACAGCCTCTGAGTGGTCATGATGTGCAATTCAAGAGGAGGGTTAAGAGGCTGGAATTGTTTGACTCATCTTAGGGGCTTCCTCATTAGCTAAAGTAGTGCTTGAGCTGGTAACCCCCATACTCTTTGTGTGTGTGTTGAACTGTCCAATTAAAATACATCACACTGGAGTTACACCAAGAGGGAAAAATAATTTATTTTAATAGCTTTGTCTTTCAAGTATAAACAGCTCTTCTTGTCTCTATGGGCTCTTGGTGTTTTTGTCTTTAATATTATATATCATGCAATGTCAAATGCCATGTGTTTTTATTATCAAAATGTCTTGTAATGCTATGAATATATATATATAATATTTTTATCATATATTTCCTTGAAAAGTAAAACTTTTCTAAGTTCACTTATAATTAATTTCATGATTTTCAGTTGAAAAACATGCCTTGTCAGCCTTATTGCTATGTTAATTAGCAAATTACTGTAAAAATGCACAGTGAAAAATGGCTAGTTTGTTAATGTGATAAAATTGGACATACTGTATATGACTGAAGTATCCTGAATCCATCCGCAGAGGGACATACTGGGACAGAAACTCATTTGATGTCTTTGACAATGGGAGTAATCCCTGTACATCCTGTCCAGAGTGCAGTCAGAAACTATTACAGCAGTAATATGTTTTCATTGTGTTGGCTTGACTGGACATTGGATTCAAAATGAAACCGTGACCACAGGGTTGTTTCACTCTCCCAAAACCAAGGCAAATCCAACATGTGTGAGGACAAAGCCAACACACCGAGAACATGTCACTGCCTGCCCTAATAATATCTAACGGCACTGTAGCTCTGTATAAGGAATAAAACCACAACTGGAAGTGTTTTTCTCCCATTCTTATACTGCAAAATGACAACAGCATCAAGTGTTTCAGAGAGGGACACTTAATTAGAAACACTACTAAATATGCAACAACCAATGAAGAATTCACTGTGCAGTGGTGAAGAATTGAGTTTTTTAAGCACACATCCCTCTGTGATAGCCATTTTAAAATAGCTCAATCTGCATTTACAGTTTGTCTTAACTTCCTAGATAAGATGAGTGGTTTATAACATCAGCATGAACCAACAGAAGCTGATGTGCACACATTCGCAACGCAGATCTTGCATATGCTTGCATATAGCTAACATGATACAATACTATGGGACAGCTTTGGAGTTGCTAGAAGCAAGAGTTTTGTGCTAAGCTAGGCTATCCTGGACCTACAGTACCTCCATACTGGACGGACGAAGTTGAAACTGACATTGATCTTCTAATCTTACTCTGGTTAAAACAGTAAACAAGCATATTTCTAAAAACCCTGAACAGAAGCAGGTATGGAAAGTTGTTTGAAATAGCTTCCAGATCAATGTCTGGTCTTTTTTGTTGTTAAAACAGAGCGAGATCTGATTTATACTGTACTGATGTCATATAGTATACCATAATTACAAGCAACCCAATGGCCACAAACTGTTCACATTAGCCAGATATCAGAATTTCTTAATCTAAATAAAATCCATTATTAACATTATTTTAATCGATTCAGCTAATAATTGTTTGTTCATATCTGGTAACTAACCACTACTTCTAATTAAGGCAATTTAACCTGGTGCACTGGCTCCCAATGGGCGTGACCATTAAAATAATGCATGAACGCTCACAAGATAGAGTAACGGGAGGTTTTCCTGTTCCTCCGTTCTGTCGACATTACGTAAACACCTTTCCTCAGGATAGGAGATCAACATGAATTCCTTTGCTTAAAGCACAGAGACAAATGCAATGTTTGGATGCATAAGCGCAGACAGCAGCAGGATGACAGATGCCGTCCCCTGATGAGTGACAGAAGCAGCTAAGAGGCGGGATGTTTGGACAGAGCAATTCCTGGCCTGACACCAAGGCCCTGCAGCGGGCGTATGTTTCTATCTTACATTGAGTGACCAGCTCGTCTCTGCCTCTGGCACTGGGAGAATCCTTTATCTGAATTAGGTGATCAATACGACCTGAAACACAGGATGAGGCAGGAGCAACCTTTACCTGGGCTTCACACACACACACACACACACACAGGCACACACAAAAAGACAACATTTCCAGGGTTTCTGTTCTGGACTGATTTGGACCCCACTAATGGGTAAGAACATGCACACACACACACACACACACACACACACGCATCTGGATACCCAGTGTTCACTTAATGTCTCCTCTAAAGGTAATGAGGCAATCTTTAAATTATACTAAATTAGCTGACACAGTGGAGACAGTGGACAGGGACAAAGAAACAGAACAACACTGATTCCCAGAAGATTGGCTCCACCGTCTCTTTTGTGAGCCATGTGACCTAGGCAACATTTTCAAGCAATACAGCTGTGCTCTGTGTTCTAAAAAACCCAGCAAGCATTTCAAAGAGATTAGTCACAGTTCTGTAACTGCATGGAAGATTTTTCAATGATGTTCTGGGTGTACGTAAGGTCTTTATTAACAATAAACAGCTGATGTACTCAGGTGATGGAAGAAAAACTCCCATCCACCCCAAACTTTTGGTTGAAGCCACAGATTGGGAAATATTCAATATGAAATATGAAGCTGCAGCCAGCAGCTGCTTTGCTTAGCTTAGCTTAGCATAAAGATTGGAAGCGGGGAAACAGCTAGCCTGGCTCTGTCCAAAGGTAAAAAAGTCCACCTACCAACACCTCTAAAGCTCACTGATGAACACATTCTGTCTAATTAGTTTAAAGGTTGGGTAGGCAGTTTTCTTTTGGCGCCATTGGGCAAAAATGCCATATTAACCGTGCAGCATATTGTAATTCAAGTGGTCTGAGAGCAGACCTCTACTTCAGCCCCCCCAGCTCTGTTTTCAGGCTTCAGAAAATCTGTCCCGTGACGGTAGACTTTAGCTAATCACAGGTTATTTCAGAGAGACGGTGCGTTGGTATTGGCTAAGCTACAATAGCAGATGTGTGTGCACGTCCCTTCAGACGGTGAAAACCTGACTCAGTGGAGGAAAATCCTGCCGAAAATCCTGAAACTAAATGTCCAACACCTCCTTTGCCTACAGCGGTGTATAGTACAAAACAACACGTCCCGGCTCCACACGGAGCTTCAGGCTCATTACGTTCAATGACATGACGCTCCTAATGACAAGTGGCAAAGAGGTATGATGACAAACAGTGTGGAATAACTTTTGAAGGGGGACAGTGGTGTGTGTGGTGTACTAGCCTCTCTTCCCGCTGCTGGACGGCGTTGCAGCTGCCTCTGAAGCCTGGGGCGCTCTGCTCTGCGGCCGCGAAGTGCTGGAGGGGCGTCTTTGAGAAAACGAGTCACGGCGGGAGAGACCGCGGTCTCAGTGAGGCTCACGCCGTGGAGAGCGAGCCCTACGAGGGATACAGTTTCACTGGGGAACCGACTCCTTCTGCTGCCTGTCGAAGTTGTGGGTTTGGTGGGAGGGGCTTAGCGGAGTGATACGAGGCAGCAGAGAGAGAGGCGGAAGGTTTTGCCCACCCCAGCTTTAATCAGTACACGTGTCATTTTTACACCTTGATTTTTTGTATGGACAGAGAGAGTGAATATTGGATTTACAGGTGGACACAAACACGACTTCAAATGGATGTAATGTTGCTCTGTGTCTGCTGGATGTGTAAACTGTTTTGTCATATCAACTGTGTAAGGTGATAATATTGTGTTGTGTTTTCAGCTCGTTCTGCTGACCCCAAGTGGCCAAAAAACATTGATTAATGCAGCTTTAAACTTATGGAGAGTACATTCACTGTAAGAGCAAACAAACCTTAGAACAGGTTTCCACTCACCATTCTTACATGGAACCTTTAAATAGCATATTTAGTGCTAGTCTAGTAAATATTGGCATAGGTATTGGCAAAAAATTGAAAGGGAATTGATTAAAAATGAATGAAAATGGCTATGTTTAATAAATTTAAAGAAACAGTTCAGACATTTAGCAAAATGTTCTCATTTGTAAGGCCTTACTTCAGTTTGAGGGATTATATTTAATCAACTTCAGAAAAGTTATAATAGGAAATGTATTAACTGTGTACATCCCTGCCTCACACCATTTTGAAAACTTCACCAAAGTGAGAGTAGATTGGGAGGACCATGAACATAGTCATAAGGAAAAAAGAAAAAGAAAAGGTCAGTTTTACAGTTCATATCCACAGATATCTATAGACCCTTTTCACAGCAGACATTTTGACTTTTCAAAGCAGGTGGAAATCATTAATACTGTCCAAGTAAGCCAGGTCAGTGAGTGACTGACTGGCTCACCTAAATGGAATGCAGCCATCATTAATGTTATTAGTTAAACCTGTGATTGTCCTGCTTTGACAAGTCAAAAAGTCTGCCGTGAAAAGGGTCTGTTGTCTGCTGGCTTCACATTCTTTCTGTGCTGTGTTATCTGCTGTGACAGAGCTAACTGAATTGCCTCAAAATGTTGCCAGTGCATCATCACTTTCATACAATCTGTATGTTTTCCAGATTATAAGCACTGGTTTAGAGCCTTCTAAGCCCCATTTATTTTCTCTGTTCATGTGTTTTTTTAGGGAGAGTGCCTCACTTCTCCTGGCTCAGCCTTTGATAAAGGCGTTCCTTATTTAATCCTTAAGATGTAGTAAAATTGTTGTATTTTATGATTTATCACCCAAACCTCCAACCCCTCTTCCATCCACTACATTTCAGAAATGTTGTGGACATAAACAGGTTTGGACATTTAGGTGTTAAATAGTATTAGCTACTGACACTTGACCATGGCCTGGAGTTTAGTCATCTGATGCCTTTGTGTTTGAACTAATCTGGAAAGACTCAACAAGACAAACCAGATGCTGTGTGAGCACACAGAGGCAGAAAGGTTTCATTCTAACAGAAAAAGGCTCATCAGCAGCATAGGCATGGAAGTGAGTGTTGAAAATTAAGTGATGGGTTTTTTTTGCTAGTTTAAATGTTCACCAGTCAGTTCTGGGAGAGTAATTTAAGACAAACACTGTTTAAGAGGCCAGAATTCCATCATTGTACTCTTAAATCCAGGACAGTAATATGAAGAACAATAACCCAATGTGTGGTCCAGGTTATTTGCTTCACATGGCAGGTTAGAATATATAATCAATCATCTACACCCCGTCAGTAAGGCTGGACAGTGCCTGATGCCCAGTCTACTGGTCTGACCCCAAATTTCAATAAAACATAGTTAGAAAAGATGTGAAAATAGCCTAATCTGACAGAAAAGTTTCATGAAAATAAACTGCTTTTTGTCAAAAAATTGCGGACCAGGGCCAAACATTCCTTAATATTAATCATTCAAAATCATTAAGTTACTAGTTTAACAAAGTAGATGTGTTAGAAAATTCTGTTAATTGACAAAATGTGTCACGTGTTTTCACAGGTGATGAACGTGATGCTTTTTAAGATGTGTTGTCCCAAACTACATTTCCAGACATGTTGAAGTGAAGTTCTGGATAACAGCTGACTACTGATGCAGTGTAACAGTAGGCTGTGTGTGTGTGTGTGTGTGTGTGTGTGTGTGTGTGTGTGTGTGTGTGTGTGTGTGTGTGTGTGTGTGTGTGTGTGTGTGTGTGTGTGTGAAGTCAGTACTTACGGGGACCTAAGAGGTAGCCAGCACTGTTCAGAGTCCAGCCACGTTTCTCCTTTGCCTGCAGGATCCAGAGACACACACTGATCAGATCATGGACAGAGACACAGCTTTACTGTTTTTAACAAGTGCTTCTGTTGCGCTTCATGTGTCTTTTCCTTCATCAAATGTGTCTTAGGTCTCTTGAAATATAAAATATGCAGATTTTCATGTACATTTAAAGCCTAAGGATGAACTCCTCTACCTCTCTCCTACTTTTTATGTTTTTATTTAGTCTACCCACCATCATTTTGCTACACTTTGGAAAAACTCTTAAGGCACATACAGACATCTCCACACACACACACACACACACACACACGCACAGGTGTACAAACCCAACAGCCAACTTTACTCCAGAGCGTCTATTCAATTATCAACTCAGCTCTCATATTAACTACACTCCCTGACAAAGATGAAGAATTACTTTATTGACGATATTCATATTTAAGCTGTTTTCATTGTCTTAGGTTTTGGTGTATTATTTAATCCTTTTCAGATATCGTTGCACTCGTAAACCTAAATCAGAGAGGAAAACATCCACCAGTTCCAACAAAACCCCTTAATAATTGCTCCACTTTGTACTTCTAGCATCTATAAATTCATGTTGTCAGGCCACATATGTGACAAAATGTTGCCTATGCAAGGCGTGAGGTGGCTTCGCCTCTATTTACTGTTCTTGCATTATGCAACTTGTGCGGCACATATTTGGCTTTTGTGGACAACACTCCCACACTTCCACATCCATTCTTATTACTACACATTTCCCTGAACCTACAACAGCATTTTGATATTGATACCTACATATATAATGGCATTTCCCTCTTTATATCCAGTCATTGCCTCTCTTTCCAAATGTGTTATTATAAATTATAAATGTCTTGTGTTTATATTAGTTTATACTGTTATTTTACATCAGATATTTAGGTATTTTTATAGTGTTATTCTATATTGTCTATTTGTCACTTTTGCATTGTTATTTTATATTGTATTTTGTTTCTGTTATACCGTATCTCTTACGGATTTGGGACCTGACTGGAAACCCCGTTGGCACAGTAACAATGAAGCTGTGTGGACTCTTGAACTTGAGCAGCTTCTTACCGCAATGACCAAGCCGACGGTCTCAGAGAGAGTTGCGCAAAAGATGAGCGACACGCAAAAAATCCCAAAGCACCTCTGCATCTAAGAACGAGAGAGAGCACAGAGAAGTGGAAGGAAACATTTATACTGAGGATGACTTCCATCAGCGAACGCACAGGACAACTTTCTCCATCATGAATTTAGGTGACTAAAAAGAAGAAACTTAAAAGTCTGCAAAAGGAGCAGCTTACCTTTGATATGACTTTCCCGCCGTGTGTTCCACTCTGGAGTCAGCAGCACAAGTTGCTCGGTGAGTCTAGCACTCAGTGGTTCGGATGAAACGAGGACTCCGTCCACCTTTTATGCCATCCAGCAGCCCGACCCTGCTGCTGTGCGCCCGCGTCAGCAGTCCCCTCCTGCAGACAGGGTGGGCAGGTCACGAACAGAGCGCATAATGAAATCCAATAATATCATATAATGCCATCATCAGATTTTTCTTTGTCGCCCTTGGAGACATGGGATTGAATTTAAAAAGGGAAAAATACGTCTGCGCTATTTGTCTGTCCTAATCTGATATCTGTTGTTAACAAGTTTATTCCAGGAGCTCCATAAGGAGCAGGTTGTCAACATGTTCTTGTCCATGATCATCTCCGATCTTATGGCTTATCATGTGTTATGGTTGCCTTCATTTATTGCTTTTATATTTCTTCCGTGATATATTGATAATTTAGAAATAAAATTGATCACCATTTAAGTTGATATAGACTCAGATGACTGTTTATTAGGTCCACATAACTAAAGCTAATGCAGTCTAAACCAACAGTCATGTAATACATCCTCCCTTCATGACGCTTCTAAAGTTCAGTTTGTGTTCAAACCTTTTCAGAGAGGTGTTGATGCAACTGGATGGTCATTTTGGAGGCTGTAGTTAGTGGTGCTTTTGAAGTGTACTGCCTTTGTGGCTGCTAGCATTGCAAAGACTGAATGGAATGTTTCACCACCAGGGACAAAATAATCACAGGTGGAAATCAATACTGACAATTCCAAGTAGGTACAGATTAGTTACTGGAAAATAAAACTAGACAAATGAAAGAAACATTGCAGGATGTAATAATGTAATTTAGTGCTCACAGCAGTTCAGAATGTGTCATCATGAGTTCATTCTTATTATTATTATTAATAATAATAATGTCCAGAGATGCAGCATTGCAGATCTCTGCCGGGAGAGCACTGGGGGCTGCCACACTGAAGGCTCTGTCCCCAAAAGTCTGCAGGCTGGTGTGTGTGTGTGGGGGGGGGTGAATAGAACCTGTATTAGAGGACCATGGATTCCGGGATGGGGTGTGGGAGGGCAGGAAGTCTGATAGGTACTGGAGGGATTTGTAGGTGAGAAGGAGGATTTCGTACGAGATACAGGACTTAACCAGGAGCCAATGAAAGTGGATGACGGTGGGGGTGATGTGCTGCCAGGGTTTGGTGTGAGCAAGAACCCTGGCAGCTGAGTTCTGCACATACTGGATCCTGTCCAGAGCTTTGGCAGATATCCCAGACAGGACTCCATTGCAATAATCGAGACGGGTGGTGATGAAGGCATAGATGAGGGTCTCTGCCACAGAGTCTGGAGATGTTTTTGAGGTGGTAGAAAGCAGATTTGGTGATGGATTTGATGTGTGACTGGAATGAGAGGGTGGAGTCCAGAATGACACCCAGGTTGCAGACCTCAGGGGATGGGCAAATGGAGCAGCCGTCCACATCATGGATAAGATCTCCAACCTTCCAGAGCAGCACCTTAGAAGACAAGTTGCTTCTTACTCGAAATGATGAAAATGTCCAACTCATCAGATCAAGTTGTTTAGAGACACTGGTAGCTTCAGCATGAATTGTATTTGGATTCAACTTCTCCATTGAGCCTTTATTTCTGATATGAAGAAAGGTATGTGCAGATGAGTTTAAGTTGCACAAATGCAAAACTTAAAAAAGCTCAGCTTTTTTTTTTTTTTTTTACAGACCATTTCAAAAGCTCCTCCAGATGTAATGTGCAGCCTTCTTTTGTACAGGACAAGCATCCTGTACAGCCCTCAGTATTCCTCAACCCGTTGTTAACTTATCAACTTGTCAACTTATATTAATGTAAGTGTTTTGCCTAAACATTCATTTTAATCTCAATCCTGCATTTACTGAGCAGACTCCTCTAGAGCTCCAACAGAATGTTTGGCATGTGTCTGCGCCAAAGCAACCTGCAGTCAGTAATAGTTTTATATTCACTTGCTCCAGAGCTTTTGACTATATCACATGCTTCATCAGCACATGGAGTTTGTATATATATATATATGTGTGTGTGTGTGTGTGTGTGTGTGTGTGTATTGTATATGTATAATATCTAATAAATATCTATGCTAATATATTAATACTTTTTTATTTTTATTTTAGTGGTTGTTATCTTTTCTTTTTTTTTTTTTTTTTCCATCCAGTAGCTTCTAAACTTGTTCACCCTGGGTCCAAAATTGATGTTATTTAATGACTTTTTTTCAACATTGCAACAATATTTAACATTACATAAATGAAGCCACCATATAAGTGAATTCATGATTTTAATCATGACCTGAATTTTACAATGGTTTCCTGTTATTTTGTAGCCTGACATCAAATGTGAATTAGTCTGGAACCTCTCAGTTCATTTTCAATTTCCAAGGGGCGTAACAACAGGTGCAGACCATAATGCCTCTGGACACAATTTAATAGACCTCCAACCAATCAGAGAAACGAAACATGTGACGTAGCGAATCCTGTCAGAAGTACAGCAAACACATCTTGCTTATCAACAAAAGCTTCTTTTAGAGAAAATATACCGTCCAGTTTGTTTAATCTTGGTTGTGTACAGGCATTGTATCAAACCCGCCCCATATTATGCCATATGCCATTACCATATCTATTGCCTTACATCCCTATGTGGAACTGTATTGTGCTGCTGTATGTTCTCTTTCCTCCTGCTCTCTCTCTCCCGCTCCCCCCCTCCCCCTTCAACCCAACCGGTCGAGGCAGATGACCGCCCACCTTGAGCCTGGTTCTGCTCGAGGTTTCTACCTGTTAAAAGGGAGTTTTTCCTTGCCACTGTCGCATAGTGCTTGCTCATGGTGGGAACTGTTGGGTCTCTGTAAATATAAAGAGTCGGTCTAGACCTGCTCTATTCGAAAAAGTGCCCTGAGATAACTTTGTTATGATATGGCGCTATATAAATAAAACTGAATTGAATTGAATTGAATATTAGATAAATGGTTGTGATTGGCCTGACCTGGGCCTGGTGGGCTGGAAATCTGTCTGAATGGGAGTGGGACCAGACAAATCTGCGAGGTCATGTTTTATTGACTCTGGCAGATGCGTCTGCGTTCCAAAAGGATGCAAAGATGATGTTAATGTTGTTTAGTTACCTTGTATTTATGGGAACTTATAGGTCACATGACTTATTCACAGACTATGTATAAAAAAGCAATGAGCTTCTGTGATCTGGACAAACCCTTTTAAAGAAGCCCATCAAGAATAATTGAATTATTTCAAACACATGTGCATGGGTTCAGAGCTCCTGTAATTGCTATTTGATTTGATTTAATGTGCTGTGATTTAATACACACTTTATATTTGCAGTGTACACAACAGCAGCTTTCTCTTCCTTTAACAGGACTGAACAACATCATCAAAATAAAAGTGATTACATTGTGGCACATGTTACACACCAAAGCAGTGAAATTAAACAATGTTTCATCGCAGTGAGGACCCAGTGGAACCTCCTGGTCAAGCTTTAAGATTCCCTGGACACCACTTTGGGAGCTAATCTGGCCTTGATACCAATAATCAATTCTAATAACATTCAGTTATGTTGGTCCTTGGGCACATCTCTGCAACGCAAACACATAAAACGTCTTCAGACGCAATTGCCAAGCACTTGAAATGCAGCAAATCACACAGTGCTTCAATGGATCCAGCAGAGGCTCAACAAGCACAATCAACTGTTTACTGAAAGACACATGGCTGGAACTGAGGCGAGATGGTTGTTTAGGTGGACACACTGGGTGATGTTTTTTTTAATTCTTGCATGTATTACATAATTGACAGTGGAAATGTGAGGAGAAAAGAGGTGAAAAATATCCCTGATGGTTCCATGGTATACTGTAGTATCTATCTATGCAGATTGTTTATTTGGGTATTATTTGGCCAGGGTTTGAGATGTCTGCTGCTTGAGCTTGGCTTGTGGCATTAAACAACGTCAGCAACAGTCTAACTGTTTAACAGTTGTACTTTAGTATTGAATTATTATCAGTAGAGGTCTGTGGGTTATCCTGAGTCACTGGGACATTGTTTTCTGGAAAGAAATGTTGCATTTATTTTTTAAAGCGGAGTAATTTGTTTTTGTTTTGTTTTATTATGATGTATGTACACACCCAGAGCAGTATCAAAGCTTACTTTAGCTGGATCATCCCAAGATGATAAGGCAAATCATGCCTTCAGTCCCTGATGGACCATACAGTTTGCATGGAGACCTAGTTGGACAACATGTTTCATGCCAGTGTAGCAGGGTTAATGATTCCACTTGCCTTCCCTCATTATTTTCCAATATTTATCATTATTTTACCATAATTTTTCACTATTTTCTCTTATTTATCTTTATATTCCATCAGTTGTAATTAATTTTCATCATTTGAAAATTGATTTAATATTGATTTGTTATTAATTTCCTATTTTATTTTTAATATTGTTCGGAATTTGTAATCCACGGGGACGGTTGTATGGTTAGAGTGCCGCCTAGTGGGACCCCTGTGTACTTGTGGGGTGCAGCCCGCCTCGTGTTGCCACTCTGCTGTACGCTGTCCCCGGGGTAAGTCACACTGTTACGAGCTCCGCGAAAATATTGTATGTTTCTTTCTCTGTTGGTTAAAACTACTAGTTGGTTGTGGTAAACACTTGTGTGATGCTTAAAATACATTGTTAGACGTTTTGTGAGGAGTTTCGTTCTGTTTAACGAGTGTTTGTCCGTGACTTTGCAAGCTAACCTTGTGTGGAAGCTACTCGCTAATATGGCTAACCAACAGACATGAACATCATTTTTTAAAATTTATTTTAGTAATTCCTGGATAAGTGAAGCTGTGGGGAACCTAACCGTGATCTGTGTTAACAGGTACATTTTGTCATTTCATTTTTTTAATTGCTCATTTGCTGTTTTAATACGCCACTCTGCTGTACGCTGTCCCCGGGTAATTCCTGGATAAGTGAAGCTGTGGGGAACCTAACCGTGATCTGTGTTAACAGGAATAAATGGCTGGGTTGGAGCCCAAAAGTGAGAGATTGGTGCCTGTCTTTAATTACAACACACAAGAGAGAGTATTCAGCCGCCACACCAGTGGTGCACAATATTATACAATATTTTGCAGCAATCTTTGAGATGTGTTTGCTAATAACCAATACAACAAAAGAAAAACCCAATGTAGCAGTGATGTAGGCTGTATAAACACTACAGACTGCCAAAGACATTTCATGCACCAAGGACATCTCTTTGCACCATCAGTGATATACTGTATGCAAAGTGTTTCAAGCCCCTGAAAACTTCAAATCATTAAACTCCCCCTGCACTCAAAATAGTGTTTGCTCATTGTGACTTTACTTGGATGTTTGAGCTGAGTTTGACACTAGAGGGCTATCATGTTCACATTCATCTGCTGAAGGGGGAAAGGTTTCTCTGTGCTTACTTTAAATATCATTTTAACACCGGGATGTACCAGCAGGACTTTGTGATGTCACAACTAGTTTGGAGGCCAGTCGTGGTCCGGTGTACTGCTTACACAAGCATGATGTGGAGACCTGAAGCCTCCATTACACATAAACTGGAGTTAAAGCTTTGAAATGAACAATATTTGCATATTCATGGTTTTGGATTTTTGAACAAGGCAGAAGGAGTAGATGTAGTTTTAAGGTAATTGAACTTCTTTGAGACACAAATTATTACTCAAAGCAGAGAATTTACATTAAGTGTCCACCACTAAATAAGCAACAATAAAATAAACAAGTGTGAACTCAGCTAATCTGCTAAAATATTTGAAATAAAATATGGCTTTAGGGAAAAGGACTTTTTGAAATAAAAACTGCTGGAATGAAATAAAAATGGCCTACAATAAACTCTGCTATTGGTGGGGGAAAAGCATGATGAAATAACATTTCATAACAATAAGCTGAGCTGAAAAGTGTATAGGATTATTTCATAATTCCATGGTTAAAGTATATATTTTGTGTATTCTGTATTAATATGGTTGTTTATTTCATAAGGGGTTATGTATGTACTCAAAATTGAACACTTTGGGTCACATGTTTAGTGTACCACCATTTCCATTTGAAAAATTCTGCTGAACAGGACCTGGTCTTAAATCATTCTGCAACCTTTGTTAAATCATATCATCCAGCCACATGGAGCTTTTATTGGCACCACAGTAACGGTAATACATGCTTTACTTTTTGTATTGTCCAGACAGCCTCATGTCAATTACAAAATATGTTACAACTAGACTAGGAGTCTTGTCTGTAAAAGATTTGGATGGATGATACATTCCTATCTGAACTCGTGTCAGGTAATCATCTGCTGGAGTCTTCCGATGTTTCCGGCTGTGTGTGCACTTGGTTTGCTACAGTGCTCACTACCTCTCTCGTGCTAATAAGGCCTCAGGAAGTGTGTACTACTTTTGTTGTTATAAGCCTCAGGAGCAGAAAGAGAAATTAAAACTCCCACCACTGTGCTGAATGATACTCCTCTGTATCTATCCAGGCTTGTCTTTAGCTCGTACAGAGGGATTTCATAACAGCCTTTAGTAACAGTAATATTTGTTTTATTATTATCATAATTATATAGTTACAGTTATTAGAACCCATTCAGAAGCCGAGAGCAAGAAAAACACACTAATGAAATTCATCCAACATTTTTGTGAGGGGAAAACACAGAAAATATATTGGATATATTTTACATCTTCCCTGCGGTGGTCAAAATCAACACTTGGTGACAGTTTAATAGCCAGGTGAAACGTACAGCAGAGTGGGAGGCAGCCGCATCATGCTGTCTCTCTTCTGCTCTCCACACATCACACACTGAACTGTGGAGGGGCTTCTTGGCAGCGAGCTGGGCAGCAAGCTCTGAGGATTTACTGTTACTGGCTGTAATGATGGTCACTGGTATCAGACATGATGGTGGGCATTACCACAGAGTCAGGGCACCTCATGATGATGATGATGATGATGATGATGATGGAGCAGAGACACAGTGAGACATGATATGAGGAGAAATAGAAGGGAACGTAACATGTTCAATAGGGGGGAAGGTACACAGAGGGAAATGAAACAAGAATAAGGAGGAGAGGGCAGAGTAGGTGGAGAGGGGGAACAAAAGAAGAGCATGAGAGGAAAGAGGAGAGTAAGCTAGCCAAGCACTTCATCCAGGCCAGTATCCTAGAAATGTCATCCATGCTGGACAATTCTGCACCTCACAAGTTACGTATAGTGCCAATGTTCAGTGCCAAACAGGGAGTCGTGTGTCCTTTATGTACAGAGATGGAAGGTAAGGCTGTGGAGGTGAATGGGCATGTCTGAATGTCATGCAGGAGACCGGAGTTCATGTCTCAACACGGAACAGGAATGAATGTTTCCCTTTTTATGAACCCTGACTGTGGTCTCTCCCTGTCCTTAACCATACTGTGGTTGTTGTTCACAGATTGTGGAAAGCAAAACATTTAAAAACACATCCAGCAGACACAGAGCAATATTTGCATTCATTTGTTTGTGTTTGTTGTGTGTCCACCTGATGAATGTAAGTCCAACATTCACTCTCCTGTTAGAATATCTGTCTCTTTAGCTGCTAAACGCTCCACTATGTTCCCCAGCTAGTCTCTAACTGTGTCTGTCTGCTGTTTGCTGCTGAGCAGCTAGGGGACAGTGGCTTTATCAGAAAACAGCTGCTGCTGCTAGAGACCACGTTGATGAGAGTGAACCAAAACAGTAAAGTTGCGGCCGTAAAACCAAAACAATGAGCTGAAACACACTAAAACTGTCAGTCAACACACAAACTCTGGTAGAGGTTGCCAAGAGCAGGTTTTTCACATCAATTAAAGAGATAAGCTGATCTAAGAGTTCTGTAGATTGACTTACCATTAATCTAACCCATGCCTGTTTTTCTGTCACTATTTTCATGTTGCCATGAACATGCTTTACGTCCACTGTGGAAGGCATTATGCTCCTGTGCTTCTGGACTTTAGTTCCATGTGCTTTTGGACAACTTTATGTTAGGTACGGGCCAGTTGCTCTATATCCTTTTCCCCACCCTGTGTTCTATGTTTGTGTGTCTCTGATCCTGCCTCTCTGGAAATTGGGTCATAGGAGCATTGCTGTCTGCTCTGCTGTTCTCACACACCTGAAGATCATTCATCATCACATCACACCACCTGCAGTGTTTAAATACCTGGTTCTCCTCACCACTCATCGCCAGATCATACCATCTACCTCTGTGGTATCTACGTCAGGCCGTACTAAGTATTTGACTTATTGATCTTTGCTAAGTTTTTGATCAAGTGTTTACTTTTTCGCCACAGATCCACCATTGCCTCCAAGTCTCCTGTTTTGCCTTGGACAAGCTCTCCATCCACGGAGTGCTCCATTCTCCTCAGCAGATCCCATGCTCCTCTCTTTCACACACTGGGTTACTGCTACTCCAAGTTCCACTCATTCTGTTTCAAGCTACGTTGCCACACTATCTCTGTCTGTTACCTGAGCTGTCATTAAACCAACTTACCTTTATTCTCCTGTCTCTGAGTTCTGTGTTTGGGTCCAGAAGTCTGTATAAAATCCTAACAGAACGATCTGGCCAAACATGGACCCAACAGGCTCTGACCAGGAGAACCCTCGCCTCCAGCAGGCGATATCCAGTCATGGGATCTTCCTCGGACAACATGACCAGCCCCTCCGGACCCTCTGTGACAGTCAACTGACCCCAAACGCCTCCCTCGATCAACTGTCTCAGCAGGTAGCAGTGCTAGCTACTCTAATTAATCCTTCAGTCTCTCTATCTCCCCAGCCTTCTCCACCTTTCCAGCCAGTCTTTCCCTCGGCTGCGGCTGCACCAATCTCTCTGCCATTATGGGACTCGTATGCCCCCAACCCAGACCCCTTTGAAGGAGATCTATGTCTTTACAGAGGTTTTCTCCTGCAATGCCAAACGGTGTTTAAGCAGAGGCCCCTAGCCTTCGCCACTGATGGCTCTAAGGTAAACTACATAATGACTTTGTTGAAGAGGAAGAGCCCTGGATTGGGCCCAGGCTGTCTATGCTAACGACTCTATTGAAAGTTTTTCTTTTGAGAATTTTGTTGCTGGTCTGTCTTTGGTTTTTAACCATCCAGACCACAAGGGGAATGCTACTCAGCATCTCTTGGCTCTTCACCAAGGGACTAGGAGTGTGGCGGATTATGCTGTGGATTTTTGGACCTTGGCGGCAGATGCCGGGTGGAATGAGGCAGCACTTAAGGGAGTATTCATTAAATGCTTGTCGGAGGCATTGAAGGATAAGCTTGTGTCACGAGATGAACCTGCTAAACTCCATGCTCTTGTCTCCCTAGCCATAAGATTGGATGACTGTTTAAGGGAGCGGCGCAGTCACAGAGCAGCTCGCCTTCCGGGTCCTGCACGTTCTCCTCCCCTCCCAACTCCCCGTTTCAAGAGTGAAAACTCAGCTAGTGCCACGGGCGGGACCGGCTACTCCGCCATGCCCAGCGGAGAAGAACCCATGCAGTTGGGGCGGGCCCATCTCGCTCCAGCAGAACGCCAACACTGTCTCAGGTTTTTGTCTTTGTTTTTACTGTGGTCAGGCTGGCCATGTGGTGTTTCATTGCCCCTCCCGGCCAAAAGATCTGACTCACCAGTAGATGTGGGGATACGGGTGAGGCAGACTATTCCTACGACCCCACCTTTTGATTAAGTTTATTCTGCCAGCCAAGTTGTGTTTCCAACAACTAATTCAGCCTCTCCAGGCTTTAACTGATTCAGGGGCCGAGGACAATTTCATTGACCTGGAGGTAGTAAAACAAGCTAAGATTCCATTCATTGTACTGCTCCAGTAACCTTAGTCCTTTCTGGTAATCATCATGAGATATTGGTTTTCAAGTTGATCTCCGCACCTTGTAATCCTATAGTTTTAGGTTACCCCTGGCTGAGGTTGCACAACCCACATATTGACTGGTCCCGTGGAACCATAGTTAATTGGAGTGATTTTTGTTTGTCTGCATGCTTAAGGTCGGCATTAGCTCCTACCCATAGCTCTCCTAAGCCCCAGAACCACGAGTCCATAGACCTCATTTCCATTCCTCCTGAGTACCATGACCTCAAGGAAGTTTTCAGTAAGGACAGGGCTCTCTCTCTCCCTCCACATCATTCCTACGACTGCGCTATTGATCTCATGCCTGGCGCCCCCTTACCCAACAGCCGTCTCTACTACCTAAGCCAGAGCGGGAAACCATGGAAAAGTATCTCACTTACTCCCTGGCATCAGATTTAATTCGACCATCATCTTCCCCCCTGGCCGCTGGGTTTTTCTATGTCCAAAAGAAAGACCACACCCTCAGACCATGTATTGACTTCAGGGGCCTTAACGAAATAACTGTTAAAAACAAGTATCCCTTACCTTACCACTACTCACCTCTGCATTTGAACCCCTTCAAGGTGCCACAGTCTTCAGCAAGTTGGATCTCCGCAATGCTTACCACCTGATCCGCATCTGGGATGGAGATGAGTGGAAAACCATCTTCAATAATCCATTAGGCCATTTTGAATATATGGTCATTCCCTTTGGGCTGACCAATGCCCCAGAGGTATTCCAGGCCATGGTCAATGATGTGTTGAGGCATTTCCTTAATCGTTTTGTGTTTGTGTACCTAGACGACATCCTGGTCATCCTGGCCTCAAGGAACACGTGGGTCACGTTCGTCTAGTCCTCCACTTGAGAATCGTCTTTTTGTCAGGCCGAAATATGTGAGTTTCACAACTCGTCTGTGTCTTTTCTGGGCTACATCATCGAGCAGGGTCAGGTCAAGACAGATCCAGGCAAAATCAAGGCTATTGTAGAATGGCCTGTTCCTTCTACCCGCAAACAGCTCAACAGTTCTTAGGCTTTGCCAACTTTTACAGAAGGTTCATTAGGAGCTTTAGCCATGTAGCAGCTCCACTAACCAGCCTCACCTCCCCCACCTTACCTTTCATCTGGTCCCATGAGGCAGACCAAGCATTTCAGCAGCTCAAAAAACTCTTCACTACAGCCCCCATCCTGATCCAGCCAAACCCAACCAGACAGTTTGTCGTGGAAGTGGATGCCTCACCCACAGGTGTGGGAGCTGTGCTTTCTCAACACTCAGGTATTGACCAGAAATTACACACTTGTGCTTTTTTTTTTCTCGACAGCTGTCTCCCGCTGAACAAAACTATGATGTGGGGAACCGGGAGCTGCTCACAGTAAAATTGGCACTTGAGGAGTTGAGACATTGGTTGGAGGGGGCTAGCCAACCCTTCCTAGTGTGGACTGATCACAAGAACTTAGCATATATTAGTTTGGCCAAGAGACTCAATTTTCACCAAGCCCGATGGTCATTGTTTTTCAGCAGATTCAACTTCTTTGTCCTATTGCCCAGGTTCCTACAACGTCAAGCCTGACGCCCTTTCCAGACAGTTTCCCTCGCCAGAGACTACGTCATGCCTCGACACCATCCTCCCGGCGTCCTGTGTGGTTGCTGCTCTTTCCTGGGAGATTGAAAACAGTTAGAGAAGCCCAGCGTTCTGACCCCGATCCAGGTAACGGCCCACCTAATCGCCTGTTTGTTCCCGCCTATGTTCGCTCCAGGGTCCTGCAGTGGATACATACAGCTAAGTTTGCCTGTCATCCTGGGATCTATTGCATCCTCTTGCTGCTGCAAAGGCAGTTTTGGTGGCCGTCCATGGAGAGGGATACTAAAGACTGTGTGCAGGCCTGCACTGTCTGTGCTCAGGGAAAGGCCTCACACTGACCCTCCTCGGCTCTGCTGCAACCCCTGCCTGTTCCCAGGTGTCTGTGGTCACACATTACGTGGACTTTGTCACGGGGTTGCCCCCGTCTCAAGGTAACTTTGTGATCTTTACCATTGTTGACCGTTTTTCCAAAGCAGCCCATTTCGTAGCTCTCCCCATCGGCCAGAGAGACAGTCGATCTATTAGTGAATCATGTTTTCAAGTTGCATGGGATCCTGTCGGATGCGGTTTCGGATCATGGACCCCAGTTTATCAAGTGTGGTAGAAGTTTTGCCGAGCCCCAGGGGCCACTGTGAGTCTGACGTTGGGTTTTCACCCACAGTCTAATGGTCAGACCGAGAGAACCAATCAGGATCTGGAGTCAGCATTACGACTCACAAGATGGAGTTCCTTTTTGCCCTGGATTGAGTATGCCCATAACTCTCTGGTTTCCTCTGCTACAGGTCGGTCTTTGTTCAAGGCCTCACTGGGTTATCAACCTCCGCTGTTCCCTGACCTGGAAAAGGAACTCACTGTACCTTCTGTATAGTCTCATCTGTGCCGTTGCCGTAAGGTTTGGAGGGAGACCCGAACTGCCCTTCTACGTACCTCCCAAGCCAACAAACGATCGGCTGACCTCCACCGCATCCCTGCGCCCAAGTACCAGCCAGGTCAAGTAGTTTGGCTATCCACTAAGACTATTCCCCTCAAATCTGTTTCTAAGAAGCTCTCTCCCTGTTTCATTGGTCCCTTTCCTATTAAAAGACTCATTAACCCTTCCACTGTCAGGCTCAAGGTTCCCAAGTCTATGAAGATTCATCCCACGTTTTATGTGTCACACCTTAAACCAGCCCCCAGGGGGCCCAATATTATATTCTTTCATGGGGTCCAAAATCTCTGGGGCACCCCTGCCCAAAGGTGCTCTGTTTGGTTCAGACTGTGCAGGTCATGGGAGTACACTGCATACATCATCATGTTCCTGAAACCATCGTGAGACAGTGAGTGCTCTGTGACATTACACATCCATGTGGGTAGAGTGTGGATAAAGGGATGCACCTGTTCAGAGACCATGCCAAGGTACACTGTAGCCATTTGACTGATGCTCAGTTCAAGTGGGAGTGTGTGCCAGTAAGCTACTCTCCACACCATTACAGTCTGCAGCCGGCAGCTCTGACACTTGAATAAATCCCTGGATTCAAACTGTATACACCAGATTCTGACCCCATCATTGACTTGTCACAAGGGGAATCAGAATTTGTCATACCAGATAATATATTTCCTCTTTGTAGTAATCTTGTTGTGGCAGTGATGTCTACTAAAGCCTCATCACTGCAGTGAAACCTGCCCAGTAAGCATCACCTTGATCAGGTCAAAAGATATCCAGATTAAAGGGAAACTCCAGTAATTTTTAAACCTTGAAAGTACTGACTCTTTTACGGGTGCAATTGCCTGCAAGGATTACGTTGCAGCCATTGCAGCCCGTTTGCGGATGCCAGCGGAGGCGATCTACTGGACCAATTCCAAAAATAATGGTAGACCCCACAGGCATGGGGAGAACATGCAGACTCAACACAGAAGGGCCACAGCCAGTTGGTGAAATACAGTCATTGAAATGTCTATCAAACAAAATTTAGCCCAATTTTAATCTCACGAGGGGTCACAAGATGATTAGAGGGATAAGAAAGAAAAACCTATATTGGTCTCAGACAAAATTTGGGGTGAGTTTTTCAGATTTTTAACTAATTTCTCCTTTTTTCTTGTTGAAGTTGTAATCCTTTAGATTTCGGTCTTGGTTGATTTGGCAACACCCGTGGTTATCATGGTAACAGCAAGTGCAGTTTAATATTACAGCAAACACTGGTTGAGCAGTCAAGAAGAGCAGTTGGTGAATCAGTTTACAGTGCACCGAAACAAACTCACCTAGTTTAAATAAAGGAGTCAGTCATGCTGCACACGGTGCAGGTAGTTTCCTACACAACAGCAGGACAGAGGTCTTTTGTTGCTGGTGCCAGACGCTGGTGGCAATGTATGGCTATCCATTGTAATTGTCTATAAACAGCAAATGTTTCCTCATTCTGTGATGGCAGTGAACAACTTGGACAGCTCAAAATGGTTGGGTCATTCCACACTGCATGGACTGTCTCTTACCAACAGTCAACGTTGGTGTCTTTTTACTCTGAACATGATCTTTCCCTAACCACATCATTTTATACCCCTTTTATACAAGACACTACACAATGCAAATTCAGCGCACTTGGGAGGCTGTGACAACTGTCACAGGTTAATCTCACTAGCAGTCACTAGTAGCAGAGACTCCAGTCTGCATTGTGGTTCTGTACCCTTATTTTCTCTTTTCAGCATCATAATTTCCATCTGTGATAGCAAAGCCAGTTCACCAAAGCGTCCAACCCTGGCTGACATGAGCTTCACTGTCACTCTGAATGGTGTATTAGTTTGCTAAATGTAACCAAACCTTAGACATGGAGGTGGCAGTTTTTTGTGACTTCTTTTGTGACCGCGTGTCGTGCCAACTCTATTGTTTAGTCAAACACTAAGTGAACCTCTTGACTTTGTCTGCATGATTTATTATGTTGAGCCTGCAGCCACATGATTCAGTTTGAAGGAGCTGCCTTTTGAGTGTCTACTGAGACATTAGGAAATGTCATAATACACAATTCTTTAAAAATACCTTTAAAAGGGCCTCAACTTCTTCCTCAGCCGCACTGAGAACTATCTTACCATGTACAGCCTCATATTGAGGCTGACATGCTGTTGGTCGATTTGACAGAGTTAAAGAGGATACTGTAGCTCTATCAGCCTGCATGCCACATCATTGTGGAGCTGGATGGATTAAGTTACAATCGGTCGAAGTGTTGCGTTCATACTCTGAACCTGATCTTCCTGCTCTGGTTTGCCTCAATCTTATATTACTGCTGTCAATACAGAGCACTGTGGAGGCCTGAATTGGGTTAGAGTGACAGTTATAAATAGATCTTGTACACTGTAAACTATTGACCTGTCTGGATCCACATCTTCAGATAAGGTTTGGTATTACGTAGTGTGTGAGAAATGAATCTTCCACATGAGGAAGAGTTGGCTCCAAAGGATCAGGTACCTCCAGGTACTGGTAACTTTGGTACTCTAGTGCTTTCAGGGTCTTGAGGCCAGTATCAATTTTACACATAATATCTTCTCACTATACACAATATTTACCTTGAGGGTATCTTCTAATACCCCAGACTGTGAAAGATGACATGAAGGATTGTCAGTTTGTAACACCCTGATGACAGTTTGTTATTGATATCACTTCTGGAACTGCAGCAATATGGAGATCAACAGGTTTGCAGAGCGATGTTAAAATAAATATCAGGATATAAATATTAACAAAACCATGGTCCTACTGTAGCAGCCAGCAGATATACCAACCTAAGAGTAAATGCCCAAGCAGTAAATGATAAGAAGACAGACGGTATTGAAGACCTCCATAGCACTTTCCCTAACTTTCAGATGGTCATGGGGTTGTAATATTACTGATACTAATTTGTAGGTTTTAACCTAAGATAACAGAAAAAAAAAAAGCTCACTTGGGGCTCTGTAAAAGCAAATATCAACGGAAAATTTGATTTTTCATGAATAGTTTTTCTGTATTTTTAAAAATTCCAAACACAATTCAGAGTCACTTATTCAGCCCCTTTGACCAGGTAGGTTTATGGAAGCTCAGTTTAGGTTCGTTTTTGCAGTCTTTATTAATGTCCAGAGAAAGTGGGGAAAAAAGAAAACAAATGACATAGCAAGGCAAAGTTCAGGGGGAGGGAAACTTCTTTTTTATCCTATTTTTTCTTCCCTGAATTCCCAATTACCAAGTGGTGAGAGTTTGGGGGTGGGGGGCATCAGGGCCCCAGTTTCATCTGCTTTCATATCTGTCTCTGCTCTCCTTAGCATCAAAGGAGACCCAGCAGCAGTGGAGCAGAACAGACCCCCCCTTCCTTTGAGAAGGAACAGAGGTCTTGCTGAGAAGAAAAAGAAAAGGATGTGACTAGTGAGCTATTTCAGTATGACTGATGAGTCCAGGAAAAGGAAGATGGAGAGATGGCCACAATAGGACAGCCTCAGCACGAGACAAAGACACACACTGCAGAGCACGTCAGTCTTGAAATGGGCTTTCATCCTGCATTCAGTTATTTAAAAGGAAATTACACTACTGCACTGACAGACAGGTACGCTAGAAAAAGAAAATTCTCTTTTGCAACGATTCTATAGCAAAGCTTGTTTAAATGAAACTGTGTAAAAGCAGTGTAAACATGATGATTCTTTCTCAAGGCTAATCATCCTCATGAAATAACTTTCTTGAAACCAGGAATTGTATCTGTCAAAGCATTAAAGGATGATTCCAGTTGATTGCAACTTGGGTTTTATTTTCAGGATCAGAATCAACCTGGCTAAGTAGCTACATGTATGTTCATATATACAGTACCAGGAATTTGATTCTGGCACAAATTTCCAAGAGGATGCAAAATACAGACATACAGTGAAACATGATAAGCTAATCGGATGTAAGCAAACTAAGCAGACATACAGCTATTATATACAGGAAACAGCTGGACGACAACAACTATATCTAAATACTGGTCACATTGGTACTATATATACAGGACTTTGTTACAAGTGTCCATTAGTGATGTGATTAGTGATCATGAGCATATCGTTCATTTGAACTACTCTTTGTCCATTTTGGCCGTGCATGCGCAACAATAATGAGTTTCGTTTTTCTCACGTGACAGCTAAACAGGCTCAGTATTGGACAGAAATGAGTCGTCATCGTTGATTCCAACTATAAGTTGTACTTTACTACGAACCAAGTTAGCACTAGCGTTAGCGCTTTCTAGACTGAGTGATCCCATTGGCTGTTAATAGTGATTATTCACCGGTTACGAAATACTCCAAAAAACACTCCAGTGGCCATATTCGTGCGATTAATGCGAGGTGAAAATTTACGTTTGACAATGTAACAATGAAAGGATAGTTCGTACATGCTACTGTGATACATGAGAAAAGAAAGTGTGCTTGTCTCTGATTGTTTCGGTGTACAGTGTTCTGAGTATACAAGAGGAAAGAAGTTGGAACAGTTTATGTCCAGGGTGTGCTGGATATGCAGTGATTTTCCCTGCCCATTTCCTGACTTTGGAGGTGTACAATTCCTGGAGAGTGGGCAGGTTAGCACCAGTGATCTTTTCTGCAGACCTAAATGTCCATTGCGGTCTGTTTCTGTCCTGTTTGATAGCTGATCCAAACCAGACCATGATAGATGGGCAGAGAACAGACTTAATAACTGCTGTGTAGAACTTTTTAGCCATGCTAGCAGTGTGGCTCTATGGATGATTAGTTGACTAACACTTCCTCCCACTGTACAAAAATGAAGCCAAACTATCCCGGATACGGGCGCTGCCATGTTGCGCTGGTGACGTCGTGTGGAGCCAGAGTCGGCACAGTGATCCATAGTGGAGCCGCGGTATTGAGTTCCCGCCCATACACCTGCCCGAACCAATCACGAGCACATCACAAGCTGTCAATCACGACGTTTTATAGCATCAAATAACTAATAAAAACCAAACTTGTCAGAAAAATGAACACTTGAACAAACATCAGTGTGATAAGAATTACCTAAAATGACAGAAACCATCTATTTCAAATATTTCAGTTTGGCCCATGTCCCATCTGCTAACATGGAGGGGGCGGGGTTTATGGTTTATGACTTATACTGCAGCCAGCCACCTGGGGGCGATCCAGATGTTTTGGCTTCACTTTTGGGGAGCTGTCATGTCATCCATCTTTATACACAGTCTGTGGTCCCCAAAGGATGAATCCTGCTGACTTTGGTGATTCCCTGACTTTTTCTCTAGCGCCACCATGAGGCTGACATTTGTGATCTAAAGCGTAATGTCTAGACAACATTTGGATGCATTTCCATGAAATTTTGTACACACATTCATGTCCTCCTCAGGATGAATTGTAATAACTTTTTAATTTGTCCACTTTGGTTCATGCAAAACTAAGGACATTCCCAAAAGCCTCAGTTGTACTTGTGTTTAGTGCTAATAAGCAAATATTACAATGCTAACGCGCTTACCTAAGATGGTAAAAAAGGCAAACATGTGCAGCGTGCTGACGTTAGCATTTAGCTCAGCCTCACAGAGCCACTAGCATGGATCTTGTTATGAGAGTCTCGGTTGGTCTCCCACTTCAGGTCCTGGGTGACTGAAGATACCAGACACCTGAAGAATATCACCTGACCAGATAAACTGATGGATGTTAACAGTAGATACAGTAATAATTTTACTATTCAACCTTCTTTTCTCTTCAAATAAGTTTGTCTAACCTAGAGGTTTGTTTCCAACCTGTCATGTGTTTCCTAACCCATCTGACTTATTTTTAGTGATGTCACCATGTTCTTAGATCTCAGATATTAACTTGATGATTATCTCTGTTATTATTGCTGCAAAAGTTTTAACCCAGAATGATCTTTTCCTATCTTCAAATCAAGCTGAGGGTGTCCACAGAATGTATCTCGAGTGACACATAAGGCACACACGTCTCCCCTGGTAATACAGCTCCTAAATCTGAAGCTAAAAACTCTTGCTGGGTCATTGTGAGTATTTTGCTGTGAAACGAGGAAGCCTCATAGCTGTAGGTCGATTATAATCCTTGTGCTTCCCTTCTGGTCTAAAGCAGGGCTCTCTGTAAAATCTATCACTCACCTACACACGTCATTAGCATTTAGAGAGGCTGGGATCATCCTGGGATCCACACCAACACACACTTCCATCAGAGGTCTTAAGACTCTCACAGCCACACACAAAAGCAGAAACAGGAAAAACAGCAGAAGTTTGAGATTAAAATTCTATTTCTGTTGGATGACGAGCATCTGTCACTGAGCAGTTTCATCCTCAGTGTGACAGGAAGAGGCCAGGACTGGTTATTGTATAACTTCTTCAGTCATTCATCTCCTCCTTCTTTGTGTCTTCTAAATTAACCTCTCCTCTTTCTTCCATCTCCATAATATAAAAATGCAGATCTGCAACAAGAGAAAAAAACATTCTGTGTATATTGTAAGACAGGCTTGCCGTTACAGTAACAAGTCATGAAGGATCACTCTTCATGTTTCAGTCACCTCATTCTAGTCCTTGTTCTCTCATCCATCTCTTCCTCTTGTGTCTCTCAGCTCTGTATTCCATTTGCAACTGTCCTCCTTCCTTATGGGAGGAGTGTAAACATCTCTATACCTCAAACTAAAGCTGGATTTATAGTCGACCCAACAGTGGGTTAACGGACGTCCAGCTGTGGATACCTACAGCATATCTTTTGATTTATACTTGAATGTTGGGATGTCACCTGTTGATATCAGCACCGCAGTGGTAGATGTATACATATTGTACACAATCAGCCCACATCGTGCTTTAATTATATTCCGCAAGGTAACTGTGTTTACATGATTTCTTTTACTTTGTGATACAGAGCTGCGATGGGCTGAAGTTGCGTCCAGGTAACGCAAAACGTTATTTCACAATATCTCATTACTGAGACTATTCAGTTTACATACACTGATTCATACAGAGCTGTGGTCGAGGTGAGCAGAAGGTCAGCAGTGTAATGGCTTTACTAGATGTGTGTTAAAAAAAGACTTTATTGAACTTTCTTAATGTTGTTTTCACTCTCTATAATCCTCACTGGCATCACCTCACTGGCACTGAGAAAACACATGCAGTTGTACACCTGTTGTAGTTTAAACTACATAAGTATAAAGTAAATAAAGTATAAACCCAATTTAAGTCGTACGACGTGTCATCTGACCACAACCATGAAAATAGACTTGAAGCCAAAAAAGATGCTTCGGGTAGTTGTGTGAAGAATGAAAAAAGAGAGAAGTTCTTTTTTCAGCTCCTCTGATCCATCCACTGGAAAAGATGTTGTACCTTTTCTTTGCATGTATTCCTGTGTTAATTTGCCTGTGCTCCTTGATTGTTCAGATTACCTGCACCTGTGTAATTTCTCATTAACCTCTGAAATGACCAATCCCTGCAGAGCCCGAGAAGCAGCAGGCAAATGGGACGTTTGGGTAGGCGCACCTGTACGCGCTAAAACAGTACAGCACAACCTGTGAACAGAGGAAGTAGCATGATGGCGTCCTAATACAGTAGGGGGGAACAACAGGACTGGGGAGCAGTGCTACGCCTTAGCCTGCGATCCAGGCAAGGACCAGGGGCCTATACTATGAAGCAGGATTTGGGGTTAGCGAGGTAACTTCAGGTTTAACCCTGGGTTTTCAATATTACGACGGTGGTTCACTTCTTAACGGGGTACATCAAACTCTTTTTATATGAGAGATAGTTTCTCTTCGGAGGGACTAACTTATCTGTGTCAGCTTCTTGCAAGAAATGTCAAAGCCATTTCATTGTGCTTTTGTATACTGATATCATCCTACAACTGATTGAAAGTAAGCCTATTTGCCGCCTTGAATTATGTTTTTATATTTATTTTTTATTTGCTCACAAGTCCGATTCACACCGCTGGGCAAGTTCAACACACCCAGGATATCTTTTCGTTATCTGGCTTCACTGAGCCTAACAATCGCGATCCCGCTAAGCGGTCACGTGACGCTGGTTATCAACTCGATAAGTCAAACCCAGGTTTTCCCAATCAAGCCATGAGTGCGTTCACATGAAAGAGGCGGTGTTTGCAGCATATGACCACTCACAAACATGACAGCAGCATCTGTGTAGTGGCAGCAGAGCGGCATACTTTACCAACGAAGTGCAAACTGTAATATTAGAATAATACGAAGAATTTAAACACATCATCCAGGCTAAAAGCAACACAGCTGCAGCTGCTGAATGTAGGAAGGACAGCTGGCAAAAAATACCCCTGTGTAAATACGTAAATTAACAGGCTTATAATATCACTGCTCCGTCAGTAGTATTCCATTAAGTTAATGTGTTGCTTAGATGTTCTTATGGTGTATATGACAATTTTAGCCTGATTCTTTCAGGTGCAACCCTGGCGGTGTCAAACGGACTTGGGAGCAAATAAAAAATAAATATAAAAACATAATTTAGCAGTAAATAGGCTTAGCCTACATTCATATCTTATAAGTACAAAGCTTTAGTGCTTCAGTCAGTCTCTGTTGTAGGATGACAGAGATAAGTCAGTCCATCCAACGAGAAACTATCTCTCATATAAAAAGAGTTCCTCTCACAATCCACGTACCAAGCTCCACTTCTTTTCTATTGGTGATGTCATTTTCCAAGAGAATTGATTGGTCAGTAGGCGGTGCCATGGTGATTTACGCCGGTAAGAAGTGAACCACCGTCATAGTACTGAAAACCCAGAGTTGAACCTGAAGTTATCTCGCTAACCACAAATCCTGCTTCGTAGTACAGGCCTCAGGTCATTTTGGATGATTCTTGCAGCGCACTGAGCCGGAGGTGACAACACTGCTTCTCCCAGGTGTTAGAGTTGAACATGCACAGTGGTTATTATGTGTCTGGATTATCCTGGTTTAAATCCTATTTATCAGATCGATATCAGTTTGTACACGTTAATGATGAATCCTCTATGCACGCCAAAGTCAGTCACGGAGTTCCACAAGGTTCTGTGCTTGGACCAATTCTATTTACCTTATATATGCTTCCTTTAGGCAATATTATTAGGAAGCACTCCATAAATTTTCATTGTTATGCAGATGATACCCAATTATATTTATTGATCAAGCCAGATGAAACCAATCAATTAGCTAAACTTCAAGCATGCCTTAAGGACATAAAAACCTGGATGACCTGCAATTTTCTGATGTTAAACTCAGACAAAACCGAAGTTATTGTACTTGGCCCCGAACACCTTCGAAACACATTATCTAAAGATATAGTTTCTCTAGATGGCATTGCCCTGGCCTCCAGCGAAACCGTAAGGAATCTTGGAGTTATCTTTGATCAGGATATGTCCTTTAACTCCCACATAAAACAAACTTCAAGAACTGCCTTTTTTCATTTACGTAACATTGCAAAAATCAGGCACATCCTATCTCAAAAAGATGCAGAAAAACTAGTCCATGCATTTGTTACGTCTAGGCTGGATTATTGCAACTCTCTATTATCAGGCTGCCCCAATAAATCCCTTAAGACTCTCCAGCTGATTCAGAATGCTGCGGCACGTTTACTGACAAGAACCAGAAAAAGAGAACATATTTCTCCAATATTAGCTTCTCTACACTGGCTCCCTGTAAAATCCAGAACAGAATTTAAAATCCTTCTCCTCACCTTCAAAGCCCTAAATGGTCAGGCACCATCATATCTTAAAGAGCTCATAGTACCCTATTACCCCACTAGAGCACTGCGCTCCCAGAATGCAGGGTTCCTTGTGGTTCCTAGAGTCTCTAAAAGTAGAATGGGAGCCAGAGCCTTCAGCTATCAAGCTCCTCTCCTGTGGAACCAGATCCCAGTTTGTGTACGGGAGGCAGACAACCTCCTCACATTTAAGAGTAGGCTTAAGACTTTCCTCTTTGATAAAGCTTATAGTAGGGCTGACTCAGGTGACCCCTGAGCCCCCCTTAGTTATGCTGCTATAGGCCTAGACTGCCGGGGGACTTCCTATGATGCACTGAGCTCCTTTCTCCTCCTCTTCCTCTCCATCTGTACACCCTCATATCCCATCAATGCTTGTTATTAATTCAACGTCTTCCCGTAGTTGTGTGCTTTCTCTCCCCTCTCTCTCTCTCTCTCTCTCTCTCTCTCTCCCCTTCTGTTGCTTTCTGCAGGTATTTCTGCCTCCGGAGCTGTAGAGTCTGGGTCTGTGGTTGCTGCCGCCTGCTGCCCCTGTGCTCCTGCTCTGCACCCGCTGCTGCTATTGCTGTTGTTGCTCTTGTTATTAGTATTGCTATTATGGTGTTGCTCTTAGTGTTGTTTCTGTTGGTGTTAACATCAATGCCATTACCATATCTATTGCCTTACATCCCTATGTGGAACTGTATTGTGCTGCTGTATGTTCTCTTTCCTCCTGCTCTCTCTCCCGCTCCCCCCCTCCCCCTTCAACCCAACCGGTCGAGGCAGATGACTGCCCACCTTGAGCCTGATTCTGCTCAAGGTTTCTACCTGTTAAAAGGGAGTTTTTCCTTGCCACTGTCGCATAGTGCTTGCTCATGGTGGGAACTGTTGGGTCGGTCTAGACTTGCTCTATTCGAAAAAGTGCCCTGAGATAACTTTGTTATGATATGGCGCTATATAAATAAAACTGAATTGAAATTGAATTGAATTGAATTGAATCCTGACTCGAACATGCTCTCAGTCCTGCAGTTGTTTCAGTGATATTGGCCTTCCTGATGAGCTTCCTGATCAGCTTCCTCCTTGTCCTCCATCTTATAGGGACCGTCTTATTAGTCAAATGGTGTGTTTCAGTGATTGTTTGCCAGGCCCTCCTTCACGTCCCCTCAGCGCTTGGTAATCCATATGTCATGTGAGTGATGTATGGATTACCAGTCCACTCGTGTAGCGAGGGGGCAGGGTGTGATGGAGCAGAGGATTGGAAATAAAACACACCTCCCCTTTAGCAAGTCTAATTGTTCATAAATTAAGGATTAAAGTGTTGAAATATTAGTTTGATAAATAACTCCTTAACACATTGGAGTTTGTCTTCCAGTTATATCACTTGTGCAGAGGGTTTAGACAGGGTTAGGGTTAGTATAATGTATTCTGAGTCATTAATCACTCCCTCTGGGTTTAAAGGATTGATCTGCTCCGAAATCCCCTTGAGTTTTCAGTATACTTGAATGTCACTAAATGAACATTTCGCTAATGCTTCTTCCCTCCCTTCCCTCACCCCTCCTTTCCTTTTTGACCTGGAAAACCAATCAGTGATGCCATCTTGCAAGCTACCTCCATCTTGAAGTACATATTCTTTCAGGACATTTTTTTTTCATGATGGCAATTTTGAGTTCTTCTCAAAATGGGGAGGGATCTCAGGCACAGCCCTAAGCTGGGCATTTTATGAATGTATTAGATGACCCATTTGGTTCATATGCTACAAAGATAGTCCCTGTGAAGCCCTAAGATCCACACTCTGTTGCATACTGCTCCAAAAACACAGACAAAGAAATATGGTGGAGCTGCCTTCTGCGGTTCTGGAGTTAGTGCAAACTTAGCCTGGTTATGTGTTTACTAAGTGGAGATTTACACATCACTAAATTGAAACAGGTTGCACCACCCAAACTAGTTCTTCCATAAAGATAAGTTGTTACTAAACATTTACACACAGTAGCCTAACTGCCAGGACTGAAGTAACAGAAAAAATAAACCCAGGCTGCTAATATATGAGCCGTGTAGGTTGGAGAGTAAGAGAGGTAATATGGAATGGTGGACACATCTGACCGGATACTTGATTGAAATGCTGTTTAGTAGTGATGAAAACTGTGAACATTTTAAATTAGATTTCACAAAAATAACAAAATATACCTCAAATTAAAAAAAGAAGATGCCAAAAATACAAGACTAAATGACCAAAGTAAGCAACCTAACTAACATTAGATAATTTTTCTTTCGCTCTAAACGACATAGATACTATTACATCTTCAACATGTGTACATTTCAGAAATGTACAATCATTATTTTACTTAGTTCGGTGTTGTTTTACTCCCCTCCTTTTTTTATAATGTACTTTAAAGTTTTAACTGTTTAAGTGTATTCATATTATTTTTGTTTTAATTGTTAAAACAAATCTCAGCATCACTACTGGTAACATTGTTATATGAAATATCACATTATCAAAAAAATATTTTTTATAAGACAGCCCACTCCAGAGTTTGATCATTGAGCCCTCTCTCAGCTAATGGTTATCTCAATCAAACCAAACTAAACATTAGGTAATTTTTTTGCTTTGTATATTTGATCACAGAGCTAATCGACTGTCCTCTCCACTAAACCCAGCAGATGACTAGCACCACTCTGTCACCTCCTGCTATTAATAATATGTGCAAATTACACTTAATCACTCGTCATTTAGGTCATCTTCAAATGGAGCCGCATGCTAGCCATCTAAACACATTACATTGTGACACGGCAATTATGTGTTATTTGGGAAGAGAAGGTATAATGGCTGCCTCTCTTTGTGGGAACATCTCTCTTAGCTTCTTATGATCTTTACTGTGGAATACACTGTCTGTGTTCTTCCTTTAAACTGAACTAGGCGACTGATTTCCAGCACTTTTGTTTGGGAGACAAACTTAGTTACTAACCTATGTGATGTCTACTAACAGAATGTAATCCTAAAACACTGGTCAGGGAGATCTGAGAAAATGCGCACACACACACGCACACACACACACACGTATTCCGACATCTTACGGTTTTGAAAGACTTTTTTCTGCCAGTCTAGTGCTTTTATACATGTTAATACTTTAAATGATAATGCCAGCTCTTATAACTAAATCTTTATGAACCGACTGTTGAATAGAATCTGGACTACACGCTGTGTTTGGTTGAGAACGTCTACATTCCATTGTGGTCTGTTGTATCCTAGTAAGCTGTACTGTGGGTTTATGTGCAGCTCTTAATTTAGTGTACTAACTCATGCAAGCTATTAGCTATTGCACATTTGGTCTGAAATAACCCTAAGTGCCACAGACAGGGTCTGGAAATTGAATAGCACTGAAAGACGGACTAACATGTCATTGGTTTCGGTCTTTTCATAGGATTTTTTGGACCCTAATGGAGGAAAGGATGAACCACAGGTGTGCAGAGCAGAGAAACAAACTGGCTGTGCCTCTCCCTGTTTACTAGATAAGGCCTACTTTTATCCTCCACCATTTTATTTGAGTGTCCAAATTCTGAGTGTGTATTTTATGCTCTATATCTTGCTCTCAAAATACCCACAATGGAAAAAAGCATTGCCCATCTACTATCTGCTAACAAGTCCAAAATGCAACTCGTCACGTTATAGATGCAAAAATGGCCACTGTGTGACTCTACACCTGTCAGTGATGACACAGTGTCAAGACTAAGGCTGTGGTGGAGCAGTCTTTTCTGCTTAGGAAGGTTCATAAGTGAGTGAAATGACCCGGAAGTATCTAAGTGGCAGCCATGATAAGAGCTGGTAGAATTCTTTAAATGCTAAGGAAAGGCACTTCAGTGCTTCCTTTCTTATATTCTTTAGCATAGAGTACACTGGACATGGAGGTATTATAAGAACTGGATACCAGATCTGAAGATGCGCCTATTCATTCCAATAAGAATTGCTCGCCTGGCGCACACACCAAGAAGAGTTTCTAGCTTCCAAGTTTTCTTCCGCAGTAGGGTTTCTCCCGTTTGGCCCTTAAACTTTACATTGTGATGATGTCACAGATTTTTTAAATCACTTTTCTCAGCTTGAGGAAGGTTTTACAAATATGAAACCTCCAAAATCTATAATAGAAAGAGTCATAACTGTCAACAGTTTTACAGATGTCTCTTTTACAGTGGTGGCCTATGGGGAAAATGCTTTTTGGATCGCAGGGGAATTTTTCACTGCAATACCACAAGTGGCCACTAGGCAAAATTGGAAGCAAGGCTGAGCAGCTGCGCTGTATCCAGTTCTTATTATACAACCACGACACTGGACCATCCTTAATGGAAGGAAAGGAGGTAATGCCGTTCCACAATTCTTTGCTGCAACAATATTTAAAGCGACCACGGCAGACCTAAGTCAGTTACATCCGCCGTGGCATAATTGCAGTCAGTTTCTCTCAGCACCACGGTTGTCTTTTCCTAAGTCCCCATGAATTCTCCTTCACATCGTTCCTTGACCTCATGACGTTTTCCATCGAGGTCAAGTAAAAGTGTTTAGAAAAAGACATAGGACGTCATTTTTTGACTATTTGGCCATGGCCTACGTGTCTATTACATAAGGAGTAGTGAATGAGTGAACAAGGAAGTAATTTCAGACACACCCATTGAGGCAAGCTGGTGGACAGGTGAGGAACCAGCAGAGAGAGTGCAGACGTCACTGAGACACCCTAAAAACTCTCAGATAGCCTCTTTGACAAAGTTTGTCAATGTCGATTCAGTCAAATAAGTGGCCTTCAGAAAATCTCTGTTCTAATACTAGTAGGTACAGTTTCAGTATGTTGTACTGTCAAAATATGACATGTTTAAACCATTAACATCAAACAACTAGAGCGCCAACGATTAGTTGATCGAAAGAAAAGTTATCAACAACACCCTTACTTAAGTGTGTGTATGTGCAACTTTTGATAATCGATTAATCGCTTTAGTCATTTTTTCAAGTAAACAATCCAAACATTCCAGTGGCGTAAGGTAGTTACGACGGGCCCCAATGCACACATTAAAATAAGCATATAATTTTGTTATAGATTGCTACTGACTATGCGCCCCCCCACCCACCCAAAAAAAAAAAAAAAAAATTAAAACCATGATGGAGATGGGTTTGCCTTTTTGAGGGTATATTTAGTAAATGGCACCATATTTAATTTCTTGTGAGGTCTTATTTGAGAACCTTGCGAGTTGGCGTATGTCTGACTTGCAAGGGCCCGTTCTCTACCAACACATTGTTGGAGGGCCCACTCTCTCTATGGGCCCCCCCACCCCTGGGCCCCAGTGCAACTGCACTGTCTGTATTTACGCCACTGAAACATTCTCTTGTTGAAGCTTCTCAAATGTGAAAATCTGCTGCGTTTCTTTGTCTCAACAATATATTTTGGGGTTAGTAGGACTAAACAAGACATTTGATGAGATCATCTTGGGCGCTGTTGTGATGTCATTTTGAACTGCTTGTTGATGTTATACAGGTCAAATAATTAATAGAAAAAATAATTGTTGGATTTAATTATGAGAATAATGGTTAACTGCAGCCCTAGTAACAACATGTGTGTGAGATAATATCCATTAAAGCAGATTTGAACTGTCTTGAGTGTGTTTGTGTCTCACTCCAGTCTCTAGATCAGTGGTTCTCAACCTTTTTTGGGCCAGCGCCCCCTGTCCATTATCCAGGTCCCTTATCGCCCCCATCAAATAAAATGTATATATTGATGTTATATTAATGTTGCTTATTTTTCTGTGTTATATCATTAAAAAAGCATGTCAATGAATGCCAAATAATAATGATTAGTATTATTTATATTACTTATTATATTTATACTATATTTATGTATTATTATTATTATTATTGTTATTATTATTCTGTGTTATATCTTTATAAAAGCATGTCACTGAATGCCAAATAACAGGTTTGATTTCAACAGTTGGAATATCATCATCATTAGTTTCCCAGGGAGGTTAGAAATTTGACATTCAAACTTTAATTAGGCTAGATAACAGCCAATCAGAAATGCCAAACGAGCATTCTTATTAATTCTTCCAACGGAAAACAAGAGCAGCCTACTGAGGAAAAAGTCTGAGGCTACTGGAAAAAAACACAAGGATTTATCTGAACTTTCAAAGGAAATCAGCACTGCAGGTTGCAGAGAAGCGATTGCGGTATTTGGACTGCATGTGGAGGACCTGGCTGAATCCCTGCTCCACTATATGTTGTTGGGAAAGCAAGAAGCAGCAGCCTAGTCTTCTCCCAGAGAGCCGGGTAACGCTGGGCATGTTTGACCCACATGCTGCCCCAGCCAGATGTGCGGAAAGTAGTCTAGGCCTCGTTGTCGCACAGGATGTCGACAAGATGCACCTGGATAGCGGGCTCACATTCGGTGAGGTCCGCCTGACAGGGCTGCACCACCCATCCATGTCGGCCTTAACCATCCTCAGGTGGTCGGTGTACATGAGGAGGCGGTAATTGGTAAGAGCCTCAGACACCTGCAGTGAGTGTAACCAGCAGATTCTCGGTGACTCTGTGATTTTTTGTCTATTCGTTTTTTAACTGGTTATTTTATTGCTAATTAGCCTACTAATAAATGTGTCTTTATATTTATAATGCACATACGTCACTTATATCCAACATGTGACTTTTTGGAATTAAATAGGGCAGAATTAATTCAGCAGATTTTTGAATGGAGTTTGGTCTGACATTATTTGAGCTATTCCAGGAAAATTAAACTTGGTAAATGTCCCATGTTTTGGGATCTCACATTTCCTTTTATTCATAGACTTATTAAAGATGTTTAATGAAGACTTAAAGTTCACGTCTAGATGAAACTGTTTTAAATCGCTGCAGAGAAACGTTGCAGCGGTAAACTCCACCGTCTCAGCTGGAATCAAACCAGCTGATGGCGTTGCTGTGACTCAGCTTGGCAGGTGTTTTAATATGGTTTAAAAAATGTTTAGGCTATGTTTATGATCCCTCTTGTAAATGTCTAACCACGGCGATACCACGGCGTTCACGGTGTAGAAATGAATGCTTTCCAGAGAAGAAACTCTTAATTTCCTCCACGGGGAATAAAAGGAAGAGAGCGTCCATTTTCCTGAGCTGACCTGGAGTTGACACAGTAAACGCCATGTAGGTGAAGTTTTATAGATGATTCTCTCTCTCAGTGCCCCCCGACATGAGAACCACTACTCTAGATGCTCCAGCAAGGTCTCAGGCTCAGAGCTAATTTAACCAAACAGCATCCTCTGCTGGTCGTAAACCATTTCTAAACTCGGTATCAAATGGTGAGACATCCACATCCACTTCAATGCAGTAGATCTCAGTTGTATCTAACTTATCTGTTCATTTTAATGGCTACATTTTATAAAGGCAATTTAAAGGGCAGCCCCCCCATATTTCCTTGCACTTACAAAGCAATGCAGGTTGCTTACTGTTGAACCTATTTGTTCTATTATTACAATACAGAAAAGAGGGTGGAAAAACAAAACATCTTTTAAAGTATAGTCTAAATTTTGAATGTTTTAAGTATTAAAGTCATTTGAAGGGCAGCACTCAGTTTTGATGTTAACTTTCAATGCACTGTATATATTGTTATGAACACCCTAACCTACACTCCAGTCCTGTAGGTGGCGGTAATGCGTCCTAACATTGCTTGGTCCGTCGTCTCCACAAAAGAAGAGAAGATGCGCGCAGGGAACAGTTTGAACCTTTGAGCTTGCCGTCGTCTCCGGAGGAAGTCACGTTGTTTTCCTCCTTTCCAGAAACGCTACAATAGTATCCCGTTTCATACATTTTGCCCACTGAATTTCTTTCTTTCTGTTACAGAATTGAAAAAGCAACATTTGAGCTTTGTTTTGTTAGTATGGAGGCATTTTTTGCCAGTTAGGGTTACGTTTATAACGCTGTGAAAGCAGTAAATAAGCCAGTTAGTAGTAAACACACTGGCACCTTGTAGCCCTTTTTCATTTACTTCACTAGTCTGAAGCTTTAGCTCCAAAATGATGAACTATTCTGACTACGACTCTGATGGATATTCGTCAAATGAAGATGCAGACTACGTCCCATCAGGTGAGGACTGTAAACACCTTGGAGACCCTAGTCTTTACTAACTAGCTCCACGAACTATCGTTTCAAATGAATGTGTCACATAATGGTGCTAACATTAGCTCACCCACAAATGATACGCACTAAACACGATAAACTAGCTTACTCGTGTAAAATATTTGTAATTTAAGTTATAGAACCTATGGTTGAGGGGTTACAATATGTTACCACAACGCGACGTCCTTACTTGCGTTGAGCGACTGTATGCCAAATTCCGTTACAAAAAAAATCTATTGGTGAATTGCTTCCCGGCAAACGCATACACCTCGATGATTATGCCTTAAGACGTCCCACTACAATAAAATGGAGCCTGCTGCTAATTTCGGCTTGCATTTGAATCATCAAGCAGCATTTATCTTTAACACAATTTCTTCGTTTGCTTCACTCTGCTGTGCGGTGGTTAACTTACAGTTATTTTGGCCTGTCGTTCATTATATGGCCGTAGGTTCACCTGTACAATCTACTACAGTTCAATACAACAGCTCTGCCATACATTCTCATTTTTGTTGACATACACAGAAATGTGTAAATGTAATTGTTGACATGTTTATTACTGTGGTCATATTTGAAGGTGTACCTGACTGCATTATATTCAGAGGTGTTTAAATACAAGATGCAATATTAGAAACACCTCTGAATATAATGCAGTCTAGTATGACACATCGCTAACTATGACCTCAGTGCTAAAATATACATCATTGAATTAACACTTCTATGACCCCTGAACATTATAGGCATCATAAACATCTGTTAATCAGGTGATATCTGTGTATTCACATTTTATTCTTCTCATTCCCACTGCTTCCTGTTCTCTTTGTCCCCAGATGATAACCTCAGCGAGGATGACATTAATGAGTGTGAAAAGGAAGACCCTCTGCACGGGGACGAAGATGTGCCACATCCTGGCAGTGTTAGCAAGAAAAAGAGGAAGAAAAAGGACATCGGTATGAGGTGAGAGGACAGTGTTTCCAGGACAGAGAAAATGAAGCAAAGTCTGGATTTCCTGTGGTCTCTGTAGCTGAGTTTCTGTGAGCCCACATGGAATTGCAGATGCTTTGTAAGACTTGTAAGACCAGGGTTCCCGCAGTCATGAAATTCCTGGAAACATTATGAAATTAGAAAAACTGTTTTCCAGGCCTGGGAATGATTTTGAATTAACAGAATGTTTTAAATATACATTGTTTTTTTTGGTGTTTAAAATGTGTTCATAAAAATCCCAAAACATAACGTTGCGCGAAATACGTTCCTTGTATTACTAATTTTAAAGTTAGTTCTGCGCTGCATGGCCGTTGAAACGTCACTAGTATCATGTGATACATTGCCGTATGCAGCTAGTTGGTGGCGGGAATGTCTGAAGTTAGCAAGCGCTAACAGTTTGCTTATCCGCAAACGCCTGTGAAGTACGTGTTTAATAATGTTTGGCTTTCCAACGACAAATATAATACATGACTCGAGAGAGGAAGATCCTAGCCTGCGCCCTATGATTGCTATATAAGCCTACATATTTTAAACTACTTAAATAAAGTCGTGGAAATGTAAAATATTATGGAAACGTTATGGAAAGTTTTGGAAAATTCATTGTTAAAAATGTGTGGCAACCCTGGACTTCTATCATGTTGATATTTTGCTATGCATCAAATGTCAAATATTTTTGAATACTATTACATCTATACATTACAACTCTGTAATTGCTGGGGCCATGACAATTTAACTCACTACAGATAAGGTCACGGGCAGGGCAAGGTTGTGAAACCCTGATGTTGGTCCATGAAACATGAAACCTCTGCTCTGGAACACTGTTTAATAACAGAAAGGACATTTGTACATGCGTTTGGATTAGAATTATTTCAGATAAAGGGCTTGACTTGGTAATATACATTTTGATAAATGGCTAATATGGGTCCGATACCAGTCTAACCCCAATAATGAACAAATGGGACATTTCTATAATATATTTGTGATCAAAGGCTGATTCCAACACTGAAATGCCACCCGGTGTCATTAAATATAACTGAATAGTAGGCCCCAGTTTTCCCAGTTTGTTCTGAATCGCTGAGTGAGGACAAAGACATGAAAGAAAACTTGACTCCAACGTCTCGGATAGAAATCATTTTATCAGCAGGCATGTTCAGTGGCTGTTCCTAAATTCTTGACCAGAAATGTCCACCATTTTTATCCAATGAACAGAATTCTCTGTACATTTGCATTAGTACACTATGTTTTAACTTTAATCAAAGATACATCTTCTTCTTAATAAAAGAAGATGATGCCAGTGATGATGACTTTTTGTCTGCAGGAAGAGGAAGAAAGGAGTACTGAAAGTAGACAAAGAAGAGGAGGGTGGAGGTGGAGCCGAAGAGGCAGAGCCGCCACAGGAAGTGGAGGAAAAGCCCACTGAGGTAGAGCGGGAAGATGATGCAAGACAGAAGAAAAAGTCAGATGACCTCTGGGCCAGTTTCCTGTCTGATGTTGGATCCAGACCCAAAGACTCCACACCTGCCTCACAGTCAAGTACCACACAGAAGGTAAATACGTGACTCATGGGACTATGTTTTAAAACGTAAACCAAACTTTTGAATGGTGCTTTCAGGTGATTGTCCCATAAAATCACGTGTTTCAAAATGAAACCTTCACAGGGAGGGTACCATGTTCCAAAGCCAGATATATAGAGGGTACTTACAATATGTCATATGGATTAACAATATAGCCCAGATCGTCAGAGCATTCATTCTCAAACCTACAGTATTTTCTGTATGTGTCTATACTTTTTGTGTCTCTCCCTTAGACTGATTCTTTTGTTTTTATCCTCAGGATGATTCCTCAGTATTGAAGGTTGCTCCTTTGAGTACAGAAACAAAAGCATCAGAGCCTGCTAAAGTCACCATCACTAGAGTTTTTGACTTCGCTGGAGAAGAAGTTAGGTATGCCTCTGAATCATTCTCACTTTTTGAGACAGTCTGACTCCCTGTAAAAAGATTTGTTTTTCTTTAAACCACAAAACAGTTGTTTGGAAGAAAGCAAACACACAGGCCAACATGTAAAATCATTTCATCAAAAATTAAATCAGAGCTTTCAAGCATAGTTAGTTTGCAACTTAACTGAAATATAGTGTAGTAGATAAATTAGATGAACTTTACAGTTAATAAAAACAGGTATTCATGTTGTCTTGAGTTCCTGACATTCTGTTAATATATTCCTTTATCCACAGCCCATAACATTTACTCCATATTTTACAGGGCCCCGTTCTGTGTACATTTAGCATGTTGACAATTTGACATTTTGGTTCTTCAGAACTGCTTTAAAATCCATCTGGACCTGTTGTCAGAGCAACAAGTCTTTAAACCCAAACCTGCAAAAGTGCAGGCTTATCAACAGTTAGCTGGATCAGGGCCCAAGAGGTTTAGGCTGAACCCCATACATTCAATCATTTAGAAATAACAATGGCTGCTTTCTTAGACTTATAATGAAAGACTGTTGATATAATTCTGATTTTCGAAGAGAACATGCAGGTTATTGTCAAATCACTATGATCTGTAGGTGTAATTATCACAATAGCATTTTCAGTTACCTAAACTTATACATGATGAAAGAAAATAAATTAAAGTGTGTAACCAAAAAATAACCAAACCAAATGTAGTTAGAGATACTGTGAGAAAAAGACTCAACTAAAAAAATTTGTCAACAGATCAATGAAACTAGAACATGTGGCATTTCATTTGACATTAAAATGGGAATTCGTCATTTGAACACTAAAACTCAATTTAAATAAGTTGTTCATTGCTCATGCAATTAAAGCTGCTTTTTAACAGATTTTAGTAAGGTTTTATTTTAACAGGCTTATGATTATCACTCAAAAGTCTCTTCCACATCCATTGGAAACCTCCACCAATCATGCACCAGCATCACTCATAGTCTGACCACATTCGCTGATAATATCTAATGTAGAATTAGTGGAAACATTGTGGAGCACAATGTAGAACAAAATAACACCCCTAACAACACAGAACATACATACAATAAGACTTCTGTCCATGAATCTATTGCCCCAGTGCATGCTGGGAGGGTTCCCAACTCACTTACCTCATGTAACTGCAATCACATGATCAGCACTCCAATCATATGAATGCTGATCATGGCTTCAACTCTACTCATTTTGTCTTTATTTCAAAATAAAAGTCCACTGTTATTCATGATAACTTCATTCAGGATCAACAAATCAATCCTCAAATTAGATGGATGAGAATAACCAGGATTATTTAAACCTGATAACAGCATGTTAGCCTGAATTAGTTAAGCCACATTTGAAGAATAGGGCCCAGGAGTGTACAAATGATGTTGATTTCAAATTAGTTGTCAAACCATTTTCACATTGACCAGTAGGTGGGGCCACACACACACACACATACATAAATGTGGATGAGTTAACGCCATGAAATACAGTATGATGGCAGTGCTTTGATGCTGGCCTTTAGTCAGTTTTATGTGGCTCTCTACAAATTATCAAGGTGCATTTTTACAGTCATTTAACTACTTAGCATATTCAGCCAAACAAAGTTGATGGATATGGATCATAACTGCCCCAGAATGGGGTGGATATCTTAATCATCATGGACAGAACCTTTGTGGACCTGGTGTCCAGAATGCTCATTAAAATTCTCAAAAAGCAGAAGGGCTTTTTTTTTTGGCTTTTACTATTCTCACAATAATCATCATTTAAGATGTGCTTAGCTTCTAGTACTCTAGAATTTGAAACCAGCATCAGTAAAAAAATAATAAAATAAATAAAACAAACTTGACCGGGCTCTCAGTCTGACAGAAAGTTGGTAATTGTGCCGAGTCTTATTATGGTAATATTTGTGATACATTTTCATGGAACATGGAGAAACCTGGCTATTCAGCTCCCTCTATACATGATTCTAACACTATCCAGCTTTCTGCCTCTTTCCACCAAATGAGCTCTGGTTCTTGAACCAGTTCCATTCAGGATTCTTGGAATCTTGGTGCTATCTAGCGAACCAGCCCGTGTTTCCACCAGTTTTGAGCGGAACCATTGTAATGCACAATGGAAGTAGACAGTAGGAGCAAGATGGCAGATCACATTGATTACCTGCAAGCTTTTGTTCTGTTACTACAGATATTTGTTTTTGGACCAACTATTAATGATAAGAAGACGTAGAAGACTTACCATATTAGACCATAGACCATTGTTGCCTTCTCCATCCTCTCTTTCCAACCTGTAAAATAAGACGCCACGGTTCACACTTCAGGTCAAGGAAAACCTGCTGTATTTTGGTTCCAGCTGGAAACCAGTTTTTGGGTTCCGAACCAATTTATTTTTGGTTGAAATGCTCCGAACAGTTCAAATTAAGTGCGCCAACCGGAATGGAACTCGTTTCACTGTTGATGGAAAAGGGGTTAGTGAGGGCTTGTCTTGTAGTGGTGAATGTTTCCACCATTTCTGTGTCTTCCAGCCTAAATGGGTGGGTTCTGTCATTTAAGAATGAAACTTGTAATCAGTGGAAGTCGTCTCTGGTGCATCGTTGTACAGATTTTGCTGTACATTATGTAAATCCCTGTGTCTTTAATTTCTCAACATCTCAGTTTGTCATTTCGGTAGCCACTTTTACCTCAGCAGCTGAGCGTTTATAGCTCTGCTTGATTTGCTTTATTTTGTCATCTTGACCTTACCTGCAGCGCCACCATCAGGTCAACATTTTCCCTTGTTTTCCTGAATTTGGCTAAGCTAATTCATGCTCCAAAGAGGATGAATCTTTTCACTTTAATGATCTCATGGCCTCAGGACACATTTTACAAGCAAAGACTGGAAAATAGATTTCAAATCAGTCACAGCAAGCAGCATGTTTGGACTTTTAGGCCAGACCTTTTACTGTTGATCCTACAATGTAAACATTAATGCACTGCCTTAATTAGATATAGCTGACAATGTGAACAGTTTAATGAGCCCCTGGGACAGACTCAGTTTGCAGTCATATCTCGATTAATTATCACAGCTCATGACATTTCTTCAATAGGGGGCCACACAAACAGCTGAATGTTTCCCATAAAAACAGTATAATTAAGACTGTGTAAGAACATACTGTATATCACACAAACAGCCACACCCCAGCAGCCAGACAGGATGCTAGTTATGTGGAGCAAGTAATGTCCCTCCTAAACGTTTACATCTGAGTGGGCTCTATTCAGAAACCAAATATGAGCCTGCTGCATATAATTCATCTGATTGATTATGCATGAAGCTGTGTGCTCTGTAATTACAGAAGCACAAGATTAGTACATGGATGGTGGTTGTAACCTATCCCCAGAGCCACAATAAATGCTGCCGGCTCTAATGTGTGGTGTGAACATTGTAGGCAGTTTTTGCCTGAACATTTATTTTTCAATGAAGTTGGCTTTTGGCTCCAAATAGTAGAATATTTCAACTAGTATCCAGATGTCCATCACCTGAGCCTGCTGATGCCCTTCTCTTCGGAACTCATGTCGTATCTTTCTCTTGTCTGAGACCAGACTCGCCCTTTCAAAATGCTCTTCCTCATCATCTACGGAGCTGTGTGCTCCCTGTAATTATGGCTGCATATAATTAGCATACATAACAGGGAAAGCTTTTCAGAACCGCCATGATGGGTGCAAGTGGTTGTGGAGTCTGATGTGCAGTGCTGATGGTCCCAGAGGATGCAGCGGCTGTTCCTCATACACAGTAGTTTCCCTATCTAACCCCACAGTGAGACACAGACAGATGTGTGTGTGTGTGTGTGTGTCCTTATATAGTATGTGCATAGAGACAGATGCAAACCAACATCCTGTTGTATTATTTACTTTTTAACACAAATGTTTAGATGCAGAATGGGCTCAACAGCTGTGTAGATTAGATATGTGTTGATGGATCTTTGTCTTTTATCATGGCTTCTGTTATTTCTGTGTGTTTGTATTTATTCATTTGTTAGGGTTAAGTGCACATGAACCAACATTTGAATGTTGATTCATTCAAATGAACTGAGTTAACCACGATGGGCAAATTGTCATCTGCAGTATGTGTATTTACAGTATATATATATGTGCGTGTGTGTGTATGTATATATGTATAATATATGTGTGTGTGTCTGTCTCATACATTTACTTGGACAAGGACTTCCATTTTTCATCCATTTTTTTGTAATGTCTTCAGTAAATATTGATAGTTTTTGTTCATGTTTCCAGTAGGTATTATATCCTATAAAGCAGATTCAAGTTCAGTGGTATTGTGATATTTGATGCAATCAGAACATGAGTAAAAGAGGGGTGATTATCCAGATGAGTCGCATTTGACTAGTTTACCACCATCCATCCATCCATCCATCCCTTTTCTGCCGGGTCATGGTGGCAGCAGGCTAAGCAGGGTAGTCCAGACATCCCTCTCCCCAGCAACGTTTTCCAGCTCCTCCTAGGGGATCCTGGGGTGTTCCCAGGCTAAACGAAATATATAATCCCTCCAGGGTGTTCTGGGTTTACCACGGGGTCTCTTACCAGTTGGATGTACCCAGAAAACCTCCAGAGGAAGGCACCCAGGAGGCATCCTGATCAGATGCCCTAACCACCTCAACTTGGTCCTTTCATCGTGAAGGAGCAGTAGCTCTACTTCGAGCTCCCTCCGGATGTCTGAGCTCTTACCCTATCTCTAAGCGTGAGCCCAGCCACCCTACGGAGGAAACTCATTTTAGCCACTTGTATCCGTGATCTCATTCTTTCGGTCACTACCCAAAGCTCATGACCATAGGTGAGGGCTGGAACCTAGATCATTGCTCATAATGAGGATGACAAAGGTTAAAGAACCCTGAGGGAAATCAGCCAAAGAATGTACAGAAATGTACAGTGGACTTCCACTGATAGAGAATGATAGGGATGTGCATTGGCTTCAATCTGCTGGGGTTTTTTTTGCCAACATTGAAATATATTATTTGCAGTAATTTGACTCACATTTATGTACGCATGTATGTCATGTAGAGCATAAGAGAATACTAAAACTCGACATGGAAGCTCATGTTAAAAAGAAAAAAAGAATATGTTTACTACTACTACTGTACCTGTGAGGAATCTAAAATTCTCATTCTATTTTAAATTGTTGGCCTGTTGTGTACACACCTTCTTAGATTTAGATGTGGACAATTTGTACTTTTTTATTAGTGATCAAAGTTCTGTACAAAAGAGTTAAAATAATGAGGTAATAAGAGTTATACACATCAGATAACATGCATATTAAATAAACAACCAATAAACAAACAAAACATTGAAACCAGATCAATTATGGCTTTTTGAAAAGAAAAAGCCAGTTAGATGGATACAATTCAAATTCCATGTGTATGTTTACTGGAGAACCTGCATCTAGAATGTATAATGTGTCCCTGTGTCGTGTAAGTGATAAATGTGTCAGATGTAAAATAAAGTAATAATAATAACTCAAAAGTAAAAGACACCATCAGGTCAGAACGATATCCTTCAGAATGGCCCTTTTTTCATTTCATCCAACACATTTTTGGTGAAAGGCTAGCATCACCACCATATACTAGCTGTTTCAAACTGCTTCATAGATATACTGTATCCATCTGCTGTTATTTGTCTGTACAGAGTTTAGCACACTGTGTCTGTCTCCCTCTGTCAGGGTGGATAAAGAGGTATCGGCAGACTCCAGAGAAGCTAAGAGTTATCTGAAGAGCCAGAACACCAAACAGGAGCAGAATGGAGACGAAGAGCAGAGCTCATCATCACCCAGCCAACCACCTCTCCCTGGCCCCAGGTATACACACACACACTTTTACACATAACATTCAACCCCCACACAAATAAATACACATTAGGATTAGAATGATATATTGGCTGACTAATATATCTCACTGTAAGTTGTCTTGGTGCTACAAAGGTATGGAATATTATATCGTTCTAAAAGGTGCACTTGAAAACGGGGGTTTGTATCTGTAACCGTAGTTTTGCAGACTTGTACATTGAAGTTTGTATCTGTAACCTTAATTCTGTGATTGCGGCGGCAAAAGTACTTACGCGCGCGTGCTCACACAAGCTTACGGACTTTTGACACATTTACTGCGTGGTATGTTTTGTCCACAGGGTTTTACAAAAGAATCAGACTATCCGCAAGGGAGGGAGGGCGGGACCTCCAGCTTCTGACCAATCAGTGTCTTTGGACACAAAAGAAAGAAAAGAAAAAACTGATGGAGGGAGCGATCAGTCAATTTATGGATGACTGAAACATGGACTCCAGCAGGCCTCCACAACCGCCAGTAAGTCAACAAAATACATCAACTTGTGTCAGATGTAACATTAACTTTTTTGGAAATAGAAATGTTTTCTAATAATGGGCCTAGTCAGCTAGCTAACGTTAGCCAGCCAGCTAACTAGCTTTAGCATAAAGTCAACTTTAACCAGTCCGTCTGTAGTGTTTCTACTCACTATATACTGTATATAATATACTCTGTTTTCTTACTGTTGTGTTGAAAAAGAAATGTTATTGTTACCTGACCAGGACGGCCCATTATTAAAATATATTACTATATTTCTAAACATTGTTTTTTGTACCTTTTCTGACACAAGTTGATGTATTTTGTTGACTCACTGGTCACAGAGGCCTGGTGGAGTCCATCTTTTTTTACTGACCATTATAAACATACAGACAACCAGCTTGTGGACATGAAATGAACATCTTTGTACAAATTAAGATTCTAATGTGTGAAAAAACTACAATAAATTAAATAATCAAATGGAATATGAAAAGGTAAATGAAAAATATTAAAAACGTCAATAAAAGTCAATGTAGCTTAATCAGGGGCTACAGAGAATAAATCTTTAAAATATCACTGTGTTCAGGGGTTGGATCTCTTTACACGGCTCTGTGTTGACTGACAGTGTTAACTAGCCAACTGCGTTGTGCTTAGCAATTTGAAAGACACTGATTGGTCAGAAGCTGGAGGTCCCGCCTTCCCTCCCTTGCGGATAGTCTGATTCTTTTGTAAAACCCTGTGGACAAAACATACCACGCAGTAAATGTGTCAAAAGTCTGTAAGCTTGTGTGAGCACGCGTGCGTAAGTACTTTTGCTGCCGCAGCTGTGAAAATGAGTTTGCAGCCTGTGTCTGAATGTGCAGACTCGCAAAACGGAGTTTGCAGACAGAAAACAAAATGTACAAGTTTGCAAAACTACAGTTACAGATACAAACCCCTGTTTTCAAGTACGCCTTTTACAATGATATAATATTCCATACAAAGGAGCTCCAACGTTGCAGTGGTAGTAACTTTACAGAGATGACCTGTGGAGTGATGTGGATATATAGATAGCTTTCATTCAGACATCAGTGGAATGGAATTTCCCTTTATATGTACTTTGTGTGTGTGTGTGTGTGTGCTTTTTCTCTACCTCTTTGAATACCTTTTGTTGCCATGGCATTAAGTCATTTGGGGATGTGCACATCTTCCCTCCAAAACCCCAGACAGGAAACAGGAAATCATCTTCCAACAGACAGGAAGTACAGTGTGTCCACACGCTATTTTCCTATTTATCTCAGTGCACTCTCTCTCTCTGTGTGTGTGTGTGTGTGTGTGAAGAAGGGACACCCAGCAAAACAGGAAAGAGCCATCAGTACCACTCCCTCATTAACCTTGTGCACACGCACACACACACACACACACGGACAGAGCTTGTGAAGTTAGCGTTTGTTTGTTGCAGATTGAGATGATAGCGTTGCTGTTATGTAACACCCCAGTAGCAGAGGAGTGTTTACTACAGTACAGAGGGGTGTGTGATTGACAGAGGGTCTAATAGCAGGTTTTGGTTCAAAGTTTTACTGTGGAATGAAAATGTAGAAAGCTGATTACAAACATTTTCAAAGTGCGTTTATTCCAATGAAATAGTGAGCGGAGCTTCTTTTTAATGTTGTGGGGCCAAACTGTAAAATGATTGTCAGCTGGTGAACGATCCTGTGAAACCCAACATTAAAGGAACAGTACAATGATGTCTTTTCCTGAGAGTGAGAGGTTCAGACGGATATCAATCTTATGTCCGTGTGTTAGGTATGGAGTTGGAGTGAGGATGTTGTTAACCTAGCTTAACATAAAGACTAGTAGGGGGAAAAGGCTAGCCTCGCTCTGTACAAAGTTACACCTACTAACACCTCTAAAGCTCACTGATGAACACATATCTCACAGAAATGTAAAAATGACAAGTTGTGCTTCTAGAGGGAGTTAATATGGTGCGACTTTTTCTAGGCTGGGTGCAGTGACTGTGTGCAGCTTCTCTGAAGTCTTGTCGTCACAGAGAGGTTGCCAGGTTTGGTCCCATCATGCCTGTACAGAGACCAAAACCAGTGCTCACTCACTGTACCTGGCAACCTGCGCTGTAGGTGGAGACACTGCCCAGAAGTACTGGCCGCATGGATAAACTGTTGTACGTCAAAAAATAGTTCTAGCACGTAACTGCCCCTAAAACCCTAACATGTCATTTTTTCATTTCTGTTGTATGGATGGGTTATACATATTCTAAATAAACCTGCTTAGAGGTGTTGGTAGGTGTGTTTTTGAGCTTCAGACAGAGCCAGGCTAGCCGTTTCCCCCTGCTTTCTGTCTTTATGCTAAGCTAGGCTAATCACGTCCTGACTCCAGCTCCAAACTTAAGAAACAGACACGAGATGGCTATCCATCAGCTTTTCATCTCACTCCCAGAAGGAAAGCAAATAAGCATGTTTCCTAGCATATTGAACTACTCCTTTAACATAATGTTTAACTCTGTGTCGAAGAACCTAATGTATTAACAGCGGCTCCTAACTGCAGCTGGATATTGTTTGGTTGTACAATGTTCAAAAAGTAACAAGCCAGAATGCCCATAAAATAGTCCCACATCAACTTGGATTTAAAAGCTCTTGTTTACATGAAATGTAACTCTCCGATATATACAGACAACCTGTTTGAGCCTCAATACAAAATGATTCTTTCTTTGGGATTATGGATATGTTCTAAGATACAGCAGGGTCTACCATTAAACACTTGTATTTTAAATCTTTTTTTTAAAAGAATCAAATATGATGTTACACAAGATTTCACTACAAGGAATGAACACTTTCATTTTACTGAAGGTGACTGTTTCTCAGTAAAATGTCTTAGTGCAGTTTGGTACAAAATGCCAGCATTATTGCTGCTTATTCAGTAATGCATGTGCCAGGTGGACTACAGGTACATAGGTAAGATACTGTACACAACAGGACAGAGTTAGATGATGAAACGATAGAGAACCAAGATGTTTAGTGATGGACAGAGTTTTCACTGAGTACTATAAATCCACAGGAATTAGCTCAAGCATATTTGAATTGTCCCTATTCAGATACTGTAAACAAGTTTGGAATTTACCAAACATTAACACACTGCAGTTGAAGTTCATTAAAGTGAGGTTCTCATGGCTGTATGTAATTGTGGAATACCAAAATGACTAGTGTGTAAATGCTTCACAGTAATGAACTGTGTCCAGTCATGCAGCAGTACATGAAAAGCTCCGTCTGCTGTGGTCTCCAGTGGAACATCATTATGCCTTCACCAAACTGTATACTGTATAAATCACTTCACTGAAGAACTTTCTAACTCATGTATACCACATACCATAATAACCTTGTGATGTATGAGACCAGCAGTGATAGGAGAATGACAGTATGATGACAGGCAAGCTGAAAAACAAACAAACTTGGAAAAAAAGGATTCTGAGCAGCAAAAGTAGACGTTTACAAAGCTAAACTCTAAATTAAATGTTTGTAGTTTTAAATAGAAGATGGCACTGAAGTGCTAAACAGACCCATTCCTTATCATTGTGCCATTTAAACCCCATCTCATTAAATTAGAATTTGAGTGTTTTAAATGAGCCCACCTGACTGATTGCATTCACTCCTGTCCATCCTGGATGGATGTGTGTGTAAATGGCACATTACATTTGCAGCTTGTCATACCAGACTCTCTATAGACCCTTTTAGTGCTAACGTTGTGATTATGTCACAACGTTAGCTGGAAGCAAAACAAAGGAAAAACTGGAGGCAAACAGGAATCACCTCAGAGCAGTAACCTACCGGGAATGTCCTCTTGCTGTGTTGTTGGGAGCCAGAATCGAAGGAGTAATGACTCCACATTGAAATTATATCGCATAGCAGCTGCTACTACCAGTCAAAAAAAAATCGAAGACAACTAACATTATGGTTGGGGCATCCATTATGTCACATGCACAACAAAGTTTTAATACAAGTGTTCTTCCACTTGTTCTCAGAACAAAAATGTGCTATATTTATTACTGAAACCAAGTATCAGCCCAGCAAGTGTAACACAGCTGCCTCCTCTTAAACGAGAGAAATATTGTGTCACAGTGGAGTGGCGTTGAGCTGAGCTCAGACATTTTCATCAACTCTTTTTCCCTGAATTTGGCTGTCTCTGCCTGTATACAGCCTTACAAGGCTCCATGACAAAGTCGTTTGTTCTAGAAAAGCTGTTACACAAACTCCATGTTTTTCATACCTGTTCACTGTGATGAATACATTTGTCCCAGTTGGCAGTAGTGATGCGCTGCTGTTGGTACTGTGTGCGTTGGAATCATTCCTGTTTTGTTCATGGGAGATTTAAATGGTAGTTTTGACTGGGAGACTGGGATTGAACAGAAACATAGCAGTATGCTTCATTCTAAAGTTTCTGCCATGTGGAGCGGAGCTGTGCTTCAGCTACTGTAGTGTCACATTAAGTGCGGGTCTTTAGAGTGTCACCTAAAGCCCCCCCTCTTGTGTTTGCAGTGCCAAGAGGCCGGCTGGCATGACGGGCATCCTGAGTCGTATCGGGGGAAAGAAACAGAAGATGAGCACGCTGGAAAAATCGAAGATGGATTGGGACGCTTTCAAATCAGAGCAGGGCATCACTGAGGAGCTGGCCATCCACAACAGAGGCAGAGAGGGGTAAGAGACTGTCCGTGTGTTAAAATAAATGATGGCTTAAAGACTTTTTGTAGCTTGCATCACATAGAGAGAAACAAAACAGTATTGGCAAATGAAGGAAACATTAATGCATAATCATTGGGGACTTTTTTTGATGTTCATAGTATAGGCTTGTCCACAGTGTACACTACTTCATTTAATGTTTATTATAGTTCAGTGTAGTTAATTATAGTTTGCTCTGTACATACCATGGTCACAATTCTTTAATAAGCACATTTATGGGATTCTTATCAAAATCTAATTTCAGTTGATATATTGTTTTTTAATAATCCATTATGGGTCAGGCACTAATTTGTATATTATTGTGAGCGTGTATGTGTGTGTGCTATGGTGCGTTAACAGTGCTTTGAATGTAATTTAATTTATGTTTATATTTATAATATAATATATATTGAATGTAATCTATATTTAACATTGACCTGAAGAGGTAAAACATTGACCCCCCTCCTTCTCCTCTATTATTCCCAGACATTTCACATCTTTGTTTTGGAAATGTACCATAACGTACAATAGATCTGACTGATTTAATCATAGAAGAGTGTGCTGCACCGCAGACAGCAGCTGAATTAGCCTTTGTGTCTAGTTACCGGTTGAAAGACAGGAAAACTATCTCATCCTGTTTACAGATAAAGGGATAGATGTGTAGGATGGGAAGAGTAGCTTATGGCTTTGCCCAGACTGAGTGCTGGATGTGATATATTTTACATTTTACTCAGCCTCATTGCAGAGACATATTCACTGGAGGGCATCTCTATAACACGAGCAATCACACACATTTTACACCAGTGATTGATGTGGCTGTATGCAGGTCGAGCTCAGCAATAAATCAATATAATGGTGATACTATGGAGATTCCATCTCATCTTAGATTTAATTATTATGATATCGAGATACAGTGCATGTCTGGTCACACCAGATACTGGCATGTCACAGTGAATGGGTGCATCCAGTGAGTGCTTACAGGGCTAGAAGGCAAGCTACTGTAGCTGATGGGCTAACCACAAACATGCTAACCAGCCAGGAGCATGTTAGCACAAGTCTCACATAGACCTATCTCCACACTTTGTTTTCTCATTCTGGTATAGGGGGAAAACACTCTGGCTTGTTTGTATTTCTTTAAACCAATCACAATCGTCTTGGGCCCTTGCAAACAGTAGGACGCACATAGTGGAAGAGGAGGAGAATTCTGACTGAAATAGTCGGCCAATAGCAGGCTTATACCCACAGCCTACTTCCTGTGAGCCAGACTATATTAATGCTATCCAGCCACAATAGCCCGGGAAGCTAGCTGGCTTGCTAACTGCCATTTAGCAGCATTTACCTTCATAACAGCAACATTTCCAACTTGTGACCGATGAAGTTGAAGCTGGTAACAGTAATAGTGACCCCCACATTATATCGGAATAGGTTGGTATCAAGGCATTTGTTTTAAACTGTCACAATACTGGAGTTTGTCAGTATGGCCTAATGCTAATTCCTATCTGATTATTATCTGAACATGTGCTACATCACAATATACATAGATGTTAAATGAGATCTGCATCCATATCATCATCCCCTACAGGTATATGCACTTACCAAATATGATGGGCAAATGACCCATTTGATATGGTGGAGCATATTTGTCACCTTTTTGTAAAGAGCATCATGACTGAAAGGGATCTATCTGACACATGTACCGAGAAATTCTGCTCTCAGATGTTACATTCTGAAGAAGTTGTACATTGTCTCAACCGAAAACCTTTTTTCCAACATTTTATAAAGTGGATGCTTGTATTTGTTAAATGTTATAGAGAACCAACTGCTGTTAGTTTTAACTTATTCATTTACTCAAACTGCAAACTGGTGACTATTCCATCATACGTTAGATCATTTTGTAAAGTCAATAGGGCTGCCACAAACGATTATTTTGATAATCGACTAGTCACCGATTATTTTTGCGATTAGTCGACTAATCGGATCATACCTAAATTGCAGCATATCGCACCAGCATGCAGCTGCTCTTATATAACCATCATCAGCTTCCAGCTTGAAGTGTTTAAGGTATGTGCTAACTAAAAAATAAAGACAATTAAGACGACAGTCCATTCAACTTTTAATGAACTTTGCAGCTTGTAGCAGCTTCATCGCCAACCATGGACAGGGGTCTCATGTCCGTCACCAACATGTTCAAGATTGCTTCAGTCAGGACATTTACCTGCCCAGGTGTGCATGTTGTTGCCTTGGTAACAAAGTTGTCCATTGAAGAGGACCGTATTTTTTTAGCACTGTAACGTAGCGTTATAAAACATTAGCGTTATCACATTTCCTATTCAAACATGACATCACTGTTATAACGTTACAGCAAACACATAACATATGAAATCGTCATCGTTAATGTTAACGTTTACAGCTATCAATATAAGTAAGTAGCTCACTGTTGACGTTAATGTGAGCAGCTAACTGTCCCTCTTCGTCAGAAACTGGATCAGATTCAGCTACAACAACGTGCTTTCTTTTCAAATGCTCGTGCATCGCTGTAGTGCTCCCATGGAAGGCAAGTTCTGCCTTGCAGATTTTGCATTGCACATTCTTTTCATTTCTTTTGATAAAATGCTCCGTTTGCGGCTAGCCATGATACTGTTGATACTGGGCACAACTTCTCCGGTGACATCACGGCTGACCCCGATTACCACTACTGCGCATGTGCGTCAAGGACAGAAAGGCAGACAAGGCAGCGGAAGCTACAGCGGCAGTTTGGAGAGAAAAACAAAGCTTCAAAAAATAAAGGACGACGTCGATTATTAAATTAATCGTCGACGTAATCGTGACTAGTCGACTAATCTTGGCAGCCCTAAAAGTCAATAATCACAAAACGCAGACAGCTCAACCAGAGTGAGCAGAGTTTTTAATTATGAAGTAGCAGTAGGAAAGTAGGGAGTGTAAATGCAGCGAGACATTGTTCCATATGAGCAGGACTCATGCATAGTCAGGATGGATGGAGGAAGACTGGCTACCCCGGGGAAATATCAGGAGTCTGTGTTGTATGCACTCTGTTAGCTCCTTCATTATCATTCTGTGCCTCTCACACACACATACACACACAGGCTCTGATACCATAATGTTAAGTATGGTACTACCATCCAACCAAGCAGAAAGAAGGGGGCTCATTTAAAAACACTCAGACACAACAGGGACTCAAATCATTCCACACACACACACATACACACATACACAGCAGGAAAAGCTGTATAACTGCTTCCTGTGCTGAAGTGGAGAGAGATGTGGTTTAGTGGTGGGAAAGAGAGTGTGTGTGAGTGTGAGATGAGCACATTGCTTCTATACTCTTTGTCCCTAATTGTATTTTCAGTGTGTGTTTGTACTTGATATAATAAATGTAGGTCTAATGTTCTCTTTGTGTATGTGTGTGTTTGTGTGTGTTTTAGGTATGTGGAGCGGAAGAACTTCTTGGAGCGCGTCGACCACCGCCAGTTTGAGTTAGAAAAAGCAGTGCGACTGAGCAACATGAAACAGTGACACAGACTGACAACACACACGCACACACAGTGGAACAGATGTTTCGACTTCCTGTATCTCGCTTTCTCTCTCTCTAATGACAGAGTTGCAGTTCCCCCAGTGGAAGGAGTTGAGACTGGTGCTGTGGCTTGAGTCTATTTCAGGACGGGGATATTAATAGGCTGAGTTTGTGGAGTGGTAGGGTGTTGAGTGTTTCTGCACTTCCATCCTTGTGAGAACCAATTAGAGTTTCAAACTTTTACAGTGAGGGCATTTTCAGGGAGTGAGGTTATGTTAATTCCAGGTGTTATGTTAACCTCAGGCTGCCCATCAAAAACCTACAGACAGTAGCTTCCTCTGCAAAAGACAACTGTTTCAGCAGTGTCATATTGTTTGTGCCAATGATGGAGTTTCATGCCCCCTAACATGGGAAAAAAACCCTGCCCCATACACCACATTATGTCGTGCTGATGGTTAAAGCCCCCATGTGTAGCTTTTGAAAATGTCAGACTTTAGCAATTCCTATTTGTACCATCAAATAACATAGGGGCTTTAACTATCTGATAGAGACTGAATGTTGTGAGTGGAGTCCCCTCAAAAAGACATTAAAGGTTCAATATATCCTTGTGTGTCAGATGTTTGGTTAAATTCATGCCATTTTGGGGTCGATTTTTCGTTCTTTCAGTGTTTGACCAATATAGTTTTTTTAGGCCGTTAATGATGTTTTTGTTGGAAAAAGACGATAGTTGATGTAATATATTTGAACATTTTCATACACTGAAACACCCTGCTGACCACTGACACGATGATAACACGTATTCAGGTGGAAAGCTTTCTGTGGACCCTGTACAGAGCACTGTAACGCTGATCAGTACCACAGTAGAAGTGTGATCAGTTAAACTGCGTCTTATCCATCATATGAGGACAAAGACGAGGAGGAGTGATGTGAAACAAGGATATTTGATTCTAGTTTGACTGTGGAGCTTTGATACAGTTCTGTTTCTTCATGTAAATATTGAATATCCAATAAACACAAATGGAACATTTTAAGTCTGCTGGTTGATTTATTGTCATTTGCTGAGATGTCTCTATAGTAGCTTGTTCAGAGCCTCCACATTGATCATTGTTTTTCCATCCCCCCTGCTGTATTCTACTGCTGACTGCACTGGTGCCCTGCTTTATTTTGTTCTTACTGTATCAGTGTTTATTGGATAGCATCATTATGATTGTAAGATGGCATGACGATGGTCACATTCTCACACCCAAAGGGCCATACCAAGAGGTTTAGTATAATGTGTATCAGTGTCATTCTCCATATAAACAATCCAAAATAGAAATATTCAATTTAATAATAGTTTGACAAAATGATCTTAACTCAAGGTCCACTTACTGACTTTTACAAGACTTTTCAACAGCACCTTAAAATATATCTATCATCAAATTTAAGTTGTCATGGCGATGGCTCTATTTTTATCACATGAGCCAACTCCATGACAACTGAACTTCCACGGCCAAATTTGATCCTATCTTTGTCAGATCAGGGAGGTCGAACATCTCAGCCCTGGCTAGAAAACTGAAACCCAAATTATAAATGTCCCGTGTGAAGCTTTCTTGTAAACTAAAAATGTTTATATTCATTAAACCAACATGTTAAATGCATTTTTCTCCACATAAAACTTGTTTTTAATTTGGAACCCTGTACTATTTATATCTGTTTAGGGTCAAATAGTCTTTTCCCCCTGCCTTTTGATGTTGCATTGCTATGTCCCTTTTTGCGTTCCAGGCACCAACCGTCTGTTGGTGGATTAGTCTGAAACCATCTGCAGAACTGTGTATTGCGTTGCCTGCATGCTCATGTGTGTCCACGTACACCAGATCCAAACAAGCGGGGACCTACTTATCGAAACATTTTTCTGACGATTGAAAAATGCAATTTTAGAAAATTGAATTCATTTTCCCAATTTACTAGTATACATTTTTAAAGGGGAGAGTAAAACTTAAACGTACACAGATCATTTTAAACATCCAACCCTATCCCTGGTTCTTCAACCCAGCACAGTCCGTCTGAAATTTCACAACAGTATTTGTTTTGTTGTACTCTAGGGTGTCAAGATTAGTAAATCCTAAACTATTTACCATCATTTCTGTTTACCAACAGCACTTCTAAAGCCCTTTCCTCACTGAAGAAGATGGTAAATGCATCTTGAATAAAGCTAGTTTAAAAGCCGAACTGCTCCCGTCAGTTGCCTAAAAACAGCTATTGATTCCTTCCACACACACAGACAGATAGTGGGGTTTTTATGGTGCAGGGCTGACAGGAGATTATCCTCACACATGTTCACACACTGTTTATCATGGCTGAACGTGTGCTGCCATCATTTTATTCTCGTCAGGATGGAGGAGTCTGAAACAGCATTTACATCATCACGGAACGCATAAGCTCCACTCCAATCACAACATCTCAGCAGAGGCAATTCCCTATCATGGTTTCCCATAGACAGCCAGTGCAGTTTGAGGTAATCTCAATCAATCAATCAGCTGCAATATGTCAGAAGTGGACCACAGTGACTGGAACAGATTAGAATTTACTAAAAAGATATCAGCCGTGTACGTCAACAAACTCATGTCAAACTCCTCATGTTTGTGTCATGAGGGCTTGTTTCTATTCTGCATACATTGAAAATTTCATTTCCTTGATAGTGTAAAAGACATGCATCAAATAAAATGAAAAATAAAAAATGCATCTCATTTTCTACGACATCATCCACAGGTTTTTAAAGGGACACACTGAAGCCTGCAGGGTTTAGTCACCACCATCTGTATCTGCTGCTGGAGCAAGAACATGTGGATTTTGGGCAAAATTTGAAGCCTGGGCGGAGCAGAGGTGGTACCACAGCTGACGGGGTGACACCTGTCAATCAAGCAAACACATCCCCAAACATGTTAATAGTCATTAATGCTACTAAGGCCCACATTAGAAGAAATGATTAGACTCTTGATGATTTGTAAAGGAATGCCAGCTTTGTATTTTGAGAGGAAATCTGGACGTTTTTGTTTTGTTTTTTAAAATAGAATAGAAAATAATGTCAAATGTATGCTGTATAACCACTACATTATATTGGGTAAGTTTATCTGACAATCTAATGCCTTCCAAAGGCTAATTTACCTTCTTATTGTGGACACATTTGAGTCATTATTATTTTAGTCCCAGTTCAACCTACAATACCATTACAGGATAATTCTATAAGTTATTTCTTTTAGTAATAATAACATTGTTCTCTTCAAGTCAGATCTGGGAACACTGTCACATACAAAAGTCAGCTGGGTGGAGAAGTGTGTGAGAGTTGAGATGTTCCTGCACTTCCGTCTATGTGAAACAAAACAATGTTGAATCTTCCTGCCTGCCACTCTTTTGAATAAAGAGCTTCTAAATGAACAGTTACCATCAGTGCATGAATAAACTGGGCACAGTTACATTTAACCACTGCGATATTTTTGCCCCACACTTGGATTACAAATAATGAAAATAAGGAAATGTAATAATAATCAGATATAAATCTATACCCTCCCCTGCTCTCCCAAAAACCTCTGACTATCCTCCCTTTAGCAAAAAGAAAACATACATATACCTCCCCCAATTCTGACTTCCCCCTCCCCCATAGAATTTAGAATTTCCGGTCTGTCTGTTGAACGCTCTGAGGTGTGCTGGCTCTGCCTGGACATTTGGAACTAAACCAAAATGTAGCCAAAGATGCATTCTTTTCTAGTGACAAACATCACCTTTTTGCCCTCCCTAATCTGACCTAAGGAGAAGCACACACGTCGCTATTGTCTAAAACTCCAGTGTAACATACATGTTACTATGTTACTGGCCAACTCTGACTTTTGCACAGACGCCTGCTCATCAGAAGAGGGACTGTTGACAGCCCAGCATATGTATACTGGCATCAAATGACACAGCAGCAAATTAACATTACAGCTAACCATTTTGCAAATCATGTTGCTGTGTTTTAGAAATAATAATAATGTATTATTAATAATACTAATGTATTAATGGATCCACTGTGCTGGAACACAAAATTCAAGTTTCCAGAGTTTGCTAATAGATTTTCATATAGTAAGGAAAAGAATGAATATAGGCCTATAGCTCTGGTTGTATGGAGTGGTAGAACTCTTATTCAATTCAATTCAGTTTAATTCAGTTTTATTTATATAGCGCCATATCATAACAAAGTTATCTCAGGGCACTTTTTCGAATAGAGCAGGTCTAGACCGACTCTTTTTATTTACAGAGACCCAACAGTTCCCACCATGAGCAAGCACTATGCGACAGTGGCAAGGAAAAACTCCCTTTTAACAGGTAGAAACCTCGAGCAGAACCAGGCTCAAGGTGGGCGGTCATCTGCCTCGACCGGTTGGGTTGAAGGGGGAGGGGGGGCGGGAGAGAGAGAGCAGGAGGAAAGAGAACATACAGCAGCTCAATACAGCATAGATATGGTAATGGCATTACCATTATTCCATTTTAATAAACCTCATCTCTTCTTACTAGCCTATATGTATGCTCTTTAATATTTAAAGTGTTTGTGACAACTTGTTCTTCTTTCATTATAGTATACTATATACAGTAGTCTAGTAATGTAGTTGTATAGTGAACTATATGTTGTACAGTGTAGTGTACCGTATGTAAACCATTCAAATTTCCAAATACAGCTGTATGATGTCTGCAGGCTAATGTTAAGTATAGATGGGTTGTAGTTAATGGGCTACAACATAAACCACTGGTGTGGTCCTTTAAAGGATGGTTCCAAAATATGCCCCAGGGGGTACCATGCTGTGGATTTTTAAAGCGCGTTGTGAATTGCAGGAATAACACGTCCTTGTACTGAGGCGGTCTCTTTAAGGCTGGACGGACGGGATCGTCCCTGTGGAAGGACGGCAGGCAGCAGACAGCGGCAGAGGCGGTGCTCTCCTCCCGTTCACTAACGGCACAGACCTGGCTGGCAGCATTGACCTCTCGAAGCATCACTACTAGCTTTTATTGAAGCATTTCTACAGGGGCCCGTAAAGGAAGGAATCCGCGACCGAAGAGAGGAGCGGCGGAGGGAGAGGGAAGGCGGCAGACGGAGGAGAGACAGCCGGGTGTGCTGGACATCCAGGCGGCCGCACTGCTGCTGCCGCAAAGCCCTGCTGCCGCTGCGGACACATTTTCTAACAAACTCAGCGAAAGCCCGGCCGCTTTCTCCAGCTGGATGTTTGCCTTTCCTGTAGAGTTCACCATGGAACTGACGAAGGAGGACTGACACTTGGGGAGCCGCGGAGAAAACCTCGTTCTGTTGGAAAAGTAGCATCTGGGGGAAAAAAAGACCACCGTGCGTTTTTGAGCCAGGAGCCAGGAGCCAGGGAGAGTGACAGCACCAGCAAAATGTCTGTCCCTGTAAGTATGTCAGCCCCGAGGCTCAGGAAATACTTTTACAGCCTGCCTTCAGTGTTTCATATCAGACACCATTCTTCTACACGGCAGAGCAGGACTCAACACGTCGAACCACACCGACAGCACACACCCAGTTACACACCTAGCTGCACTCCAAATATTAACATGTCAACTTTCATATTAGCCTGTTTGTCATTAAAATAGCTGCCTACTGTAATGAGTAGTGGCCACCAATCCTAAAAATGCACGTTATATTGGAATACAGTGGAAGAACCAATTGACTGACCTACTAGCTACCGTGCAGCTTTGCTCATTAGTGAAGGGGCATTAATCTGCCGGTTTTGTGAGTGCTCTTTGGTTTAAGGCCCCATACCAGGTCTGTAGTGCCGTGGCTATTCTCGGCAGACCTGGTCTGTCAACACATTCAGACAGCTGATATTACTGCTTGTGTGTGTGAGTGTGTGTTGCAGGAATGGATTTATATCTGTGATGTTTTAGTGCAGCAGGCTGCTGCTGCTGCTGCTGGATAGGGTCTTGATGGAGCTTGTTGTGTTGTTCTTTATCACATTCCTGAGGATGTGTTTCACAAACTCTGCCTGGAGGGTCTGAAAGCAGGCGTGTGTGTGTGTGTGTGTGTGTGTGTGTACTCAGCTACACCACAAAGGCAAAGGGCTTACATTTATTGCATTACTTCCATTATTAGCACAATAGTGACATTGTTAGTCCCATCTGATAGTAACTGATGATTTCCCTGTTCTTGTGGTTGTTGATAATAATAATAATAATAATAATAATAACAATAATAATAATGTACTGCATCTCATCTGCAGAGCTCCATATATCTGGTCTCAGAGTTGACCTGTTGTGCTGTAACTGTCATGCTGTGTGCACAAGCAGATGTGCACTCCTTAAAACACTGCGTTATTATGTCCAGATTCATTGCTAATACTACAGATTTTTCCAATGGGATTTCAAAGTGAACTCACAAGTGTCTGCACGTTTGCTCTTGCACTTTTTTGTTGCTGCAGGCTTTTAAAGCTTTCTTGGAATACGCTGTCGGATTTTGCAAAATTTAAAGGGCTCCTTTGTAAAAATGCACATACAGTTAGATATCACCTTTTAACCAATCAAAGCTGGCATGTAGTTCCAACATTAGAACAGATCTAGCCTATTATAGCTATCATGGCTTGTGCAAATAACAAGTGAACCATCCACATATGAAACGTATGCTCGGTATGTTGTGGACATGATCAGTCACCATTGTGATTTTAAACATTTATTCCACTATGCTGATAAGCTGACCAAAACATTGTGCACTTCACTATTAACACCACTATTATAACTGTATCATACGTGATCCTGGATGCCGTCCTGATTTTGTTGGCCTACTAAGCATCGGCCCCTCGACTGTGTAGTGAAGCCAGAGCTCAAGTGTTTTGAGTTGTAGTTCTGATGACGGCCAGTAGATGCTGACTCTAAGAAAACACCAAATGTACTGAAATATATATTTAAAAAAAGACAATTTCTTTTTTTGAAATTACTCGACATTTTTCAGTCGCCATCTTTCTGCAACAACTCAATCTCTCACGAGATTTCAGAGCGATACTTCTCCTTTCTGTTTCTTGTTGAACAAAAAGGATCTTACTCTTTAACAAACAGTCTGTCTCTGTAGGGATCCTTTCCAGTCAGTGGCAAAAACAAGCACTTTTAGTAGACTGACTTTGACAGGCGTAATTGCCCGCAAGCATTACGTTGCAGCCCGTTCGCGGATGCCGGGGGAGGTGATCTACTGGACCAGTTCCAAATCTTTTGATATGTATTAGTCATTTAGACCCCAAAAATGGTAAAAATAGGGCCCACGTTTAAAAATACTGGAATTACCCTTTAAACAGGTATTTTTTTAGGTGTTTGATTGACTGACAGCTGCCTCAGCCTATCACAGCCAGCTGTGGTGGTTGCTGCTCTCTTATCAAAGCCTGGCTTTGAGAATTCTCTGTTAATTTGTCAGTGCTGCAACCGCCACACTGTAGCAGAGTAGAATGGTCTCCTAAACAGCTGTTTGACTGATTATTCATGGAAAGAGAGCAGTGCTGTAGAGGACTTGTGCATGTGGCTCCTCTGCGTAGCTGCCATCATCTCTAGTATTGTGTATTAGTTGCAGTGTGGCGAGGAGTTTCCACCCACTGAGGTGCAGAGGCGGCGGCTGCTGCTGCTGTTCACCTTCTCTCTGTGGCAGGATGTGTTCTGATGTGCTAAACCTGGCAGCCACACATGGACCTGCTGCCTCCTGCTGCTTGACGAGACACACTGGAGATGGCTACTGATCTCAGATCTGGGTGTGTGTGCGCATCAAGCATGTGTGTGTTCCTGCCACAGAGGGGGGTGGGGGGATTGTGTGACACAAAGGCAGAACTTGTGATGATGAAAGTGATGCCCTTAAAGTGTATTGGATGCATTTAGTGTGTTCACTAAAAGAGAGACAGACAGTGGATTCCTCTTCAGTCAGCTCCCATCTTCTCTGACAGGAGAGTCAGACAGACAGGCTGCAGGTTGGACCGTCTTCTCAGCAGGGAGGCCACAAGTAGCTCTGCATTCTCCAAAGTCTGGTACCAAATGTTCAACTGGGAGCTTCTCAAACTATTTTTGTGAAATCTCAGTTGAAAAGTGTACTTTTCAGGATAACCTTAATGTTCCACCACAGCACACAGCAGTCTCCTGATAACTGAACCATACTGGAGGCCATTTCTGAGAAATCTCTGAAAGCTTTTACCCATAACCCAGAACTGATCCAAAAATGCAAATGGAGTGAATTGAGTCCATTTGCTTAATATATCCAATGAGTTCTACACAGCTTAGCCTCCACCATTAGTTGTGTGGCACTCGAATGTGAAGTGTGCTGATAGGTCATTTAATTGGCCAAGAAATACGAGCGATGCCCTGATGAAGCTTTTTGGAGCTGACCCTGATACTGATCACCGATTGGTTCCTGTTCTTTGACATATCTTTGACAGCAAGCATCTGCATAAGAGACCGTGTATATGTGTTTGTGGTGGTGGGGCGTGGTTGGAGCTTGGCTGCAGAGAGGGAGAAGTGGAGGAGTGGCTCAGGAGCTCAGGGCGGGTAGCCCTGGGAGACACAGGTGCAGCGCATTAGTTAATTATCTGTGTGCTCGTATCAGTAGCGGCAGCCCTGAGGAGGGGAGAACGACGCACGACGCCGAGAGAGCAGAAGAGCCACAGCAGCTGGGAGTGAATAGTGTACAGCTCAAAATAAAAAGGCCAGAGCGGCTCCTACACCTAGACCGTGTGTGTGTTTCTCTGTTGATGGGCCCGGGGTAGCGAGAGCACGCTACATTCCTGAGCTCCTGAGCCACTCCTCCACTTCTCCCTCTCTGCAGCCAAGCTCCAACCACGCCCCACCACCGCAGTGTTTCTGTAATGTTTTTTAGCCATGCGAGTGGCATGGCTCTATGGATGGTCCAGACTGAAATATCTCAGCAACTTGCCATGAAATTTTGATACACACATTCACGGTCATTCATGGTCTCCACAGGATGGACTGTAATAACTTTGGTGATCCCTTAACTTTTCATCTAGCGCCACCTTCAGGTCAGAACTAAAACTGCAGTGAAGCACTAATAAGCTAAAATCTGCTGTATATAATAATACATTGTTTAATTTAAAAATTGTTTCTGATTATTCTGCCACTTATTTATTCAGTTCAGCTCTGACAATGAAGGTAATGATCTGAATCCATCAGAACATGATCCAAGAGATTTCCTTTTTTGTGTTGACTATGTGTTGGCTATGAAGTCTGAGCAACGAAGCCGCACTTCTGGACCAGAGTGTCAGCTGATTGGTTAGTTCAAAGTCCAGTGAAATGTAATTGGCTGATCGTATGAGTAAATCTGGGGCTTTAAAAGCATAATTTCTGTAATTATTGGACACACACAAACAGGATGTCATGGTGGCGATAGTGTTGGTTCATCAGCATGTTGCCATGGTTACAAAGAAATAATACAGTCTTTACCGACCTTACTAATAGTGGGGTCACTGCTGGTGTGTGTGTATGTGTACATGTACACTGTGTATTTGCTTAGTGAGTTGGAGAAAGGGAGTGCATTGTGGAGTCTATTTGCTGCGTGTCTACTCCAAATGTTCTCACGTACTGCTCACTTATTCTGTCAACCTATCGCTGGTACTGACATCATGTGCAGAATCAACCAGTGACTTCCTAGTTTCCACAGCAACCGTTCCCATGATCCCTCTCACCTGGTCAGTGTCACATTTATCTGCACACACTCTCACAGCTATGCTTTCCATGACGTACATGAGCATGGCAGGCTAGAGACAGTGTGTGTGTTTGAGGCTTGTTAAACTGAGCGCGTCTTGATATGCTGATCACACAGGAAACAAACAGGATGTGTTCGTACTGGGATGATTCTCTGGGTATCCGTACTATTTAGTATGGCAGAAAAAGTTTTAGTATGTCCTAATACATAGTATGTCAAATGCAGTATGCCAAAATACCAGGATGTCCTACTGCATCTGCTAGCATTTTGTAGTATGCTAGCTTTTCTGGCTATTGTGACCCACAATCCCCTGCGCAGTGGAAGATGCATCACATCGACTGAGCCGCCCAGAGAGCACAGGCAGATGATGGCTCATTGACAGACGACAAAAGCAGAATGCCGCGCTACGGACTGTGATGGATGTATGAACAAGAGGGTCAAAGTTCAAGGCGCAATATTATGACAAAGTAGTATGTCCCAGTTGTATGCAGACTGCAGTACATACTAAAAGTTAAAAGAAAAAGCTTGTGATTTGGAAAGCAGCATCTGTCTCTATATAACCATGCCTGAAAATAACAACCACTATCCTTTGCTGGTGAAGTCGATGGCTCTGTCCCTCACCAGCTGCAGATCTAACTCTGCCCTGCTGGATGGGCTGCTGTTCCTCTTAAAGATACAGACCCATATCTGTCTCTCTGTGCTCATCCTAGTGGGATCATCCTTCATTTCACAGACCTACCCTTGCCTGATGAGATGCACTCACACCTGATAATGATAATTACATTATTATTCCATGTTTTTCATGGTAATATTATTGTTGTTACTATTATTATTATTGCCTCCCCCATGTGTGTGTGTGCGTGATCTCTAAATGGACACATGAATACGTAAATTCAGTTTTAAAATTTAATAATGTCAAAAGTGTTTTTACATTCATGCATCTCATTCTAGATACATGCAGGGCACATACATAAATACATACATAAATGTGCGTGTGTGTGTGTTACCCCCCCAACCACACACACAGAACCCACCCTGTAGTAGGATAGGTGGGGTTTCCTGAGGCTATGTACAGGGATTAGCGGTGTTTGTGTGTATGTATGTGTGCGCAATAGTAAATCTTTTCACTTCCATATTAATCATCGCTACTTAGAGATAGAAGCACTTCCTCCCATCTCAATGCACACACACACACACACACACACACACACACACACACACACACACACACACCTTGCATCTCAATTTCCCCCCGCTCTCCACGTTCTCTGCAGGGAGTTGCTAGGGGCAACAGGAGGGTCCGCTCAAGATGTCAGTCACATATAGGGAGCCAGGTGTTGTTTGTGTGTGTGTGTTGTGATACAAAGACAGGTGGACATGAGTCACAAAGATCATTAAGCTAGCATAAGAGCAGTGGAATGTTGTCATCAGGATTCCATCATTCTGTGTGGTTTAACAGCAGATACAAACACACTGAGACCAGAGCTGCTCACTTTGTGGTATTATGGTTCCAGTAGCTCTGTCTTGGCTAATGGCACCTAGTGTACAACGTTATTCTGGCTCAGTAGAAACAGTAGAGAAAAAACAACATTTATGTCACATGTACTGCTATTAGGATCATTCTGATTGATTATAATGGGTTTTGTTTTCGTAGCATTCCCCCATCATCCCTAACTGTGATAATAACACTGTACCCATCAAATTAACTGCTGATATCTGGAAACATAGTGACATCTCTAAAAATAGGTCCAACGGGTCATGATCTGACAGGCTGGAAACACACCTCCAGGTTAGTCAAACTCATTTGGATGAGAAAATGAAGGTGAACAGTAAAATGATGACCCAAACTGTCAGTCATAAACATCCAGCACAGTTTACAGATCGACTTCCCGATTCAACTGTACCCACTGTACTCACTGTACCCACTGTACCCACTGTACTCACTGTACCTACTGTACTCACTGTACCTACTGTACTCACTGTACTCACTGTACTCACTGTACCCACTGTACTCACTGTACTCACTGTACTCACTGTACCCACTGTACTCACTGTACCTACTGTACTCACTGTACTCACTGTACTCACTGTACTCACTGTACCCACTGTACCCACTGTACTCACTGTACTCACTGTACCCACTGTACTCACTGTACCCACTGTACCCACTGTACTCACTGTACCCACTGTACTCACTGTACTCACTGTACCCACTGTACCCACTGTACTCATGCCCTTATGATTTAAATAATCTCGATAAACAACTTGTTAACAACCTGTCTGACCTGTCTGATGCTAACACCATGTCCTAACAGCAAGTGAGCATCTGACTATCGCGTTGCATCGGACGCTCTCTGTCCACACTGAATCCGTTAAATATGCACTTCTGTTACATCATGTAAACAAGCCAGGTACCTATCAGCTGTGCGCTCAGATCAGACTGGAGACATAACCACTCAAGTATAAGATGGGTGAGTTGCTATCTTCCTATGTTTTTTTGTGATATTTAGATGTTTCTTTACTGGAAATGACCTACAATATAGCCAACAGCAGGTTGTTATTAGCTGCTCATTCACCTTCAAAAGGCTACTCCAGCTGCCACTTTATTTAGGTTATTTTTTTAGTTAGATGAGGAGGTATCATATAGATGACTTCTCATTTCTACTTCAGGGATCAACTGTTCCTCGTCCATGATGCAGCGCTTTCAATATGAGCGACAGAAATAAAAATAAACATGGCGTCTGACAAAAGTTCAGCCCAAAACATCGTACTGCCAGGCAGTGCTGTGCAGCGCTGCATCACTCGCTGCCAGTTAGGACATTCCTATAGAAAACAATGCAATCCAACTGATTTTGTTGCTGACGCTTGCTCATGTCGCATTCAGTTAGGACATGGTGTGATAGAAATTATGACGAAAACTACGAAAGAGACCCATGCTGTAATAAGGCAGATGCTTTAGGCTGAGGCTACAGCAGCCTTTGCTACTGGCTCCAGAACCTGCTGCGTTTGCATGATTCAATTCAGTTCAATTCAGTTTTATTTATATAGCACCATATCATAACAAAGTTATCTCAGGGCACTTTTTCGAATAGAGCAGGTCTAGACCGACTCTTTATATTTATATTTATATTTACAGAGACCCAACAGTTCCCACCATGAGCAAGCACTACTCAGTTTTTGGTTCTCTCTGGCTGGAACCTTTGGCCAAACTATCATAACATTATTACAATTAAATATAATAGTATTTTAATAATCAAATGATTGTGAATATGTGAGGGGAAAAGTATTAGGGTGGTTAAAATTATGACTAAGGGCTATTTTTAAGCGACTATATTTATAGTATCACCAAGCTAACATCACAAAAGCATCCTCACTGTTTCTTCAGCATATTGTCCTCACATTGCTTGTGCTCAGCTGTGTTTGTCTTAGATATAGATAGCATGGAAACATCAACTGCAACTGTTTTTATTTCTTTAATGAAATTCATAATGTGATGAAGGTAGACATGTCTGAGCTGTGGATCCAGACACTATAGTTGGTGCCTTTGATAGAAATGATGTGTCTGTTGTTGACGGGACAAGACAGCCTCCACACACAGAACATATTCATAACAGCATGTTCATCCAGAGGAGTCTATGCTCTTATGAAGGAATAATATGTTTTCTGCCTTCCTCAGCTTTCCCTTTCCTCCTGATCCCTGAGTGAAATTGCAGCACTGATTTCACAGCAAACACAACGATGTGTCTGTTAACAGCATGTGATTGGCTGACATTATGAAAGCTTATTTTTTAGTTGACGACCATCGATTTCAGCAACTGAAGGCACGCTTTACTTTTGTCTGGTGCCAGTGTGTGTGTAACACTGAGATAAAGACTGTTTCTTAGAAAATGTAAGCACCCCTGTGAATCATTTGGATATATGAAAAGATAGAGAGTGGGCTGTAAAGAGTGGGCTGTAGACCTGCTCTATTCGAGAAAGTGCCCTGAGATAACTTTGTTATGATATGGCGCTATATAAATAAAACTGAATTGAATTGAATTAAAGTGTCAACATGTCAGAATAATTTCATTTGAATATTTTGTAGCACAACATATTATGTGTGAAAGACTTGGTGGTTTGGAACTTCATATGTCACTGTTTGATATTTAAAATGATCTTCATGACCTGCTTCCAAAGAACACCAGTGTATTCTCTGAGACTGTAGGTGTGGAAACATGGCAGTTTGATGTTTTAAAGCGTACAGAGCAATAGCAGGACAGCAGAGAGAGAGAGAGTAAAAACAGAGGTATGGAGGTACAGGTGCAGAGCTGTCAGTGCTATCAGCACATTTCACACATTGTTGCATCTGTATAAACTGTCTGTCTGTTAAAAGAGTGTGTGATGTGTTAGCTGACTGTTGCAGTTAGCTGAGCACGCCTTAGTGTTTGACTGCAGTCAGCACAGCAGAACACATGTTGCACACACTAAAAGCAATGTCATTTTAGGATATTCAAGTTTATGTCAGTGTGTGTACGTGTTCACGTGAGATGGATACGTGCAGCTGCGTTTTCTACTTAAAGATCAGTCAGGTTTTACTGTACTTGGTGTTTCCAGAAACAGCTTCAATGGACTGACATGGGGATGGGAATCGAGAATTCCAAATTGTCCGATCCATCGGAATCGTATGCCTCTGCGTTGCAAAACAATGACGTCAAACTCATGCATCTATGCTGCTGGAAACCTGCAACAAGGAGTCATGGCGGAGAGGAAGAAACGGTCCAAAGCGTGGCTTCATTTCACGAAGAAAGATGACAGCAGTGTTGTAATGTCTATAAAATGATAATTTCAAGTAAGGGTGAAAACACCAGCAATGTGCTGAAACATCTTTTTACGCTACATGGGCTTAAATTCCAGGAATGCCATGTATTTGACACTGCTTCCCAACCTAGCAGCATGTCTGTTACTGAGGGTCAATATCCTGTTATAATAAGATTAGCGCCATGCAGTGGCCAGGCAGGCTTAGCAGATCTTATCTTTGACCAAAAAACCTAAATGAAAACAAATGCTGTACAAATGTTCTCTCATTTCAGACATTTTAGATGACAGACAGACTTACTACAGCCAGCTCGACTCACCCATGAGCTCCCCGTTGATGCTGAAAACCTGTGTAGGCCTACTGTTGATCATGAATCAATAAAGAATTGGACCGATAAGCAGAATTGATAATGGCATTGGTATCAATGAAACCTTATCAGTTCCCATCCCTAGACTGGCAACAGGGTTTCCACAAGGCTCAGTGACAGATATGTTGTTGTTATCTGATATACAATAAGTAACAAGAAATGTCAGTACAGAAATGTCAAAGATAAGTTTGAGGTCCTTTAGAAATAGTGTCTCCATGATGTAGTCTGCCACCAGAGAGCACTGACAAGTTCATCTTCACACTGTAAAATATCCCGCTCACTACATACAGTGCTGTGAAAAAGTATTTGCCCCCTTCCTGATTTCTTATTTTTTTGCATATTTGTCACGCTTAAATGTTTCAGATCATCAAACAAATTTTAATATTAGACAAAGATAACCCGAGTAAATACAAAATGCAGTTTTTAAATGATGATTTCATTTTATTATGGGAAAAAAGCTATCCAAACCTACCTGGCCCTATGTGAAAAAGTAATTGCCCCCTAGACCTAATAACTGGTTGTGCCACCCTTGGCGGCAACAACTGCAATCAAGCGTTTGCGATAACTGGCAATGAGTCTTTTACATCGCTGTGGAGGAATTTTGGCCCACTCTTCTTTGCAGAATTATTTTAATTCAGCCACAGTGGAGGGTTTTCTAGCATGATCGGCCTGTTTAAAGTCATGCCACAGCATCTCAATTGGATTTAAGTCCAGACTTTGACTAGGCCACTCCAAAACCTTCATTTTGGTTTTTTTAAGCCATTCAGAGGTGGACTTGCTAGTGTGTTTCAGATCATTGTCCTGCTGCATAACCCAAGTGCACTTGAGCTTGAGGTCTCGAACTGATGGCCGGACATTCTCCTTCAGGATCTTCTGGTAGAGAGCAGAATTCATGGTTCCATCAATTACAGCAAGTCGTCCAGGTCCTCAAGCAGCAAAGCAGCCCCAGACCATCACACTACCACCACCATGTTTTACTGTTGGTATGATGTTCTTTTTATGAAATGCTGTGTTAGCTTTACGCCAGATGTAACCTTGGCATGATGTGTTGCTTTTTGAGATCTTTCAGCCTACTTCATTTTGTCAGACAGGTTCTATTTAAGTGATTTCTTGATCCAACAGGTCTGGCAGTAATCAGGCCTGGGTGTGGCTAGTGAAATTGAACTCAGCTTTCCAAAAAATGTGGTTAATCACAGTTAATTCATGATTTAACAAGGGGGGGCAATTACTTTTTCACATAGGGCCAGGTAGGTTTGGATAGCTTTTTTCCCATAATAAAATGAAATCATCATTTAAAAACTGCATTTTGTATTTACTCGGGTTATCTTTGTCTAATATTAAAATTTGTTTGATGATCTGAAACATTTAAGCGTGACAAATATGCAAAAAAATAAGAAATCAAGAAGGGGGCAAATACTTTTTCACAGCACTGTATCTTGGTCACAATTCTTTAAAAAACTATTTCAAGGGATCTTCATCAAAATATTTATTCATGTCATTCAGTTAAGTTAAAAAATGACTGATATAGTGTGATTGGATTTTAAAAAATCTCAAATGTCATTATCACTTTTGGCCTTAAAACCCCTTAATCCATTAGGCTCTAATTTGAATTATGGTGAAGTAGAAACCTTGTTTGTACTGTACATAATACAGTGTGTTTGGTTATTGTGATGCTATGTCCTTATCCTTGTCTCCATTAGCCATAAATGGTTTAGTATTGATTAGCCAGTATGCTGGTACAGAGCTTTAATGACTGATGGGCATGTAAGCTATATGTACAGGTCAAAAATCAAATGCACTGAACCAAAGAGCAGTCTACATCCTCTGAAATCTACAGTCCTCACCAGGAGATACTGTCCCTTTTACTGCATTCTGTGTGTGTGTGTGTGTGTGTGTGTGTGTGTGTGTGTGTGTGTGTATTCCTGCGTGATATTAGTGTAACATTGATATCACAATATTGATCATTTGGCCCTTTAGTACAGCTATCAATCTAAATGTTATTCTCATTGCCATACAGTGGTACTGCTGCAGTTTTGGATCCATCTAGTAGTGCAGTATGCTAGTACATATTGAGCTGGTTTTGTTAGTCTGACATTTCTGGGAAAAACCAGGTCATTGTGGTCTTGATATCGGCTTCACCTCTGCGTGTCCACTACAGCAACGTCTTTAGCCTAGCTTAGCGCAAAGACTGGAAGCAGGGGGAATCTGTTAGCCTCGCTGAGCAGGAGAGAGAGAGAGAGAGCAGGAGGAAAGAGAACATACAGCAGCACAATACAGTTCCACATAGAGATGTAAAGTAATAGTTGTGGTAATGGAGCGCCTTGGCAAACCCCAGGAACTGCTGCACCTTTTTGCGGCTATCAGGAGTCGGCTATTCAGAAACCGCCCTGACCTTGACAGGATCCATCTGAGTCAGACCAGGGGATACAATGAATCCCAGGAATGAGACAGTCTGGGCATGGAATTCACACTTCTCAGCTTTCACATATAGGTGATTCTGCAACAAGTGCTGAAGAACCTGGCGGACATGGTGTGTGTGAGATTGTTCGTCGGCGGAGTAAATCAGTATGTCATCCACATAGACGTAAACAAAATGGTTCAGGATGTCTCTAAGAACATCATTAACCAACGCCTGAAAAACAGCAGGGGCGTTAGTTAAACCAAAAGGCATGACCAGATATTCATAATGTCCGGTGGGCGTATTAAACCCTGTTTTCCACTCGTCCCCCTCTCGAATCCTGACTAGATGATAGGCATTCCTGAGGTCTAGTTTGGTGAAAATTTTAGCCTCCTGGAGCTGTTCAAATGCTGAAGATATCAGAGGAAGTGGATAACGATTCTTGATTGTGATTTCGTTCAAGGTAGAGTAATCGATGCAAGGCCTGAGGGACCTGTCTTTTTTCTCAACAAAGAAAAACCCAGCGCCTACAGGTGATGAGGAGGGACGGATTAACCCTGCTTTTAAGGAGGTGTCAATGTACTCCTCCATAGCCTTCTTTTCCGGACCCGAAATGGAATACAGTCTCCCCTTGGGAAGAGAGGCCCCCTGAACGAAGTCTATGGCGCAGTCATAAGGTCTGTGGGGAGGGAGAGTCGTGGCTTTGCTAAAGACTTCACCTAAGTCATGATAACAGGAGGGTACTGTCATCAAATCTGGAATCTTCTCAGTCACTGCACCAACGACTAATTTCTCTTCCCTTACTCGAATACATTGCGTGCAGCTCTTACCCCATCCTATAACCTCACCAGTGCCCCAGTCAATATGAGGATTGTGTTTCTTAAGCCAAGGATAACCTAGAATAAGGGGATGCTGGGCCGAATTAAACAGGTGAAAAGTCATCATTTGCCGGTGAAGTTTGTTAACAACAACTGCAATGGGTTCAGTCTTGTGGGTTCCGTTAAACAGTAATCGACCATCTAAAGCACTGTCCTCTAAAGGCTGAGGTAAGGGTTCAGTCCGGACATTCAATTTGTTAGCTAGTTCCCAGTCCATCAAACTCTCATCTGCCCCCGAGTCAAGCACCGCCCCTAGAGACAGAAGTTCGTCATTACTTTTTACCTGAACCGGGGTCAGAGAGCGAGGAGGAAAGTCGGATGCCGACAGTCGACTCACCAGTGTCCTCCTCTTCACTGATGAGCCCTTCCTTTTACCGGACAGGTGGAGAGTAGATGTCCTTGTTCTCCACAATAAAAACACCTCCCTTCCTGCAGCCGGCGCCGACGTTCCTCTCTGGACAGGCGGGACTCTCTGGACTCACCCGAAAACTTTTCTGGAGGGGTCAGATGCAGAGACGGGGCAGCCTGGGGAGTATGCGTGGTTCCGGAAACCTCTGGCACGACTTCTGAAGCTGGCTGCGGCGATGGATCTGGTTTCAGATGGGTGAGAACACGATGTATTTCTGCAGCCAGATGATTTATCTGCGTTGTCACTGAAGATTGGAACCCCTCCTGGCAACTGGTCAGGCCCAAGACGCCGTGTTCGATGGATGTCAGCTGATCATCATGCTGCTTAAGGCGGCTGCCTTGAGAGCGTAGCGTCACCTTAAGCTGTTCGTAGCCGGCTGGATCTATAACTGGCCAGTTCGTACTGTTACGCCTGATCACACGAACAGGATCCAAATGCACGACTCCAGACAAAAAGTGTCAAAATCAAAAGAGTCTTTACTGAAGAAAAGTTCAACAAACAAAAAACCACTCCAAAGAGGGAAAAAGCACTCAAGGCTTGAATAAACAAAACAATAACTTGACCTAGACATGGGCACTTGACAAGATACTTGAATGGCAAAACGCTGGTTCTCTGGCATGAAGACAAGACGAACTGGCAAAGGACAAAGGGAGACACGGACTATAAATACACAAGGTAATGGGGAACAGGTGGAAACAAATCAGGGCGGGGGAAGACAATCAGACCGGCGGGAAACACACGAGGGCAGGAAGTCAAAACACCTGAAACAAGAGGGATACTTGACTGTCAAAATAAAACAGGAAATGAGAAGACAACATGAGCACAAGATAACTAACTAAATAAACTTAACGAACATTGCGTGGCATAACACTCTTTTCCTGGTTCTTGTCAGTAAATGTGCTGCAGCATTCTGAATCAGCTGTAGAGTCTTAAGGGACTTATTGGGGCAGCCTGTTAATAGAGAGTTGCAATAATCCAGCCTAGACGTAACAAATGCATGGACTAGTTTTTCTGCATCATTTTGAGACAGGATGTGCCTGATTTTTGCAATGTTACGTAAGTGAAAAAAGGCAGTTCTTGAAGTTTGTTTTATGTGGGAGTTAAAGGACATATCCTGATCAAAGATAACTCCAAGATTCCTTACGGTGTTGCTGGAGGCCAGGGCAATCCCATCTAGAGAAACTATATCTTTAGATAATGTGTTTCGAAGGTGTTCGGGGCCAAGTACAATAACTTCGGTTTTGTCTGAGTTTAACATCAGAAAATTGCAGGTCATCCAGGTTTTTATGTCCTTAAGGCATGCTTGAAGTTTAGCTAATTGATTGGTTTCATCTGGCTTGATCGATAAATATAATTGGGTATCATCTGCATAACAATGAAAATTTATGGAGTGCTTCCTAATAATATTGCCTAAAGGAAGCATATGTAAGGTAAATAGAATTGGTCCAAGCACAGAACCTTGTGGAATTCCATGACTAACTTTGGCGTGCATGAAGGATTCATCGTTAACATGTACAAACTGATATCGATCTGATAATTAGGATTTAAACCAGCTTAGTCCGGTGCCTTTAATGCCAATTAAATGTTCTAGTCTCTGTAATAGAATGTGATGGTCAATGGTATTGAATGCAGGACTCAGATCTAGTAAGACAAGTACAGAGACAAGTCCTTTGTCGGATGCAATTAGAAGGTCATTTGTAACTTTCACCAGTGCTGTCTCTGTGCTATGATGCACTCTAAATCCTGACTGAAAATCCTCAAACAGCTTGTTGTTGTGTAGAAAGTCACACAACTGATTGGCGACTACTTTCTCAAGGATCTTAGAGAGAAAAGGAGGGTTAGATATAGGTCTATAATATGACAAAACCGCTGGATCAACAGTGGGCTTTTTAAGAAGAGGTTTAATTACAGCTACTTTAAAGGACTGTGGCACATAGCCTTTTAATAAGGACAGATTGATCATATCTAGTAAATAAGTGCTAACTAAGGGTAAAATTTCTTTAAGCAGCCTAGTTGGGACGGGGTCTAAGAGACACGTTGATGGCTTAGATGAGGAAATCATGGAAGTTAGTTGATTACGGTTGATGGGAGAAAAGCAGTCTAAATGTACAGGTTTTACAGTTGTTTCTAAGGTTCCTGTGTTTGAAGATAAGTCAGTACCAACTGAGGGCAGGAGGTGCTGAATTTTGTCTCTAATAGTTAGAATTTTATCGTTAAAGAAGCTCATGACGTCATTACTACTGAGGTCTATAGGAATACATGACTCAACAGAGCTGTGACTCTGTCAGCCTGACTACAGTGCTGAACAGAAACCTGGGGTTGTTCTTATTTTCCTCTATTAATGATGAGTAGTAGGCTGCTCTGGCATTACGGAGGGCCTTCCTACAAATTTTAAGACTAACTTGCCAGGCTAAACGTGATTCTTCCAGATTGGTGGAACGCCATTTCCTTTCAAGTTTTCTCGATGTTTGCTTTAATTTGTGGGTTTGCGGGTTATACCATGGAGCTAACCTCCTCTGTTTTATTATCATCTTTTTTAGAGGGGCGATAGAGTCGAGTGTTATTCGTAGTGAGCCTGCAGCACTATCAACAAGATGATCAATTTGGGAGGGACTAAAGTTAGCATAGGAGTCATCTGTTACATTGAGACATGGAACTGAATTAAATGCCGATGGAATCACTTCCTTAAATTTAGCTACAGCACTATCAGATAGACATCTAGTGTAGGAATGTTTGCCTAATGGCGTGTAGTCCAGTAATAGGAATTCAAAAGATATTAAATAATGGTCTGATAAAAAAGGATTCTGTGGAAAGACTATTAGATGTTCAATTTCTATGCCATAGACAAGAACAAGGTCAAGGGTGTGGTTAAAACAGTGAGTGGGTTTATGTACACTCTGACAGAAGCCAATCGAATCTAATAATGAGATAAACGCAGCACTAAGGCTATCATTTTCTACATCCACATGAATATGCCATGCTGACAATTAAAGGCTTTTTTTGTGGACTAACATTTTTAATAGCATCTCCTCTGATTGTTGGAGGGAATCCATAATGTTTTTACGTAAATTGAAAAGCTGCTTGAATCACACTTCATTATTTCTGAAAGCAAGTCTAATTGTAAGATGCATGTTCATAATGCTCAGTGTAATTCACAGAAGATTTGTCAATGAACCCTTTCATATATGAGGAAAACTACACAAATATTTGGTGCTTTTCTGTATGCATTACCTCTATATTCATAAGCACATTAGCTAGGTGATTGTGAAAAACAAAGAGATAGCATGCCATGGTGACCTCTGGTCATGTCTCTCTGTTCATTCTTCCCTCTCCCTGACCTTCTGTCTGCCCTTCATCTCTTCATCACCCCTCTGCTACATTTGCTCCCTCTGCCCCTCTTCCTTTGACTCCAGGAAATTACACTTTAGTATCATCCTAACCTCCTTTATCTTCTCCCTCTATCTTTCTCCTCCCCCAGCGCTGCCTTCAGTATCCACTTAGTGTCTACATATATACAGAAAACAATGGCAATGGCTTGTAGAAAAAGAGGCTTTGGTATATTCTATATTCACAATATGACCTCATGGCATGGCATTTGCTCTATTTGTTTGTATGTATGAGTGTTGTGTTTCAAACAACATCACAATGGCTTTCAAAAATGAACATGAGCTGAAGGTAAAGCAATTAAATGCAACAGAAAGAAAACAAAATCATGATTTATTTTTGAACATCTGTAAGATGTTAGAGCATAGACACTGTACTGTAACATTCTTATGCTGTGTTCCCACCAAAAATGAATCAAGTTTTCGCCTTGCTTTACTCGCTTTAAACACAAAATGCAAATATTTGCCCTTCTGGGTTCATAACAGGAGGCGCACACAGCTTTGTGAATTTCACTATCTTCTCCGGGAGCTGCGTCTGGATGACTGTCGCTTCTATTAAGAGGCATTGTGTCGACTCAGCACGCAGAGACCAAACAAAGAGACTTGGATAAAACAGTTCGGCACAGTTTATTAAATGAACAGGTAATTTGAGTTCGAACAGTGACTGGGCTTGGGAGAGCAGGCAGGCAGAGAACATTGACGTCAGGCCAGTGCTGGGGAAAAGGGACCAAACCAAAACGGGGTAACCTCCAGGACGGAATGGGGGACGACCAGCGCGGAAACTGAGTCAGGGTGGTCACTGGCCTGCACGTAGAGGATGGCGAGGAGGGGGCAGAGCGGAGGTCCAGGCCAGGCAGAGATTTCCAGGAGCAGGTCCACGTAAGTCAACGGTACAATCTGGCGACGATGATGAGGGAGACCAGGACTTAAGTACTGGCAGCGGTGATTGTGAATTGGATGCAGCTGTCACGATAGAGCTGCAGCAGCCACCAGCCCCTTGATCTAGATCACTCCACACAGGTAGACAGGGAAGACAGTCAGAGACAGAAAACACAACCCCCAAACAAAAACTAAGGAGAGCCCAGTCATTCCATAACAGCTTCCAGTTCTACTTGAGGCTGATTAGTGCTACTACAGCGGTATGAACCAAAAATAAACAGATTTTGCTGTGATTTAATTGCAATAAAGGGATTAAAAGGCTGCCGATATAACTACATCATGATGCCGATTCGTAACAAGTCTGAATTCATGCTTTGTCAGGTCTGTCTGCAAGACGACTAGCAAATAACTTTTAAAATGCTTGTTTTCTGAATGGAGTTTGGATTGATCAGGGCTAGTTACTTGGTTCATAGTAAAGTACCATCGATAGCTGCAATCAAGTAACAGACACATATTTTCAGAGCTTCATTTGTGTCGCAAAATTTGCATTGACCAAATTCGCATCTTTGCAGTGACTGTATGTAATCTCACAGCAAGAAAAATACAAATTTCTTTTGGCGGGAACAAGCCATTAATCCAGTGCTGTGAAAACATTTTCATTATCAATGAATCTATCGATTGTTTTCTTCTATTAATCAGTTATTTAGCCTGTGAAATGAGAGTGAAACAATATCAAACAGAGAAAAGCCACCATCTTTGACAAACAGGAGCAAGAAAATCTGTTGCATTTTTGCTTAATAAATGACTTCAACAATGAATTGCACTATATTCATTTCATGGATCGAAAAGGATTGAAATAAAAACTCCCTGTTTTTTCCCTACAGTATGTTTGGGATTTTGTCCCTTATAAAACTATTTGTATCATCTTGTGTTGATACGGCAAGCTGATTAATCGATTAGTCAATCAACAGAAACTTAAGACTGATTAATCATGTCAATCATCAATCAAGTAATTTTCCAAGCAAACATTCTCTGGTTGGATTTTGGACAGTTGGTCGCCTTGGTTTCATGGAATTGGTGACGTCTATTTTTGACTATTTTCTGACATTTGTATAGATTGAACATTATTATTATTCAAGTTATCAGAAAAATAAGCAACAGACTAATCGATAATGAATTTCAGAACACGCTCTCTACCCACCCTGTCTCATTTTCTCCTTGAATCACTGAATACACCCCCCCCCCCCCATCCTCCCAGTCGGTTACGCCTCATCCCAGTTTGTCTGCGCTTGACCTCTGGCCTCTATCATGATGGGGTCTACATCAGACCTGATTGGATGATTTACACTGTGGAGAGGCAGCAGAGGAAGGAGGAGAGAGGGGAAGGGCAGGAGAAAGAAATGGAAGGAGGGGCGAGAGGTGGGTAATGAAATGGTAAATGGATGGAAGAGAAAGGGAAAGAAGGAGGGAGATTAATGATGTGAAGAGGTAGATATTACTGAGCCCTGACTGAAAGATGGAGGACTTGATGTAATTTTCCCTGCAGATACTTTTTCACTTACCTTTCACTACTTCCCTTTACTTCACTCCCTCGTTATGCATTTCCATCTTTCTGTTCAAACATGTCTCCCTTCATGTCCCCACTCTTCCTCCTCCTTCTTCATATCTCACATACAGCAATCGCCATCACATTTCAGAATCAAATGATTTGTGAGTCCTGACTGGTGAGCTCTACCAGAGGCTGGAATTTTCTCTAGTTTGTGTAAATGGTGGAACCCATAATTAACATTGTTGTCCACCTTTGTCTTCCTCAATATGTCATGGAAGTGCAGAAAACACAAAACCATGCACCAACTTTACATGTCCAGATAACCCAAATTTCATACAAGATGTTTTCTCTCGTACCTATAGTGGTATCTTTCCATGCAGAAAGTTTCGCTTGTAGGAATACGGTTAGAGGGGTGTGCCCATTTACTCCGTTTCTGCTGACTGAAGAAACAATTGACCATTCAGAGCTTTGTTAGCCCATGAACACCCATGAACAATGGTGATGAGTGTGAATGGTGAGAATGAGATCGACACAGCTGCACAGGTTTCTGTACATCAACTTACAGAAATAACAACTCCTAAATCAGTGTATTTCTTTCATCAGTGTGAAACACTAACTGGGTTAACTGCTCCCAGCAGTTAATTATTTGATGTGCTGACATGTAAAATATAGCATTATCATCAGGTGTTTCAGTCATTAATATTTAATATTATATAATACAGTATATATACTGTACACGTGTAAGAAAAACCTCACACACTGACTCTCTTGAAGGCAGAGTTCTTGCATGTTGAGTCCAGTGATTCAACAATGAGAATCTGAATCTCTGCACACTTCACACACTCTTTGCCCTGGACACACCTTGTTCATTTGTGCCTGGAGGATCAACTTTGTTTGAGTAAACTCAAGTCTTGTTGGACGTACAGTCATTGTGAAATGGTTTTGTTAGCGCTTTGAAGGTTTGCCTTCTTTTGTATTGTGATCTGGAGCAACTAAACTTTTATGGAGTTCATTGAGGTGGCTGTTGAAGACATGATGTCAATGAAACAGCAACATGCAGTTTCAGTAGAATGTTCGCTCTAAATCCAAATTGCATGGGATGGAGTAGATCCTCTTCTTTCAGATGGTCTACCAACTGTTCAGCAACTTTTGAAACAACAGTGAGTACACTGGTAGGTCTGTAGTTGCGAACCTCCTGTCTGTCACCTGTTTTGAAGGAGGTATATAAATTGACCATCTATAATTTCACTACAACTGGGAAAACTCCTTCTACTGAATAGGACTGTGTGATGCAGTCAAAAGCTCCAGAACAGCTACTAAATTGACACTGTGGTGAGATTTATTGGTCACTTTCAAAGGTTGTTAGTCACATGGCAGCCATAAATTAAAGCACAGTTTATCTGACCTACCATTCGAACATGAGGGAAAACTTTTATATTTGATTTGTAACGATCTGCCCAAACCATGCTTTGCACTACAGCACGTTCTTAAAATGCTGATTCACGTCACTGATCTATTACATGCCCTTTTGCCCTCAATGAACTAGGCAATAGGCCTTTTTCACAGATATTTTGACATGTGACAGAAGGAAAAGCACAGCTGTAAATAATACAGGTAATGATGGCACTGTTAATTCAATTCAGTTTTATTTATATAGCGCCATATCATAACAAAGTTATCTCAGGGCACTTTTTCGAATAGAGCAGGTCTAGACCGACTCTTTATATTTACAGAGACCCAACAGTTCCCACCATGAGCAAGCACTATGCGACAGTGGCAAGGAAAAACTCCCTTTAACAGGTAGAAACCTCTAGCAGAACCAGGCTCAAGGTGGGCGGTCATCTGCCTCGACCGGTTGGGTTGAAGGGGGAAGGGGGGAGCGGGAGAGAGAGAGCAGGAGGAAAGAGAACATACAGCAGCTCAATACAGCATAGATATGGTAATGGCACTGATGTTAACACCAACAGAAACAACACTAAGAGCAACATTATAATAGCAATACTAATAACAGCAACAACAGCAATAGCATCAGCGGGTGCAGAGCAGGAGCACGGGGGCAGCAGGCGGCAGCAACCACAGACCCAGACCTCCACAGCTCCAGAGGCAGAAACACCTGCAGAAAGCAACAGAAGGGGAGGGAGAGAGAGAGAGGAGAAAAAGCACACAACTACGGGAAGAAGTTGAATTAATAACAAGCATTGATGGGATATGAGGGCGTACAGATGGAGAGGAAGAGGAGGAGAAAGGAGCTCAGTGCATCATAGGAAGTCCCCCGGCAGTCTAGGCCTATAGCAGCATAACTAAGGGGTGGCTCAGGGGTCACCTGAGTCAGCCCTACTATAAGCTTTTTTAAAGAGGAAAGTCTTAAGCCTACTCTTAAATGTGAGGAGGTTGTCCGCCTCCCGTACACAAACCGGGATCTGGTTCCACAGGAGAGGAGCTTGATAGCTGAAGGCTCTGGCTCCCATTCTACTTTTAGAGACTCTAGGAACCACAAGGAACCCTGCATTCTGGGAGCGCAGTGCTCTAGTGGGGTAATAGGGTACTATGAGCTTTTTAAGATATGATGGTGCCTGACCATTTAGGGCTTTGAAGGTGAGGAGAAGGATTTTAAATTCTATCCTGGATTTTACAGGGAGCCAGTGTAGAGAAGCTAATATTGGAGAAATATCTTCTCTTTTTCTGGTTCTTGTCAGTAAACGTGCCGCAGCATTCTGAATCAGCTGGAGAGTCTTAAGGGATTTATTGGGGCAGCCTGATAATAGAGAGTTGCAATAGTCCAGCCTAGACGTAACAAATGCATGGACTAGTTTTTCTGCACTGTTATTAGTAACACCTGTGCTTTTGACAAGTCAACATGTCAGCTGTGAAAAAAGGTCTGTTGCTCTTCTCCTCATTAACTGGAGGAAACGAACAAGCCATGCTGCATAGGTAACCATGACACCAAACCATCTGAAAAATCTGAAAATGGTCTCTAAAGGTAAGACTGTTCCCTGACTTTGTAACATGTTACTGCCTTACAGTAATGTTGTAACGAAGTTTAGGATTAGGCTACGTGAACATGTCCGTTGTTATTTGTTCAAACTTTACTTTTTGAAAAAGTGACAGGTGAATAATAGACTGTGTGCCAGAGAAACATCAGGATATTACATTTTGACCGTATTGCTCAGCCCTAGGAGCAATCACATGAGCCCTGCCAGAGCTGTCTGACTGTTTCTTAGCAGACGTATTGTACAAAGTAACGTCCCTTACCCCCCGTTGGTCCCTTGGAGAATGTTGATGCCTTTAGTGGCAACAACAAGTAAGCAGACTTTGAATCGCATCCAATTCCTGTCTAATCAGAAGTCTCCAGCGCAGTGAATAAGAGCTGTAGTGAAAATGAAAACAGCTCTTGTACCTCAGTGCTACATCTAATGGCCCCAGCTCTGTGCTACAGTTAGTGAGGCAGTTGGCAAACACAATCTGCTTCCATAGGACAAAGTGCTGCTGTGACCGCTACCACACAGCTCTGAGCTGCCAGCTAACTGTGTGAGATTGTGTCAGAGAGACGGAGAGTGGGTTTGTGAGCCCTGCTGTTCTGTCTGTAGTGCACAGACAGAGGAACAGGTCAGATCAGAGGATTCTTTGTATTTGTACTGCAGGCACAGAGGCATGCAGCCAGCTATCCTTCTGCTGTGTCTACAGGTGTGTCTGTGTCATATCAGCGCGTTGTTGCTTTATTACAAGAAGACTTTCAGGAATTAGTAATAATTAGGTTTTGAATGAAATAAAGGGTTAACATTAACATTTCCTAATAAATGAGGTAGCAGTGTCCAGATTCAATCTGATTACATTTTTATAGTAGGATTCATTAGTACTACACTGCCTGTGACAAGGTCTTAACCTAAGTTATTGAAACTCTGATTCTACATCTTATTCCATGAAGAGGTTTTTGTATTATTATTTTCCTGTGTTACCTTTTCTCACTGGTAGGAGTCCTGCAGGAGTAGGCATCTTTATGGACTGTTTTTTGTTTATTTAGCATAAACCAAGATCCCATTACAACAAAAAGAAGGTCACCTCTTTATTGTATGGATTGGCATCCACATCACACCTTCTGTCCTCTCCTGTAATCCACCTGGGAAAGAATCCTTCTGATGTCTGATCCATCCTGACAATCTTCTGCAGATATGTCCAGACATCCAGCATTCATTGTCTGATCATAAACTTCCCACCTCCATGAGGAAAAGATTTCCTCTGTGGGGTTGAGGAATGGATGGGCTGTAAACACTCTGTGACTGGAAAAGATGGTGAAACGCCACATCGTCCCATACAATTCCAAAACCGTCTGCATGCTGCCTCACCTGCCCCCGTTCCTCACCTGGCACAAGTCTTTCATAGGAAGGAATGAAAAGAGGCACTCAGTGTTGTACAGCCCAGTTAGGAGTTTATGTATCAACAGATCATCAAAGGATATTGCTGCTCACATTGTGATGTTGTCACCCCTCTGGCCCGGGTCATCCACTGCTGCTCTTTTTCCAATTAGACTTGTTCCTCGCTGGTGTGTTTTGGCCAAGTTGAAACCATCCTCATATACAAAGACGAGTATGTAGATTATTGGCCCAGCTTCAAGCTGCATACTTACTCCTCTTCTTCTCCTGGCTACTCCTCTCCAGCTATCTCTCTTTATCTGGCTGGGTCCATGTTTACTGAGAAAACTAATTCCAAAGACTTGCCCTTTTATATAGATAGAATGAAATTGAAAAGCATAATCACCTGGGTGGATGCTCTGCTATAATGAGAATCAGCTGTGGTTGGTCTTTTCTATTTATAGTTTTCCTCTTTTTTATGTAAATGTAGCAGAATGTAACAAATTGCAATAATTTTATGTTATGTTTTGAATGTACATTTAACAGTTTTTACATACAGTATATAGTACAGTACAGTATGTATGTGCAAAATAGAGTGTAAATACACAGAGGTTTGGTGGTGGTTGAGTTTGAGTGAGAAAACAGTTCATGGATTTCATTTTCCTTGAATGCATTTTGTGCCAAGGCAATGAAAAGTGATCCACAGTTTAGTCCACACTCACTTCTGTTGTGCTGACTGTGAAGAGTTTTGAAAAAGTGAACTTTTGAGCTATTGAGAAATGTGTTAACAATTGTAAAAAATGTCCTATTATGAGGACTTGAAATTTTTTTTTCATGTCCTCATAATAGGGCTGCAGCTAACGATTATTTTCATTATCAATTAATCTGCTGATTATTTTCACGACTAATTGTTTAGTCTATGCTCATCACAGTTTCCCAGAGCCCAAAGTGACGACATCTTCAGATTGCTTCTTTTGTCCGACCAACAGTCCAAAACCCAAAGACTTCATTTACTGTCAGAAATGACAAAGAAAAGCAGCAAATCCTCCCATTTAAGAAGCTGGAAGCAGCAAATGGTTGACATTTCTGCTTGAAAAATGACTGAAACGATTAATCGATTATCAAAATAGTTGGCAATTCATTTTCTTTCCATCCACTAATCGATTGACTAATCGTCACAGCTCTACATCATAGCGTGTCAGTCACAGATCTTATTTATCTAACAGTGTGTTGTCCTCTCAGAGAGAAGTGTAACATCAGACAAGAGCACACACCTCCACAGCCCCTCCACCTTTATCTCCCTGTTCACTTCCTTCCTCTCATTTCCCCACCCTCAATTCCCAGCATCCCTCTCTCATCCCTCTGTATCCCCATCATTTATTCAGTCCTCCACATCTTTCTGCTACAGCACTCTTTATCCCACACATATTCCATCTCTTCCTCCCCTCCCATCCCGTCTCAATTCCATCATACTTACACACACACACACACACACACACACACACACACACACACACACACACACACACACACACACACACAGCTCAGTGGTGTGGAATGGCCTTTGAGAGGAGTAAATTGCTTGGCCTCTCGGTTCACAACCAATTCACAGGATGGCAGCTGGGCAGATTAAACTCATGGCGAGTGTGTGCGTGCTTGCATGTATACGTGCATGCACAACTGACCACCCAAGCTGTAGTCACCTTAATGTCTGTTTGTGTCTGTCTGTCTGTCTGTGTATGTACAGTTGTTTCAACTCAGAATATGCTTCCATTAATAGAAAGTGAGTAGAAACATGGAGAGAAGATGGAAATGAGCTGCTGATTATGCTGTTGATCAGCTGCAGCCCCTCCCCAAAAAAACCCTGTAATTTGTGAAAATGTAGAATGCTTGCAGTGCATAAACCAATTTTCACCCAGATTGTCATTGCACTACAATGAGACTTTTATATTATGTGTGTAGAGCCAAACCAGCAGTGACTGTATCTACCAACAAGTATTGTGTGTGTATCAAAGCCTGATATATCTTCTTCCTCCGTGCCATAGAGCTCCGCTGTTGTCCAGTGTAGGGGGTGTTTGATGTGTTAATGACCACTTCTTTTGTTTTGTGCATGTTCGGCTGCATTTAGTTATCAGTGCAGTGAAGTGAGAAGTGCAGTTTTGATAGGATGTAACAGAGTTATGGTCATTGAGTAATGAGACTAAGGAATTTTGTTCAGAGTATTTGAAGTGTGTTTGAAGGGCCTGTACAGTCATTTGTATAGAGGGTGTGAAGGAAGGGGGCTCCAGTGTTGGTTGGTGTTACTGTGCCTGTTATAACAGCCTGTGGTCTGCTGCTGAGGAATTTGTGAACCCAGTGGATGAGGGGTGTTGAGATGGTGAAGTTTCTTGATCATCTGGTGGCGCTGAATTGTGTTGAAGCGGAGCTGAAGTAAACAAAAAGGATTGATGCGAAGTTGCCTGGTGGTTCCAGATGTTGGAGGAGGGAGTGGAGGAGACATGCCACCCACAGCATCTTCTGCCACTCATTTGGCCCTGTAAGCAAACTGGTGAGGGTCCGGCTGTGGTCTGATCGCTGGCAGGATGGTGTTCAGAATCCATTTTTTCAGGCATTTCAAGACTATTAAAGTGAGTGCGACCGGTCGGTAGTGGTTGGGTTCTGAAGGGTGGGGTTTCTTGGGTACTGGTATGATGGTGGATGTTTTCCAGAGGGTGTGAATTGATGCTGTCCTGTTGGGTTCCCAGAAGATAGAGTGGAGGATGCGAGAGCGCTCCATGGCACAGAGTTCGAGCACCTTAGCTAGGATGCCATCTGGCCTTGGTGCCTTGCCAGGTTTGCACTTGCCCAGCAACTGTGGGACATCCTCCAGTGTGAAGGGGGGAAGTGCATGCTCATGAAAGGGGAGGCCTCTCACCAGCTCCTCACCCACAGCAGAGTGGTTATGAATGTCAAACCGCATGTAAAGTGTGAGCCACACTGTTGCACTGGGTGACATGTTCCTTCATTACCATGAACACACACCATCCTGCTGCCCCAGATACTCACTGGAGTACCACTACTCCTGTTTGAGTAATGTTTAATAAAACCTGTGTCCAGCTGTTTTAGGAAATGACTGAGCCTTTTAAATAAGTGAAACAATATATATGTGAGCTGTTTTAAAGAGTCGCCCATTGGTTCCTACGTCTTCAGTAGGAACCAATGGGCTTGGATCTGACAGCCACAGGCGGCGTAGGGAAGTCAGAAAGTATTGATGGACGAACTAACATGTTGTTGGTTTTGGTCTTTTCATCTGTTTGATTGAAACCCTGTTAGCCAAAACCTATTTCAGTTAGGGTTTTACATCCAAATAACTTTTAACTTTCAGACATTAGTTGCTGATTGGGTAGAACTGGAGCATTTGAGCCACAGGTGTTGGTCCAGCAGCTCTCAGCTCATGCTTCGTCAAACAGAGACCACAGTACATGTTGGGTAATTTCAATGACAGTGTTCTGGAGTAGCTATAGTATGCATATGCATCACTTTGAGAAATGGGTCTTCTCAAGTCTCTTCAAAACTTGTGTTCTCCCAGCACTAACACTGGGTGTCTCTGTATCCTGCTGGTTCAGACTGATCTGTTCCTGCATCACTATGTTCTACTCCTGTTAAGGAGGAAGACAATTTGGGAAATAGTTGCATAACAACTCTAAATTACAGCCATTTACTGAAACTCTTTCTTTCTCTGTCTTTCTGTTTTCATTATTTGACCATCTGATCATCATGATCTCACTTTGCGCCTGTATAGTCTGTCAGTCTGACTGGGACTGAAGGTCCTCTTGTCTCAGAGTCCAACTTCAGTTATGTATGAGGCTTCATACCAACTCTCAGCAAAGAAGAGAAGTTATCTTTCTGTGAGTAAAAGAAGAACAAAAAGATTCTAATAATTAATAGTTGAGGAATAGATATTATATAAAAAATAAAATTCAAAAATAGAAGTAAATATAAATAATGGCAATTGATTAATAATGATATTTGGAAGTTTTTCTCAGTAGGATTCAAGACTGACTGAAAGAGGAAAAACGCACAGACTACCTCCCGTATTTGATTAATATGACGAGCCAATCCTGCTCTGACACTTTTGTTTTGCTGTCAACTCTACTACATCTAAAAGTAAACTACATCAGCTCCTCACTATCCTGCATCCGGCGCTGCTGCTCCACACGTTGTCCTTGAATTCTTTGTCTTTAATATTTCTATCCTTTGTCATATAGTACAGGGTGATGAGAAACACAAACTATCAACAGGTCCGCTATTGTCATTGGTTGATGCCTTTATTCGCCATGGGAAAGCTCAGAAAAAAAACAGCAGTTAAAAAAAAACATAGACGTGCAAATTAATCGCACGAAAAAAACACCACCGGTGTGTAAAGGCCTTAACACTAGCTTAATTCAAAAAGGGTTACATCTGTACATCTTCCAGCAGTATGCAGCTGAGTCAGGTGCTTCATTTGCAGCCTTTAATAGTGCAAATAGACCACAGTTTTTACACTGCTGTCTTCATTAGAGTCAGAATGGACAAAGACATGAGACAAACAACATATATAGGCAGTCTAGAATATGTGTACAGTTGTCCTAGGATAATTGGATGAACAGATCTTCAAATCTATCGGAGAGTGGATCCAGGGTGGGAGTTGCCATAGTCAATGCCCAAGTGCCACAGCCCATGCACTATAACCACATCAGAGACAAAAGAACACAAACACATCTTAGAGATATTACAGAAAGTCCAGGTGCTGCTTCCATCGAGTACAACAAATTAGAGGAAACATAACAAATTCAGTTCTTCATTTAGCCCAAAGGGCTCCACTGTGTTAAGAGTGTGAATGCAGTCTGCCTCTGCAGAGCAGTGACTTGATAATGTGATATTTAAATATATGAATAATACAGGCCTAAAGGATTTTATGAAGTATTTTTATCAGAATGTGGATGTGTAAAGTAGTTGGTGTCTGACGAGTTAGAACATTGTGCACAGTGGCCACAGTGGAAAAACCCTGTAGCTTGATTAGACAGCCAGGAGACAGTGTTAGGAGGTTTACTAGTGTCAGAATTAACCAGTCTAAACATTGGAACGTCCTCAAAAGTGTTCCATCCCTAAATAATATTGGCTCAGTGCCTCGCAATCTGGGACACAGACTACATTCTCCAAAATGACTGTCCAGTTGAATCACCACCTCTGAAACCATTTCAACATTAGAACCTTCATGAAGGGAGGATGTATTGCAGGACTGTTGGATTAGACTGCATTAGTTTTAGCTTGGTGTACCTAATAAACTGGCAACTGAGTGTATGTTGATACTGTGGAATACATTTACTTGGACTGTGCCCATATCTGGCTTGGAGCACTGATGAGGAAGCAAGGAAACCACTAATTTGCCTACATTGTATCCATTTATATCTGCCAGTAAATGATTGAATATGTGTGATGATTAAATCTCATCCAAAATGAGACAACAGTGCACAGTAAACTTCAATTGACTTAAATAACTATAAATAAAAACTCAAGCAGAACAAAATATATACAACTTAGTAAACATAAAATGCTGCCTATACAACTTGAAATTAAACTAAATTAGTTTCAAGTGAAATGAAACAAGGCAACTGTGTAGAGCAGTCTAACGGGCAGGTTTAGGCTAGAAGCACAGCTTTTCTGCATTGTAAGCATCTTTAAAAATAAATAATAACAATAAATAAATAATAATAAAATAAAATATATGCTTTAACTGCAAAGAATGTGTTAATGTGTTATGTGGGGCTAGCCTATATAAATGAACAATTGAATGAACATAATAACACACATTCTTTTTCACATCTCTCTCAGTCCTATAGACCTTAATATTGCCAATCCAACAGGGGTAGGTTATAATGCAGGAAGCACAGCTCTTGTGCATTCTCTCCTTTGAGAGAGATCCGCTTGCCAATATGTTGCCAATAGTGCTGAACACCCTCTCACTTGGCACAGAGGAAGGTGGACATGAGAGGTATCTCCTGGCCTGGCCTGATAGTCCCTTGAAGCGGCAACTGTTCTCCTTCCACCACTCCAGTGGGTTGCCTTTTTTTCCTGTCTATAACAGGCTCCCTCATGAACCTCTCAAGCTCTTCAAGAATCTCCTCAGGCACCTGTGCATGACTTGTTGAACTTAGCATGGTGTCATACAGACTGTCTAGAAGACTGTGGGCCTGGTCCTCCACTCTCTGCCTTTTGGGGTCTCCCTCCTCCCTGGCAGTTTCTGCTGGTGTTGTGTCTGATGGAGTCTTTTCTGCCTCTTCCCTCAGCCAGACTTTGGCTTGGGTCAGTGTCCCTGGTGGCACGCTCCTTGTAGCGTGTCGAGCAGACATGCGAGGACCACCTCTTTTTGATTCTTTCACCTTGGAAAACCTCTTCTCCAGGCTCTCCAGCATAGTCTTCACACCTCTACTGGTGGGTCCCTGTGACTCCAGCAGACGCTTCAGCACCGCTACACATATAATGCAGGAGGCAGAGGAGTCTGCTTTGCTCATTTCCAGTGTTATCTTTTCCAGTGGTGTCAGGGTCTCCACCAGGTTGGCTGCCATCCCACTCCTGCACCGTTGGACATGTGAAATGCCCATGGTCACTTGAATAGGCTGTGATTGCTCTCTTTTGCTCCAGAATCCTCAGGAGCATGTGTAATGTGGAGTTTCACCTGGTTGACACAGCCTGTAGTGTGGAATGCTGAGGGACACACATTTTATATATATATATATATATATATATATATATATATATATATATATATATTATATGTACAGCGGGTAAAATATGTATTGAACACGTCACCATTTTTCTCAGTAAATATATTTGTAATGGGGCTATTGTAATGACATTTTCACCAAATGTCAGCAGCAACCCATGCAATCCACACATGCAAGAAATCAAACTATAGATGTCCATAAATTTAGTTATGTGTAATAATGTGAAATGACACAGGGAAAAAGTATTGAACACATGAAGAAAGGGAGGTGCAAAAAGGCATGGAAAGCCAAGACACCAGCTGAAATTGATCAGTAATTAGAAAGCAATCCTGCCCCATGTCGGTGCAAATTAATATCAGCTGGTTCAGTCCCAACTGATGGCCTATAAAAAGGTTTCTCATTACCAAGGTGTCACAAAAGAAACATCTCATGATGGATAAAAGCAAAGAGCTCTCTCAAGACCTTTGCTACCTTATTGTTGCAAAACATACTGATGGCATTGGTTACAGAAGGATTTCTAAACTTCTGAATGTTCCAGTGAGCACTGTTGGGGCCATAATCCGGAAGTGGAAAGAACATTTAACCATAAACCGGCCACGACCAGGTGCTCCTCCTAAGATTTCTGACAGAGGAGTGAAAAGAATTATCAGAGGAGTTGTCCAAGAGCCAAGGACCACTTGTGGAGAGCTTCAGAAAGACCTGGAATTAGCAGGTACAATTGTTTCAAAGAAATCAGAGTTCATAGAAGAGGCCCACGGAACCTTCAAGATTTGAAGACTGTGTCGAAGAATGGACCAAAATCATACCTGAGCAATGCATGCGACTAGTTTCTCCATACAGGAGGCGTCTTGAAGCTGTCATTACCAACAAAGGCTTTTGTACGAAGTCTTAAATAAATTTCAGTAAGCGTGTTCAATACTTTTTCCCTGTGTCATTCCATTTTATTACACACAACTTAATTTCTGAACTTATTTGTTTTGGTTTCTTTGTATGTATGGATTACTTGGGTTGTTACCAACATCTGGTGTAAATTTCATGTCAATAGCACCTTTAGAAATATATTTATATATTTTCAGACTATATTCTCCTATCTATATATATATATATGTGTGAGATATTAGCTGGAACTAGTTTGCATGTCCTAACTGAATGCGAGAGCCGCAGCACTGCGCAGCATCGTTTTTGAGTAACGGCTGTTTCATTCACGTTTGAATGGTAGAGGGTGAGCCTACCCTAGCCACATCCCTAGTAGTTACACACACACACAGATTTCTACAGTCTGGTTAACTCTGGTCTCATAATTTATATACTAGCTTGCAAGCTAAACTGGAGTTGCCTCATCAGTGTAAATGACCATCGCTATTCGCTAATAACTTACTTACTTGCTGTTGGCTACATTGTGTGTAATTTCCAATGAATACACATTTAAATATATATATTTTTATATAATAAAAAGTAGGCTACGTATTATAGCTGGCCCATTGTGGACAGACAGCATCCAATGTTATTGTTAAGCGACGCGACAGTCGGACGCTCACTTGCTGTTAGAACACGGTGTAGTCGATGCTCACACATTAGCTTCCACTCAGCTGACAAGGTATGGAAGTTAGCTAATGTAGCAAACGAGTAGGCTATAAGAAGAAGTTGTCACGGAGAGTAAAAGACGGGGACATTATTTACTTTCCAGGCAGCATGTTACCAACTAGAGCCCCTTTCACACATGCAACCCCGAACTTATCTGGACATTAACCGGAGGAGCTGTGGTGAGAACACACATGTCCCAGTCAGAGTTGGACCGAACATTTTACCTCAGGTCATTGTGCAGAAATTCACAGTGAGCGAGTGGGCGTCATAAACACGCACTTTCTCATACCTTGGCTTGATAAATTCTCTGCACAAGAGATAACTAACGTTTATGAGCAACAGTAAAATCTGACAATATTGAAATAGCTAGCAACTTAGCTATCTTAAATTAGTTGCTAGCTTGATTGATAATTGCAGATGCCTGTTAACGTCAGCTAGCTAAAATTTGTTAAAGGCATAGCTACTATTAAAATAAATACACCTTGTAACTACTAGTTAGTTAGTTAACGTACATTAGTTAGCTAAAATCATGGGGTCATTCTTTATTAACTCTTCAGAGTATGTATTTCATAAACTACTTAGCAACTGACCGTGACACCACTCGACTCTTGAGTCCGCACCACCTTCTGCTTAGCTGTGCTTGTGCTGCAGACAGTGCTGAGAGTCCTGTCAACAATGGAGTCGCAGCGCGCTGTGCTGGACAAACTACGTACTGACACTATTTTTAAATCACACCAAGCATCTTTTTCTGCATTATATGTTCTGTAAAACAAGTGTTCGTATCGGCGCATATCGGAAAACAAATACGCAGATGCCGATATATCTGTGATAGGCCCATATTGGCTGATAACATCCCCCGACCGATAAATCTGACATTTGATAAACATGGACCCTGGTCTTTGTTGTCCAGTCCAGTTGAGTCTAAAATGGAGCTAGCCTGGGTCAGGTTGCCCAATCTGTAGCTGTGATGTATGATATTAACAGTGTGGGGAGAAGGGATGCTGGCTTCTGAAGGATTTTCTGCATTAACAGAACCTCTCTGTGCAGCTCACAGAGAGTTGGCGAGCCTTGGCTGAACATTTGGCAAACCTGTTAATGTGCTTAATTAATTCATGCCATCTGCAAGAGTCTTTTGAAGATCCAATCCATGACATGGTTTTGAAAGGTGAAGCAGATAGTTTTGTTTTTTAGAATTTTGGATGCAAATCTTGCATATATTTTCAAAAATATATACATAAACATAAAATTTGAGTCAAATGATTATAAAGGAAAGACATTTTGCATTAATACAGTAAAAATGAGTGCAACATTAAGTGCAACCAAGTTCATAGATGTTTGTCCTTGGGCTGCTTTGTACTGACTGACTCGGAGCTCATACTGATCATTACTCCTACCAATAAGATAGATAATAAGCAGTGGGATGTTACAATATCTCACACCATGCTGTGAAATAGGGTAATTTGATTATATATATATATACTGTGAGATGATTTTTCAATACCATTTATATCAAGTTAAATCTCTTTAAAGGGTTAGTTTGGAGTTTTTGAAGTGGGGTTGTATGAGGTACTTATCCCTTGTCAGTGTATGACCTACAGTAGATGGCGGTTGGCACGCCCCCAGTTTGGACTAGCAGGCAGGAGTACCGGCACATAAGCTAAGCAATGTACAGCTGTGCACGTGGACAGCAGCAAAACGGATTTTAGGCACCTAAAAAAGGCCTTCCTAAAAGAATCTATATCAGTTTAAGTGTATGCTATATGTAGAATATTTTCACCGCTTCAGCCCTTTCCTTTGGAACTACATTTTCTCAACCGTAGAACTTCCATATTCCTACGCATGCCTCCTACAATGTGCTGTTATTTCCCATCATACAATAAATGTTGTAAATACAGTTCGATATTTGGATATAAAATATAAAATAATAGGGATAGTTACTATTCATATGTACTTCCACGATCTGTGTACTACAAATATTTGGATAAGTACCTCATACAACCCCACTTCAAAAACTCAGAACTAACCCTTTAATATCTTTGATTATTATTACATCACATTGATTATTGACATTGATATTGCAAGATAAAATGACATATAACGTGATACATGATTGGTTACAGGACACCTGTGTGGCCAAAAGCTTCCTTTGAGCCACTGTGGTTTAAAGAGCAGGAGAGTAGTGGAGACGACAACAGTGGAGTTTCTGCTGAGTGAAGCTTTTCAACGCTGAGACTTTCTGCTGACTGCTCCAGTAATAGCACTGCACATCAGCTTCAGATGGTACATTCATTAGGGTGTGTGTGTGTGTGTGTGTGTGTGTGTGTGTGTGTGTGTCCTTTATGCTGGCACTCTGCTAATGTGCGTAACAATGGACAGTGAGAGAGAGGAAGACATAAAAAGAGGGCATATGTGTCTGTGCTGATAGAAAGACAACTTGGAGAAAATACACTGACTTAGCGTGCTGGGGAAAACATTTCTTCAGTTTACACACACACACACACACACACACACACACACACACAATCATACTCAGTTGATATTTATAATTTCTTAATTGAAGAGACATTTCCAGACAAAATAAATGTGTGTGTGTGTGTCATGGATCTGCGCACTGTAAAACACAGCAGAACTGAACAGAACAAGCTTGTGCCACTCTTCTTGACCATATTCAAACCAAATAATACAACATGTAGCTGTATTAATGACTGTACAGTATTGTCAAGGTGGAAAAGCCTTTGATGCCACGTTTGAATTGAGTATTGTTTAAACATTTAGAAGCTTTTTCTCAGGGCAGTTCATACCTCATATCATCCTGTCAGTAGACCTGTCGCAATTATTACATGATCGATCATTTTGCATAACCGTTGGATTACACAATCAAGTGAAGTTGAATATTATTTATTATCATTTACATGTTGATATTTAGGTATATTTGCTTCTATTCTTAATATATTAGGTTTAATCCAGATCTGCTCTGAATAATTAAAAGGATATTTTATATGTTTGTTACCTGTAAGGCAAAATAAAGAAATACACCAAGTCTCTTCAGGACCGAGTGTCGACACTTACCTTTACACTTTAGGGCAGTGAGTAGCTGCAGGTACAGAGTGGAGCTCCACAGCTTTCCCACCGTGTTGTGGACTTTGTGTGACACCGTATTGTGTTTGTGGCATAAACTCTTTATGGACAGCAGGAAAAAAACACCTCAAGCGAGTGTAAAACATTTTTAGCAGTATTGTGCAAGTTTTGACGGTATTGTCGCTTCCATCCAGCTTTTATAATTTGATAATTCACATAAAAATGCTTGGATGGAAACATGGCTTTGTGTTTCCCCATTGCATATTAACTTTTGAAAATAAAATCAAGCGTCCTTCTACATTTATTAACTTGTACCACTTTTTGGTTACATTAGTTCGGCCTACACAACAGTTTTAGAACCAGCTATTTAAAATAAATCTGTGCAGATCCAGAGGTGAAAGGTTGTTTCACAACGAGCACATGTGCAAACTATTTGAAGATGAATTGACACTCCTTTGACAACGGCCGCATCATTTCAATGAGCAAGCATTGAAACTAACAACATGGATTTAGGCCTAGTTGCAAAGCCAAACACAACAGCACTGCTGTGTGGCATAAACTGAACCAAAAAGATAATTATTTGTGTTATTTGTCAACTAAAATGTCATGATTGTGACAGGCCTAACTGGACTGTGTGTAATCATTTGATTGGGTTTTCAAATGTCCAAGTTGCTAACCTCAGAACTGAACTGATAATTCTATCCTCTAGAGAAAAGAAATCTGTGAAAAATCTGTGACGGTGTCTAAAGCCCAGACTGTACTTTCTTCATCTGTGTGTGGTTGTGAGAGACGGTGTGCAGCCCAAAATGTATGACTGTATGTGTGTGTATACAGACACCCAATGTAATATAAACCCATCTGCGCGAGTCTGTTTTTAGACAAAATCTGACCCTTTACTCCATGGCTGCAAAATACAAGGCAACGTCACTATTGCTCTTGATTTGGAGTTGAATTCATTTTTGGAATATGTGAAGGAGGACTGGTAAACCTTAAAACGTGGTGTTCAGTTGCTCTGTCTGATATTCAGCAGCCTGCACAGACAGAAGTGTTTTGCTATTACCAGTCAACCACAAAGTCAGCTTCTACTAAACACCCCAGCTAGTATAGCTAACAGAGTCCTGCCCCACTTCTTGGCCATTTTTTGCTGTGTATTCTGCACTGAGACTTTCTTTCGTCTACCGTACTTGCTACTGTACTTGCTAATAAAATCTGACCCTGTGCTATTTTTACAGACATGTAACAATTGGTCTATTTTTAACTACAACTACAGCTCCCACTAGACATGTTTTAGTTGCTGGAGATGTGAAAGAGCCTTTGGTTTGTACTGGAATAAAACAAATCTGAATAACCTCCTCACCATTAGGAAGTGAGTTGAATCTTTAGCTTTAACCAGCATCAAATATCTCCCAAATTCGCTTCAGCTGGCTTCACATCAGTGAGTAATTCATTATGAGGCAGACCTGATGGGTGTGGGCCATTTAGCTGCTAAATGTGCTAAATGGTGTCACCAAAGAGTTCTGGGAAAAGCACACTTGAAAACTATTTACAGCAAAGCAGGACTGTTAAAATGGCTTATTGAATTCTATTTGAATGGGAAACCGTGTGATGGTTTCAGTAGTGGTTATATCGACTACCAGAGGAGGCTGTTTCCTTATCAAGCTGCTGGTATCTGGCCCGCTGGGAAGCAGTCAATGTGCACTGATCACAACACACAGGAAACGGAGCATTCCTTTGGCCAGACAGAGGGGGACGTGAGACCTAAGCCAGACTGCACCGTGTGTGTGTGTGTGTGTGTGTGTGTGTGTGTGTGTGTGTGTGTGTGTGTGTGTGTGTGTGTGTGTGTGTGCGCGCGCATGCAGAGAGAGGAGTTAGACAGGCCAGACTATGCACCACTTCTGCAGTGTGTGTGTGTGTGTTTGGTTCTCTGCATGTGTACATCTCTCCAACACATTCTTGACCTCGCTGGAGGAGCGTAGCAGTGAAATTAGGTCAGGATTATTCCAGCTCACATTACAGTAGTCTCCCACCAGGCCTTATGTAAGAAGAGGCCGGCTTCCTCAGACTGGTGTAACTTCAAACTATGTCCTTTGTCCCCGTTTATAGAGTAATTTCAGATTATGCATACTGTACTGTACATCCTTTCTGCTTTACTTCAGACAGTGGTGGAGGGTTAAACTCCTGCCACCAGTGATGTCAGTCGGTCTGTCTGATCCACAGCAAGATTCTGTGTCTCATCAACTACTGGCCAGATGTCATAACATTTAGTACTGATATTCATGTTCCCCAGAGGATGAATCCTAATAATTTTTGCACTGACCCTGACCTTTCCTGTGGCACCACTCAAAATGTCAACTTTGCACACAGCCTGGTTTAGCATGCTAATTGCAGTGGATGTTCATGGTCCCCAGAGAATGAAGACTATTCATTTTGATGACCATGCAGCCTTGGATACAAAATGTATTTTCATCTAATAGACAGATTGGCATGGATTCTGATGATCTCCTTCATGTTTCCAGGGGGATAAATACTCCCCCAGGACCAAGGGTGGGCTGTGTGGGGATTTTGGCCTAGTGGCCACAGTTGGAATTGCAGGATGTGCTGCACTGAAGCTGCATGAACTGACTTTTTGGCCTCTAGGGGGCAACAGAAAAACCTGAAAACACAACACTGACATATCACCTTACAAGGTTGATATGGTGAACTTGTTAGGAAAGTTGCCTAGTTACACATCGAGTAGACACAGGGTAACATTAGCATTCATTTGGAGTCGTGCTTGTGTCCACCTGATGAATGTCTCTCTTTAGTTCTGGTTTGGTTCCCCACCAACTCCTGAGGGAAACATCTGTCTCTTTAGCTGCTAAACGCTCCACTCTGTTCCCCAGCTAGTCTCTAACTGTGTCTGTCTGCTGCAGCTAGTGGACAGTGGCTTTATCAGAGCTTTTTCACAGAAAACAGCTGCTGCTGAAAAACAGGTTGATGAGAGCGTTGCGACTGAACTAAAACAGTAAAGTTGGGAGCGACATGACCAAAAGAATGAGATGAAAGGCACTGAAAAGCTCTGTAGAGCTGAGGGGAACTGCAGAGTTGGAGATTCTGTGGGTTTATCACTACGAGTGACACCTGCACATTACACATATGTTCCATTGATCATATAAAGGTATTGATTAGTGCAGCTTTAAGCATTGAGGGAAGCTGGGTGAGAATAGTGCATGCTGTAAAGGTCAGAATCTGTCAGAACAGTGAGACCCTGCAATAGTTTTGTGACATAGAAGACCTTCTCCCCTCTGCTTCTTAGCCCCCTTCTCTTTTTCCTCTTTGATTCAGTTCACTTTCTGTATACTGAACTGGCATGAGGGGACAGAAACCTGCCAAAGCCATCTGGTGTCAGATCAAGTGATATTATAGGCATTAAGAGATTACTAGTTGTGGGAAAATGTTATTAAGCAGAAACAAGTAAGTATTAAATGTCATCAGCAGTAACTGTATAGAGGAACATTAAGCTCGTAGCAGTTTAAATTAACTATACTGTTCAGTGAATCCTAATGGCTTCCTTGTTTACAGTGTGAGTGAATATATGGATATAAATGAATATTATGTAAGATGAAAAAGCATTGCAGTGCTTCATTTGCTCTTCTCTCCCTCTGGTCCATTAGAATAATGTAGGTCAGTCATGTTACTGTGTGCCTCATCCAAACTGACATGTTGTTTACTCCTCCCTTTCACCCTTCCTTCCTTCAGTTCACTAATTCTAAAGCTAGAATAGCTTAGCTATTTATTTCAGCAGGCCAGTGTGTGTGTGTGTGTGTGTGTGTGAAAGAATTGTACAAACAACATTAGCAACAAATAACGTTTAAATTAAAGGGTTAACAAAAATGTTCTTTACAATATGCATGCTTGTTGGACTGTATATAGAATATGTTTGTCCTGAGGGTGATGCTATACTCCACTGATGCTATTTGCATCAAAAATCAAAAATGAAACACACAGACATCACACAAATATTGCTGGAATTAGTGTGACTTACTATTGCCAGTGATAAAAGTGGATAAATCTGCTTAGAATCATTTTAAAAGATATGGTGATCTTGCCTTATAATCACTATGTTTAGACATTTTCTTCAGTATTAATCCAATAGTGGTTGTCTATTTCCATGGTTTATTGGTCTATTTCCAACTTTCCATGGTGCAGATTTACCTAACTGTAAAGAAATATAGGCTAAAAAGAATTATCAGGGCTAAACTAACTGTGCTCACTGACTCCATAGCAACATTATACTTCCTGTTTACATCATTCAAAGCATGATGGGAAACCTGGTGCAAACGATCTCAAAATATATCCATCCCATTAGAAAATGAAAAACAATTCAAGTGACATCATTTGATTTTTTGACAGTTTTTACACTATCAGTCAATTTTCAGAATGTCCCGTCAACATGGCTCTTATATCCCTGGAATACTGACACTCTCCTCTATGCATTCATATACAAATATGTTGGGTATGTTGAAATCCACTGATGTGCAAATTGATGACATTTCTGAGTCTGTAAAAAAGGGAGTGAAAACCGAGCAAAAGCAGCCAAGAGTTCAAAAGGTTACAATCATAAAGCTGTATCCCACTGGGAGCATGAACGTGCTCAGCCATGAGAATTTTTCTATTTTTATGTGTAGCACCTTTGGCCTGATGTTGGCACTAGAGAAAAGGCAGACTGGCACCAAGGTCATTATAAATGATCCTCTGGGAACCATGAATATCCAAACCAAATATCATTGCAATCTGTTCTTTAGAAAAAGCTCTTGTTCTGGACCAAAGTGTCCGCTGTTGGTGAAACAGAAAAATATTATTATGATTAGTAGTATGTAACAGCCTAAATACCTCAGGCAGGTTGTGTAGAAGCCCTGATGGTGAAAATCCATCTGTAATCCAGTAAATCTCTTCTAATCTACATATTATGCAGATTAAAGAGCAGCCAGTGGGAGCTGCTTATCAGGCTCCTTTGGGGTGAAAGGTCACTGATGCAGTTTGATGCTTTAAAACTCATCAGTCAATTCTTAATATCAGCTCTAAAGCTAACCGACACCCAGGGTGAAGACCGTAAACTGACGCTGAGATGATCTTTTCTGCTGTGTTGTCTGAAAGTATTGCAGCAGACATTGCAGACCATGGCCGAGTGTTCTGCTGGTCTATATCAAGGCGGGATGCTAATTAGCCTACTCTACTTCTGATGGCCTATAAAAAGACAGCACAGCCTCTAGAGAACTTTGAGGGACTCATATGTCCTTCTGCTTTTCCTCTCCCCTGCAATGTGATGATGTAAATTAGTGGTTTTCAACGGGGGCATTCAGAGAATGTCGGTGGGCACTGGAAGTAAAATTTTTGAAAGGGGGCGGTGAGGTGTTCTTGTGGGATGTTTGTTTAAGGCGAGCTTACACCAAAGATTTATGACAAGAGTAGTTGAAACTTGCCACTACTTGCAAATAAATACAATCTGTGACTAGACGAGATGGAAATCATTTCCATACCACGACTCTTTACTTCAGTGTTTCTGTCAGCTTTCTGTCGTGCAGCTCCCTGCTGCCTTCACGGGAACGGGACGTCAGAGAATCATCTATAAAATTTCACCAACATGCCGTTTACTGTGTCAACTCAGGAAAATGGACGCTCTCTTCCTTTTATTCCCTGTGGAGGAAATGAAGAGTTTCTTCCTCTGGAAAGCATTCATTTCTACACCGTGAACGCCGTGGTATCGCCGTGGTTACAAATTTACAAGAGGGATATTCCGCTGTCGGACTTCCCGTGAAAGCATCTTAGTGTCTAGCATCCAGACACACACTATAACACTATTCAATTCACATGACTTTGTTGGCATGACTGCATACAAGACTACGTTGACAAAGAATATTAACACAAACTATACAATCATCATAAACAAACAGTTTTTTAAACCATATTAAAATCTGACACCTGTCACCTGACAAGCTGAGTCACAGCAACGCCATCAGCTGGTTTGATTCCAGCTGAGACGGTGGAGTTTACCGCTGTAACTTTTCTCTGCAGCGTTTTAAAACAGTTTCATCTAGTCGTGAAGGAAATCTGAAATCCCAAAACATGGGACATTTATCAGGTTTAATTTGCCTGGAATAGCACAAAATAATGTCAGACTAAACTCCATTCAAAAATCTGCTGAATTAATTCTGCCCTATTTAATGCCAAAAAGTCACATGTTGGATAATAAGTGATGTATGTGCATTATAAATATAAAGACACATTTATTAGTAGACTAATATTAATACAATAAAATAACCAGTTAAAAATATCCTTTACTCTTCCATAGAATTACAGGGGCTGCAGTTTTTGCAGTTTTTAATATTTTTTACCTGACTGATATATTTACCCTTTTATACATTAGACTTTATTTCATTCCTATATGTAATGCCCAAGCTGACTATGTTCCTGATCAGACAGGACACGTTTTTTGCAGCGAGGCGTCTTTCCAGTTGTTTTCTATAGGAAGTAATCCTTTTGCGAGCTGCTCATGCGCCCTGAACACCTTGAGTTGAAAAACTTCAATTCAGAGCAGGAAAGTCTTGGTGGTGAGATCTTCGCAGCAAAATCACTGTTAGGCTAAGGACAGGTGATTTGGTGGTTGCTTAGCAACAATTAAAAAAATGTAGCAAGCTGCTTTTTTTTTAATTGATTGTAGCTTCAACAAAAAAGAGTGTGGTGCACCTCACGTGTTGCAACCTGCAAAAAGCGCTCTGTCTGATCAGGGCCTTATTCATCATTTCTCCTTATTATGCATTGTTGTGTTAAATCTAATTAATTCTAATACGGGTCATGGTCTACGCACAGACGGTCAGTGTAGTGTTAATAAATGCAGTGAATATGTTACAATAAATCTGTTATCAAACTGCATCTCCACCATCATGTCGGGTGAACACATTTCAGGTGAACCAGCATTCCACTATGTTCTAAATGGGGCGTGCGTGCCTGCGTGCGGGTGCGTGCATGTGTGCATGCTTTGTTAGCTCCTCTCTGGTTGCATACACTGTACCATCTGTGTGTGTTTGTCTGGACATGCAGGTGCAAGTGTGTGTTTCTGCACAGCTTGTGTTTTGTGTGAAGATGCGTATGCTGTGCAACTGCAAGTGTGTGTGTGTGTGTCCTGTATATGTGTTATCAGCAAATCTAGATCAGTCCAGACTGATTCACTGGCCCTTCAGGCTCTATTGCCATAGTAACCTCCCTCTGTGTGTGTGTGTGTGTGTGTGTGTGTGTGTGAGGGAGGTATCAAATGATATATGATCTGAAGGTAAGACACACTTAAACTCTATCTGTCAAACACTGCCCTGGTCACATGCACTTCCAGCTGATGGTCACTTATAAAGAAGTCACCATGAAAGAATATATTTTAGAACATAAACATTTAAAACTGACTTGACATTTAATTTGCTTCAGTTTTCCTTGTCTGTTTTCTGTGCTCATGTATGTGCTGTGTATGGTCCCTTCCTGTCCTCCAGGTGTTCTGTAGAATGTTTGACTGCCTGCAGGGGGCACCACAGATGGAGGTAGGTCACAGCATGGAGTGGAGTAGTAACACCGAATGTCTGCTCTAATAAGTCATTTGATGTGTCGAGAGGGAACAGAACTGACAGAGAGGAGTGCTATTTGAACATACTGCAGCAGAGTTTAGTGACTAACAGGATTTATGTTTTACATAAATTAAGTGTCATGAGATTCAACACCTTAGTGTAGTGCGCCACATTTAAAATAGTTTTTTTCATTTTTCAGTAAAATCCTTTTCTCCTTAAATAAGGTATGCATTCATATCACAACTAAATTCGAACTGGAGCAGCCACTTAGTCACACGTATTTCACACTATTTTAGACTCATTTGAAGCCATGATTGATATAGACTGATATAGTCAGGCAAGTCCTGATCTGCTTTATGACAATAAATACAAAGTTGCAGTTGTTTTAGTCACAAGGTGACATAAGGGAACAGTGCAACATTTTCAGAAGTTCACTTGTCTGTTTTAGCCACAGCCAGATGATAGATGTCAGTTCCATCTGTGTCTGTCCTGCATGCGTAAGGCTGCACCCTGTGGCCCTAACACATTCACAATGTGGCATGTTCTTTTAAATGTGGATGATGCATCTGAATCAGGTTTATTGCCTGTCTGTTTACACACACAAGGAAGTTGTCTTGGTATATTGGTATATAACAATAAACATAGTAAGTAGAAAATATAAAGAAAGATAAAACAAGTACTGTACAAACTACTTATTTAGGAACACCCAGCTGACCAAAAATAGACTCATAAACTATAAAGCATGTTCTATCTGCACAGTAAGGAGTAAGACAGCAAGCATTCATTATAATTAAGCAATCCAACCCATCTACTCACTAAATTTGGTTCACACTGTTACTTCACTCCAAGCTAGTGAGCTCAGAGTGATGATCAGCATGGTGTTGAAGAGTGGTATAACCACTGAATCAGCATATACTATGTGGATTAAAATCTATATCTAAGTGAATTAATATGAAAGTAAGACTAATTTACTGAGCTGGTGTCTCACTTTATAATGGCCTGAGCACAGTGTCCCCATCGTGGCCTGCCAAAGATTCTTTTTGCAGTTAAGAACATCATACTGATCAGAACTCAGAAACATTGAAGCCTTTAGTATAAAACCAGGTTTAGGCTCATTTTAAATTCAACAAAGCATGGTTTTGCTTAATATGTAGTTGCTTTTGATTTTACAGGTGGACATTTTGGCCTGGTTGTGGCAGTAGAGGGAAGATCAGGAGGTAACCAAAATATTAGGACTCAGCTTCTGGGGATGATGAATATGAACGGCAAATCCCATGACAGACGTGGTCAGTAGTAGTAAGCACATCTTGCTCGGCACTAAACCAACCGCCATCGCCACAACCAATAAACGCCCCCATTAGTGGGGCCAAAAGTATGAAATACAAAATACAGTACAAGAACATATCACAAAACCACCAGATGTATTAAATATAGCAGTGTGTTATATGTGTGGTGTACATATAGAAGTGGTAGAAGTATTATAAGGGAATTACACTTCTGCAAAGATGCAGGTAACGAGAAGGGTATTATGGGTAACAATCAGTCACTGAGGCTTATAAATCTGACAATGTGTTGTGTAGCTCTGTATTTCAAACAAGCTGATTGGTAGATACAACTTCCTGTGGGAAGGTGGGTTCAAAACAGAACATGATGTACCCTAAATCAGTATATAAAAGAAAACAACCACGACAACTTCTCTTATCCACACCCATGCACAGTGACTGGTGGAGAAGCATGTTCCAGCCTTTAGAAGCAGCAGTACTGATGGTTCAAGGAGAAATAAGACGGCTAGTTGTACAGAAGCAGTAACAGTGGTAGCCGTACTTTACTGTTTGAGCCCCCTGCTGATTCAAATGTACTGGCTGTCGGAAGAGAGACAGCTCACGACATAGAGAGAATGGTGATGGTGTGTGAGACAGGAAGGTGAATAGGTCCATGCTTGACACATCCCATAGGCTGTGTGTGTGATGTTCCCTACAGTGGCTGTCATTTTACTTCACTGTCAAAGAGTTGATTGTCTGACACAGTAGAACAAAGTGTTGCCTCTGGTGTGACTGATCCTCCACTGTGTCACACTGTGAGAATGTGGAATATGACAAGAGTTCAGTATAATAACCACTAGGAATGGCTATGGTTTGACATTTTGTTAAAACGATATTTTTCTGGTAACGTTTTGGTACTTGATAGTTTTTGATACTCTGTGCTACAGACACAATTTATATCAGTACCAAAAAGTATTGAGGTTTGACCATAGACTGTATATAAAGATGGATGACATGACAGCTCCACAAAAGTGAAGCCAAAACATCTGGATCGCCCCCTGGTGGCTGGATGCAGTATAGGTCATAACCCCCCCATGTTAGTGGATGGGACATGGGTCAAACTGAAATATTTCCCCAAAGATGGTTTCTGTCATTTTAAGTAGTTCTTATCATGCTGATGTTTGTTCAAGTGTTCGTTTTTCTGATAAGTTTGGTTTTAATTAGTTATTTCAGGCTATAAAAAGAGGGTGTGATGTCATGATTGACAACTGTGTGTGTACTTGTGATTGGTTAGGGCGGGTGTATGGGCGGGACCTCGATCACTACTGCGCAGACTCTGGCTCCAAATGACGTCACCAGCGCAAGATGGCAGCTCCTGTATCCGGGACATTTGGGCTTCATTTTTGTACAGTGGAAGTGGAGATGCGTTAGCCATCTTTGTTTACAGTCTATGGATACCCAGCCATAATCACTACCTTCAAATGTTTAGCTCCAGTTACATGTCTGAATCACAAATATGTAGTGCTGTATCAATCAAACAGCATCCCATCACAGTTGGACTAATAACTGCCTGAAACATCGTTGCAAAGACAGTGTGAATTTAGTGTGTATCTCCCTACAGTAGGTGTCTAGTGTGTTTTGTCTTCTTTATGTTGCACTGACAGGGTGGCATTCATGCCACAGTTTTATGATAATGGCCCAGACAGCTCTGAATGGCTGTTACTGTGCAGTGAATAGGATGCATTCACACTGTGCAGTCCCATATTGAAAGAGATTACAACTGATAAAAAGACTGTTGACCTCCACGATGAAGGCATGAGTACATAAAGCTTCTTTTATGATTTCAGTTGCATGTTCCATTCTGAATTAAGCTATTTGCTTTCATTTGATTTCAGTTCTGCTGTGGGTCTTCTTATTGTCTGTTCGTAAAGAAATATTTAACTTCTGCTGTGTGTGTGTGTGTGTGTGTGTGTGTGTGAGAGAGAGCTGTGTGCGAGCATTCTGTCCACGGGGTCATTTAATCAACCAGGCACATCACTTTCAGTGCCTGACCCCTGACCTCAGCCAAGCTCTGACATCACACTCACAGAGGAACTGTTTGTGCAAAGCCCCCTTCACTCTCTCACTCTCTCTGTGTTTCCCTCTCTCTGTGTGTGTGTGTGTGTGTGTGTTTGTGGATGAACTCTCACTTTGGACTTTTCCAGCTACCCGCTTTCAGCAGGAAGTCTGTCCAAACACATTCTCTCAACTTTACTAAAAAGCCTCTTGTACCGAAAAACAAAAAAGATCTGGCAAGTCGAGGACAGCTGTTTTTGGTCAAGTCAGTGTTACTGAAAGCAGGGTGAAATTATAAGTTAGTTGTATTGAAAAGTTGCTTTCATTTAACCATGACTGCAATTGTCCCCCTAGCCGTGGCCACATGGTTATTATGATAGCCATGACAAAAAGAGGGAAGAAGACAGAGGTCATCTAGGAAAGAACCAAAAAGCACTTGAGAAGCAGGTAACAAAAACGATAAATGTAGCCATGTATTGACATTATGAAATTGTACACACTAGCCAAAAATGTTCATATTCATGTAACTTTTCACAGCAATAGCAATCCATGAATGTTCCCAGGGCTAGTGTCCCACAGGTGGAGCAGTGGGTGGTCAAAGGTTAACAGGTCACACTTTGTCTTACACTGGCCGTGTAGTGACAGCAGCAGGTCAGCAGCTACAGTCTTTCATCAGTTCAGCCACATTACTGCCGTACCAGAAGCATTTTGACAGAGCTCACAGCCCAAGTGAAAAGAATTTGCTGTAGTGGGGTGGGGATCTTTGGGAATCTCACAGTCCAATTTGATTCTATTTCTTAGTGTCACAATTTGATTCTGAAAAATACAATTCAATACAGTGCATTGTGTGCCAAACCATTTATTTGTGTTTTTACTTTAGTCCACTTCAATATGAAACATAACTGGAAGCTAAAATAACTGGTCTTAATGAATCTGACCGATCAACAAAGGCTGAGAAAAGGGTGTGAGACTACGCAGATTTTTTAGTCAGAAAAAATTACCTGCATTAAGTTGGAAGCATGTTAGTTATCTGCCGGTATGAGAGAAATGAGGTGTCATTTGCTGACTAACACCACTGGCCATATATCTTTTGAAAAACAGAAGTTGGTCTACGTTGTTCTGGGTTAAGGGAACAAAACAGTGCTGTTACTAACATCATGTCTCCACCAGTGGAGAATACCCTCTCTGCTACAATGCTAGTACCAGCCAGGGTATCCCAATGTTATCCACAATGCTGTTCGGCTGCACGTCTTTTGAAATGAAACAGACTGTGAACCAAGCCTTTTTTTACACCTGAGGAGAATTGGCCAGAACTTTTGTCAAGTTCTGCAGTGTTAATTGGTTGGCTGGCTAGTTTGCTAGGGCTGGAGTTCAGTGCTCAACCTTGCTAACATTAGCCCTTGTGTGATGTTGTACAATGTTATTCACAAAATGCTTCACCCTCATCCAGCAAAGCTCATTACATTACATTTATTTAGCTGACACTTTTATCCAATGCAACTTACAATAAGTGCATTCAACCATGTGGATACAACCCAAAAACTTCAAGAATCACGCACGTACATCCGCTTCATAAAATACACTGAACTGCTTCAAGTGATACATTTAGAAACAAGAAGAGACAGAAAGAGATTTTCAGTCTGCAGTGGAAGATGTGTAGAGTTTCAAACGGTGATTTTGTTGAGCGGTAGCTGGGCCCCCCTCGTGGTGAGGGAGTAGCAGTAGCAGCACGGTAGGCAGGTACCATGGTGTCTTGAATCGGATTCGAACAGCCACTGGTACCCAGTGCAGGGTGTGGAGGAGCGGTGTAGTGTGGGAGAACTTGTGTAGGTTGAAGACCTGGATGAGCTGCAGAGGTCGGATGGCACATGCAGGCACACCAGCCAGGAGCAAGTTGTGAGTGACTTTCTTTTTTTTGTATTACAGTAGGATATGGTAGGTGTTACATGTCTAATGCTTGTCATTTCCATTTTTTTTTTTTAACTGTTTTTCACTGGAAGATAACTGGATTTTCTAAAAAGAGCAGATCTGTTAATACTGATTTTCACCTAGATTTTATTTCCACACATGCACAAAATCGGCAGGAAGAAGTGATCACTGCAGTTTACAGTAATCGAGGTCTTGAATCAGCACAGCTCAAATGCATCTGGTTTTCGACAGTGAAGAGAAAAATTGAGAGAAAATTCAAATGAGATGCTGATCACAAACTGTAGCCTCAGCTGCCTTCCCAGCCATGATTACACACTTCACACACTCCTGGGTGCATTAGCTGGATTCCCAAAGGGGTCCCAACAATAGAATTCCAGTATTAAAAATCACTGATTCAACACACACAATCACAGGAAATGAATTTCATAGTGTGTGTGTGTGTGTGTGTGTGTGTGTGATGCCATTTTGTATCAATACAATCATCCTTTTGTCCCGTCACTGCTGCTTGTGGTGAATTAAAAACTAACTGCCCTAATGTTTGGTCTGGTTTGGTGAGAAGCAGTTCACAGTTGTCAATAGTTATCAATAGATATCAATAGTTCTGATCTGAAAGCATGAACATCACACAAATCTGACATACAAGGTTTTCACCCAACAGCAGCCATTTGTATTTTGTGCTCGGGGCTGAGAGAGATCACTTGCTGTTATAATAAGCAGCCTAAATGATGAACACACACACTCTAAGCTCATCAATTAGTGTCTGTCAGCCACTGGACCAGAGCAGAGAGCTGACAGGGGTTAATGAAGTTATTAGCCGTGTGAATGGAGAGAGAAAGGAGGAAGAGTGAAGTGACTGAAGATGGGAGAGGAGAGGAGATGCTCATCCACACACTGTCATCTATCTGATTCTGCTTTTATTTAAGATGGGCTTTTAATCTACGCTGGAATGAAGGGCTGGGATGCAGAAAAAAAGAAGAATGAATTTATTTTAGTCAGGCAAGTTTTTTACAGCCACTATGTGTAAGATTTGACAATTTCTGACTTTGGGGCCTCACAGTGATGGACAAGAAAGATACGGCAGACTAATATTTCTACTTTTCACTCATAAAGTCAAGAATAGTTATGACATACACTGTCAAAACTTTGAATTACTATGTTATGAAATTAATCATTCCTGTTACGACATGCTTTTATTTTTCCCGATCTTCCATAGACACAGATTATTCCAAGGGGAACAGATTTAATATTTGACATGTAGTACAGAACTTCAGATGGGTATGGTGATATATAGCAGATATAGCAAAAAATAACATTTTCTGGTAAGCATCCTATGTTACATTCTTAGACGTTATACCTTTCCAGTAGGAGCTGGCCAGTACAACCACAGTGTTCAGACTGTGAACACTCACAAAGTGAGAGTGGTACTGAGCATTCAGACTGAAAACCGCAGTGTTTTCGTGGGTGGTTGGTGGGTTGTATTGTTTGAGGTAACGCTGAGATGATGAAAATGTGAACCACGAAGTCCAGTTTAAAAGTTATTACACCACAGTGGTTTGTAATACTATAAAACTTCATGGCACTCATTTCATCCTCTGTCTCAGTGATCACCAGGTAAACAGGAGACTTACCTTGTTCATGTTACAAAGTAATCTGCCAGGACGTGGATGTATTTGATTGGCCAGTGCAGTACCTTTTGATGACATTACATTGTACTGCAGTAAGAGTTGAGCCAGGTTTAATTTTTTGGCCACATGACGCTGCCTTTTGTTTGCTGGAGAATTATGTCTGTTCTCACACTGCATCAATGCAGTGGTCTCGTCCAAATGACTGACAGGCTGCATCTTTTAATGCAGTGCTGATGTTGGTCTCAACATGGCCTTAGTCAGCCACCTTTTGCCCTTGAGTGTCTTAAAGGCATTCGAGGACCTTCCAGTTCCAGACCTCTAGACTACTGCTGGATCCTAAGACAAAATACAGCTAGCAGAAAGGAAAGCAAGAGGACAGCACAAGGAAAATCCAACAATGCAAACACACTTGACAATCAGTACATTTACATGTACACAAGAAACCAGTTCACTCTGAGAAATTAGATTACATAGGTAATCTGATTTTACATTTGCATGCTAGAAACCTGGTTACGCATATACATGAGCAAGAAATTGGGTAACTCCAGGAGAAATTTAGTAGTAGTAGTTTACATGATGATTAAGAAATCAAGTTACTGCAGAAAACCAACAGTAAAATGGTTACAGCATATAAACACACAAACTTCAAAACTGTGGGATGGATCTGAGCATCTCATGTGTTATACCTTTACATTGAAACCAATCCATAATCCTCAGAGAGTCTATCCTGCCACTATAAAGGTACTCAAATCAGTACAGTGTCCGTCACATTTGAATGTATTTCACAAGGTGCTTTTTCATTGCTTGACCCAAACAAAGATAGCAGCCAGAAATCATAGCTGCTTGGTTGTCCATTTTCCATCTTTGTTTTGGTCCAGGAACAAAGACGCACCTTGTGAAGACATTCAAATTCTGCTTCACCAGACACCAGAGGAAATACAGGAGTTTTTGAGGATCGTGGCCTTATCTTTAAAAACACAGGAAGTTTATTAAATGACTGGCAGTGTTAACCCAGAGCTCCAGTATGCACATCCTTAACCTGACCTGAGAGCGAAGACACAGAAATCCGAGTGTTCACAAAGCCTCTTCCCCAGCAGAGACCATTACCATATTCAGATTCACATTGACCTACATCACTTAATCCTCAATGACTGCTTTCTGTGTGTGTGGCATGCACTTGCCACTTGCCATTTGTAGGTCAGTGTGACAGAGGCTGTTGTTGTCGAGTGCAGCGGTCAGAGAAGGCAGTGCCTAGGTCATGGAGGGTGAAGAGTGTGTGTAGGTGTGTGGAATGTTCTGCTGGATAGTTGGCACAAGAGCTGGTCAGCATCAGACACAATACTGTTCTTCAGATATTAGAGGAGAGGCAGTGAGCACCAGAGGGTACATGGCCATATTTGGACATCCTGTTGTACATTTGATACAGGCATCCATCTACACTAAAGCAGTGGGCACACATAACCTTTGCTGGGCTGGTTATGATTTGGGTGCCTCAACTGGTCAGGCTAAATTGGATTGAGTCAGTTCTAGTCTAGGCCAGTCACTGTTGACAGCTGGGAGATAGAATCATAGTGCGTAATGTTAAAAGACCCAATTGTTTCACTCCTGAGTCATTACCATTTGAGAGTAAGGCTGGCAATATTTTGTTTTCTTCTTGTCAACAAACACCAAACACCCAAACCAGCAGTGAATGTATCTACTAACTAGTACTGTGTGTGTGTATCACAGCCTGAGATACAGTATCTTCCTCTTCTGTGCCATACAGCTCCATTGTTGTCCAAAAACTATTAAGAACACATCAGTGAGCCACACTGTTGCACTGCGTGACATGTTCCTTCATTTGACTTGGCATCTGAAAAGATGGCGGCATCATGGAGACGCAGCTTGGTAGGTGCGGCAGATCTACCTTTCCTGTTACACCAAGGAGGCCATTCATGTTATGAAACATACTGTACTTGTCAGAAGTCTTACCGAATTTGAACCGTTCTACAAAACTTCACAAATATAAGATCATGGGCTGAGATTCATGGTGGGCTTTCTACACTTTTGCTGCTACTCATTGTTGCATTACCAGTGCCATGGAAATGAGCGGGATCACCACACAGTCCGACCAGGTAAATGCTGGCCATGCACTGGTAAATGTCCAGTAAATACTCATGCCACAACCTGCTGGGCTATATACAGTCTGTTACTCTGCTCCATGGACATGGTGGCAATATGTAAACAGACAGATCTAAGAGGAGTTTTTGGTGGAGACTTGAACATCAAGTATTGCTTCAAAGAGCAAACAGTAGATTAATTTATTGTCTTAGTCAAATCTGGACTTTCTCTATATCTGAATTAAATGTATTTATGGTGCCTGGATATCAATGATTTAGACAGGATACAATTGGGGGGGATGGTGGAGGGGTGCTGATAAGTGAAAATAAAAGACCAAACAAGGATTGCAAAACACTCAATTTCACAATTAGACCTGATATTTACTAATAAGCCAGAAAGAATAACTAAAAGTTACAATTTGATTATGATCACAATTTAACTCTAGATTAAAAAATACTGCAGCAACTAAGACAAATGTTGTCAGGATATGCCATCTAGGCAGCAGGGGAAGGACCCAAATGCAGACGGGACAGGCAGACTGGTGCAGATGAATGATTTAATTAAGAAAAAATTTACAAGCAGAAACTTCAGAAAGACCAGAAAACACAGAGTCCAAACAAGAGTCCTTAGGGGATCATGACAGTACCCCCCCTTTAAGGGACGGATGTCCCAAACAAAAGTACACCAAACCCGGCCGGGTTGAGGGGGCCCGGAGGAGGGACCCAAGGAAACTGGCCAGGAGACAGGACTGTGGACGGGCACAAACCCTCAGGCAGACGGCCTGGAGGCAGGGCAGAGGCCAAACAGGAACCTTCAGGCGGACGGGGGAGCCGTTTTTGGGAGCACGAGCAGGAGGCTGGCGACGACGAAGGAGCCGCTCTGGAGGATGAGCTGGAGGCCGGCGACGAGGCTGCAGGTCAAGGACTGGGGACAATTGCTGCAGCTCGATAGGTACTGGCACAGGAGGCTGCAGCGGCCGCTGGACAGGTACTGGCACAGGAGGCTGCAGCCGGACAGGAACGGGCACTGGAGGCTGGAGCGCCGACTCAGGCACGGGATCAGGCGCCGGCTGGAGTGCCGACTCGGGCACGGGATCAGGCGTCGGCTGGAGCGCCGACTCGGGAAGAGGAACTGATGTCGGCCGGTTCGCCAACCGGGTCCGGGGAGCAGGGGTCAGCCGGACCACCGACTCAGGAACAGGAACTGGCATTGGCTGAACCGCCAACTCAGGAACAGGAACTGATGTCAGCCGGATCGCCAACCGGGTCCGTGGAGCAGGAGTCGGCCGGACCACCGACTCGGGAACAGGATCTGGTGTTGGTTGGACCGCCGACTTGGAACCAAGAACAGATGTCGGCCGGTTCACCAACCGGGTCCAGGGAGCAGGAGTCGGCTGGGCCGCCGACAGGAAACCAGGAACTGATGTCGGCCGGACCTCCAACGGGGAATCAGGATCAGAAGTTGGCCGGGCCGCCGACTGGAAACCAGGAACAGAAGCTGGCTGGGCCGCCGACTGGAAACCAGGAGCAGGAGTCAGCCGGACAGCCAACCGGGAAACAGGACCAGAAGCAGGTCGGTCTGTGGCGCTGGGCAGCTGAGACCGCAGACGGCGTCGGGAGCCCCGACAACCACCTCTTCTGCGGCCTCCGCGGTCCCCGAGAATATGGCCAGCCGCGTGCCCTCATAAGGTGAGGGAGGCTGGTCACTCACCGGCGGTGGAACAATAATCCCCAGGAATCTGTAGAAAGATTCTGCGGCGGTTAAGGGAGCCTGGGAGGCCCGCAGGCAAGGGTGGCTGTCTGCTGGGTCCAAATGTGGTTGGTTCATTCTGTCAGGATATGCCATCTAGGCAGCAGGGGAAGGACCCAAATGCAGACGGGGCAGGCAGACTGGTGCAGATGAATGATTTAATTAAGAAAAATCTTACAAGCAGAATCTTCAGAAACTAGGGAAACCAGGGAATGACACACAGGGAAACACCAGGACCGCGACAAGGAGAGACAACCAACAACAATGAACCAACAAGTGAACAAAGGAAGGGCACTGGTATAAATAGGGGAGTGGCCAACGAGAGAAACAGAAACAGGTGAGAAACAAGACACAGGTGAAATTAATCAAAAGAGCGGGAAACGAGACATGAGGACAGGAACAAGACAGAAAGGATTACAAAATAAAACAGGAAACAAAGACCAGAAAACACAGAGTCCAAACAAGAGTCCTTAGGGGATCATGACAAATGTTTTATGTTGTATATCTAAAGGTAAGGAATCTTCATTTGATAATGAGATGATTGGTTTGAAATGGGATTATGCACTCTCCTCTGATGATCTGGAGTATGGCTATAAGACATTAACTTGTAGAATTAACTCTGTAAAGACTTACCGTGAGAAGTAAAAGTAATCTACCCTGGTTCAATGAAAATCTGTGGAAACTGATGAAGAATTCATCAGCATTCAGCATTAAGGAAAGCTATTAAATCTAGAAGAGACAGATGTTGTATGTATAAAGGCTTGAGGAACAAGGTTATCCAAGAACTGAGATGAGCTAAATCTTGTTTTTATCTCTGAACAATGAATGAGACAAAAGGTAAATTAATCTGGAAAAATACTGATAATCTTACAAGGAGGGCTCCATATTTCATAGCAGATTTTCAGATCAAAGCACAGGGAAAATTAATTGAAGAATTCTATTGCTTATTTTTAAATCTAACTTGTCCCTTAAAGACAGTTCTTTCCCTAATGACTGGAAACATGCCTTTGTCACTCCTATTCTTTAAATTTGGAGACCACCTCGAAGCCAGTATCTATGTGCCCATAAGCATACCAGCAGTACTTTCAGAGGTTGTTGTGAAAGTTGTCATTGAACAACTAAGAACTTATCTTAACTCAAATAATTTTGGTTTACATCCCATGAGATATAAACCAAATGTTGAGAGACTGACTAACCCATTGTTGGTTTTGGGCTTTTCATGGAATTTGTGACAATAGGAAAAATACAGAATAACACCAGAGTTATCGTTTAAAAGAATTTTAAATCAGGACAAGGTTCCAGTGAGTACTATTTATCTAATTATTATACTAATTATCTTAAGTTAGGTTAATTGGTGATTCTAAATTGTCTGTAGGTGTGACTGAGTGTGAATGTTTGTCTGTCTCTATGTGTCAGCCCTGTGATTGACTGGCGACCAGTCCTGGGTGTACCCCGCCTCTTGCCCAATGTCAGCTGGGATTGGCCCAGCCCCCCGCGACCCTCTAAGAGGATAAGCGGTATAGAAAATGGATGGATGGATGGATGGATATTAATGATGCAATGGGCAGTGTTAATTGGTTATTGATGGTCCATAGTGCTCTCATGGGGTTTGGGGGTAGTGACTCAACCCTAATCAATGTCTACCAGTGTATCTCTACCTCCTCAGTCATTCACTATGTGATTCTTTCTGGCTATCTATTACTACTACTACTATACTTTGTATGTTGGTGGAAATCACTCGTTTGCCTAGTTATTGTAGGTTTGAGCAATCTCCCCGTCTGTTCCCAGATCATTTCCTGACAGTACACTATTCACTCTGAAACACCACAACAGCAACAGAAAACAGGCCAAATCTCTTCTTGGTTATCTTTTTTTCAGTGGCACTGGAAAAATGCTGTCTCAGTGTGGATTGTGAACCCACTGCCTGCTGGGGCCCTTCTGTGTGGGTTTTCTCTGGGTATTCTGGCTTCCTCCCACAGTCCATAGACATGCATGTTAGGTTAATTGGTGACTCTAAATTGTTGTGACTGTGAGCATAAATGGTTGTTTGTCTCTATGTGTCAGCCCTGTGATTGACTGGCGACCTGTCTGGGGCCAGTTGATGGGCCATAAAGTCAGAAATTCCCCCCAACAAGACAAACAAGAAAATAAGCAAGCCCCACATACAGAAACAGACCTCTGCTTCCTGTTGCAAAACTCTTCCACTGTCCTCTGGGCGACCCCTCAGAAAGTAGGGTCATGACCTGCCCTGTGTGTGTGTGTGTGTGTGTGTGTGTGTGTGTGTGTGTGTGTGTGTGTGTGTGTGAGTGAGAAAGGGGTTGGGGGTCAGAGATAAGTACTGATATTGACACTTGTTTACTCTGTGTCTCTTATCTGGGTGTCATTAAGGCCCTGTTTACACCTGGCATTAACATGCGTCTTGGGTGATCCGATCACAAGTGGACAGCTCTAAGTACAGGTGTGAATGCACCCAAGACGCATTGAGGACGCATTGAGATCCAATCGCTCAGACCACAGAGGTCTGTCCTGGGCCACACTGAAGGACCGCCTACTCAACTGACGTCCTCTGCCTAAGTGGAAGTACGTACTCATTCTTGCGCTGTCATATTAAAGTGCGAAACAACAAGAAATAGAGATATATTACGAATGTGTTCTACATCTTTGCAAACTTCTTCTTCTTTTAATTTCCGGCAGACTAAACATGGGAAGTGCATTGCTAAACAACGCATCTGGTCTTTGCAAACGGAAATGATGTTTATTTGCATATAGAGTGGGGAAGTGAGATCCGATTACAAGTGGTCACTTGAGATGCATACCCATATTGGAGACACGTGGAGACACATTCTAATGCCAGGTGTGAACTGATGTACAAAGAGCTGTCCCCTTGTGATCAGATCACTCAAGACGCATGTAGATGTCAGGTGTAAACACGGCATATGTCATGATACAGCAGTCCAATGATTTCTTTACATGGAACTACATCTCGCCTAACACTGCCTTCACACATACTCTGCTCCGACTGGACAGTTGTTTTCTGCATAAAGTTTTCTCACCTTTCCCCCGTAGTGTCGCTGGATGCCTTTTAAACCTTTAAAGCTCAGAAGGCAGCGCCGGGCTGCAACGGCAGGTCCCATTCACAGTGAATAGCAGCCTGTCACTGTCCCAGCTTTTAAGTCCATATGTGTGATTGGCCCATCCCATTAGTTATTTAAGCTCTTTTTCAGAGATGGAATATGTAACATTGCTAGCTTCATCTATTTATGTTGGCTTTAGTCATTCAGACATAAGTGTCTTTTACGTTTTACTTCTTATGCCTTAATTCAGACATGAAAGGAACATTTACAGAAAGAAAATGTGATATTTGGTACCTGGTGCTGGATATTTATCCATGCAGTTGGAAATGAAAATTGAAAATATAGTGAGAGAGTGTTGGTCAAATTATTACCGTTTTTCTTTTTACCCAGTCGCACTGCAAGGGGAAAATAGTTTTTATAGACTGATCTGAGAAGAATCTCCTCAACAACTTAAATTGGTCTCTTTACAGTGTTTCTTAGTTTATGAAACTGATTTTGTTTTTTTGTGTGTGTAAGAGATGAAGACTGAGATAATTTATTACAGTGACGTTAGAAGGTGATGCAGTGCATTTCTCTCTCAGATTGTTTCACCGTGTTTTTGCTGCCTTTATGTTAATCTGGCAGCATTCAGTTCAGACTTGTGCCACTGAAAGTGTTACAGAAATGTTACACGTCCAACCTAGTAAGATTGCTGTCATGGCTTTTACGTAAAAGTTACTCAGGCTCTTACTCCGACATGATCAGGTTCAGATTAACCCAAAGGGGTGAATGTCTGAAAGGAGCTTTTCTGCTGCGGTTAGACTGTCTGGCCTGTTTAGAGAAGGTCTCACATACTGTAAGACAAGTAAAATTACATTTGCAGGAAGTGGTACTAAACACAGTTTTAATGCTAAAATCAAACTTTACATTGATTCTCCATTTGTAAGTGCCTATTCATATTGGAGTATTCTTGTCTGGTTGGAAATGGTCCCAAAAGGCAGTTGGCATTTTTATGGAAGGTTGGCGTCATGTAATTGAGCCCAGAATTTTTAAATTACATAAACATTCAGATTTTAAAGTGTTTGATTTTCCACTTAAATTTCTCCTTTGTATTCTTTACTTTTTTTTTTTTTAAATAAAGCATCAGATGTCACATATCCATCCAGAATATTCCAACCTAAGATGCCATATTCTGTATGTCTTGTGCATCATTTTGTACACATTTCCCCAAATTTATTAATATAGTATTACACGTCTTGCAAGTTTGTAGTGATGGATTCCAGCACAGGTTCAAGTATAATTTTTTTTTTCTAGGAAATTATAGGAAACTATGGGACAGAGTGATTGTCTATTGTATGGACTTCTGCTGAAGTAGCTTCAGGTTAGTTATCAGCTCTTTAAGGCGGAGTGACAAAGGAACACCTATCTGAGGGTAAAGACAATTAGATGAGGTAATGTTTCCTTATGCTCATGTGTGGTACACTCTGAGTGTGTCTCAGCTGCATTCCAAAGCACTGACAGTCTATCACAGCCAGGGGGAGAGTGAGAGAGGAGGGAGCAGGGACAGAGGGAGGGCAAAGCTTATTTGCATGAGAAGAGCTCCTCAGGCCAATGGACAGACTGGATAGAGGGAATATCAGGATCCATCAGGAAGTGACGTGTCAGGTTACACACTCCTCCCTCTTTTCCTCTGGCAAGCAAGAGAGAGAGGGAGATCAAGGGAGAAAGAAGGGGTGAGCGGGGTAGAAGTAAATGGGCCAAGCAGCAGTCTCATTCTTGCTGTGTGAGATCACAGAGCGGCAGAATGTGACGGAATCTGCCTGACTACTGAAAACAAGACTGAACAAGACAGAAGGAGAGACCCAGAGAAGAAAAAGGAGGGAGGACAGAAGGACATAGGAGGGAAGGAAGAAGGGAAGGAAGGAGAGCGGAGGAGGAGGAGACCTGGAGGAGTTTTTGGGATCTTTTGGGATCTACTCTCCACAAAGGATCTAGTTCGCAAAGTGTCTCACAGGGGCTGAGCTACAGCCCTGCCCCGGAGTTCCCACAGCTGCCTCACTGCATCAGGGACAAAATGAACTATCTGGTGAGTGTGTGAGAGAGCGAGATTTCAGTGTGTGCATGCAAAATCAAGGAAGACTTGGAAATGTGAAGGGGGTGGAGAGGGAAACGAGTTAACATTTTCTCTGCAGATTCCTACCTTTTGTTGGCTCTCAGCAGGGAGAGAGAGAGAGAGTGTGTGTGTGTGTGGTAAAGGGTTTAAAGGCAGTACACACAGGTTGAAGAGACTTCACTGCCCTGTAAAGGAATGTTCAGGCATAAAAAGGACAAAGTTGCTAAAAAAATCCTCACAACAACAACAGCTTTCTTTGTCAGGCCATTGAACATAACAAAAATAGAAACTATATGCTGTAAGAAATAAGTAAAACATTAATGTAAGATGTGAAAAGAGAAAATGAAGCAAAAATGGGACATTTCTAGGTTTCGTATCTGAATACTTAACAAGAATTCAGTCAGTTTGTCACTTGATGCCTGTAATCCTCTTGAGAGCGTTCCTTACTGAATCCTAAAGATACACTAAACTTTCTTCCTTGAATGCATCACTGCACAGAATCAGAACACACAGCAGAAGGCCATGGTCCAGTTTATGGCTCCAGAAAGAAAGAAAGAAAGAAAGAAAGGGGAGAGAGAGAGAGAGGGAGAGCCGAGGTCTGTCTTTCTGCTGACTCAGAGGAAAGTGGAGAGAAATGAAGGTTTTATGGCTACAGGACAGAGGGAGGCTATGAGTCGGCTGAAAGAGAAAAATGCTTCAGTAAAACGAGCAGAGAGAGAAGGAGAGCACAAAGAGAGGCAGGACAAGATGATATGTGCAAGTATTGAATATGACATTGATTTAGCAAAACAGAAAGACAGAGGGGACTGAGTGATGGGGGGGTAATGGTTTGGTGAGGAGGGAGAGATAAGAAGTTAGGCAGGGTGGAATGAGGAGAGGAAAGATAGAAAGAAACTGGCAGCAACAGTCCTTCCCTGCTATTGTTTGAAAGGCTTCTGCGTCAGTGTTGGCTCACTGCTAATGTCATACCACTGTGTGTGTGTGTGTGTGTGTGTGTGTGTGTGTGTGTGTGTGTGTTTGGGGTAACTACACGGTAAGGAATGTGGCAGACAGTGAAATACTGTGGAGCAGATCGCTGTGTGTGTAACTACTAATTACACGCCAGTAATTAGTGTGTAATTAATATAAAATAACATTCCACTGTTGTGGAACTCAGAGGCAGCCATGTCAAAGCTTTCCCATTGACTGTACAACACTGCCATGTTGTGCCAGCTTATTCTCAGTGTTTATTTAGATATAATGTAAATTTTTCCCTTTTAGTGGAAAATAAATATATTAAATGTGGAAATACAGTAAGTAAAGCTGATACATTCTATAGCTATATCTGTAGCCTCAAAAGCTCTATCATTCATATAGAAAACAAACAAATGAATAAACAAAGATTAAAATAAAAGACGTACAAATGATAGGAGACAGTTATTATGAAATAAAACAAAATAAAGAAACACTTTTTTTACTCAAATCCATAAAAGGTCCCATGGAGACATCCAATTAAACTACCCTTTGATTTATAGACTCATATGGTGTTCTTTACATCTGGAGCTTAAGCTGTTTTCATAGAGTACTTCTGTAAACTGTAATTGTACCTTTCATAACTGAAAATGCACACCTATTATATTTATTTGAGATCTGTCCCCAAAAAAAGATAAATCAGGAGTCAAAGGAATTGCTGAACCAAACCATCCACCAAGGACTCCCTAAACCCGAACCTGGTAGTTTACCTAAGGTACATTCCCATACACAATAAGGTTCTGACTTGATTCTGTGTGGTTTTAATATGATCACATCTATGTGCATTGAATTGAATGCATTGGATGTGTCCTTGTCAGGTTAGACTGGAAGTATTAGGAACCAGAAAGTCTCATTTGGGTCCATAACTTCTTTCCATTCTTATATATTACATTAAAGAACTCCTGCTACAACTATTACAATACAGTCAGATTTCAAGGGGACACACATTAGGACTGTTTATGAATATGATTTGGGCGTGACGACTGATGGGACCAAGTTGGACTAGATCTGTTCCAGTCTGGGTCAGTCTGTGTTGACAGTCATGATAAAAATCATACAGTGTGTGATATGTAATGATTCTAATCTAAAGCCGCTGCCAGTCATTCTCATAAAGATGTTTTTAAACATGTTTGATATTTGCAACTGACGTCGATGACCAATCACGTCACTCGTGAGACGTACCGCTAAATAAAGAGCTTTACCTGAAGTCGGCTTCATTTTACAAAGTTCACTCACCTCCAGTTCCCCCTGTAGGCTCTACGGTCCTACACGCCTCTCTGTCCAGGATCTCACCAAACTCTGACCTTTTTTACTCCTTTTTAGCCTTTTCAGCACAAATGTAGCTGCATATAAACAGTGCAAGCTGCCGGTTGCTGTCCATGTTTGTTTTGGTACAAGACCACGTGACAGTTGGCGTTCGCACGGGATTTGTGTCTACCACCAGAACTCCAGTGGTTACTGACAAGTGGTTCAGTGTGTTGTCTAGTGTATTTACTCATTTATGCTCCCTCCTGACTGTCAAAGACCAAAAATCTATGCAAGTTGGTGGAAACAGTCTTTGTGTGCGGTTTGTCCAATCTATGTAGGTTTCAGCTAGTCTTCAGGTGTGTGTTAAAGGGAATATCAGGTTCACTCATTCATCCAAAGAATCAAGTTTCCTTGACTCTAATGTGGTCCTGGCTAATAAAAACACATTGCTAATCTTGCCTGTTGAATATCAGATGGATTAAACGTTAAGAAAGGAGCTATCAGATGGAAGTGTTGACAGCAGGATTAGACTGATACTGTATGTGTTCCCATTGCACACCAACTGTGTTTTGAGATATTGCATGTGGGATGATGAAGCAGAAATACCAGCTCCCCTACGCTCACTGTGGCTCTCAGACCTGAGCCAAATATATAACATATGGTTTCATTTAAAAAAAGACTCAGTAATTTCCTAAAACAACTGGCCACTGTAGTTTTAATCAAATTTTTCTCAAACAGGAGGAAATCGTGCATTTGTTGGGGACTATTTTCAGCGGTGGATAAATCCACATTTCGTGTTCTACTGAGTATTTGGGGCAGCAGGACGGTGTGTGTGAGATTGAGTCCAAATAAACTACAGTGTGTGTGTTCATGCTAATGAAGGTGGTAGGTAGGTAACAGTGTGGCTCATTGGTGTATTTTAATAGTTTTTGGACAACAGAGGAAGAAGATATGTTTTATTCAGTGAGAAAGGGTTTTCTGTGTGCACCACGGTACATCACAAACCCCTTATACCTAGCTGTCTTTTTCCCTTGTTGTTTTATATTTAGACATTATTTGCTTACAGGTCCTTGTTGTGCACAGCAACATAAATATAAAGATATGAATGGCAGTCTCAGTACTGGAGTAAGAATTCTTGGTGGTCCTCATTGTGACAGTACACATTTTTTTGCCCGTATATTTCTCCTGACTCACTGACTGAGTCATGGAGGCCTGGCTTACAGCAGGAATTCCCCTCTGTCTTCTGCATGAAACACACACACACACACACACATACACTTACCGTCCCCCCCAGGGTTTTGTTCTGGCTCCGGTGATTAGCCACCCACCCCCATCTACCAAACCACACACATACAAATCCACCAAACAGAGTCGTCTTCACTGACCCCTGAGTTAAAGCACACACAGGTGCCACCCATAAAGTCAGTCAATCAGAACACAAGCCAGTCAGTCAATAGATAGTCAGTAAAGTTCTGCACTATATTCTCCCATCACCTGAAAACTGTGTTTTCACTTTACCTGACAGTTTGTCCCAGTGCAGAAGCATCAGTAGTCCTATGTGACTCATACATGCCTGTAAACATGACTCAGTAGTCAGAGCCACCTTTGACCCAGATATCGATATTCAGGGAAATCTATACCACCAGTTTCCCACCTCAAGACCTGGTAACATTTCAGGGAAAATGTCGGTACGGCTGTGTGTGAATGAAAGCAGTAACATTGCAGGGACAAGCACATAAAGGGTTATGTCCGTCTGACGAAAGACGCTTTCATGTGGAGTGAGCGAACCAATCGCAAGACTCCGCTGATGACTCTGAATCCATGAATCGTTTATGGTTCCCTTGCCAGTGCTTTCGCAGATGATTTGATAACTGAATATTAAACACATTACAAGAATATTGACACTGGACAAAAGCAGCTCCTCACCCACCATGTTCCTGAAAACAATAGGAGACGTCTACCATGTGGCATGTGTGAAAAGGCGCAATATGGAAATGGTCCTGAATGTAGCTGCATGTGTAACTAGTGAAAATCACTAGCGCTACCTGAAAGGTTATCCCAGTAATTTACCGGGAACTATGTGTGAAAGAGGCTTATGAGACACATTGAGATTCGCATCAATGCTGAAAGACAAGGTCTTGTCCTGTTCTGGACTGACTCATGCCACACTGGTCATGGGCTGCCCATTAGAGAGAACATTCCCATGCAAATCAGCATTCTTAGTAGTCAGTAGTCATTTTCCAGAACGTGAGTAGACTGGATCAAATTTAATTTCTTCACTCATTAACAGGTCAGGTTGTTTTCAAGGATGTTTGATTGTGCTGTCTCTGTCAGTTAGCATGAATCCTGCGAGTTCATGTTTTTCAGCTATTGAGTTGTCTAGAGATGGATTTAAGGGATGGTGGCTCAGTAGTTAGCTTCCAGGCCTGAATGCCTATTCTTCTTTTGAAAAGTATTCAGTGTACTAATCTGGTTGAGACACTAAGGCTAAAGCTTTCTTGCAGATGTCTCAGAACTCAAGTATGTGAAGTCTAACTTCTGTTTATGCTCCTGCCTTCATTATACAGTATACCTGTAATGCTTTGCCCTTGGTTTCACAGTACAGTAGAGTACAGTTAGCAGACAAACAACAAGCTGTGAATCACTGGATGTTTTTCCCCACTGCTCAGTGCTGAATCATAGAGTCAACATTGCAGTCTCAGCTGCAGCTTTCTCAACAGATTTATGTGAGTGATCAAAGTGTCACAGTTCACCGGTGTGGAGATTTATGCCCCTGTGGTTGTGAAACCATTTTAAACCAGACACCCTTAGTTTGTTATTTTTTCTAGAATTTCTGTGGAGATGTAGAATTACAAAATATTGATGCAATCATGCTTTTGCAGCTTCATGCCGCAGTGGTTTTGAGCTTCTGTGTTTTGAATGGATTCCAATGTAAAGAGGAAGGCTTCAGCTCTTTATCACAAGTATGTTTTGAGCAGAGAAATAAAGATTGTAATCTCTCTGTCGCCCACTCACACACAGTGATCAGAGGGTGTGTCAGCAGGTATTGGCTTAAGTCTTTGCTACCTGTGTAAGTGCAGGTTAGTAAAGCCTTTAAATACAGGTGTGGGCAGCTCTGTGGACATACATTCAGATCCTCTATTGTGCATTGCACTTCTGAAGGTGTTGGGTCACAATCAAGGCCACTTGACACTCCAAATTTCTGAACCGTCACCTTGGTAATGGAACCTGATAGAATTACTGGTTAGCTAAGCGGCTAACAGCTAAGAAAGCAGCAATCTTTTTTTTTTTTTTTTATTATGAGAGCACCTCCTTATTCATGTCAAACTGAATTATGATGTACCTTTCAAAACCCATTTTTGAAAGCTGAAGTTAGACTGGCTGGTTCTGTATCAGTGCTTTTTAGCGCTAGCCTGGTTCCTGAAATAGGTCAGGTGTTTTGCCAAATGATGGCTATTTCAGCCAGTTTCAAACAGTTGACCAATCAGAGGCAGTACGTAGGCAGGATAAAGAAAAATAGTGCCAGTAATATGGCCACAAAAGTGGCAACAAGCTTAAATGAGATGGACGCAGCCATGCAGGTTGTTGTAAGTTGACTTATAGAAAAAACAAAATCAACATATTTATTTGGTCAATGTGAGAATTGTGTTAAATGCTCCTAGCAACCCCTACCACGATTTCCGTGGCAACAGAAAATGACAACAGTAGGGTGGATACGTTAGTCACTATTGAAAGGGTAAAACAAAATAACATCCCCCAATTCCCATACAGAAACTGGCTAACATGATGATGACGTCAGGCTGAATGAATGAAGGGAAAGACAATGACATTCAGTCTGATACAATAGCACCCCGAAATCCCAACATTTGGGATTTGTTGATTTTTCCACCCTGCATTTCTCGCTGTTCAAGGAGGAGCTGTTTTGAACCAGCCAACTATCTGTGTGTGTGCGTGTGTCTGGCAGCTCTTCATAAGTTCCTACCAGGGTTGTCTGTCAACAGGTTAAGCAACACTCAGGCCACGCCTACATAGGTCTAGCCTGTGCTTCAGGCTACACAATCCCTGCTGTTGTTTCTGCTGTTAGTCACAGCCTGAAGGCAGGAATTCTTCAGCTGGGATCATCACTCGTTGAAGCAGCAGTCTTAACTTAGCACTTAGCAGGGCACATGAAGCTGGGGCTGTTTGGAATATCCAGAGTTTGTTGTATTTTTTTAGAACCAAAGGATCCATTATGCCATGTATATTTATAAATGTGCCCCAAGTTTAGTAGTCCCTCCAAATTTGAAGTTTTCAAGACCAAGCTGAAATAACTCTGATGACATCATCAGGGTTGTTTTCTCAGACTTGACTAAGCTCCAGAGCCACAGAAGACATTATCCAACTGTTTTCACATCTTCATGGGTAAAATCAGTTGCGTGCCTCTTTAAGGTTCACAGGTTACAGTTAAGATTCTTTAGTGTTCTTTCCTCTTTAGGTTTGATAAGCATGGCTCTTTGAATTATACTCCTTTAATGGCAAAAATGCAGAATTCTCCACAATTCTAACACCCAAGGTTTACCTTTGTTTGGATCATTGAACACTACAACTCTCCACTGAAACAAAATATAACACATTTTCAGCTTAGAAATGATGGATGACTAATATATAGAGCCCATGTCCTCTGGGCCTGGAAACATGTTGAGAACGTCAGTGTTCTGTAGCAGTCCCAGCTCCAGCTAGATGCTCCACTGGGTGGAGGATTCTTTCTGCTGTTGTACAAATCAGCCGTGCACTCGCAACTATTTCTCAAGAACAGTCTGACGTGCCAAGACAGGAAAAGAGGGAGGGGGGGAAGGGAAGGACGGACTTAAGGAGAAAGAAGTGGAGGTTGGGAGAGAGAGAGAGAGAGGATGGAGGTAAGAAGAGAAAGAAACAAAGAAAGGAAGGAAAATGCTTTATTAGTTGGTTTCTCATCTTTATGATGAAATGCAAGAATCTGGATGTTGTGTGTGTGTGTTGTGACACCTCTGGAATGTGAGGTAATAGGGAGAGTTTTGTGTTTGTATGTAGAGGCTGTGGAATGCTATAGTAAGTGGGACTGTGTGTGTGTGTGTGTGTGTGTGAGAGAGAGAAAGAGAGTGGGGGGCTGGGGGGACAGGCCCAGGCTTGCTTCAGCAAAGCAGGGATACCAAAACATACACGCCTCGGCTATGCAGTGAACAGAGTATCTGCAGGTCCTGGAATAATAAAAAAAACTCTAAAAAAAAAATAAATGCCCCTTCATATTTCTTCATGTCCAAATCCAAACAGAGCCATTAGTACAGTACTAAACACAGGGGCACTTCATCACCCTCAGTCTTTTTCTTTATGTTTACCATAATCTTGGATGGATCTCAGCTCTTAACAGTGTTCATTAATCATGAGCAATGTCACAAATAGGCTGGGTTTTTTTCTGTTGTTCTTTAAAATGGTCCTAAAACTATTACCAGGTACTGAGACCCTGTGATAGAACATTTTACAGAAGAGAGTAAGAGCCATATTGAAAATGATTAGAGTTGAGAATTACCTGAAACATTTTGAGAAACACTACTGAGGAAAAATCATAGAATGTCAAAATTCAGAGAATAATCTCAGAACTTAGAAATGATTTGTCAAATGAACCAAAAAACCAAGTGACCTGCTGGTGGGACAGAAGCTGTTCGATCCCTCAGCAGTTTATTTTAAATTAGTGTAGTGAAGTCTCAAAGTTTCCAGAGATACCAAATATGTCTGAATTTTGGGTAGATGTGTCTAAAATGACCTAGAGTATTTCCTTTAGATAAAATAGTGCAGCCTTAAAAACATTCACTGTGAGTAAACATGCTGATACACAACCTGTATGTATGTTACTGTCACACAGAGTGGAAAGGATTATTTTAACAACCTTAAAGCTACCTTAAGTGGGGAAAAAGGGGAAACGATATGTTACAGGTATGCTGTAACAATATGCAACAGATTGGGTATTCAGAGTCCTATAATCAAGCTAACATGTCAAACATTCTCTGGTTGCAGTTTCTCCAGTGTGAGGGTTTCTTTTTTTTCCGTTTTGTATCTTTGTAAACTGAACATCTTTGTAGAAGAATATGCACTCACACATTAGGTCAGACAAATTACAGTACAAAATAAACAAGGCAGGATTTGCATTGGGAAGAAACGAAACCAAAACACACACACACACACACACACACACACACACAATCCCTCTCTCGTGTTCTTCTGTCATGTGGAGTCTTGTCCAGAGACACTTCATTTGCGAATGTTTTACCACCATCCTTACACACACAAACACACACACAGCAGAGGGATCTCTTGCACACCGCTTCTCTCTTAATGACTGTTTTCTATGTTGTGTGTGGGGAGACAGAAGGTCTTGTGTGTTTTTGCCTTGTCCTTGTACCTTATTGCTTTGTGTGTGTGTGTGTGTGTGTGTCTGTGTCATAGACTGTATATAAAGATGGACGACGCGTCTCCACTTCCTCCCATTGTAAAAAATGAAGCCAAAATGTCCCGGATACAGGAGCTGCCGTCTTGCGCTGGTGACGTCATTTGGAGCCAGAGTCTGCGCAGTAGTGATCCTCGGTGGAGCTGCGGGATCGAGTTCCCACCTATACAGCCGCCTGAGCCAATCACAGCACACTCAGTTGTCAATCATGACGTCACACCCATTTTTATAGCATCAAATAACTAATTAAAACCAAACTGATCAGAAAAACGAACACTTGAACAAACATCAGCGTGATAAGAACTACCTAAAATGACAGAAACCATTTTTGGGAAAAATGTATTTGACGTGTACTTTGACTTTTCAGTTTGGCCCATGTCCCATCCGCTAACATGGAGGAGGCGGGGCTTATGACCTATACTGCATCCAGCCACCAGGGGGCGATCCAGATGTTTTGGCTTCACTTTTGGGGAGTCGTCCATCTTTATATACAGTCTATGGTGTGTCTGTGTGTGTTTGGTATCATCCATTACAGCACCAGCGCATGTCGTGTTTTGCTCACATTGCATCTTACAACAGACTTGAGTTTTTTGCCTCATGTTCTTAGGAATTGATGGGTTGACTGTCCAGATGAGAGGAGCCGCTCTTGACAGGGTTGTACATGCAGTATATGAACATGTTTACAGTCTGGCAGAATAGATTGATATGAATCATGTAGAACAAGTCAAGAATGTTGTGGCTAACATTCTGATGAAGGCTTCTGTGTGCAGACAGGTCAGTGACGGAATTTCACTGACCTTGAGATTGATCATTTGAGGCAGAGTGATGCCTCTCACCAGATCAATGCAAATCTGGTTTTAACTGTACTTTGACTCAAAACACAGTATTTCATCTGGCTGCAGTTTTGCCTAGCTTACAGCAGGACCTGACATCGCCGACATCCATCCGTCTGTCTGTCCAACACTCCAACCAGAGCAAGACGGTGAACAGTTTCATTTTGGACACTCCATGAGCTTTCCTCTAGTGCCACCCTCAAGATCAAATTGTAGTGTTTCAGACAAGATATCTCAGATGTTCATTAGTCAGACTGCAGTTATTAAGGGGATGAAGCCTTTAGATTTGAATGACCACATGACTGTTCCTCTTGTACCATCTTCAGACAGACTTTTACAGTGTTGGCCCCACTGGTAAGGCTCTAAGAACAGTCGAATCATCAGTATAATCATTCTGCCCAACACTTTGCAGCCACATTGCAGCCTGTAGGGCAAGAAGAGGAAAAAAACGTTACTGCTACTGTTCAGTTTTTGTGTTTTTTCTCAAATCTTTGCTTTGTTTTTCTTTTTTCTTTAGAAATCATTGAAATGAAATAAACTTAAAATGGATAATCACTCCTTGGTTATCCTGCTCACGACTTGTAAACATAAGCTATGTATCCTGTGATGAGGAGCCGTGAGTAGACACTGCTTAGCTCTAAAGAGTCGAGAAGAGTTGCTCCAGCCCACCCGAGATAGCCCAGACTCTACCTGATTTACCTTGACTCACCCAGATCCACTCCAGGCTGCCTGGAAGAGCTGTGTGACTCACAGCAGGAGAGCTGGGAGGTGGGCCGAGCAGACGACCGACAGGAGAGCAGGATAGAGAAAAAGACACACAGGGGGAGTGCCATGAAGTGCCTTTTTTTCTGTTTTGCTTTCTCCAATGGGGTGAATAGACACACACAGACACACGCAGACACACACGTAGACACACACAAACTCAAACACACAAAACCTCTTGTGGCAGGCTAGTATTTGCCCCAGGGGTCAAATAGGAGGCAAGAGACAAAGGACATTAAGCCACACACACACACACACACTCACACACACTCACTCACACAGATGAGCGACCTGTCTATACTGAGCTCGCTCCACCAGCTGTTCACATTACTTCCTCCTCAGTGGATAGCTCTCTGTTTCTCCCTTTCGCTCGTCTTTCCTCTTTAGCTGTCAGAGTTTTGCTGGATATTCTAAAACAAAAATGTCACGAAACCTCACTGATTTTAGTCTTGATAGTTAAATGGATCATCACATTAACTGGTAGTCAAGTATCTGTTTAAAGCTGTCAATACATGAAACAACAGCTCACGCCACTGGTGTGGTCTACAAGCAGTGTAGACCACACCAGTGTCATGTTTTGCATATCACATAAACTTATGTGTTGATTAATTAATGAATTGTTTGGTTAATAACATTTCTGACAATAGTGGAGAATACCCATCAGTTTCTCAGAGCTGAAGGACATCTTCAAATGTTTTGTCTTTGTCCGACCAACAGTCCCAAACCCAAAGATATTCACCTTACAATGATATAAAGCAGAGAAAAGCAGAACAATGGTTTGCATTTTACGTGATATATGGACTAATGGCTTCAGCATCACACGGTGGTGTAGATTTGTGAATAGTGTTTCACTTACCTTTGAGGTAGCCACTGGTTTCTGTTTTGTTTGTATGTGTAAAAATAAGAATGAAAACCAATCAATGGTTCATCATGTATTTAATGAAAACTAATGACTGGTCAGCAGTGATGTTCTAAAATGAGATAAAACATGAAAACCACTGATATGGTTGTTTTAAAGGGAATGAAAAAAAAAAAGAATTCAAGTCATTGTGACCTGAGCTAAAAATAACCTCTGTGGAAGGTTGGATTTACACCCTTTTGTCCAAAAGGTGTGACGATTGACCAGAACTATGTGTGCATGCTTGATCAAGAGCTTTCATTCAAAATTCACTTCTCAGTAATATTACAGGGATGAGAGAAATTCACAGCATCTCTCCTGGAGACAGAGTTCATGTTACGTGCTAGTTGCATGCATAACTGGTGCATTAAAATGGTTTGTGTCAAGTCTCTATAAATGATGAGTTGATCAAAGTATCTGCTTGCTTTTAAAGTTGAAGGTTTTTATAGACATCTAGATATTGTATATACATCAGTATTTATTTAGGTAGGAAAACAAGCACACAATGACCAAACATCACTAGGGCAGAACAAAGTAGAAAAGTCTTACTATGGGATTTCTTAAGCCTTGCTCTGCTTACAGAATCAGCAGAGTGACAAAAATTTCCAATGTTACTATAATATACTGCTTTGGAAGTTATTTATTGGGATTCTGTCAGATGTTTAGTTCTCCATGTGAGATCATCTCAGTGCTTCACTTAACCTTCAGCCTTTAAACCCCTCTGTTCCTCTTTAGCCTCTCTTTTGTCAGTCCTCTGCTGTCTTTCATCCTCTGTCGTCTCCCTGACGAGACGACACCATTGAAGTTTTGGCGGCGCGCTGCAGCAGCTGATTGTCCCGGCAACGGTCGCCCTGGTAACATCACATTGTTGGAGCCTGTTGCTACTGGGATTTATCCCGAGAGGTCTGGGAAATGTGATTATCTCCCACTGTGTTCTCATTTCTCCACACTCCCAGACTGCCCCTGTAGAGTGGAGGTACAAGTGGCTTTCTCACGCTGATTAACAAACAAAGATGTTTGAGGGCTTCCAGCCATGTCTGCACAGAGCTGATGGGCTTTTTAAAGGTTGAAGCTGTGGATTTAGCACCAGAAGTGCTTAACTAATGTTTACTCCCAGAATAGTGCATGCCAAAATGTTAGGTAGTACACCTAAAAACCTTGATAACAGCTACGTTTTACTTCACCTTCTTCACAATGGTCTGTTGGTCCATCAAGCGCTCTGGTCCAGCACAAAGTATCTCTATACCTACTAGCTGGATGGCAGTTTACTAATGATGCTCGTGCTCCTCAGAGGATCAATCCTGATGTTTTTGGCAACCCTCTGACCTTTCTTGCATCCTTCCATTGTGGATGCTCTAAAAGCTTTTCCTCTGTGTTTTCTTGTGCTGGCTACAGCACATGCACTGTGACCTGAATGACCCTAAGTGACTACACATTCCAGACCACAAGTCAAAGCGTCAAATGTCATTGGTTTGTGTGCAGCTTTGCCTTGCGTTGCTGCTTGTGGGTGGAAAATATAACTGTGTCCTTCATGGGTCTAACATTTTGGATCTGATCCAAAATGGATTCATGGAAAACCTATCATGCATAAATTGACCAGTTGACCAAGACCAATCTGAAAGGGAATATACGCATATATATACGCATATCTCTCTCTCTCTCTCTCTCTCTCTCTCTCTCTCTATATATATATATATATATATATATATATATATATATATATATATATATATATATATATATATATATGTGTATATATATATATGTGTGTGTATATATATGTGTGTATATATATGTATGTATATATATATATATATATGTATATGTATGTATATATATGTATATATATGTGTATATATATATATATATGTATATATGTGTATATATATATATATAAACTGAGGGGACCCTACTGTATCCTGGTTCTTTCTTCTGTGTTGCAGCAAACCAATGACTGAAGGAGGTGTTGTTTTTTCATTTATGCAAAAGTTGATGATGCTTTGACTTGAGCTTTGTGGTGCATTTCATATGTCTACCGTAACGTAAGATCTAGAAGCGTGATGGGAAAACTACAACCTTCTCAAGTTGTCCTTTTTTTCTGTAACAGCCGCTGTTCTAACCTAGCATGTAGCTGATGTTCAAGTCTTTACAGTAAAACATTCAAATAGAAATACATAAACAAAGGTGAAACAAGGCCCACACAATCTTGTTCTTGTCATGGTGAGTCAGTATTTAGACCATCACAGTGCAGTATGACTATCCAAAAGGAATGAAAACTGAATGCTTCTTGGATCATTAGTCTTGTGTTTAGTTGCTGCTGTCGGACAGGAGTTGGACTTGTTTGAGTTGACCAAATTGGAAGCTCATACTCACAAAGACACATCCTGGATCCAATAACATGTCTTCATGACAACACCTGACACTCAGACCATGCTGCTGTTTCTCTGGAGTATATGATGATCTGTAGCAGTCGTTCAGCAGCGGTCAGAAGTGAGGAAATGTTTAGAAAAAGTTCTGAAAGAAACTGCATCTGAAACCTCGTACTGAGGAAAACCATGTCAGTTCACCACTACCATGTACTTTACAGAGAGGTACACGAGCAAATGTCACAGCTTCACATTTCTGCTCAACTCTCTCTCTCTCTCTCTCTCTCTCTGACTGTGACTCACTGTCTCTCTCACTGTCTCTCTGTGTTTTACAAAGATGTGCTATGATTCCTATAGTCACCTCTGTTTGTTGCGACAACATATTCAGATCCAACAGACTGTGGCTTTGATCTTGACACACATGCACACTGCTGTAGAGAAACTGCTGGGAAGAAGAAGAAATTGTCTGGCTGGGTATTGTCATCAGTGCCAACATGATCCCTGAGTTTCAGTATCACTACCAAAATGATCCTTTTTTTCAACACCTTACGTTTTATACAAACCCTTTTTTTCATTTTAATTTTAATTTTAATTATGTGATTAAAGATAAGAAGATTAAACATCTGACCAGATACTCAGTGCTAGCTTTCATTTGTTGACAGTTTTCAATACTCAATACATATTTTGGTACCAGAAAATATTGAATTTCAGTACTTTAATCATTTTACATCAAAATTGCAATTTTCACATTTCAAGAGTTAGGATTTTAATCATATTATTAACAATGTCTTAACATGTAAAAAAAGTGTCTGAAGCGACCGCCAGTTTCTCGGGCTATAAACAAAACTGTTGCCGGCAAGTTTAGTCAGCTGCAACTAATTCATGTAAATTCTGTGAGTTAGCCGAACTACAAATTAGCAACTAGTTAGCTAGGTAGTGGTTGAGTGAATGACTGACAGCTGGTAGATGGTGAACTGTAGTCGGAAGCTCCAAGTTCCTCAACAACAAGCAACCATTATCAGCTACATCATTTATAGAAACAAGTTTGTTATTATGCTTTACAAGTGTACAGTTGTTTAATTCTTTATTGATTACCAATGCAGATGTTATCGTTAATTAGGGCCTGAGCACGAAGTCGTGCGAGATCCTACACACACACACACACACACACACACACACACACACACACACACACACACACACACACACACACACACACTGTCTTAAGTATTTTTGAGAGGACAGAGAAACCAGCATGACCATAGATGAACATGAAAACATGATAGAGGACTCTCAGCATAATTTCTTTTCTTCTCATTCAACTAACACGCTGTGAAAAACACTTCAACGGTGTGCCTAAGTGTTATAGTGTTAGGGAAAACCAAGATAATTTTATTTTTTATGGGCGCTGAGATGAATGATCTATGAATGATTTATAAAATGATTGTGTTTGCCGACCCTCACGGCCCAACAACCAGCCCTGCCTGCTGGGAATCTTCCCGTTTCTCCTGGTTAACCTCTGTGTGCCCGGTGTCCGGATGCTGCACTCCCCGACGTGCACAGATGTGCGATGGCCTGTTTATCGCTGCTTGCAGCTTTAATTTAAATTGCAGTCACAATGTTGGTCAGAAAAATGAAGCCCTATTCTACCCCAGCACTAGAAGATACTGCCATACAGTGAGTGAGAGAAAGAGAGATAATGTGTGCTATAAAACAGATGCAGTCATTAACATGATTCAGTCTCATTATTAAACCGATTCCTTTTGATGGCAGCTACATTTGGGGAGCAGCTAACTCCACTCTGAAACTTGGGCTGAATGTGGCCTGGACAAACCCAGTGACAGAAATAGAGAGAGCATGAGAATCTATTCAGGGTGATCCTAAGACCTCAGGGTCAAGTCACTGACTCATCGTCCAATCAGGAGGGTGTGTGAATCATCCTCGGAGCACTTCCTGTTTCTCTGGACACTGGAATGACCTTAAGAGGGGGATTTCTGTGTGTGTGTGTATGTGTGTGTGTGTGTGTGTGTGTGTGTGAACAATAAGATTTTTAAGAGTGATTCCTGTCCAGGTGTCCAATTCTAATACTGCCCTTGTGTGTTGGTGTTATCCTCCTGTGTGTGTGTGTGTGTGTGTGTGTGTGTGTGTGTGTGTGTGTGTGTGTGTGTGTGTGTGTGTTAGTGTGACTGTGTGTGGGCATGTATGTGTGAGAGAGAGTGACCCTAGTCTGGCCTCAGTAGCTGGGTTTATTTCTCTGTAGAGACTTAGTGAGAGAAAGAGCAGAGAACAGACAGAGAAGTTCATTCATCATCCACTCAGCACCCACACGAGAAACAGAGCTGGTGGGCAGCGGCTCTGGAGTGTGTGTGCACGTACAGTACACCCATACTGATCATACCATTAGCCAGATGGTTGTGCAAATCCAAAATATACACAATGCCAGAAATATAAACCATACACACAGACACATAGAAATATTCTGTTTTTAATAACAATGTGTATCTGATATGGTTTTTCTAAAAGTTCAATTATCTTGTGAAAAATTCTTAAAATGACATTTACTCCCTCCATCACTGAAAAATCCAGAATCTATAAATATACAAATATTGTTCATTTCAAAAGTTAAACTGCTGGACACAAGACGTCTCCTACTTCACTGAAGAGTCCATTCTCAGTGTATGCACTCCGGAGTTTCCACATCACACTGTAAGTTACATACTGGACCATGACTGGCTCCTAGATTGGTTCCATCCCTAGTTGGTTAGTCCTGCTGGTATGTTACACTGAGATTTAAGATGAGCACAGAGACATATTTTCCCTTCAGCAGATGAAGGTGAGAACAGCCCTTGTGTCAAACTCTGCACATACATCATTCTGCACAGTGAAGCTGAAACATGCAAGTGATGGAACAAGAGGCAAAACGCTTTGACTGGAGGGGGACCTCAGTCAGACTGAGGCAGTCAGACTGAAGAAGAAAAGCAGGTACCTAGAAAAGAAATCTGATTTTTGATCACAAAGTAACTGAACATAATCACATCCCATAATTGTGGAGGAGTGTGTGGCATGTAATGTTTTCCCTGTAAAAGGGAATTTACTGCCAGTGAATGAATTTGACGAAGTGAGTATATTAGGGTTGAGTGTCTTACTCTGTCTCATTCCCAGCCCACTCTGAAGCAATGAACAGGCCTCCAGTGCAGTCAAAGAAAAGTGCGACTATAAATCTGGAAGCCAATTACATGGCCTCATTTAAATGGGCAGTGCTTTGTGCTTAGGTTGGGGGTGGGGGGGGCGGAGCTGGCATGGGGTCAGTACAGGCTGTACTAGTCTGTGATACTTGGGGTGGAACTCAGATACAGAGATGGAGGAGAGCAGATCCAGTTCAGACGTGGACGACAAATATTGGTTTAGTTTCAAAGAGAGACTGAGGGGAGGTGTTTCTGTTTGCATGCTGGGTTTCCACACAGATGGGTGTGTGTGTGTGTGTGTGTGTGTGTGTGGACTGAAACTGCCAAGTAACTATATTTTGTTTCTATTGGTTTCTAATGGTAATCTCTGTTACCATTCCCATCATGTAGAATTTCAAACTTTTTGACCCTAGTACGAGTGTACTGTTGCTGTGTACTGCATGTGCATGTGCTGTTGCTGTGGGCAATAAATGATGATAATGTATGCAAAACCTCAACTCTAATGCAAGATGATCTCTATTCTGTTCACTAAATGTTAGAAAACTACAGATCAGATGCATTTAAATATGGAATACACTTTTATTACACAACTACTTCATTTCTGGTTTTATGTTGGCTTGTCCAGATGAGACTTATCCATGATCAAACAGTAACAGCAGTTCAGTGTCCTTGTACTTTGTCCTCTCTTCGGCTGCATGGTAACACATGTAACAGCGTGTCATTTATGAAGAAGAATTAGAAAATGGCTAAATGCTGTAGCTGCCATCCTAATTATGTGCACAGCTGTGGCTGGGATCTTTCAGTTTTTCACACATGTAGACAGACACACAGCACAAGAACATTTAATATAGCTGCTTAGAGCTGCATTAGTGGATAGAAAGAAAATGAATTGCCAACTATTTTGACAATCGATTAATCGTTTCAGTCATTTTTCAAGCAGAAATGTCAACCATTTGCTGCTTCCAGCTTCTTAAATGGGAGGATTTGCTGCTTTTCTTTGTCATTTCTGACAGTAAATGAAGTCTTTGGGTTTTGGACTGTTGGTCGGACAAAAGAAGCAATCTGAAGATGTCATCATTTTGGGCTCTGGGAAACTGTGATGAGCATATTTCACCATTTTTTGACATTTTGTAGATTATAGTGAAAATAATTGGTAGATTAATCGATAATGAAAATAATGCTTAGTTGCAGCCTTATAGCAGCTGTGTTCCAATTCCATACTGCATACTCATTCTAAGCAGTGTGTAGTCTGTTTAGACTGGAATAGTAACTAATTAAATATGAGAATGCATACTAACTGCACTACATTTTTGAGAGTGCTGTTGTTGGACACCATTGGCCCCTAATGCATTGCACAAATGAGTAGAGGAGCTACTCACAGCTGCAAACACATTGCTGATGGTGGTGAGGCAGCTCCAGGAAGATCTTGGAAAATACATATTAAATCTTTAGAAAACCGTTTTGCTTTTGAGACAACAAAGAATATGACTGTGACACCAGAGACCACGGTTTACATCCTGATTTCTACCAACAGCCGCTGTTGGTTTCTTTTAACCAGAGCCACAACCCTAACCCTAACCCTAAGCAAGTCATGTGCCTAAACCTAACCAAACCTTAAGCGTGGAAAATCATCAAAGTCATTTTATAAGGTAATTACAAACAACCTATTTTGCGGAGTGGTTTGGAGGACTTCTTGCATCATTTCCTGCACAAAATGGTACAGTGCATTGAATTCCTTTGTACTAACTTAAGTCCGACTCATACAAGATTTTTGATATAGATATTAGAGTTTTAAAAAATCTCATAATCATATATCATCCAATATATTTTAATTAAAAAAAATGTTTGATAAGGTTTCTCTACATTTGTTTTAAAGGAATTGTGACCAAGATATGACATTTTAAAGTTGAAAATGGAGAAACAGGCTGTATGCAAAACCGCCTACAGCATACTACCGACAAACACAGTATGAAGTAAATACTACATACAGTACATGGAGTATGTACTACATATATACTGCTTTTCATAGTAGTATGCAGTATGAAACTGTCAACTGTAAAAATCATGGACTTTTGTGTTGTCAGCCACAGGTTTCTGGATTTAAGTTAACACATAGATAACACTCACCACCACCTGTTTAAGTTGTAGGAGACAGAGAATCCTAATATGGTTTGGAGGGCGCTGTGGTGAAGTGCTTGTCCATCCACTGTGCTTGGCATAGATTATTTTTTTTAAATGATTTTGACAAAACTTGGTACTCCAGGATTTTCAAAACTTTAGGCTGCAGCAAAGACATTTTGAAATTCAAGCAACTTTACCACATTGCAAGTTGAAAACCATGAGACTTATGGCTCCTATCCACCTTTCACTGCCAAATCAACCATTAGAACTGTCTGTCATGTTCAAAAGTTTTCATTTAGTCGCTGATTTCAAGTTCTGACTGTGTCTTTCATATGATCTCCCAGTACAGGGACCAACAAATGCCAGAAACAGAAATGATGAGGAGACAGTGCACTTGTCCCTACAACATTCTAACAACACAGACTTGAAACTTTGAATAGACGGCTGTGAACCACACAAAAAGCTGTTTGTCTTCCAGCACTTTTGTAGACTCTGTTGCTTTCTCTGCAGTTCTTCTTCTTCTACATATTAACAGCCCACAGAGCGACAGATATCTCACTAACCGGCTTGACATGTCACATGTTGTCTTGTTTTGTTGAAGCTACATTTACATTACATTTCTTACATATTTCCGTCTCTCCTTCTTCTACAGAACGTGTTGGCCAAGGCCTTGTATGACAATGTGGCGGAGTCTCCGGACGAGCTGTCCTTCCGCAAGGGCGACATCATGACAGTGTTGGAGCGTGACACGCAGGGATTGGACGGCTGGTGGCTCTGCTCCCTCCACGGTCGCCAAGGCATTGTCCCCGGCAACCGTCTCAAAATCCTAGTCGGCATGTATGACAGCAAGCAGCAGCAACCGGCCACGCCTTCCACGCCAGATCCAGCCTCTTCCTGTCCCCCCTCCCATCTGCAGCGACCCCTCCCTCCTCAGAGCAGCTACGCCAAACCAACACCTGCTCCGTCATCTGCCAACAAGCCCCTCCCCTCAACTCAGTACACATCTATGCACACGGCCTACTCCACCCCCAGCCCCGCACAGCCCAACCCTGACTCTGTCTACATGATGCCCCCCTCCCACAGCTCCAAACCAAGTCCCCAAAGTCTGTACCAGGTCCCCTCTGGGCCAAGTGGACCCCCTCCACAGGCCCAGCCAGGACCCCCCAGCAAGGCCCCAGCTCTAGCCCAGAGACAGTACCAGCTGCCTGTGCAGGACATCTACCAAGTGCCCCCCTCTGTAGGCCCAGGGCCAGGCCAGGGAGCAGCCCCAGCTGGGGGGACAGGAGCAGGGCAGGATGTATACCAGGTGCCCCCTTCCCTGGAAAAGAGGAACTGGGAGAGCAGCAGCAAGCCACTGGGCAAGGTAAGGAAGGAAGCAAGGAAAGGAAGGAAGGAATATTATTGGATGGACATATGCTCTTAGTTTATAGAAACTGAAAGAAAGAAAGAAAGAAAGAAAGAAAGGAGGAGAGGATAGAAGCAAGGCACCAAGAGAGAAAGCTTTAAATGATAGAAAGGAAAGGAAATGGAGGAAAGAAGAAAGGGAATCAAGGAGACAGAAAGAAATAGAGAGAGACTATATTGCTGATGTCAGTTTAAAAATGAATCTTCATGAATCTCGAAGCAACAGATCAGAATAGAGCATAGTTTCACTGTTCCTGACCTCAGCTGTGGGTGTTTTTGTATTATGCGCACACACACACACACACACTTCCTGCTATTGTTTGCTGTTATATGTGTGTCTGTTTTATGTCAAACCAAAAATTCAAGGTTGTTGTTTGTGCTGTGTGATATTGTTTGCAGATATTTGGCTGTTAAATGTTGGATATGAGCCAGTCAGTATCATCTGCAGTAGTGTATCACAGAGTTTTCTAAAGGTGTGGTCATTCACCCTGACAGTGCAGCTAACTCTAAATTGATTTTTTTTATTCTGGGTCTCAGTGGAGAGTTTCTGGTGAGTTTTCACACTTTGGCTGGTTGGAGTGATTCAGAGAGTTCAGTACGAGAAATGAAGTGTGAAAGCTTTACATTACACAGTGATACAGACAGGTGGTTAACCTGCTGACCAAAACTACAGTGTAGCCCTTTTTAGATGTGGAATACATAACATTGCTGGCTTTATCAAGCTGTTAAAGTAATAGCCTTTTGTCATTCAGACATACAGTAGCTGTTTTTTACGTTCATGTTCCTGATGGCTTTATTCAGACATGACAGGACCGCTACGGAAGGAAACTTGTGCTTGCAATATTTGGCACCTAGTGCACGAGAGAAAGTGGTATCACAGCGGTGAGTTGAGTTTAATAATTTGAAGAAAGAAGATTTTCTGTTTTCTGTTTTCTCACAGGCAGAGAGTTTATTTTGAAGACTTAATTAAAGACCATCATGAGCACTAGGGACCCACCAGGGACTCACCCCCGCTTAGTCTCCTGTGAACCTCCAAGAAAATTTTCTGTTTAATCAGTTTAATCACCAGATAATTCCACTACTAAATTGCTAATATCCAAGTATAGAGTGACAAAACATTAAGTTGGTGCTTTTGGTTAGTTCCTCTTTGCTCACATGCTGTAGCCTGTCTGGAGCATTTTGTAGGGTGATTCTTTTTTTTCCAATTTTTAATAGATGTTAGAATCGATATTCTTTTATTATATATTCATAAAATATATGAATAATATATATGAATATATGAATAATATTTTATGTACCACTTTTATATGCAGTAATGATGCTGCTGAAATAAAACTCAGAAAGACTGACTGACGCTGATGTGATGTGCATTGTTTTTGGAAATATGACTCATGATAAACTCATTTATTCATCCACGCAGTTGGCATGAATGAAACTTGAAAATATACGGGTAGGGTAGGGAGACTACTGGCCTGATTCTGACTGTGGTTTGTTTAAACACTTTTGGCCCAGTCACAACTGCCGAAGAATCTTCCTAACAATGTAAAATCAGCTCATTTACAGTGTTTCATAGTTTATAGTTTATAGAATCCCATAGCGACGTTTACCTTAGTGAATTTAAGTCTTCACACTCCACATCACAGTTGGATGGATTGAAACAATCTGCTAAACAGTTCCTTGTGTGTGTGTGTTGTGTGTGTATGTGTGTGTGCAGAGAAGGACCAGTGAAATAATAAGATTGTTAATAATTCAGCTCCGATCTGGTTGGGTGAGTAAGCACTTTACTGCACCAGCAGGTGACAAGCTGTGTGTGTGTGTCTGTGTGTGTGCGTGAATGTGCGTGCATGTGCGTGTGTGTGTACTCTGGGGAAGCCCCTCCAGGCTTGCTGTGGTGCAGTGAGCCATATACCACTGTGTGTGTGTGTGTGTGTGTGTGTGGTGATGGTGATGTTGGGTCCAGCTGCTCCCCTGCTCCTTAACATATGAACTCATTCCTTGTTCCTCTGTCTGTCTCTCACTGCTTCATAATAAATTCATATGCAGGAACTAAAATGTGTAACAGTGAAATGCTTTATCATAAATTCAGTAGGGATGTTGTATTGTGTCCTCTGTGCCCTGCAGTTACTAAAAGAAAAAGAAAAAAACCCTCTCCAACAGCGTCATTGGACATTAAAGGCGGATATGTGGTGTCTCAGAACAAGGTCAGACACTGCATCATCCACCAAGCTGAAAAAGCCCTATTTGTACTTTTTTAGAACATGGGCTGAGACATGCATGCTGAGCCATGCAGGGAGCAACTGCAAATAGATCTTGTAATGTGCACACAGCATGACAGATTTTTGTATAGGACAGCATGGCATGGTAAAAGCAGTTTACTTTGATGATGTGTTGGAGGTAGAGCCTGATGTCTGCAGCTCGCCATCTAACAGCTCACTGTGGCTGTTTGTTCTTGTACTATTCCTCCCTGCAATATTTAAAACATATCCAATGGCAGCACTGCTTACTCGTGAAAAATTACTGAAAAAAACTGAAGACATCTAGGGGTCAATATTGAATCAAAGTCATAGTGCCACCTAGTGACAACAGGAAGTTACAGGACCTATATTTTTAATCACTACTCCTAGCAGGTTAACCAGATCCACCTCAAATTTGGTCAGCAAAGTCTTAAGACCTTGATGATGCTTCACTGTGAGTTTTCATCAAACGGCGTTGCCATGACAACGCATTGTTCACCAAGAAACACGAAGCTGTTTTTGAGGGGCTAGGGATGCTTGAAAACTCACCAAACTTTGTACATGCATCATCAGTGGCACAAATAAGATAAGATAAGATAAGCCTTTATTGTCCCACAGCGGGGAAATTTTCAGCGTTACAGCAGCCAGCAAAAGTGTCATATATAGAAATACAATAAAAATAAATAGAAAAATAGTCCTGTACACAGTATAGACAGAAATAAATAATAGAGTGACTGAGTGCAGTTGTAAGTATGAACAAATAGATAAGATAAAAATATTGCACATATATAATATACATGTATATGAAAAATATTTCACAGCAACATATGAAGTAGCATCATGAACATGATAACATCATGAATAAAATATATGCATGAAGATAGTGCACAGCAGTAGATGAAGTATAGTAGTGAACAGTCTGCACACTGACAGTCAAGTGTAGATTACCGGGAGTTGTACTGATTATAGAGTCTGACAGCAGCAGGCAGGAAGGACCTACGGTACCTCTCCTTCAGACACCGAGGGTGGAGCAGCTGGTCGCTGAAGGAGCTGCCCAGTTCTGATAGAGTGACATGTAGGGGGTGGAAAGTGTTCTCCAGTAGTGATGATCGCTTGGCCACCATTCTCCTGCCTCCCACCACCTCCACTGGGTCCAGAGGGCATCCAAGGACAGAGCTGGCCTTCTTTACCAGTCTGTCCAGTCTCTTTCTATCCCTGGAAGAGATGCCACTGGCCCAACAGGTCACCCCATACAAGACAGCTGATGCCACCACAGAGTCATAGAAAGTCCTCAGGAGCGCACCCTGCACTCCAAAAGATCTTAGTCTCCTGAGCAAAAAGAGACGGCTCTGGCCCTTCTTAAACAGAGCGTCCGTATTGTCTGACCAGTCCAGTTTGTTGTTCAAGTGAACACCCAGATACTTGTACGATCTCACAATCTCAATGTCCGTTCCCTGGATGTTCACTGGTGTAGGTGGAGGGAGTTTGCGCCTGCCGAAGTCCACCACGAGCTCTTTGGTTTTACCCGCGTTGATCTGGAGGCGGTTCTGCTGACACCAACCCACAAAGCCCTGGGTCAGTTCTCTGTACTCCCTATCATCCCTGTCGGTGATGAGGCCGACGATGGCAGAGTCGTCAGAGAACTTCTGCAGGTGACAGTTCGAAGTGTTATGGGTGAAGTCCGCTGTGTAGAAGGTGAACAGGAAAAGCACCAGAACAGTTCTCTGTGGAGCCCCTGTGCTGCAGAGAAGTGTGTCAGACACACAGTCCTGTAACCTCACATACTGTGGTCGGTTTGTGAGATAGTCCAGGATCCATGCTGCCAGGTGATGGTCCACCCCAGCGTGCTCCAACTTGTCCCCCAGAATCCTGGGCTGGATGGTGTTAAAGCACTGGAGAAATCAAAAAACATGATCCTCACAGTGTTTCCAGCCTTTTCTAGGTGAGAGAGGGATGTGTGAAGTAGGTAAATGACAGCGTCATCCACCCCAATGCCGGGTTGGTAGGCAAACTGCAGAGGGTCCATACATGGGCTCACCAGCGGACGCAGGTGGACAAGGACCAGTCTCTCCAGGGTCTTCATCAGGTGAGAGGTCAATGCCACTGGCCTATAGCCATTGAGGTCCTTGGGGTGTGGGGTCTTCGGCACAGGAACCAGACACGATGTTTTCCACAGTTTTGGCACCCTCCCCAGCTTCAGACTCAGGTTGAACAGGTGCTCAACAATCCCACACAGCTGGTCCGCACAGGACTTCAGAAGTCTGGAGCTGATGCCGTCTGGGCCCGCCGCCTTCCTCACCCTTATCTTCCTCAGTTCGTTTCTCACCTGGGATGTTGTGAGGAACAGCCAGTTGAGCTTGTAGGGGGCATGAGGGCTGAATGGGGGGTGTTTGCGGGTGTGAAATGGGGAGATGGGCCCAGCCCAGGCTGTGGTGTGGGTGTATTAAGTGGCTGTAAGCTGAGGGCTGTGGGGAGTGATGAGTGGTGAGATGAGGGAGGGGGGGATGCAGGCAGGGAGGGTAGATGGTAATGATGGTTGCAGAGGAGACGGGGCAGGGGGAGGGGTAGATGCCTGATCGAATCTGTTGAAGAATACGTTCAGGTCATTTGCCCACTTCTGATCCCCCGCAGGCCGGGGCTTGGAGTCCATATGGCCCAAGATGGTTTTAATGCCCCTCCAAACTCCTCTGGTGTTATTTTTCTGCAGTTGACTCTCCAACTTCCTCCTGTAGCTGTTTTTCCCCTCCCTGATCCTCCTCCTTAGCTCTCGCTGAACTCTCTTCAACTCATCCTTGTTACCCGATACAAAAACTCTCTTTTTTTCCTTGAGGAGAGCCTTAGTATCAGGAGTGATCCAGGGTTTATTGTTGGCGAAACAACGTACAGTCCTGGTGGGGACGGTGTTTTCCACACAGAAGTTTATGTAGTCCGTCAGACAGTCTGTGAGGTTGTCAATATCCTCCCCATGAGCGTCACTAAAAATGTCCCATACAGTAGTGTCAAAACAGTCCTTCAAAGCATCCTCTGCTCCGTTAGACCACTTCTTCACTGTGCGTGGGACAGCAGGCAGCCTGCGCACAAGAGGTCTGTAGACAGGCCTGAGATGCACAAGGTTGTGATCAGATCTGCCCGGGGGGGGGAGACTCAATGAGATGTATGCATCCTTGGTGTTGGCATAACATAAGTCCAGTATTCTGTTGTCTCTGGTATGGCACGTAACATACTGAGTGAATGTGGGTAGAGAGGAAGACGGAGGGGCATGATTAAAATCACCAGAGATGACGAGGAGGGCATTTGGGTGTTGTGTCTGCAGCCTGCTTACTGCTGAGAGCAGGACATCACAGGCTGCCTCAGCGTTAGCAGAGGGGGGGGATGTAAGCTACCATCACGATGGCATGCGAGAATTCCCTCGGTAGATAGTATGGCCTCATGCTAACAGCTAGCAGTTCAATGTTCTTGTCGCAGGTTTGCTCTTTAACAGTGATGTGCCCAGGGTTACACCATCTGTCATTAACAAACACTGCCAGCCCTCCTCCCTTCCTCTTACCGCTCTCCATCGTCCTGTCCGCCCGAAAAAGTTGGAAGCCATTCACCGAAACGTCCGTATCCGGAGTTAGCGCGGTTAGCCAAGTCTCCGTCAATAGCATGATGCTACACTCCCGGTATTCCCTCTGATGCCGGGTCAGCGCCGCCAGCTCGTCCATCTTGTTGGTGATAGATCTTACATTCCCCATGATAATCGATGGGAGGACGGGTGTATAACGTCTTCTCCTGGCGCGGCGCTGAGCCCCCGCTCGGCTTCCCCGTCTCCTCCTCCTAAGCTCGCGGGGCACATCAGGTCTCTCCCCGGGTGGTAGCACCGCTGTATGACGGAGAGCTAACAGCTGATCCCTGGTGTAAACAATGGAGTCACCATGGCTGCCGACGGTAACTATGGACGCTGTCTCTAAGGGCATCAACAGTCTTGTTTCCATAAAGGATAAACAAAATGTCCAAAAAACTCCAAAGATGCCAAAAAGTAGCAATATAACAAGTACTAAAAATACATAGCAAATACATACAGATATATAGCAAAAAAAAAAAACGAGTATACTTCACTAGGAAACTAGTAAACTCAAAATAACTCAAACCACGAACGGGAGCTGCTGCAACAGGCTGCCACTCACAGCGGCGCCGGAACAAAAAATTTTTTTACATCTGATATGGGTCTTGGACATGGGTGTGGCAAAATGGTTCAATAGTGCCCCCTACAAATTTTCAAAATCAAAGCCCCCCCATTATTTGTTGAAATAATAAGAACAATTCCTTCAGTTTCAATAGAGTCCTCGCACGACTTCGTGCTTGGGATTGTGTTGTCATGTTACATACAAGATATTCCATGATGTAATGCCATGACATCTCCTGAGTCATACTCCCTGGAGGAAAAACTCTTTAGTAATGTTAGTATGTGTTTGTTTCTCCAAAATGTTCATATTGTTGGGTATAATGAATATTACAGCCTGTAGTAGCCACTACCAAAGCAAGACTCTTGGTGTTGTTTGTAGTAGCTGGGTATTGTTCCATAGTGGTTGAACTCATATAGTGTCATCTTAATTAACTCTAAAGGGAGTTACGTGTAACAGTGAAGTCACACCCTGGGTCTACATCTAGCCAGGGAGAGACCAACACAGGGAAAAGTGATGGAGTGGTGTCCCAGAGGCTAGTATATGTTTACCTATGCAGTGTCACTACAGTATTTACAGTGAGATAACAGTGGGAGGTGTCCATCTGAGAAAAGATATGTCAGACAGTATCGCAGCAGAAATCACATGTATTTTACGTAACTGCTGACCATTTTCCAAAGTAGGCTCTAGTATTTTAGATGTTTGAATGTGTTTTTCTACCTTCCAGGCAGCCGTTAGTTTTTATTTCAGTGTGGAATTATAGGCTGCATTTTTAAGTACACTGCATGGCCAAATGTGTGCGGCCACTCGAACATTCCAGCCATATGTGATAGTTAAACTTGTCATTCTAAACTGGGGCCATTAATGTGCAGAGTAGAGCCTCCACTCTTTTCAATTCAATTCAGTTCAATTCAGTTTTATTTATATAGCGCCATATCATAACAAAGTTATCTCAGGGCACTTTTTCGAATAGAGCAGGTCTAGACCGACTCTATATTTATAGAGACCCAACAGTTCCCACCATGAGCAGCACTAGGCAACAGTAGCAAGGAAAAACTCCCTTTTAACAGGTAGAAACCTCAAGCAGAACCAGGCTCTGGGTGGGCAGTCATCTGCCTCAACCGGTTGGGTTGAGAGAGAGAGGGAGAGAGAGAGAGAGAGAGAGCACAAGTAAAGAGAACATACAGTAGTACAGTACAGTTCTACATAGAGATGTAAAGTAATAGTTGTGGTAATGGTATTGATGCTAATATTAATAAAAATAATACTATTAGCAGTATAGTAATAGTAATACTAATAATAAGAGCAATAACAATAATAGCAGCAGCGGCTGTTGAGCAGGAACACAGGGCAGCAGGTGGCTGCAACCATAGATCCAGACTCTACAGCTCCGGATGCAGAAACACCTGCAGAAAGCAACAGAAGTAGAGAGAGAGAGAGAGAGAAAGAGGAGAGAAAGCACACAACTACGGGAAGAAGTTGAATTAGTAACAAGCATTGATGGGATAAGAGTGCCTACAAATGGAGAGGGAGAGGAGGAGAGAGGAGCTCAGTGCATCATAGGAAGTCCCCCGGCAGTCTAGGCCTATAGCAGCATAACTAAGGGGTGGCTCAGGGGTCACCTGAGTCAGCCCTACTATAAGCTTTATCAAAGAGGAAAGTCTTAAGCCTACTCTTAAATGTGAGGAGGTTGTCCGCCTCCCGTACACAAACTGGAAGCTGGTTCCACAGGAGAGGAGCTTGATAGCTGAAGGCTCTGGCTCCCATTCTACTTTTAGAGACTCTAGGAACCACAAGGAACCCTGCATTCTGGGAGTGCAGTGCTCTAGTGGGGTAATAGGGTACTATGAGCTCTTTAAGATATGATGGTGCCTGACCATTTAGGGCTTTGAAGGTGAGGAGAAGGATTTTAAATTCTATTCTGGATTTTACAGGGAGCCAGTGTAGAGAAGCTAATATTGGAGAAATATGATCTCTTATACTGGTTCTTGTAAGTAAACGTGCTGCAGCATTCTGAATCAGCTGGAGAGTCTTAAGGGACTTATTGGGGCAGCCTGATAATAGAGAGTTGCAATAATCCAGCCTAGACGTAACAAATGCATGGACTAGTTTTTCTGTGTCTTTTTGAGACAGGATGTGCCTGATTTTTGCAATGTTACGTAAGTGAAAAAAGGCAGTCCTTGAAGTTTGTTTTATGTGGGAGTTAAAGGACATATCCTGATCAAAGATAGCTCCAAGATTCCTTACGGTGGTGCTCGAGGCCAGGGCAATGCCATCTAGAGAAACTATATCTTTAGATAATGTGTTTCGAAGGTGTTCGGGGCCAAGTACAATAACTTCGGTTTTGTCTGAGTTTAACATCAGAAAATTGCAGGTCATCCAGGTTTTTATGTCCTTAAGGCATGCTTGAAGTTTAGCTAATTGATTTGTTTCATCTGGCTTGATCAATAAATATAATTGGGTATCATCTGCATAACAATGAAAATGTATGGAGTGCTTCCTAATAATATTTCCTAAAGGAAGCATATGTAAGGTAAATAGAATTGGTCCAAGCACAAAACCCTGTGGAACTCCATGACTAACTTTGGCGTGCATGAAGGATTCATCGTTAACATGTACAAAGTGATATCGATCTGATAATTAGGATTTAAACCAGCTTAGTGCAGTACCTTTAATGCCAATTAAATGTTCTAGTCTCTGTAATAGAATGTGGTGGTCAATGGTTTCGAATGCGGCACTAAGATCTAACAGGACAAGTACAGAGGCAAGTCCTTTGTCTGATGCAACTAGAATGTCATTTGTAACTTTCACCAGTGCTGTCTCTGTGCTATGATGCACTCTAAATCCTGACTGAAAATCCTCAAACAGCTTGTTGTTGTGTAGAAAGTCACACAACTGATTGGCGACTGCTTTCTCAAGGATCTTAGAGAGAAAAGGAGGGTTAGATATAGGTCTATAATTTGACAAAACCCCTGGATCAACAGTGGGCTTTTTAGGAAGAGGTTTAATTACAGCTACTTTAAAGGACTGTGGCACATAGCCTTTTAATAAGGACAGATTGATCATATCTAGTAAAGAAGTGCTAACTAAGGGTAAAATTTCTTTAAGCAGCCTAGTTGGGATGGGGTCTAAGAGACACGTAGATGGCTTAGATGAAGAAATCATGGAAGTTAGTTGACTAAGGTTGATGGGAGAAAAACAGTCTAAATGTGTATCAGGTTTTACAGTTGTTTCTAACATTCCTGTGTTTGAAGATAAGTCAGTACGGGCTGAGGGCAGGAGTTGCTGAATTTTGTCTCTAATAGTTAGAATTGTATCATTAAAGAAGCTCATGAAGTCATTACTACTGAGGTCTATAGGAATACATGGCTCAACAGAGCTGTGACTCTCTGTCAGCCTGGCTACAGTGCTGAACAGAAACCTGGGGTTGTTCTTATTTTCCTCTATTAATGATGAGTAGTAAGCTGCTCTAGCATTACAGAGGGCCTTCCTATATATATAATTTTGGTTTCAGGCTTTCCACCAGATGTTGAACCTGGCTGCAGGGATTTACTCACACTCAGACACAACAGCATTAGTGAAGTGCAACACTGATGTTGGGCGATAAGGCATGGCTTGCAGTCGGTGTACCAGTTCATCCCAAAGGTGGTGTTGGATGGGGTTGGGGTCAGGGCTCTGTGCAGGTCAGTCAAGTACTTCCACAGCAAACTGGGAAAACCATTTCTTTATGGAGCTGGTTTTGTGCTCTGGGTCACTGACATGCTGAAACAGGAAACGGACAAACACAGACTGTTGACACAAAGTTGCATGCACACTATTACTATTGTATACTATCACTGTATTATGTAGCATACGATTCCCTTTCATTATTGGAACAAATAAAAGTCAAACCATGAAAACCAGCCCCAGACCAAAATTTTTCCTAATTCTTGCCTTTTTTATATTTTTCTTATCGTCAACATATCCCATGAAACCAACAATGAATATATCTACTAACTAGTACTGTGTGTGTATCACAGCCTGATACCAGGCCAGAGAGCTCCATTGTTGTCTAAAAACTATTAAAAACACATAAGTGAGCCACACTGCTGCACTGGGTGACATGCTCCTTCATTACCATGTTTATTTGGACTCAATCCCACATACACTGTCCTGCTGCCCTAAATACTCACTAGAGCACCAAATATGGATTAATCCGCCGCTGAAAATAGTCCCCAACAAATACAAATTGAGTAACATTTGTTGATAACCCTACAGTGGCTAGCTGTTTTAGGAAATGACTGAGCCTTATGAAACTATATATTTGTGAGGTGTTTTAAAATATTTATGTCTTCAGTAGGAACCAATGGGCTTGGAGCTGAGAGCCACAGACAGGGTAGGGAAGTATTGAAAAAGTCAATCACTGCCCATGTGTCATTATCAGATTTTTTTTTTTAGCCCTCAAATATCAATTTTAGTGTCAGCCTCCAAACTCCATTCATCCAAAGGTCTGCACTGTGTCACCAACAGACAAGAAAAATCATGAATAGTTTATGAACTGTCCTTTAAATCTTTCCTTGACCTGATGATGTTTTCCATCAAGATCAAGGACAAGTAGTTAGGAAGGACTGAGCAAACATTTTAGTCACAGTTGTATTCAGTACTGGACCTTCTATTGTCATTTCAAGAGCAAATTGTGTGTGTGTGTGTTTGTGTATTTACCTTGCCAATGCCCTTCATTGTAATGAGTTGCTTTTATGTTCACTTACTTCCCCTTGCCTCCCTCTCCATACAAACACACACACATCTAAAAAGACACACACACACACACACACACACACACCTCACTCCTGCCAGTTAGTCATTACGAGATAAGGAATTCCTGCTGAGAGAAGACTCCACACACTCTCTCTCTCTTCTCTCTCAGATGCTGAGGAAGGCTCCAGCTGGGCTTTACACACCAAATGCCCCTTTGTAAGACTATTCAGAAAGACAGCAGCACACAGCAGTCCTTCCAGACTCTCCCGCAAATATCAGAGACACATGACTGTCTACACCCTGCACAGGCCAGCAGAGGTGGCAACAAAGATAATGTGAGGAGAATTCCAAACCGTGAGCACATGAGAAAAAAGACAGTAAAACACAACAGTCAATTGAAGATTTCTGTATTGGTTCAGCAACACGCGGAGACCTTGGGGCCATTTTTCAACTGGATTAGTATTTTGACACACTGACTGCTCTCTCCAGAGCCTGGCAGGTGTCAGGAGAACATTTGTTTTTTTATTTATGCACATGGAGTAGGAGAGCAGTTAAACATGTGTGCATGAATTAACAGAACATACTGCTATGCAATATTATTATTAACTTGGCGTTACAGTTAAGTCTTGACCTCGGAAGTAGTAGTTTGAAAAAAAAAAACATAACTAGAGGTCCACTAGCTATTGTTATCCGTAGCTGTGTGTTTGTGTGTGTGTGTGTGTGTGTGTGTGTGTGTGTCTGTGTGTGTGTCAGGAGGTCAAGCAGTAGTGTCAGTTGACACAGCTGTCATCAAAGGCATTGACGTGTTAGGAAGGGTGTGTCAGCAGCCACGTGCCACAGCGACTCCTTGCTCTTCACACACACACACACACACACACACACACACACACACACACACTATTTTTAAGAAGTCCACCAACATGCCCTCAGTTCCTTCATACAAACACTATTTCATCCATTTGATTACCTGCAGTGGACTCATTTTCTGCTCTGACTTAGACCAATATACAAGGCCAATACTAGGACACACACACACACACACACACACACACACACACACAGAGATTGTCTTCAGCTGTGTTGGCTCCATCTTGAGCCCTTTCATTACACACACACTCACACCCACACGCGCGCACACACACACACAGCTGCATTGTATACTCAAGTGAGTGCTCTGAACAGGGTTTTGAATATGAAAGCATAGCCCTTTAAAGTTGGATTTGAGAGTTTTAACCCTGTGTGTGTATCCACTATGTAATGGCGTACCATTTCTGTAAATATGTAAATCAGTATTGGTAGCTATCAGCAGCTGTAATCCAGTTAGCTGATTTTAGTGTAGAGTAGTCAGGCCTCTAATTTGAGGGTGGTACACTGGCATAGTGGTCTCAGTAACTATCCAGAGCAGTGTCCTGTTTAACAAGTGTGTTAGCACCTGTGTCAGACACATCCAAGAGGAGAACAGCTGGAGAACAGACAGGACACACATACTGGGTTGGCAATATAAACTACAATAAGAGCAAGGAGAATGAACGAATACATAAATCAATCAGTCCCTAAAATATTAGAGTGATTCCATATGAGAAGTGCACCATAGGCATCAACAGAGAGTTCTCAAATACTGGCCAGGAAATTTCAGGGATGCACGCCTTTACGTTACTCTGATAGCAATTTAACATGTTGGTCACATGTCTGAATAAACACCCTCGTCACTTTTACGTAAAAGTCACGGCGGCAGTCTCACTAGGTCAGACCTGAAACACTTCTGTATCACTTCAATACAGCACAATTCTGAAGTGAGTGCTGTCAGATTAACGTCACGTTATGTTCACCACTCTGCTGCTTGCCCTGTCTCTTCTCTAATACGAGTCCTGTTTTTATTCTCTAACTCATTCCAGCCTTTACTTTGAAGCTTTTTTTCATCGCTGTTAAGTTACTGTTAATGAAACTTCCTGCACAGATATTTCATATTAAAAGTCTTCCAGCGGCTCAAATGGGGTAACCCCTGCTTCTCTAGGCTTGTAACATAAACATCTGCAGAAAGTGTTGACTTACTGACAATAGCTTAACAGGGTTTTTCTTTAATGGCAGATTAGCTATTGGATATGATTAGAAAACTAATGAAAACTGTCCTAGTGTTAGAAAGAGAGTGAGCAGCAAAGTGGTGAGAATGACATGACTGCTGTTGTACGGATGGATATTTTACTGAATGTTTGTGCTGGCCATTATTTGAATGCAAGCTTTAATTTGAGAAATGACAGTATGTTTCTATAGATGTACTGTAAGGTGTGATATGATAAAGATAAATGTGTGTTAAATCAATGGGGATCAATCCAGTGATGGACAGAAAACCATCATGAGTTACTGTTTTAAAGAATTTCAAATATGTTGGATATTTTAAATTCAGGGTCCAAAATGATGAATATAAAAACTGTTAATAATTGTCACCTCTGACATACAAACTGAATCATCAGTCCTTGGAGTTTATTTATCGAGTGTGTTCCAAAGTATCTGCTATTAAGTCCACATACGAGAAAAATGATATGTGTGAGGCTACACTCTGCACCACATGCTGAGAGATTAACTGGAGACTAATGGAGTTAACGCAGCTGTCTGGCACACTCCCACACATATCTGTGGACCATGCTCACACACACACACACACACACACACACACACACACACACACAGAGGACTGGAGTAGGAATTATTTTGTCCCTCTTTTGTTCTGCTCATCCAGTATCATTTCTTTGTCCATTAGTTTGTTAGTTTCATCATGATTAAATTTGATGACGTGAATATTGAAAACCAAGCCTACTGTGTAAAGATGAAAGAAAAATCAGTGCTTTGTGCTCACCAAAAATAGTATACTTTCAAATATATTATTTATAACCGCTTATCCTTGGAGGGTCATGGGGCATTTATTTGTAATATTACAAATATTGCATTTATTAGTAATATTTGTAAATAGCTTTGGTCAATATAAATTTTTTTCTATTCTATTGAACTTACACCACCATGCCGATTCAAACATGATTTTATAACTCTCTTATTTGTCAGTACTCAGATAGAGAGAGGGAGAGGGACAAATCCACCAAAATGACAATACAATCTGGTGCAGGACGGTTGTTGAATGGGACATTTTAACATCTTCCCGCTACTTTTTTTAATTCTTTGCTGAGTTTTCATACTGAATAGTGAGGTGATCTGCTGTGTCAGTGTTGTGAAGTAGTGCTGCATCTTTTCCCACCATCTCGACAACACAAAGAGCTTGCAAAGAGAACAAGACGTTTCCAACAATATGACAAAGTACACACACACAGTGCAGCATAATGTCAACTCAACAGTCCCTAATATGTGTAGTTAACAACAACAAAATGCATAATACAATGACATCCTAATAAATAAATAAAATATCTTTTTTTTCATCACCATATTCCTACAGCCCCGAGGTGAGTCAGTCCATCTGGATTTCGCCAGAATTGCCAGACAGCCAGTTTGAGCATGCACACATGGACAGAACACACACACACTCACACACACCAGTCATGCCATGTGGTGTTGGAATCCAGTTCAGTGGGGAGCAGAGTGTGTTGGTGCTCTCCTGGAGACATGTCTCCCCCTGCACTAATCTGTTAAGACCCCCGTGCTGCCTCTCGGTGCCTCTGTGCGTGTGCGCGTGTGTTTCCACATGCCCCACATAGCTGGCATGCTATTCATGGTATTCTCTCTCTTTGTTTCTACTTCTTTGTCTTGCTGCTGTATGCTCATGACCAACAGTGTTACGCTTTATCTCCTTGCAGGAGTTGTTGAAGTGAGTTTAAATATCTATTACAGCAACCAGCAACAGCAACTGACAAACTACTGTAAGTGTATGAGTAGTACAAAATCTTTTCTATCTATTAAGAAATGAAGCAGTTTGACTGTACACATACAGTATCTAATGACCAGACCTTTGAGACTTTGATTTTTGGTAAAACCTCTCCACCCTGCTGACTGCATTCTGGATCTCTCTACTAAAACTGGCAGAAACAAAGCAGAGAACAGAGTGAGAGCACTGCATGGATCTGGATCTGAAGCAGCCATGTCCACCAGTTCAGACAAACCACCCAAACATCATACTGTAATTAGGCCTCTCTCTATGTTTAGTCCCTTTTCTCTTTGAACTCCACATCTGTGCTGTAAAGATTTATTTTTCTTTAAGTGTTCTCTGCTGCAGCTGCATGTATAGAAAGTCTATTTGTCTGTGTGTGTGGTTACAGTGGTCATTTTGAAGCAGGATGTAAGAATGTGCTGTATTTACCACCAGATACTATCATCCTGCTTTTTGTTTCTAGACCAAAGCCCACGCCTTGGTTTCTCACTCTCTATCATTTTCTCATCGGCGTAAAGCTGAGAAAATGAAAGAAAGAAAGAAAGGGGAGGAAGAGAGGGAGAGGGTGGAGGGTGCTGCTGGGAAGGAGGGAGGGATGTTGCTCGGAGCAAAGGTCATCTGTTAAACAATGACTTCTGCTTGATGTAGTCATACACGGAACAAAAGAGTGAACATCCCAGCTTGTGCCACACTGGCATAATGTGTATGTGCATATTGTGCATGTAGAAGAATTCTCCTTCACTGAATCCTCATAAATAAATGTGTGTGAAGGCACTATATTGTTGGTAGGTCAGAGTATCTGCAGCTTTTATGAGGCTACTGATTTATTCTGAGAACGCGACACAGAGAATTTTCTTTGGTGGATATGTAGGTCAGTAAATGTGGAAGTATACAGCCGTCCTCAGGCCAGAGTTCTGTGAAACCAGGCTGTACAGGGACTTGATACAGCTGTGTGCTGGCTGTCCTGTTGCATGCTGGGAGAGCTGGTCTGTGTATTGAGCTTCTCAGAGCTTAAAGTGGAAACAGATATTTTCCCCCCCTAGCGTTTCCAAGTGGAATTATTGTTGACGCTGCTGTCGCAAAGACAACCGGCAACATGGCTACGGCTAGCAGCCTGGCTACTGTCCAAAGCCAGAAACAACAGTAAGAATCCCAATTTGAACTAGAAACCCCAATCTCAGTGCTATGATAGAGGCACCCAGTAGTATTAATAAGTAGGGTTTAGTTACTCACTGATCTAGTAGAAAGAATGCTAACAGAATGTCAGTTTGGAACCCTCTCAAGTCCTGGAGCTCTCTCCATCGAGTGAATGCCTGTCCGAGGTTCACTCTAGTTTGACCTCTGTTTTTATCACTCTCCCTCTTCGCCTTCTTTTGCTCTTTTTCTTTTGCCGGGTAGAGTTTCCACAGTTACTCGGGTTGTTCCACCGTCCGCCATTTCCGCTAACTGGGGATAGCTACCAATAGCTACCAGGGAAAACAACAAACTTCCTGTATTGGTTGCACAGTGGTTGGGGCACTTCCTTTGTGCCGTAAATCGAGCCTTCATTTTCCCGGGAGATGGTACCCGGTGGCAATCAGAATTGCACAGTGAAAGTGAGGCTTATAGGGAACCAGTATAAACGCTATTGTCTATTGCCACTTTAAGAATCAAAGTCAAGACAGTCAATTCAAGGTATTTTAGAGCCGATCCAACCTAGTTGTCAGATACTGGTGTTACCAATGCTACAAATGCATGTACTGTAGGTGCAAGCTGAATGATACAAAGAGGAGGTAGCATACTTTAGCAACCTTTAAAAGGATGGCAAAGATTAACATGGAGTAACGTTCATGTTGACAAGGGAAGAGTGGCCCTGGAAAGCAGCTAAGAGCCAATATAAATTCCTGAAATAACTTAGAAAATGGTTGTAGGCAGTGTCTTGCGAGGTATGTAATGTCTGCCCATAGCAAGGCAAAACTAAACTGCCAAATTGTTCAAGGGAGTTTGATCACATCGGGGTGTGAATACTCACAAATAATTGCAGGAATAGTTTGACATTTTGGGAAATACACTTCTTAGTCAGATGAAGATCCATACCACCCTCATGTCTGTACAGTAAATATGAAGCTAGAGCCAGGAGATGGTTAGCATAGCTTAGCATAAAGACTGACAGCTAGCCTGCTCTGTCCATCATAGGTAACAGAGTTAACCTACCAGCACCTGTAAAGCTCACTGATTAACACGTTGTATCTTGTTTGTTTAATCCACACAAAAACAGAAATGTAAAAATGACAAGTTGTGGTTTTACAATAGGGGTGTTATGTGAAGGGCTATATCTTCACCGGGTGCAGTGACTTCTTACCAGGCAACCAGGAGATTCAGTTAAATCCCTTTTTTACCTACTCTCATGAATGTTGTCTAAATCATGAGTTAAATCAGTTAAAAATAATCCTTCCTGGCGCAGCTGTGGCTCAGGAGGTAGAGCAGGTCGTCCATTAATCCCAGGGTTGGCGGTTGTCCACATGTTGAAGTGTCCTTGGGCAAGACACTGAACCCTAAGTTGCTCCTGATGGAAGCCAACACCTTGCATTGCAGCTCCGTCACCATCAGTGTGTAAACGTGTGAATGAGACCACTCTGTAAAAAGTTCTTTGGGAACCGTTAAGGTTAAGGTTGATATAAGTGAAGTCCATTTACCATTTACCATTCTCTTTCTTAAGGGCATTAGACAGTATTAACAAACCTGCAGCCAGTGTAACTCAGCTTTATTTCAGCAGGTAGGAAGCCAACTTCCTGCTTCAACTCTCTCTGACATAACTTATTGTGTGCGTCAATACTGTAGCTAATCACATAGTACAGATTTTGTCTTTTATGTTTCAGTGGTCAGACGACTGCTTAACTAAAAAATAGTGATTTAATCCAGAGTTTAAGAAAGCGAACAGCCCAGTCAATTAACATTGGATAGTTAGACCCAACGCAGCCTGGTTACATGATTAGCTAGAGTTAGAGAACGGGAGGTTCACAGCCTTACTGTTAACATGTTTACTGTGGATTCGCATTAGCAACATTTTGCTAGTCATTTAGATGACTGCAAACCACACCTGCACCCATACTCCACAGTATGACCGCTCTTTCAGAGGTAGGTCAAGTAAAAGCAGCTTTGCTATTGGTCATACGCACAAATTCACATGTAGAAGTTCACCAAGGCTGAACTCAAAGCCAGACCTGCATCCACAGAGTCTCTAGTGGTGACCATTGATCCATGGCTCTGATCTCCTAAAAGGGATTAAGAGGCTCAGCAGGCTATTACTATTACTAGACCTTACACACACACACACACACACACACACACACACACACACACACACAAACAGATCACTTAGCGTTAGTGTGTAAGTGTGTGTCTATTTTCTAGGGTATACACAGACAGGTGATCAATAACATAGGTTATCAATCTGACACAGGGCTGGGAATGGCGTGTGTGTGTGTGTCTCTGTGGGACACATCTGGCACTTAGCCAAGTGTCGTCAATACTGTTGAAAGCTTTCTGACAATGAGGAAAGGGGTGTTTACATGAGTGTGTATGTGTGACACACAGACTGAGAATCAGACAAAAACCAAGACAGAAATGTAAAATAAAGACTGAGCTTTTTAGGAGTTTGTTCTTATTATTGTACAGCTGGTGGTGAAATGATTCCTCTGGAAAAAAAGGTTCTAATTTCCCCTCCTGTGGAAAAGAATAGAGAGAATGTGTTATGAGGCTGGTGGGCTGGGTGAGGAGGCAGAGGCAGATTAGTACAGACAGGCTGTCAAATGGATGGTTTTATCATTTGTCTCTGTCTGTCTCACACATAGCGTACCTCTGACAGCTGGGGAGCTGAGCAAATATTATCAGAGAGCTTCCATTAATCAGGGCTGGAGCTGAGTGTGATTAAATAATGATTTGACTTACAAACACAGACAGACCGATACGGGATGTTAGGTCTGATACTGATGATGAGTATTTGAAATTGTATATTATAGAATACAAAATACTGTATTATTCTTTTAATTTTGTTATATTTACATTTATGTAGCTCATATGATGAAATTTACTTTGAAAGGTGTTTTGTACCTTGGCTTCATTTCTGTTCTAGTACATAGCATGCACCAAAGCCACATACCACATCATTTATAGCACACTGTAAGCTAGTTTCTGTTTTGTTTTTCTGACAAGACTTAAATTCAGCTTTTAGCAAAATGATCTTGTTCTCTTTCTTATCCAGAGTCAGATTAAGAAGATATCAGTTTCATCTTTCTGAGCCCGCTTCAGAGAGCAATAAGAACGTATTTAGCCTACAGTAGCTTACCATGAAGACTAGCTTAAAGAGCAGGGGGAAGCTGTTAGCCCCCCACTTTCCATCAACTTCTTATGTATATTTTGTGTACATATGCTTGTTTAATCATATGTACGCATAGAAATGTAAAAACATGCTACTGTGGTTTAACCAGCAGTCAGCATTGAAGCAGTGACTCCATGTAGCATCTCAGAATTGATATTTTGAATGTATAGAGTTGTGTCCGCAATCACTCCCTTTTTGCTACTCGTGCACAATATTTACTGTACGCCCTTTTATACACGTGTCTGAATTCTCAGTGTGACATTTCTGCATTAATAGTGCCCTCAAAATGCCCCACAAAGAAATAAAACATGTAGTGTCAATAGCATGTGCACTACTTTTTGCTAAAAATTCTACACTTTGTCCAAAAAAGTTTCAGAAATTTCAATGTAGAGTTCACTATAGAGTAAACTACTGAGTGTTTATAGTGCAGGGAATAGTGATTAGCATGCTAGCTTAATAAGATACAATATTCCATTGGTAAGTGTAAGGCCTGGTTACACTAGTGTTTATTGCAGTTGGTGCTGGTAATATTTGTGGAAATATCATGGAAATGATGAAAGGATGCTAAGAGAGCTAGCTGTGGTAGCTACCTTTGTTGTGTGTGTGTTGTATACCACAGCTGTTGTGGTTTCCCAGGCTGGCTGGTTGACTCTACCCTCAAACCATATAATACAGAGTTTAAACAGGCACACAATAGGGCGGCCTGGTTCCCACGACAACTATGACAAGACCCCTGCTCTGTTTTTATTGCCCATGTGTGTCTGTGTGTCAGCAGCGTGTTTTAATGTGACTGAACAACCTTAAGTCTCTGCTCATTCAGCATGAAGAAGCAATAAATCCTCATTCAAAGGTGAAGAGGCCTTTTAGTTTTTTAACTTCAGAGTCTGATGAAAGGGACTCTGTGGTGCACTGTGACCCTTGCAGGTTACCATAGCCACATAGACACAGGCTTAATGCCTTTTTTAGAAAAAGGGACCATGTTGAATAAGAAAAGGAGTTCAATCTTTGTTTTTGCCATAATGAAGAAGGGTTGATATCCATCCTCTTACCTTCAGATCAGTGTTTGCAGTGTATATCTTTGTGTTGTTCTTGAATCTCACCTGTCTGCTCTCTGTATTCCTGTGTGCAGGTGGTAGTTCCTACTCGGGTTGGACAGGTGTATGTGTATGACACAGTGAAACCAGACCAGGACGAGTACGACGTCCCACCCAGACATCAGCCTCCGACCCAGCAGGACATATACGATGTGCCACCCACCCGCCAGCAGTACAACACACAGGTCAGACTGCAATGTGTGTGTGTGTGAGACAGAGAGACTGTGAGTGATTCTTCTGGACTGGATGTGTGTGTGTTCCAGTCAGTGTATCCATCTGACATGATGGATATGATTCAGTTTGATTAATCACATGTCTACTACATGATCTAGCAGTGCCACATATCTGATTCTAATGAGACAGTTTGATTGGTTTGCACAGAAAATTTGGATTATTGTTGCTTCCATAGTATTTCACAATTGCTTTGGCTCAGTTTTCACAACAGTGTCTCAATAAGCACATGCCTGGTTGGCAAAAAACAACATCTAAATTCTTAACTTTTAAACCCAAAATGCTGTGCATAGATCTGTAGTGCCTAACATGAAATCACACGCTCAGTCCTCATAATACAGCCACCTCATATCAAATTCAAATCACTAAATCAATTCAAAATGTCTTTGTAACATTACCCAGGTCAATAGCATTGCAACATAATTGCTAATCATCACAACTGCCATACATTTTTCCATGTGTTTACTGTCAAAATGTTATATTCAGTTTCACAGTGTAAATTGTGGTATTGTGTGCTTGCTCACATTACAGTATTGGCTTGTTGTATTTTCAGTGATTGAACTTACAGGTGATTCAAATACACCACTAGTGTTTGGCATTTGAATAAAAACACAAACCTTGTCCTATATACGGAACAGAAAACCTAAACTGATGCAGCGAAGTAGTCAATATCATTTTGTATCAGATAAATGTAGGAATGTGTGGTGTAAAGTTAGACTCGAGACTACACACTCAATACTCAGATGAGTCTAGTGTTACAGCAAATTCAATAAATCAAATTCAAGTTTTCAAAAGGAATTCATACTCTACACCAGGGGTTCCCAAACCTTTTCAGCTCGAGTCCCAAAAGAGAAATTTGGTTTCTCCCAGGGACCCAAACTTAGAAAAATACATCATAAATTGCCACTTATAAACTACCCTCGCACACAGCATCTCAGCTGAACAGACCAGTGTAGCAAAAAAGTAGTTACTGGATGTAACTCCAGTTCTGTGAGTGCATGCGTAGCATACAGCATTTGAGCTGAACAGACCAGCGTATGAATTCACATATCATAGCATTGTTATGCATTTTACTCATTTTACTACCCAATAAAAACGGGTCCGTTGCGACCCTAAGTTTGGGAAAGACTGCTTTACATCATTTCAAATACATATGTGTAAGTTCTCTTTGTATATTCTGTTTTGGTGAGAATCAGTTATGTTTTAGAGTATTATTTTATAATGACCATTTCATTTTTAAAACACAGAAATTATTTAAATCCAATGATGAACATACAATGTTGTGATGCACAGACAAATCTGATGTATTGCATCATGTGAAACTTTTGTAATCATTTTCAGGGTCACATTTCAACCCTATAATTAGGAGTATAGCATTTTGTGTTTGAAAGTGTAAATTATTATTTCAGTTATTCTTAGTAGTACTGTGCTAGCGTCAGCACTGTTAGTAATAGCAGCTGTAGATGTGGATGTTGTGACAGTAGTCCTGTGTTGTAAAGGCGTAAATGTGTGAGTGTTACAAGTGTTGTGTGTCGTATCAGAGCATGGTATTCTTATCCATCAAACACAAACACACACAGGTATAGTCTGGCACCAAGTCGTCTTTCTGTCTGCAGAATATTAATATTTGATGTGATATAACATTCAAGCTCTCCCTCTCTAAATATTCAGTCTATCTTCAGTGATGGTCCTTCATAACCAGGCTGCATATGCCACGTGTGTGTGTGTGTGTGTGTGTGTGTGTGTGTGTGTGTGTGTGTGTGTGTGTGTGTGTTTGTGTGTGTTTGTGTGTGTTTGTGTGTGTTTGTGTGTGTTTGTGTGTGATATATATGACACTTGGACTGTCCAGAGGCGACAAGAAGAGTCTGTATTTTTCCACTCTAAGGAGGTTATTGATGTGTCTGGGTACTATAAGTGTGTGTGTGTGTGTGTGTGTGTGTGTGTGTGTGTGTGTGTGTGTGTGTGTGCCTTTAGAGCCTTTACATTTAATTCCACATACACACAGGTCACTTTATTCCTGCGTAATTCCACACATACTGTTCACAATGTTTTCTGCTTAATAAGCAGGCACTTGGCACACACACACACACAAGCAAAATGTACATAGAAGAGAATCTTGATGCTGACAAGCCAAAAGAGAAAGGTCACTCACATACAACCACAGCAAAATGAGAGCTGGAGTAGCAGGAGGAGGAAGAGGAGGAGAAAATGAGCTGTAGGAGGAAGAAGGGGGAAAGGAGGCGGAGCACAGAAAGGAAAGAAGTATGAAGAAAAATAAGACGACAGTGAATGATGAGCAGGAAGAAGATGTGTTGCTGTGGCTGCTGGGCTTTTTTGAAGTCGGCAATCTGAAAGGTGAAGAATGAACGCACTGCAACACAAGGCACTTCATCTTAATGTCTGCTGTGTGGGAGACGGCTTGTGGTAGATGGCTCTGTCCATAACAAGTAATCACACACAGACAAACACACACACACTTATCACAGTAGAGCTGTGGTGTACAGCGAGCTGTTTCAGAGCACAGTGCATCAGACTTACTGTGTGACAGCAGACATCTTCTCATGTCTGCAGAAGTGTTTACACTGGGACGTCAGCACTGACTGGACTGAGGAGCAGGAAAACTATGTTGTGAACACTTTATAGTAATCCTCTTTTCTGCAGCACCACCATGGCCAACTCAATGTGACGGAGCTGATGGACTCAACGTGTATCCAGGAGGTGTAATGGTGCAGAGGCTGTTCTCTGCCATACACTCATTCCATTAATACCCATACCTTCTTATTGTCAGAGCAAGTTCATCAATTTGTGCCCATCGTAATGTGCACTGTGGATCTTTTATCACAGTATTCATTCTGTATCATACTGTAATATGCCATCACATAGTATATTGAAATTCAGTTGAGGGAGTTTTGCTTTCTGCTAAGAAATCAGTATATATATACATCCTTGGTGGGTGTTTTGACTTGTGTTTTTATTTGGTCAAAGTTGTAATAACTAATTTATGTTTGATTTACTGTTCTGCAGTGATAGCGGTGCTTACATTTGCGGGGTTTTTGGTTCCAACCGGCGATATTGGTTGTGATTCGAATTCTAGGGTAACGCACAGAGGGCCAAGGTTCCAGGAGCCAGTGTCATGTGATAAATGTAGAAGATCTGCAGTGGCTGCTGGGTTTGGATTCTGTTCAGGAAGGAAGAGTGTCATCTCTCTCTTTGTGTGCTGGTCTCTCTCAATCTCACTTTTTCTTTCAAATTCAAATTAGCTTTACTGGCATGATTGTAATTACATATGGTAAACATGTTAGGGTAAGATATAATTAATGTAATGGCACAGAGTAGTACAGACAGTACAGTTAATGTGTTGTTCTGCTGGTTTTCCTCTCTGTCTGTCTGTCTGTCATTGTTCCAGTATAGCAGACATAGAGGTGTAAATGCCTCAGTTGGATGGAAGTGGCATCCCAGCTGCTGTATACACATACATGCATCTGTATGTGTGTGTGTGTGTGTGTGTGTGTGTGTGTGTGTGTGTGTGACATCAGAGGCAGGAAGTCATTCCAGTGTGAGAGAGACAGAGCATCGAGTGAAGAGAGGACTGAAGGACAAGAAGGAATGAGGGAGCGAGTGTTAATAGATGGACATTTCCTCAATAAGCTTACTGTCTCATAGAGAGGTGGTCATGTGACCAAAACCACACTGGTTCAAATTCCTGGGATGGCTCTTTGCCCCCTCTTCACCTCCTCTTTCCTCTCCGTTTTCTTGTCTTGTATCTTCTCTCTGCCTTCTTTTCATACACTTTAGTCTTTATTCCCACTTCAATCTTCCTCTCTCTCCTCTTCCCTTCTCTTCATTTATTTGTTGTTTCCCTTTTTTTTCCCTGCCTTTCCCCACCTCCTTCTATCCTCTTTCCATCCTCTTCCTGCACCTCTGTTCTCTTCTATTCCTCCTTTTCCTCTTTCTTGCCTCCCTCTCTTCTTTCCCTCTTCATCCCCATTGTGCTGCTTTCCTTTCCTCTCCTCTTTCCCTCTCTCTCTAGACAAAGGCAGTAGATGTAACGCATTCAACCATTTAAAACCTTGTTTTATGACTCACCGTGTGTCTGTGTGTGTGTGTGTGTGCGTGTGTGTGTGTGCGTGTGTGTGTGTGTGTGTGTGTGTGTGTGTGTGTGTGTGTGTAGTTGAGGGTGTATACATCTCCCTTTACTGTCTTGTATTTCAGATTACATTCTGTGGCATTCAAATGATACTCAGGTGGTTTGGAAGAATCTAAAAGACCTTTAAAGCATCTTCTCTCTCGGTTTTGGATTTCTGCACCCCTCACGTCCAACTGAGAGCACAGCAAAACTACACTCTCCCGGACTTGACTGAAGGGTCATCCTCCACTCCACCTTTCAGGCAATGTCTGTGAAACTTCCCATCAGCTTTTTCACATGAGCCAATATATAAGAGCCAGATATGGGTGTGTCCCATTGAAGCCTGTCAGCCAGAAACTCTTGATAAGTGTCCTCTCACATTTTCAAGAACTCCAAATCTGCAACAACTGGAGGAAATAATGAGAGCACACAAAATCAGGATTTTGCATTTATGTACATGTTCTCAGAAGCCTGCCTCAAGGACTGATCTTTTCTTTTTCTCCTTCAGTAGTTTTGTTATTAATGAACTTTGCCTGTTTTAATGTCACCACGCCCACAGACAGTGAAGTGTGTTTGAAATCATCACCCATGCGGTACCAACAACAACACTGAGTCATTTACACCTCCCATCTTGCCCATTGTACACTAGTGCAATATTGGACAGTTACTGAAGGATTTATACAGCGTATCTGCAGGTTTTGGAAAGTCTTACAAATCACGGAATTCAATTTCCTCAATAAAGAATTCAGTTTCCTCAATAAAGGTCTTTGAAGATTTGAAAAGGTCTTAAATTTCATTTACAAAAGTGTTTTCTCTTGCCTTGAACTTCAATTAATTAAATGAAATCATTTTTGAATGGGTTAATACATCTATCCATTCCATGCCGCTTGTCCATGCACAGGTTGCATTTGTTTATTTAATTATACCACAAGGAATTACTGGTATATAATGCTGGCCATATTGTGCCTACTGGTTTCCCATCATACTTACATACTGTGGCTGGTTAAATTAAATTCTATTAAAAAGGTCTTAAAAAGTGTTGTATATAACTTGTCTGGAGGAGCTTCACAGACAGGTGTACTTCATAATGACTGCTGATTGAAGTGTTAGGTATAGGCCTACCCCATGTATTCTGTATTCTCTCTGATATATTACATCATTGCACTGATAGATGTGTGTTCACGTGGGTGTGTGTCTCCAGTGTGATGTGTGTAACAACATGTTATTTATGTGTCTTTTTCTCTGTGTTCAGGTGTATGACACTCCTCCCATGGTGGTGAAGGGGCCCTCTAGTGGTCAGGATATATATGACACCCCAGCCAGCACAGACAAGAACACACAGCAGATGGTGAGGCTTTGGATTTGGGAGTTATTGTGTTTTTATGTGTCACAGATATGTATATATACATATACTGTATATATCTCATTAAAAGTGCTTGATACTGGCAATTTGGTCATAAACCAAATTATTGGACAAATTGAAACTTTGACCTGATGATGGCGCTAGATAAAAAGTCAGAGGATCACCAAAGTCATTAGGATTCATCCTGAGGGGGACATGAATGTCTGAACCACATTATAGGCAATGCATCTAACAGTTAGATATTTCACTCAGAACCACAAGTGTCGACCTACTGGTGGAGCAAGAGGAAAAGTCAGTAAGATTCATCCTCTGGTGAACATGAATGTCTGTATGAAATTTCATCGCAATCATCAAATAGCTGTTTCAGTCTGACCAAAGTGGTGAACTGACTGACTGACATTAACATCTATAGAGCCACGCTGCTAGCATAGCTAGAAACTGCTAATACAGTAGAAAAATATCAAATATCCAAATATTTTAAATATCAAAATCTAAATTCTCCTCTTGGATGTAAGCTTCTGAGATGTGCACCATGTTCACACATTTTCTGATGAAGTTTAGAAAAATGAAATAACTATTTTAGATCAGACTCCATGCATCATCTACTAACGAGGGCTTAACAACACATTATATTGCATTATGGTAGCCAGCTATGAAAATACAGTTGCCCACAACCAATGGACACAACAAACTAAGGTGATCTGGGAGCACGCTGTTCTTAGCAAAGTTCTTAAAAAATTTTATTTTTATTTTTATTTTTTCAATTTTCTGGCTTTTTGTTTTCTTGTCATCTTTATAATGTAATTCATAAAATGTATATATATGGAACGTTTTAAGTTCAATTATAGTGATAGTATCTATATATAGTGATATAGTGAACTGTGCTGTAAAGCAGTTTCATATGTGCATACAGTACAAACTAAACTAAAATAATGAACAATAAAATAAAACAGGATTTCTCTCCCTCTCTCTCTTCAGGTCTATGACTTCCCTCCGTCTGTCAGTAAAGACGTCCCTGACGCTCAGCTAATCAGAGAGGAGACCTACGACGTACCACCCCACTTTGCCAAACTCAAGCCACAAGTCCCCGTCCCTCCTGGCCAGTACCTGCACAACAACCTCAACGATGACGACGAGCCGCCCATTCCAGAGGACGTGTATGACGTCCCGCCCCCCATCCTGACTGACAAGCGTTATCATGCAGACAGGGGCGGAGTCAGCCAGGCCCCACAGGAGATCTACGACATCCCAGCCAGCCTGCGGAGTGGAGGTCACCCCACCCAGGATGTCTACGACTTCCCTCGGGAACGAGAGGAGAAGGGAGGAGAGAGGGGAGACCACTATGTCTACGATGTCCCACCACAGGTAGGAGAGTTACAGGGACATTCTGAGAAAGGTGTTTGTTTGCCTTTAAACCAAGATTCAGATGGGACGTATTTGTCAATGAACCTTTAGTATAGTTTTTGTCATGCATTCTTAATTCTGTAAGTATTCTGAGGCTACAGCTGTCACCATCTTTATTGTGTACAGTTTCCATGGTTACAGGTGTTGTTCTTGTCCATCATGAGGTCAGCAGAAAAGGCTCTGTTCACCTGTTTATAGCAGACTGTAATTGTTTAAACACAGAGTCCATGTCACTCTGCTCTGTGGTAATACGACACACTCTGCTCAGTAAATCCACTTGTAATTACAGACTCACTCACTGTCATTCCTGCTCACCTAGCATTACTGCAGCTATGTCTTCTCTACTGTCTCGGTTTAGCTTGAGACAAACAGGGTTTACCATTGATGTGACAATGTTACTTACTTTTTTGAATGTCCATTTGTCTGTTCTTCCGTCTTTCACATTATCATTTAGTTTCTATTTGTTGACAAAAATTGTAATCATTTTCAAAAGTTACTTTGTCTTCTTTTGGAAATCCACGACTACTTTGCATCATAGTCTTTAAATGAACACTGCTAGCTTAGCACAAAGACAAGAAACAAGGGGAAACTGCTAGCTAAGGTTAATCCAGATAGCCTCTACATTCTTTCAGTTGTGGTATGTGTGTTCCAGGTTGTGCGTGATGCCCAGTCCACCAGTGAGGAGCTGACCATGTCCTTCAAGCGGCTGTCTGCCTCCAGCACAGGAAGCACACGGAGCAACCACTCTGCTTCATCCTTAGACATGGTCCCTGTCCGCGACACCTCCTCTTCCTCCTCACTCCCTACTCCTGGCTCCACTCCAGGGAAACCCCTCATCTTGGACCTGGAACAGGCCATGGAGCGTCTATCTCGCCTCCAGCAAGCTGTTGAGTCCAGCGTTTCCCTCATGATGTCATTCATCACAGGTAACTGGAGAAGCACTGCTCACCTGGAAGGGAACCTCCCGGCCATTCATCAGGCTGCTGACCGGGTGCGCACCACTGTCCGAGACTTCCTAGAATTTGCCCGTGGCGCTGTGGCGAATGCCGCTCAAGCCACGGACCGCTCTCTGCAGACCAAACTGGGCCGTCAGGTGGGGAAGATGGAGGAGGTCTTCCAGAGTTTGATTCGACACAGTCAGAGTTTAGATGGCCTCTCCTGGTCGCACACAGCGCTCACAGCACCGCCACCAGGGGGGGATGACTTAGATCGACTAATCATGACGGCGCGAGGCATCCCCGACGATGCCAAGCAGCTCGCCTCCTTTCTCCACGGCAACGCCTCGCTTCTCTTCAAACGGACCACCCGGCACCAGCAGCAGCTGCCACTTCCTCCGATTCCAGGGGAGATCAGCGGTGTCATGACAGGATCAGGAAGTGGGAGCTATCAGGGAGGGGAGAAGGTGCACATTCAGTCGCGGCCCCTTCCCTCTCCACCAAAGTTTACAGCTGCAGAGGAAGAGGAAGGTGTGGACAGGCAATATGAGACCACAGAGGAAGGCTGGATGGAGGACTATGACTACGTACATTTACAGGTACACACATACACACACACACACACATACACTTATACATATATATACATATTGTTGAAACTCTGTTGCTGTGTTTACCATTATGATAGAAGTTCCTGGTCACTTACTAATAATTGCAGTCAGGACACTCACATCATGGTTTAAAGCATTTATTGCAACATGAAATGCACTTTAGCTCGGCTTGAATGGTGCCAAGCTACGTCAAAATTCTGTCAGGTCTTTGTATGTCCTTTACTGCTGCTGTTGCTATATGAATGTCTGAGCAACTGGAGTCACAAAGCAGCTGTCTGACACTGTTCAGTCTGAGCTCAGTAATTGGAAAAAGCTTACTGTCATTACAAATCGTTTCATTAAACTATAAAAACTGAAGTCAAAATTGGTGAATTCAGCTCAGTGTGTGTGTGTGTGTGTGTGTGTGTGTGATAACTCTCACTCTCACACATACACACCTATCATAGCCATGATGAATGAGTGAAGAGTCAGCTACTTTTTTTTTACCAAGCAAGTCTGTGTGTGTGAGGAGATACTCTTAATACCCAACATTATCATTGCAGTTCCTATTTGTCACCACCAGAGGGAGACAGAGGCTATATATTAATTGTGATCTTCATACTGATCCACAAACAAAGAAATTTGTTTATAATAAATCATGTAAGTGTGTACAAGTGGTGTAACAGCTATGTGTGTGTGTGTGTGTGTGTGTGTGTGTGTGTGTGTGTGTGTGTGTGTGTGTGTGTGTGTGTTGCTCTGTCAGGGAAAGGAAGAGTTTGAAAAGAACCAAAGACAGCTGCTGGAGAAAGGCAACATCATCAGACACAAGACACAACTGGAACAGCAACAGGTACGTGTGTGTGTGTGTGTGTGTGTGTGTGTCTGTGTCCTCAGTCCGTCACCCTCAGTTTACTTGTGAACATAGAAATGAGTGGTCATTTAGGCCGTAATTAGAACTTCACTAGGGGGCAGACGAACTCCAAAACCAGCTGACAGACACACAACTGTGACATATTCCCCTTATAAAGCTGGTAAAACTATGAGCTAAAAGAGACTAAAAAGCTCTCTAGACCTGCAGAGTTTGATAATGATTCTCTGTGGGTTCATCACTGCTGGGTTACACATAACAGTTTTAATTATTTAAATTTTAACTCAAACAGATTTGACATACGTAATTGAAAACCCGGCACATGCCACTTGTTTTTTCACTAGGCGAGAAGTTTTTCAGCGGTGTTTGTTTGATCCTTTCACTGTAAAAGTCAGAGAGACAAAAATAGGATTTTACAAAGTGAGGGCGACATGTCCTTCCATTCCCGGTAGAAATGACACTCTTGCCTATATTTAGTAATTGTTATCGTTGGTAAATGTGAAAGTTTGATTTGTGACCTACACAACTGCACTTAATTTAAACCTCAGCACAAGTATTTAGGGCTGCAACTAACAACTATTTTCATTATCAATTAATGATTAATGATAATTCTTTTTCTGATTAATCGATAAATTTTTTAGTCTATAAAATGTCAAAGAATTGTAAAAGAAGAAGATCAAAGGTTCCCAGAGGCCAGCGTTACGTTTTCCAATTACTTGTTTTGTCCGATCAACAAAGAATTGTTGAATTTAGAATCATATGAAACAGAGAAAAGCATTACATCCTGACATTTGAGAAGCTGGAAGCAGAGAATGTTTGGCAATATTTTTTGATAAATTACTTAAATTAATCAATTATCAAATTGTTGCAGATTATTATCAGCTAATCGTCTCCTTCCTCCTCATCTCCTTCCAGATTAAACAGTTTGAGCGGCTAGAACAGGAAGTCAGCCGTCCAATCAACAACGACATGACAGGCTGGGTCCCACCCCCACACCACCCTCTGGCCAACCACGTGGCCCAGAATGGCTCTGGAGGCCCCTCATCCTCCAAACTGTGCCATGGCGACCGACAGCTCCTCCTCTTCTACCAGGAGCAATGCGAGCAGAACGTCACCACGGTGACCAATGCCATCGACGCCTTCTTCACCTCCGTCAACTCCAACCAGCCACCCAAGATCTTTGTGGCGCACAGCAAGTTCGTCATCCTTAGCGCACACAAGCTGGTGTTCATTGGCGACACGTTGTCACGCCAGGCCAAGTCTCCTGAGGTGAGGGCCCGGGTGGCCCAGAGCAGCAACACCCTCTGCGAAAAACTCAAAGACATCGTGATCAGTACGAAGACGGCGGCGCTTCAGTATCCTTCCCCTGGAGCCGCCCGAGAGATGACTGAGAGGGTGAGGGAGCTGGCAGGGTGCACACAGCAGTTCAGGATGGTGCTGGGACAGCTGCTGGTGATGTAGGGGGAGGGGGAGGACCAAACAGTGACACAAACTGAGATGTCCCAGGAACACGGGGCAACAAGGGGTTGGACCACCCTGTACTCCCCTGCAGCACGAGGCAGGAGGACAGAGTGCTGCAGGAAACCCTGTACACCCTTCCTGTGTGAGGTTGGAGACCCCGCGTGCCTCGACAGGGTGAGGCTTTCCATCCTATATGGTCCTGGGAAACCCTGTGTGGCCCAGGATCCTGGGGGTCTGGGACCCTGTCTGGGAACGGGGACACTGACCTCACATCCATCCTCTGCTCCCTCCCTCCCTCGCCTTTCACTGGGACCGTTCTTCCCTCATCCCTCCTTCCTCTGCGCGCTTTTTATTCTAGACAAACTAAAAGAAACATTTTATCTTCAGTGGGCTGGGCCAATGGTTGTAAAATAATCATTGTAAATATTTAAGCTACCTATTTAGTCAGAAAACCAGAAAGAAAAAAGACTTAAGAACTTCCAGTATATAAATATAAATATATGGTTCTTTTCTTTTTTTGAAGAAAGAAAAGATGAAAACATAAGTGTAGTTTTTAGACAATATCAATAATTGTTATCATTATTGCTATACCGTATAATTATGACTCTGATTCTTGTATCATTATTGTTATGGATGTGTAAATTCCAGATGATATGTATGACTGTATGTCGTAATATGTCTATGCTCTTCTCCATCCCTGACAAAAGCACACTTTCCAAGAAAACACTGGAGCACACAAACCCATCTTTAAACTTCACCTGATGACAAACTGCCTCTGTGTTGGAGCACTATGTTGCCGTTGTGGCTCAATAAGTTGTCCACACTGATTTTAATCCACCAGTGCAAGCAACACTGCTGCCAAAAGATGTCTAAATGGCTGTACTGTTCCAGTACTGCAGTTATTAAAGATGATCTCAGTGCCATCTCAATTGCTTTTTTGGAAACTATACGTAGGTTGTTTTGTAAGAGGCATGTATTAAAGAAAAGGAGTGTAAAAGGTTAAAAACTACAAATGAAATTAAACCTGCTTTTCTTCTTTTCTCTGACACTGATATGGTGTGTTTTTTAAATATTCAGAAATTATGTGAAATGGCAATGAATTATGTTAGAATCACCTGAAGACACTAACCTAAAGCCAACAATTATCTCGAGATACCTAGAAACCTAAGTCTCAATGCCGAGTAGCTTTCAGTCTACTGAATATGCTTAGAATGTTATCACATTTCTATTGTAGCAAGAGAAGGGAAGGAAGACAGCATCATGGGATGAAAAAATGACCCCAAATTATTTTGATGTGGAATGATAGTCTGACATGACATATGGTTGGTAACTTACACTTACTAAGTTCACTTTTTCAAAACTCTAAAATCATTGACAACAGGAAGCATTACAATATGTATCACTGTTGTCTTTGTAAAAGTATCTGTTCTTTATTTTTATAGCATGAACCAAGATCCCATTACAACAGAAATGAAATGTCTGATCCATCCTGACAATCTTCTGCAGATATGTCCAGACATCCAGCATTCATTGTGTCACAGAGGGACAGCTCATAAACTTTCCACCTCCATGAGGAAAAGATTTCTTTTTAGTTATGTTTTGAACGTAAATGTAACAGTTTTGACAATAGTATGTAAGTGTGTAAAATGGAGTGTAAATACACAGAGGTTTGGTGGCTGAGTTTGAGTGAGAAAATATGAAAAATGATCCACAGTTTAGTCCACATTGACTTCTGCTGTGCTGACTGTGAAGAGTTTTGAAAAAGTGAACTTGTATAGAGAAATTCAATTCAATTCAATTCAGTTTTATTTATATAGCGCCATATCATAACAAAGTCATCTCAGGGCACTTTTTCGAATAGAGCAGGTCTAGACCGACTCTTTATATTTACAGAGACCCAACAGTTCCCACCATGAGCAAGCACTATGCGACAGTGGCAAGGAAAAACTCCCTTTTAACAGGTAGAAACCTCGAGCAGAACCAGGCTCAAGGTGGGCGGTCATCTGCCTCGACCGGTTGGGTTGAAGGGGGAAGGGGGGAGCGGGAGAGAGAGAGCAGGAGGAAAGAGAACATACAGCAACTCAATACAGCATAGATATGGTAATGGCATTGATGTTAACACCAACGGAAACAACACTAAGAGCAACATTATAATAGCAATACTAATAACAACAGCAACAACAGCAATAGCAGCAGCGGGTGCAGAGCAGGAGCACGGGGGCAGCGGGCGGCAGCAACCACAGACCCAGACTCCACAGCTCCAGAGGCAGGAAATGTGAGTTAGCAAATGTGAAAAACTGTAAACACTGACCAGGTAGATTCAAACAGGATTACAGGAAAACTGGCTTATTACAGATTGAGTTTCATTTTTGGTTGTGATAAAAATTCAAGAAACACAACCAGTCAGACGATCAGACAGGTTGGAAACAAACCAACGGGTTGGTCAGCGATGTTTTTTGGAAGAGAAAACAAAGATGAACAGTAAAATTATAACTCAAACCATTGTAAATATCTAGCACAGTTCATGGGGACGTCATGAGCGATAAATCACAGGAGGAGCCCAGTTTACATCGGTGCTTTGACTACACTGCACACAGGATACAGGATTTTGACACAGGCCAGCTTTAGCTATAGTTAGTAAAAAACAAAACAAAAACAAGGAGAAGTGGAAAACATCTGGCAGTTCAAATACCATCAACTTTTAGCTTGCACTGTGCTTACTGGCTGAAATTAATATTCGGCAAAGTTAATATACAAGAATAAAGTTAACATACTAGACCTATAACTACCGGTAACATGCTGAGCAAGCTACAGTACAGGGGTAGAGCAGATTTAAGGGGGAGAATTAATTCTACAATTAAAGTTGCAATAATCAGTTTTGTTTGTTTTTTGCTTTAGCTGCTAAATGCTCCACTATGTTCACCAGCTAGTTGCTAACTGTCTGTGTGCTGTTTGGTGCTGGGCAGGTAGTGTATGATGGATTTATCAGAGGTGTGTCACTGAAAACAGCTGCCTGCTGCTGCTGGAGACCCGGTTGATGACAGCGGTGAGACTAAGCCAAAAGAGTAAAGTTGTGGGCCGTAAAACCGAAACAAAGAGCTGAAAGGGCCTCAAAAACTCTGTAGAACTGCAGAGTTGATTAGGATAATTCTCTGACATCACTTGACACTTGACATCACAATCTCTGCTTGTGCTTTGGGCCTACAGATTTTCAGCAGAAAGCTTGCGTTATAATCTGGGGCCTTAAAAACATAGGATCCAGTGTTTTGGAGCTTGACCCATTCTCAAAGTCAGGATATCTCAGCCTCTGCTACAATTCTTGTAAATCTTGAAATCACATATGATAACATGACATGTCTCAAATTGTAAAATATTGAATATAAATGAACATAACAAGATTAAAACAAAATTACAGTATATCATAGTTAAGGGAATCTTTCAGCAAAAGGTCAGCGTGTACAAAGGTTGTTGCCACTGTGAAAGGGCAAATTTAATGAGAAACTTGCTAACACCTTGTCTCACAAATAGGGAGAGTATACAGTAGTGGAACTTACTGATTACAATGTTATATTGTGTACTTTTCACCAGTGACCTCTAGTCAGTAGTATCAACCAACAAAGTAAAAATGATGTAAAGAAGAATACACTGTTTGCACTGCAGGAAATTCCAAAGTTGATTGAATTTGATCTCAGTGGATTCTCCTGGCACCTGTGCAGGAGGGGGACTCAGGCGTGACCCCTCTCTGGAATGGGACATGACTAAAGTCTGTCATTCTGAGTATGTCTGGAGTGCTGTCTGTGTAGAGCAGTATCATGTTCCTCACTGTTGAACCAACTGTACTGTAGCCACAGGTTAGTCCCCTGTAACTAGTTTATTAACAGACGTAGTTTATTCATATCACAACTTAAAATGCACGTCATCTACATTTTTCATGGTGAGTCAGTTTCCAATGCAGCACATTATATCCCTAAAAACAGTGACTCAGGTCTTCCAGCTTTAACAGACCCACCGCTCCAACTCCCCCATGAAACATCAAAGAAATAACATTCAATGACCAATACATCCGACCATACATACACATATAACATACACACTATAAGACACATACCGGTCTCGAAGCTTTGCCCCTAGAGTTCCTGCCACTCTGGTGAGCCTCACAGTTTAAACACATGTACAACACAATCAGCCTTATACACACTTCACCCCACAGCCCTCTAGCAGCCCACATCACACAATTCATTTGTACCTTTTAATGCAGCCTCAGCTCCTGAGTGCCCCAGGGAAACCTTTCGTCTCATGCCACACGGCAGTCAGTGTCCAGCCAGCCCGCTTCCCCAAATAATCTCGCCACCTTCTTGTCACGCTATCAGTAAGTAAGTAAGTAAGTAAGTAAGTAAAGTTTATTTAGTATAGCACCTTTCACAGAGCAAGATCACAAAGTGCTTCACAAAAGTACAAAAGTAAAAAATAAGACAATAGAAACAGTAAAAAGAAACAGGCAACCAGACCTTAAAAACACACACACAAAAAAAAAGAAATTTCATACAGCACCAGACTAGACCAGTTTAAATAAATGAGTCTTCAGCAGCTTTTTAAAGGCATCAACAGAGACCACAGATCGTATGTCTATAGGGAGGGCGTTCCACAATGTTGGAGCAACCACTTCAAAGGCACAATCACCTTTTGTTTTTAGCCGGGCACGAGGAACAACCAGTAAGCCCTTGTCAGAAGACCTCAGTGACCTACTGGTGATGTAAGGATGGAACAGGTCAGAGATGTACACTGGTGCCTGAACATGCAGGACTCTATACGTAAGAACAAGAACCTTAAAATGAATCCGGAACTTGATGGAAAGCCAGTGTAAGGAAGATAAAATGGGTGTGATATGAGTTGTCCTGCTGGACCGGGTCAACAGCCTTGCAGCAGCGTTCTGGAGCATTTGAAGACGGTCCAGAGACGACTTGCTGAGGCAGGTGAAGATGTTATTGCAGTAGTCTAGCCGGGATGACATAAAAGCATGAATGATCATCTCTAGCTCAGCTTGAGATACAACGGACTTGAGTTTGGCAATGTTTCGTAGATGGAAAAAACATGTACGGATCAATGATTTGACGTGTTGTTCGAAGTACGTAGCCTGTTTCTATTTCTAAGATTTGACTGTACAGCAGAAGAAAGGGACCCAATACACTGGGAACCTTGGAAGCTATGCTATTTGAAGCAATGATAAGGACCTCCGTCTTATCTGAATTCAACTGTAAGAAATTGTTAGTCATCCAGTCCTTAATGGCAGTCAGACAATAGTGCAAAACAGTCAGTTTGTCTGTGTCATCAGGCTTAAAAGAGATATACAGCTGGATATCATCAGCGTAGCAGTGATAAGAAATACCTTCAAATGTGCTAATAATATGACCCAAGGGAAGCATGTATAAAGCAAATAAAATAGGACCCAAGACAGAGCTCTGAGGCACGCCACAGGAAAGAGCAGCAGTTTCAGACATGTAGGGACCAAGTGACACAGAAAAACTCCTATCTGAGAGATAAGAGGACAACCAGTCCAGGGCGCTCCCAGAGACACCCACCCACTGCCTGAGCCTGTCAGTAAGGATGCTGTGATCTACAGTATCAAAAGCTGCGCTAAGGTCCAGCAACACCAAAACAGAGCATTCACCCACATCAGAATTCAATTCAGTTCAATTCAGTTTATTTATATAGCGCCATATCATAACAAAGTTATCTCAGGGCACTTGGACAGAAGACATCAATATATCATTGGAGACTCTGAGAAGAGCTGTCTCAGTGGAATGCTTCTGACGGAAACCAGATTGGAATTTATCTAAAATGTTGTGTTCAGTCAAAACAGTAGTGAGCTGATTGGCAACAACTTTCTCTAATATCTTTGAGATAAAGGGCAGCTTAGATATAGGTCTGTAGTTTTTGGGAAGGGATCAAGGTTTAAAACCAGATTGCAGGGAGCTGTTTATAATGGAGACCAGGCATGGACCAATAGACCCAATAACATTTTTAAGTAATGAAGTAGGTAAAATATCTACAGGGCTTGAGGAAGATTTCATACTGCCCACCAGATTAGTGAGGTCTTGCAGGGAAATAGGATGGAAACTGTAACTGTCCCTGAGACATGTTTCTTTGAGATTTTTAATTCATATGTTTCTGTCATAAACTCTTGGTTATTTGAGTTCATGCAGTCATTAAAAATAGATTGATGTAATACAGATCAAATGTTAAAAAGGGTAACATTGATAAATATGTGTCTAAAAATGTATCACCATAAATAATGGTTGGTAAAAATGTAAGGTTTCATTTGTTGTAGAGTACAACAGATCACATGACCAAAGTTTAGTTAAGAGCATAACAGTTGCATTATGGGTAAGACACACATGGAGGCAGAGGAAAGACTTGCGGCTTCCAAATAACCTATTCTGCATGTAGTCCAAGAGGCGCACATGGAAATTGTGTTTATTTGGTTTACATTTGAATAATATTTGTTGATATCCATTTTTTATGGATAATGTGATACATTTTGTAGGGATTATATTTGATTTGATCATTTTTCTGTTGTGTTAACGTGTCTGGTACTGTTAGCTAGTTTGAGAGACTTCAAAATGGTGCAGAGATGTGTATTTAAAATGTTTATGTCTATTTTTGTAGTTTTCACGGTGTTTGATGGAGAAACAGAGAAAATAAATCTTCAAAGACATCTGTATGAAGCATGGCCGTTACTTCATTGGACGAGTGCAGCTACAGAAACAGTCCAAAATTGATGGCTGAGTTGGATTAGTAAAAAAGGGAATAGAAGTAGGGGCGATGCTAGCCCTGACATTTCTAATCTTATCCACAAAGAAAGAGAGAAAGTTGCTGCAGTCCTTATTTGAAAAACCAGGCACATCAGGAGGTGCAGGAGTGACAATGTTATTAATAGTGTCAAACAGGACTTTAGGGTTGCGTTTACTCGAACAAATTAAGTTTGCGAAATAAGAAGCCCTTGCAACCTTAACCATGTTGTTATACTCTGTTATAAGGTCTTTGTATTAGAGACGGTGAACATGGAGATTGTTGGATTTCTACAGTCGCACAGTCGGAAACAACGAATAGTGTCATTTAACCAGGGGGATGAGTTGACGGAGGGAACAAGTCTGATTTTACTAGGTGCCACTTTATCCAAAACGGCAGAGCAATGTGTATTAAAAGAGTGAACAAGACTAGCAACATCAGTGTGAGAAGACAACACTGCACTCTGGTCAAAAGCTGCAGAAAACTTCTCAGCTGACAGGTGATTTAAGATGCGAGAGCTATTCACACGTTTACTGGGCAGAGCATCTAAATTTAAAGACAGGTTAAATGAAACACAATCATGATCAGTGACATGCAGCTCCTCTGAGCAAATTGAATCAATATTTAAACCAAGCGTAAAAACAAGGTCCAAGGTATGACCCCTGATGTGTGTGGGACCAGACATGTGTTGAATAAAATTAAAGGACTCAGTGACATTAAGAAAATCAACAGCAAAGCTGCAGGAAACATCGTCAACATGAATATTAAAATCACCAACCATGATAACTCTGTCAAAGCTAATGATGGATGATAAAAAAATCACTGAATTCAGAAATAAAAGAACTATTAGAACCAGGGGGTCGGTAAATTAAAAAACAATAAAACGGATGTAAATGACCAGCTTTGGTCACCTGCAATTCAAAAGAGGAGAAAACCCCAGTGCTCACCATCCGACTTGGGAAGGAGTTCTTGAAAACCACTGCAAGTCCTCCACCCCGGCCTGAGGATCTGGGAGTGCTGATAAAGGTACATTCCGACTTGCACAGTTCGATTAGGGGGCCGTATTCCATGCTCCTCAGCCAGGTCTCAGTGAGAAACAGGAAATCCAAGCCTTTGGAGATGAATAAATCATTCAGTATGAAGGACTTATTTGCAATTGAGTGAGAATTTATCAGCGCCATCCTAAGGGGCACAGACCCACTGCTAGCAACAGCAGAGCCCCGAGCCAAGGGGCGCAGGTATCTGCAGCTCACCTGGCTACTGTACCTCGTGACACTAATCATACAGCACAGCTTTGCTCACAACCACAATCATAGCTGCAGCACCTTACACAACAACCACAATTCAATGCACTTTATTTCACACAGGTAGTAGTACATGTAAAAGAAAGATAAAAGTGATCAACGAAAACAAAGCATATGTACATGCAGTGCATGTGCATTAGTATTCATAGTGTTTGTATACATAATTCTAATATTATCCAGGTTGCTGACTGATTACAGATGTGACTTGATTCCTCAACATCTCAGCCATTCACTGCTGTACTGACTGAGTTGCCTCAACAGGAGGATACACCTAATTTGAGTGAGAATGACGCACCTCCACACATGGCAGAGAATGATCAGACCTGGACCAAGTATTTACATACCACAGTGTCCGGGCTTCTATCAGAGTACTCAAGCTAGCTTATCCAGTTTGTCAAAACTGTGATAAAGCCTGCAAACTGACGTTAGCAGTGTAATTTTCCCCCGGTTAATGTTTGTTTGGTCGCTTGTTCAACAAGTTAAGGTGCAGGACAAGACGTGTGTTCATATTTGTAAGTTACATAAGAAGGACACTTTAGCAGAAAAGCCAATGTGGGTTGTTGTGTAGCTGGCTGCTGTCTGGCTCAGTGTGACCGTCTCCATCTATGTAGACAGAGAACTAATGGTATTACACTGAATTAATGCAAAACCAGGGGGCTTTATGAATCCAAAAAACATACCTTTTGGTTTCTTTCTTTTTTTCTCAAAGAACACAGGACGCGTGATTTACAGAGCAGATATGTATGCTGTAGCAGACAAAAAAAAATGCAATTTAATTTCAGTTGGACTTTAAAGAATTCTAAGTGTCTGACAACATTATGGAAAGGATCCCTACAGAGACAGACCGATGAAAATCTATCTGACGTGACCATGGATGTATAAAGTGGACAAGGAAATGTATTAAAGGGTAACTCTGTAAGGATCTGAAGGACTTTTTGTTTGGACTTGTGGGTGTTTTGTGTTTCCTGTCTTATTTTGAAGTTCTCTGGTCTTGTCTCTTGTGTATTCTTTACTTCCTGTCTTTGTTCGATTTCCCGCCTTTTTTGGAGTGTTTGCACCTGTCTAGTTTCCCACCTGTGTCTACTTCCCTGATTGTCTCCTCCCTTATATATACCGGTCCTTTCCCTTTGTTCTCTGTGGAGTCATTGTATGTTAGTTTGAGTTTGCTTGCCTTGTGTTTATGCGTTATGTTCCTCGTCATGCCATGTTCCAGTGATTCCCTGAGTGTGTTCGTCTATGTTTTGTCAAGAGGATTTTTGTGAGTTTTTGTTTAAGAATAAACCTTTGGACATCATCAACCTTCCTGCCTGTCTGCATTTGGGTCCTCTCTCTGTTGCCAAGATGGCAGACCGTAACAGAATGACTCGACCAAATTTTGACCCAGCAGACAGTCTGCCTTTTTCCTGGGAGGACTTTGGGGTTACGAGGGAGGTGTTTTTTGAGGATCCAGGCCTCCTGAGGGCCCTCGTAATCCTCTGGGGTCGGGACAGAGAGACTGCCTATAGTGTGGCTCATAATAGGTGGAAGTTATACCCCAACACCCCTCGTTCAGTTTTTTCCAAGCCAGTCCGCCAGCCTCCCTCTCCCTATGAGGGCACCCGGCTGGCCATTTTTCCGGGAACCCGCGGAGGAGGTGGTTGTCGGGGCTCCCGACGCCGTCCGCAATCTCGGCAGTTCGACGCCACGGAGCCTCCGCTGCCAGCACAGGGGTTCCACCCCGACTCACCGCTACTAGCCGCTTACCGTCTGGTCCTGGAATCCCGGTCAGCGGTCCGGCCAGCTTCTGCTCATGATTCCCGGTTGGCGAACCGGCCGACACCTGCTCTCCAGTCGGCGGTCCGGCCAGCATCAGCTCCTGCTCTCCAGTCGGCGGTCCAGCCAATACCGGATCCAGTCCTTGAATCGGCGGTCCAGCCAACACCGGATCCCGTTCTGGAGTCGGTGGTCCGGCCGACTCCCGCCCCACGGGCCCGGTTTACTAACCGGCCGACATCAGCTCCTGTTCTCGAGTTGGCGGTCCAGTCCACGCCGGATCCAGTTCCTGAGTCGGTGGTCCGGCCGACTCCTGCCCCACGGACCCAGTGGGCTAACCGGTCGACATCAGTTCCTGTCCCAGAGTCGATGGTCCAGGTCCCGCTGCAGCCGCAGCCTCCAGCGCCGGTCCAGGTCCAGGTCCCGCCGCAGCCGCAGCCTCCGGTCCATGTCCAGCTGCAGCCGCAGCCGCCGTCTCCGGTCCATGTCCAGCTGCAGCCGCAGCCGCCGTCTCCGGTCCATGTCCAGCTGCAGCCGCAGCCGCCGTCTCCGGTCCATGTCCAGCTGCAGCCGCAGCCTCCGGTCCATGTCCAGCTGCAGCTGCAGCCTCCGGCGCCGGTCCAGGTCCCGCCGCAGCCGCAGCCTCCGGTCCATGTCCAGCTGCAGCCGCAGCCGCCGCCGCCGTCTCCGGTCCATGTCCAGCTGCAGCCGCAGCCGCCGTCTCCGGTCCATGTCCAGCTGCAGCCGCAGCCGCCGTCTCCGGTCCATGTCCAGCTGCAGCCGCAGCCTCCGGTCCATGTCCAGCTGCAGCTGCAGCCTCCAGCGCCGGTCCAAGTCCAGCTGCAGCTGCAGCCTCCAGCGCCGGTCCATGTCCAGCTGCAGTCGCAGCCTCCAGTGCCGGTCCAGCTGCAGTCGCAGCTTCCAGAACCGGTCCAAGCCCAGCTGCAGTCGCAGCTTCCAGAGCCGGTCCAGGTCCAACTGCAGCCGCAGCTTCCAGAGCCAGTCCAAGTCCAGCTGCAGCCCCCGTCTTCAGTGTCTGTCCAGTGGTCACCGCATCAGTTTCCTGTGCCCGCCGAGCTGCCGTCGCAGCCGCCGCCTCCTGTGCCCGCCGAGCTGCCGTCGCAGCCGCCGCCTCCTGTGCCCGCCGAGCTGCCGTCGCAGCCGCCGCCTCCAGTGCCCGCCGAGCTGCCGCCG